>CM053742.1:49528559-49569130 GCA_028658305.1 Pachyuromys duprasi
ACACACACACACACACACACACACACGGACTAAGGTGGTTGCTGGCGGAGATCAGTGTGTGCCTGCCATGTGCCTGCCTGTTGAAACAGAACCCGTGTCCTCCTCAGACTGGCCCGTAGACACACACAGGGACTGAGGTGTTTGATGGCAGAGCTGAGCAGTGTGTTCCAGCAGTATGCAGGTCAGTCAAAACATTACCCGGGCCCTCCTCAGTCTGTCCCGGAGACTGTGTGACCCAGTTTCTTATGGCGGCTGTTGGTGCCCAGCATGGCTGCTTGTTCAGATCAGGGCTGTGAGCCACTGGTCACCTGGTATTTTTTCCCAGGAATAACTGGGTGTCCCTAGGATTTTCCCACTTGATTTCCTCACCGTAGGAGTTCTGCTCAACTGGCATTCACAAATGCTGGTGTTTTAGGTCCCAGAGTTCAGTGTCCTGGTCGCTGAGTTGGTTCTGCTGTCCTACTCCTCAGACACAGTGTCCTCTCATGGCAGCCATCTTGGATCCCCCGGTGTTTTTGTTTTTTTTTTTTCTTCCGCTGAAAGTGTTTTACACACCCTATGCAACATGCATCAACCCTTGAGTTTTTTTATCTTAGCTGTTCTTATGGGTGTGAGGTAGAATCTCAAGGGCATTTTGATTTTCAGTTACTTTTACCACTCCCCTTCTCCTTAGATAAGTTGCTAGTATAAGATCTTTGCAGATATTTTATATAAGTACTTAGTGCTTTGAACATGGCTTTCATTACATCCCATAACAATTTCTTTATTTCTGTTTTTGACTATTTTTATTAAGTAGAGAGGATTTTTTTTTCATTGTCCATGAGTTTCTAAAATTTCTGATGTTGGTATAGATATGCTACTTTAATCCATGATAGTCTGATAGGATATAGAGAGTTATGTCAATTTTCTTGACCATTTTACTAAAAGCAATTTGAATATAGAATGCAATGCCAGCCAAACTCCAACAATATTCTTCACAGAAATAGAAGAAAAATCCATAAATTTACGTAGAACCATAAAATAACTTAAATAACTATAGCAATCTTGATGACAAAGAACAATGCTAGAGAGATTGGCATTCCAGATTCCAAGATATATTACAGACTTATATTGATAATAATAAAAAAAAACAACAGTATGATTCTAGCATAAAACAGATATAGATCAATAGAAAAAAACTACAGAAAATCCTTAAACCCAGTAGTGTTACTAGAGGCAACTAATGTTTAATAAATATGGCATATGTGCACACAGTAGAAACGACAGAATCTTTGAATTGATATATGGATGATGAAAATGTATATATTCATAATGGAATCCTTCTGTTCAATTTTACAATAGAAATGAAGCAATTATATTTGCAGGTGAATTGACAGAGCAAGAAAATATTATATTGAATGGTGTAACTCAGACCAGAAAAACAAAAGCTACTTTGCTATCTCTTCTGTGGTTCCAAGCCCCAAATGTGCAGATATGAGACTAAAACATGGAGTAACCACAAAAAACAGCAAAGGAAAAGGGAGCCATGTGATAGGGGAAGAAGCTCTCAAAAGGGTATTAGCATAATAGAAGTTGATATGATAAAGCAACTGGTAAAAATTGGGGTTGGAGTTGTAACTGGGAGGAGAAGAGATAACAGTAGGTACAAAGACAAGTAAGGATGTTTGAAAAGCTTTAGGGAACCATAGTATCCAAAAATATATAGACTACATATAAGTACATGAGAATACACACATCAATACAGTATAGAGAATGTATTATTTACATATATATAATTATATAGGAATATATCCATGTATATCTATATATATTGAATTTTTTCCAGTAGGGTTAATAATGATGTCCCCAAGATCCATAGGTTACCTAACCAAAATCCCTATAGCATAGAAGAGATACCTCTTTTTGAGTTGTTGATCAAGTAAGTCCAATATATCCCTAAAACAATGTAAGTTATACTATATCCTTTGTTGCCGCCCAGAAGTTGAAGGTAACTCTTTATTATTGAAAATAATACTCTCTTTGGACATATGACTTGGAAGATTCAAGCTGACTCATATAGGAAATCCTCCACCTTGAAATCTAGTTTTCCTAGTATTACAAGGTCCTATAAAATCTGCCAAGGTAGGATAGTATTCAATTGTCTTCCTAAGCTGTGAAACATATAAAACATAACAATGAGCAGCATGGCATTGATATCTTGGAGATAAGCAACAACTGTCTAATTGAATTTAAGACACATTCAATGAGACAGAAATTTGTCCTGATACTGGAAATCTAGACAACTGGCTATGTCTTCTAAGGTCATGATTCTCCTTTAACTTCATACTTCTATTTTCCTAAACCAGTATAATTCATAACTACATGCTAATTCTTATCCTTATACCCACAAATAAGTGTCACTCTCACCTCTCATCAAAGAATATTATTTGCAGCAAACAAATACAATTTCAGGAAATGACAATTGGTGAAAATGCAGAGAATAACTATCAATGTGGTTTCCTGACCCATTTTACACCAACAACCCAACACCTACACCAACATTTAGGGAAAAGTTCAAGAGGGAGCAGAAAGATGTTATGTGAAAGAGGACTAAGCAGTCTGCTAAAGGATTCGTGAAATCTGAAGAATATTGCTATCTAAATGAGATCTGAACAATGAAAGCAGCAACTTGCATGCCAATGTTAGTAGAGAAAATGTCTAGTGGTCCACTCCTATATGAGGAATTATAGGCAATTAATGACTGGGTAGGGATGGAGACTATGTCTTTCCCAGGTAAGAGAATTGCAGTTGGTTATCTAATCCAGCTAGCCAACCCATACATAAGTACATATACATTAGTATGAATGTAGAAGGAATCTTTTGTGTATTGTATGGATGCAACACCTATCAATTAAAAACCTTTTGCTATATATTAAGTCAGGAAATATGTGGGACATTCATAAGTCAGAAGAGATTCTAGGATAGAGCAAGGCACATGAGAGTCACCAGAAAGATGTGAGGAGGACATATATATGGTACCTGAGCAGAGGTAAACAGCTATTTGGCAGAATCTAGATTAATATAATGGGTTATTTTAAATTATGAGCTAGTCAGAGAAGAGCCTAGCTATATGGCTTAGGTATTTGTATAATATTTAGTGAGTGTAATGAGTCATTATTCTGGAAGCTTGGAGCTGGGAGGAAAAACTTCTTACAATATATACCTATACACTGAACAGCCTCAGTAGATTTGTATTTGCTTCTTGTCAAGGTATTTTATCACAACAACAGATATAAAAGTAAGATAGTATTTATATATCATGGGTCCCAATATGTTGATAATTCTTGATAAATACATTTCTACAAAACTGTCATATACATCCTTAAGGCAGCATATTTTGTTTTTTATGGCAAAGATTGCAGTATTCAGAAATAGCCTCAGCAGTAGACTAAAATGGGTAGGAAGATGAACTTTGGATACTGTATACCAGTTATAAGCAACAGATAACAGTACAAACTTAGCACAACTATTGGTTGGAAACTGAAACAACAATGAGATCTACAATGCAAAGTTTTTTTAAATTTCTTTTTAAATTTAATTTTATTTACATATTTATTTATTAGAATTTATTTACTTTGTGTCCCTACTGAAGCCCCTTCCCTCATCTCATCCCAGTTCCACTCACCCTTTTTATTTTCCGCCTATGCCCTTTCCCTAGTCCCCTGATAGAGGAAGACCTCCTCCCCTTCTATTTGACCATAGCTTATCAGGTCTCATCAAGGCTGGCTGTATCATCTTCCTCTGTGGCCCGGCAAGGCTGTACTCCCCATAGGGAGGTGATCAAATAGTCAGCCACTGAGTTCATGTCAGAGACAGCCCTTGTGCCCGTTACTAGGGAACCCATTTGGAAACTGAGCACCCTGTGGGCTATCTTTGAAAGTGGGTTCTAGGTCCTTTCCATGCATGATCCTTGGAGTATCTGTCTCTGCAGGTACCCCTGGGCCCAGGTATTTTGGCTCTGCTGTTCTCCTGGTGAAGTTCTTGTCCCCTGCAGGTCTTTCTATCTCCCTCTTTTTCCATAAGGATTCCAGTACTCTGCGTAAAGTTTGGCTATGTGTCTCAGTATCTCCTCCAATTCCCTGCTGGAATACTACACAGCAATTAAAAATAAGCAAATCATGAAATTTGCAGCAAAATAGTGGGAACTAGAAAAGATCATCCTGAGTGTGGTAACCCAGAAGCAGAAAGACACATATGATATGTACTCACTTATAAATGGATATTAGCGATACAACATAGGATAAGCATACTAAAATCTGTAGTCCTAAAGAAGCTAAACAACAAGGAGGACCCTAGGGAAGATGTTTAATCCTTGTTCAGAAGGGCAAACAGGACAGACATTGGAAGTAGGAGAAGACAAGGAACAGGCCAGGAGCCTTCCACAGAGAATCTCTGAAAAACATATTCAAATTTCAAATGCTCTTAAATGTCTAGTATGAGATCTCTCCAATTTCTTTATGAAGGGACACAGTGCTTTGAACTTTCATCTTAGCACTGCTTTGTTGTGTCACATAAGTTGGGGTATGTTGTGCCTTCATTTTTATTGAATTTGAGAAATCATAATCAAAATAAATATACATTTTTACTAGCAAACAATCAAAATCAAAATGTTTTAAGTAGGTAGAAGTTTGACAGTGCAAGAATTGATCGTAGACTCATTAAATAATTCTTTTTTAAACGTAATTTATTTATTTTTATATTAATCACAGGTTAGGTACTTTGCATCCCTATCCCTCATTCCCTCCCATTCTCCCCAGCGCTCCCTCATCTCCTCCCTGCCCCCTCCAAGTCCACTGATGGGGGAGGACCTCCTCCCCTTCCGTCCGACCCCAGTTCATTCTGTCTCCTCAGGGCTGGCTGCAACGTCCTCCCCTGGGATCTAGCCAGGCTGTTACTCCCTGGCGTGTATGGGGGAGGGTCAAAGAGCCAGCCATCGAGTTCATGACAGAAACAGTCTCTGTTCTCCTTACTAGGGTCTTCAGTTGGACACTGAGAAAGATTTATTTATTTATTTTTATTCCAGAGTGGAAATGATGGTGGTAAAAGTTTCCCACGGTTTCAAAAAAGTAAGAAATTTTGTAATCTAAAATACACAGGGCTTGCTTGCTGCTATATATATTTCTCAGGAAAATCTCTACTTTTAACAACAATTAATATCTATGCAACACTTATAGCCTTGTTATGGGCATCATGCAACGGAAAATAAAATAGACACAACCATAGGCTTTCAGGCTAAGGCAATACCCCAAGCCAATGGAATAATCAATAATGTGCACATGCTTTTGTTCTTCCTGATCTTTTTCCTGTGGCAACTGTGAGTAATTCACTGAATGTTGGTATCTCTGAAGAGAAAAATGTCACTTCTTCTGACCTTTGAAAGTGGTAACTGACTTAGCCTAGCAGCAACGTAATGGTTTTGGAAACACTGCGAGAGTCAGGGGGAAACACTTGTCTGCAACTAATCTGAGGTCTTTTTCCACCAAGAATACAGGCTTTGTGCAATATACCTTTCATAAACACACAGTTACTGTTAAGACAGCCATTCAAGGTTGTATTGATTGCAGTCCTTACGTGAGGCAACACAGATTGAATACTCTCATTTGTTTCTGTGAAAATGCCATATCATCAGAGTGTGCTCGTCAGCGTCAAATGAAAGAGCATCTAATCCAGAGAAACAGCAAAGCTGTCATAAAAATCAGTCAAACTGCTAGGAGGAAAGCTGGGCTGAGCAAAGGTAAACACTCCAATTTAATTATTTTCCTTCAAAATCTTCAAAAGCTAAGTGATGCTATTAGGAACATGTTCAGTTTCAACAGAAGTTTGCTGAATGAAGCAGAGTTTTATGCGGGGAATGTAATCAACACAAAATTAGCAATCTTTCTTATCAAAATGGCATATTCTAAGATTGACCTGACTAAAGTATAGATGAATAGCTACTCTCAAGCTTGAATACATCATAAACTGTGTAAGAGCAAGAAATTGGCAGAGCACCAAACCAGTATTGCACTCAAGCAAAACGATTAGATGATAGTTTTTAAATTAGCATACAAAGTAATGGGTTTCATTATAGCATTTTCATACATAATGTGTTCTTGTTCTTTCCTCTCACACAGTGTTATCTCCTCCCTTCCTCCTCAAACTTCCACACTCTGATAGTCCTTTTTTTATGGTGTCACTGATAGTTCTTTGTGTGCTTTGAATCAGAATGTCTTTTATAGGCACAAGCGTTTTAATGTATGGTCTCTACTTGAAGGTAGTGTTTGAGAAGGTGGTGTAGCATTGCTAGAGGAAGTATGCCACCAGACACACACTTTGGGAGTTTGTAGTCTGGTTTTGCCTCCAATTTGGTCTCTGCTTTATGCTTGCAATTGAAAATGTGATATCTCAGGTTCCTATTCTGTTTGTGCTCTCATTGTTTCAATGCCATTAAGAACTCTTCCCCTAAAATTTTAAGTTAAATTAACTCTTTTATCTACAAATTATATTGGTCATGATATTTTATCAAACCAAGAGAAAGTAATTAATTCAGAATTTGGTAACAGAGAATAGGCTATGAAAAATCTGAGCATGAATTTTGGAGCAATATGGAAGACTTTGGAACTTTGATGAGCTGGAAGAACGGTTGAATGCTGGAAGAAAAACAGACTGTAGAGGCCTTTCTCAAGAGGGTTCTTGTTTTAGTGAACCCAACCCTTAAGGGTGAGGTTGAGAAAGTGTGGAGTCAAAAGCACAGATTCTCTGAGTCAGGTAAGAGGCAAAAGCAGACTCATTTATTGTGAAAATGAAGAAGACCTTTATACCCCGTCCCTATATTCCATTGACTCCACAGCTGCTCACTTTGGCCATGGCTCTTTTTCATTACCTTGTGCTCCATCATCCGACATGATGTCATCAATCTCTGGGCTCTTTGACAGGCAGCAGGTTGGCCCTAGCAGGATGCATGTATATGTTACTTAGTAGCAGGTCTTGTTCCTCCATGTTCTAAGTGAAGCAAGGACTTAAAAGCAACAGGGACGGTAACCAATCCTATGATATTTTGTCAAATAATTTGTCTGCCTTCTGCCTTTGCTCTCATAACTTGCCTAATGCTCATTTAAAGAGTAGTGAGGCAGCTGGAGTGGTGGCAAACGCCTTTAATCCCAGCACCCAGGAAGGCAGAGGCTGGCCAATCACTGTGAGTGTTGTGAGCTAAAGCTATGCAGAGAAACTAGGTCTCAAAAAATTAAAAATAAAATAAAAATAATAAATAAACGAAAAAACAAAGTAGTAAGCTAATATCTTTGGTGGTAGAAAATAAATCTGATAACACTTATGCAGGTTAACAGTAAAAAAGAAAAACAACGAGGTAGAAAAAAGACATAAAATGTACATTTCAGAGAGGAAAGGAATATACTAATCTTAATAATGCAGCTAGAGGAGAACTTAAAGAGCAACTGTAATTGTTAAGGAGATTAGGACAATTAAGAAGAGGTTTGGTTTCATGCTCTTCATTAAAACCATAATAAAGATGTTCAGAGGGCAAGCGCTCATCCAGCTAAGTTTCCACATTGTAAAAGAAGAAATTATACTAAAGTATACAAATGTATACTAAAATATACTAGAAAAAACCTAACAAAATAATTTCTGCCAATGTGATTTGGGGATCATACTCTGTTCCCAAGCTGGAAGTTGAACTTGGCAATGTTTGTCATACACATGGTACTAGCTACATATAAAATATTAAAGTGTTAGTAGCCTACTGACTCCACCCCACACCCATAGTTTTAGAAAGCTTCTGATGCCATGTGTTGTGTAGCAGGGGAGTACCTCCAAGAAAGCTCAGAGAGGCAAGAGGCTGTGAGAGCCTACTGTGGAAAGGAGTTAAAAACAAGTTGATATTGCAGTGGAGCCACCAAGATATTGGAGATGCCAGAGCTCCGAGACACCTGCCAAAGAAAGCAGGATAGAGAGAGTAGAACCAGCCAAAGAGGGAGAATGTGTTGTAGTTAGCAAAGCTAGAGGACAAGAGTGATAAAAGCCTTCTGAATTTAAAGTCATAGAAATCAGATATTTGAGCTACAGATTTTAGTGTTTGCCCTGCTGGGTTTTAGTCTTGGTTTGGTCTAGTAATTCTTCATCATGTCCCATTTCCCTCTTGTAGCATATGAATTCCAATTTGATCTATTTTCATGAAAAAATGTTATGATTTCATTTTTCCTATAGCTATATGTACAATATTGTATCTATTCATTGATGATGAATATGTCTAGGATGATTCCATTTCTTAGTTATTGTTGATTCAGTAACATTCATTGTGAATATACTGATTTAGAGTCCTTTGTATAAGTACTGAGGACTGATCCATCCCAGTCGTCATATAGTTCTCCAGTTTTTTTAAGAATCATCACACTTATTTACATAGTGGTTCTACTAATACATATTGTTAGCATCTGTGTTTAAAGGGTTCCTCCTTATCCATATTTTCACTAGCACTTGTCATCTTTTCATGATGACAGCTTTCTGAATGGAGTGAGATGTAGCTTTTTAAAAAATATTTTTACTAATTTTATACAAACATACACACACACGCACACACACACACACACACATTGTGGAGAGCTGCTTGTTTTCACCCTGGACTTCCCCTGGAGACAGGGATAGGCAGGATGTTTCCTAAAGTTCATTTCCTTTTCATTGTGTGAGGATCACACAGACAAGTGGTCAATGTAAACAAATTTGACTTCTCAATGTGCCCATTCGTTATATGGAGGTGCTTTGCTCTGACTATAAAGAAGAATTGTGGGATAAACTCATGTGATAGTTTCTACTGGAAGCCCTCTTGAACAGATCCCATGTGTAGTGTGTTATTATTATTATTATTATTATTATTTTATTTCAATCCTCAATCCCCACTCAAGACCTGTTCTACTCTGTCAGTGGGCTCCATCAGCTTGGCAACTGAACAGGGACCTTGAGATATGAGGGAAGCAGTGAAGGACACCGCAGTGTTGGTGAGCTCAGATCATAAACTAAAGAGAAAAGGGTACAGTGAGTAAAATTTGAAAGTAAAAATGGGACACTTCAGTGACTTCATGGTTTTTGTATGGAATTTAATTAGAAATAGTCTGTATATGTGGAACAAGACTGTTAAGTGAAACTTTAGTGTTAGAGAGAAAGAGGAAAGAGATGGAAGGCTTCAGGGCAAAATAAGATTAAACCATCGGCTCCTCCTGAAGAATTATATGTCTCTCCTAATGATAATAATTTCTTGTTAGAAGAAGACTTTGAGGATGACTTAGATCCTGATGAGGTGGCAGAGTTGGAGGAAGAAGCAGCTAAGAAATATTTCTGAGAGATATTCTCTGATTCAGGTGAAGAATGTTAAAAAAAACAAGCCTTGGCAATAAGAAATTAAAAAGTTGGAATGGGCATATGATGGTAATATGGTGAGAGTCAATGGCTTTAAACAATTAAACAGATTGAAAATTGCCTGTGCTCAATGTGGTCCTATAGCAACTTTTCCTCAAGATTTGTTAGAGTCCTTATCTACTGAGGCCCTCTGCCCAGGGGACTGGAAGCAATTAGCAAAAGCATGTTTATCAGTAGAAGCTCATTTAGTATGGAAGTCAGAACTTGTGGAAATATGTCAAGTTATAGCTAAACTAAACTAAGCTCAAGGAGTTCCTATAACTTATGACATGCTTGCTGGGGAAGGAATCTACAGGGAAATGGGACAGCAACTGGAATTTGATATGGCCATTTATGCTCAAGTAAATGCTGCTTGCCTGAAAGGCCTGGGGTAAACTTCTGCTTCAGGTAGACAGATGGAGGATTTGTCTAAAGTCTGTCAGGGATCTGATGAATTATTTCAAGATTTTGTAGCAAGATTAATGCAAGCAGCAAGCAGACTTGTAGGTGATACAGATTCTGAATTATTATTAGTAACACAATTGGCCTGTGAAAAGGCTAACAGTGACTGCCAAGGGGCTTTGAGACCTTTAAGAAGAAAGGAAGTATGTCTGACTATATTAGGTTATGTTCTGACATTGGGCCTTCTTATACTCAAGGAGTGGCTATGGCTGCTGCCCTACTAGAGAAGACTATTAAAGAGGTATTATTTCAGCAACAGAAAGGCCCAAAGAATGAAGTTGTTATAGTTGTGGGAAAATGGGACATCAAAGAAAAAGTTGTTCTAATGCTGGTAAGAAATAAGGGAGTCAAAAGGAACCTGGTGTATGCCCAAGATGTAAAAGGGGAAATGCATTGGGCGAATGAATGTAAGTCTAAAAGGGATGCTGCAGGAACACCTTTAATTTAGGGAAAATGGAAAGGTGGCCAGCCCAAGTCTTCACATCAATGTTATTGGGCACTACAGAATTTCATCCTTCAGCAAGAATATCCATTCAGGACCTCTGTAGAGCAACCACAGGTAGTGCAGGACCTACACAATATCAACTCCTGAAATGGGGATGCAGGCCCTACCTACAGGAGTTTATTGTCCATTACCTAGGGGGATTATAGGATTCTTACTAGAAAGAAGTAGTACAACTATACAGGGAATTTTAGTAGCTCCTAGGGTAACTGATGCTGATTATGTAGGGGAAATAAAAATTATGACACACTCTCCAAATGGAATTTCTGTAATAAAACAACGTCAAAGATTAGCCCAATTAATATTGCTTCCCAAGTTCAGACAAAAAATGCAAGTAAGAAGGATAGGAGAGGAGATGCAGGTTTTGGATCCTCTAATACTTATTGGCTACAAGCTCATGGTCCCAACTGACCTGAACTAGTATTACAAATTAATGGAAGAAAATTTACAGGATATTGGATGCAGAGGCAGATGTCCCTGTCTTAACTGCTGATCAGTGGCCAATGCATTAGCTTAAACAATCCTCCATGACACAATTACAAGGGCTAGGACAAAGCCAATGTCCTGAATAAAGTAGTAATGAATTAACTTGGAAGGATGAAGAAGGACATGAGGGAATCTTTAAACATTTGTCAAAAAAAAAAAAAAAGAACTTATCAAAGAAGCTCCTGATGTTTTGCAAAAGATAGAATTAGGTATTGAAAAACAACATGTTCAATATATAGATTATTGAAAAGAATGGGGTACATATATTTTGGCTACTGTTCACTCTTCAACTGCTGTATTGTGGGAAGAAGGACCATTATTATGGTTGCACTTGCGTGTGTCTCCCATGCAAGCTCTAACACCATATTATAAAGCGGTGGCTAGTTTAGTTCAAATGGCTCACATAGAATCTCACAAATATCTTTATAGAGAGCCCTCCTTAATTGGAGTTCCTTTAACCAAACAAGTAGACTGCTTATTTTTAAATGCAGATTGTTGGGCCATGGCTTTTGCTCATAATTTAGGACAGGTTGACAATCATTATCCAAAAGATAAATTACTACACTATGTTAATAAACATGTTTTTGTATTTCCTAAAATAATTAAACAAGAGCTATTACCGCAATTTCCAACAGTATTCACAGATGAATCTTCAATGGAAAAGCTGTATATGTAGTGCAGGGACAAACTTTTGTTTTGCAAACATTGTCAGCCTCAGGTCAAGCTATGAAATTGTGAGCTGCAGCCTCAGTCTTTAAAAATATGGTGACTACCTCTTTCAACTTGTACACTGATATCCATTATATTGTTAAGGCTTTACAAGTCTTAGAGATTGTAACATATGTCGAGAGAACTAGTAAACAAATACAAGATCCATTTAGAGAGATACAACAAAGTTTCCAGAGCCGTATGCAGCCTTGTTAGTTATATAGGATATATTAGAGCTCCTGCTCTTTCAGAAATTCCTGGACCTCTAACTTTAGGGAATGATTTAGCAGATCAAGCCACATGCTTGGTTGGAGTAACTCAATAAGAATTGGTCCAACAGTCTCTTGCCTTACATCACCAAAATAGTCACAGCTTAAGGGAGCAATTTAATATTACCAGAGAAGCTGCCTGACAAATTGTAAGATTATGTTCTTCTTGTTCTGAACATTTTAATGTACCTCAATATGGTGTCAGTCCTTGAGGACTCGCAATCATTTGTGGTAAATGGACGTAACTCATATCCCAGAATTAGGAAATCTAAAACATGTTCATGTAACAATTGAAACTTTTTCTGGATTTATCATGGCAAATCTCTTAGCAGGAGAAGCCACCAAACATGTAATAGGTCATTGATTAAAATGTTTTGCTGCAACTGGTATCCCTTCCTTTATAAAGACTGATAGTGCTCCTGCATATATTAGTTAAGCTTTTCAGAGTTTTGTGTACATAAAAAAGGTATTCCATATAATACTCAAGGAATTGTAGAGAATGCTCATGGATCTCTTAAGAACAAACTACAAAAAATAAAAATTAAAAAAGTCAAGTTATATCCCCAAACACCACAGAATTATCTTAATCATGCTCTCTTCAAATTTCTTGAATGTGGATATACAAGGTAGTTCTGCAGCTGATCTATTGTGGTATCCTAATACCAAAGATAATTATTCCCACGTGAAATGGAAAGATTCAATTACTGGAATACGGCAGGGCCCCGACCCTGTATTAATATTGGGAAAAGGACGTGTTTGTGTTTTTCCACAGGACTCTAAAGGAGCCAGATAGATCCCATAAAGTTTGCTGTGACTTGCAGGAGATTGTCTCCAGAAGGAGGATGTTCCTACTGCTGACAAGGAATTCTGTCCTGAGGGTGAACAGAGAGCTGTATTGGGCTTATGCTTCTGACTTATCTTTGTTTCATTCTACTCTTGGGAGAAGATGTTGAGCTGAGAAACTTTTAGATACGATGTGAGTGGGCTTGATTTGTAATCAGAATACATTTCAAAGAGGACTGACCATAGGACATTGGTGATCTGATCCTGGATTTCAGCAGACCTATATTTGGAAGCTTGCCACCTACAGTCTTGGGAGGTCCTCTAATTGCCTGTTTAAATTCTCCTTATGCTTTGTTTGGAAATGTTAACATTTTCATACAAGATATAAACTTTAACATTTTTGCCATCAATGTAAACTAAAACAGTATATCTAAGTTTTCAAATGGATAAGAGGTTCTTGTTGTTCAACAGCCTTTTATTATGGTTCCTGTGAATGTTTCTCAGGCTTGCTATTTTGATAAGGGGTCATCTTTTAAGTCACTTTTATGGAGTGTTATAGAACTTGGCTTATTACTTTTACAAGGATCATGGCTCGTGCCAGTGATAATTAAGCTGATCTACATAATATTAAACTCCAGCATCAATCCCCTTGGATGTTGGTAGTCAACAATAGGTAAGATCACTCTGAAGGATGGAATTCATTTACTAATGATGGGTAAGATTATAGCTTTCAAGAGAGACAATCTAAGACAGGCCCAATCTTCTGCTCCATAGCTCTTAAGTTATGGTCAATTTTAAAAAATATATAAAAGGGAGCCTTGTGGAGAGCTGCTTTTTTTTTCCACTCTGGCCTTTACATGGAGACAGGGCTAGGCAGAATGTTTTGTCAAGTCCATTCCCTTTTCTTTGTGTGAGGATCACACACAAAATAGTCAATGTAAACCCATTCTTTGTATCAAGGTTCTTTGCTCTGACTATAAAAAGGAATTGTGGAATAAATGGGTGTGACAGTTTCCACTGGCAGCCCTCTCAAACAGATCCTCCTGAAGTTTTCTTGGATACACTTCCACCCTCTCCCAACTTCATGTACCCCATTTGTCGTCACCCCCTCAATCATATGTGTGCTGCCTAGATATTAATGGATGTGACCACTCACTGGAGACATGATTGACTATCAGGAACCACAAATTTTAATTAATTTTTTGTATTCATACGATACATTTTAATCATATTCTTTCCCTTACTAGAGCTCTTCCCAGATCCTCCTAACATTCCTACCCAACCAACTTTATGTTCCTTTCCCTTATAAACAGTCAACACAGCACAATTTTTAAAAAAGATGAAAAAGTATCAAGACAAAACAGAAAGGTACATCTGCTCAGATATAGCCCATAGGCAGCTCATTCTCCAAGTGGGTTCCTGGTAAGGGGAAGAGGGACTATCTCTGACATGAACTCAGTGGCCAGCTCTTTGATGTCCTACCCCTGGGGGATACAGCCTTTCCAGGCCCCAGAGGAAGACTATACAGCCATTCCTGATGAGACTTGACAGGGTAGGATCAGATAGAAAGGGAGGAGGACCTCCATTATCAGTGGACTATAGGAAAGGCATAGGGAAAGAAGGGGTAGGGGAAGGGGACTTGGAGAAGATGAGTGAAGGGGCTACAGCTGGCATACAACGTGAATAAATTGTAACAAATAACAATAAAAAATGAACCCAGAAAAAATAAAATAAATATGGGGTGTATTTTGTGTTAGTCAACAATTACTGAGCATAGAGAATAGTAGATATATCCAATGTAACTCCATTGGAGAACTCTGATCTCCACTTTCTCAACTTGCATCAATAACAAATAGATTGGTTAAAGGTGAGAATTTATGCCCAATTCCTCTTTTCTGTTCTGAAGGTTTGTCTGGGTTGAACTTGTGAAAGCCTTGCACATGCTGTCATGGTTTCTGTGAGTTCATATGAGTATCATCCGTGATATGTCCAAAAGATATTGCTTCCTGAGAGTCATCTACCACCTCTGGCCCTTATACTAATTTGCTACCTCTTACACTTCAATCCCTGTGCATAGTGGATATGTTTGATAAAAGATATTCCATTTAGGGCTGAGTAGTCCAAAAGACTATATCCTAAAAGAAAACTGACTCTCACTCCTCAACAGCCATGGGTTAGGAAAATAGTGACACTGTCAATTCATGAGTATACCAGTCTGTTTGTGTCCAGAAGTTACTGTTTTACAGCATTCACCAAGTACCTGTAGCTGTTCCAATTATTGCACAGACTTTCTTGATAGCCCCTGTACCTTTAGATGAAAAATGTGTGATATAGATATCTCATATGTAACTAAGAATTCAATATATTTTCTTTTTATTTTCACCAGTTTTTAATTTCTGCAATAACCATCA
This sequence comes from Pachyuromys duprasi, assembly GCA_028658305.1. Lineage (NCBI taxonomy): Eukaryota > Metazoa > Chordata > Mammalia > Rodentia > Muridae > Pachyuromys > Pachyuromys duprasi. The sequence goes on from CM053742.1 coordinate 49,543,607, forward strand.
TCCAATGCCAAATATATCTTCTCTGATAAGATCTGAGAGCAAAACTAATTTACCGGTACAAGATATTTATTTACAAAACAATTGACAGTATAGCCATTTAGCAAAATAATAGAAATATGTTTTCTCCCCTTTAGCCCATGAGGTCCTAAGGACCCTAGTTGTCCAAGAAATGAGACCTACAATTAGCAAGCAGAACTTCATGAAGTATAATGTTTCTATACTGAAAACTTAACTATTAATCATTTAACAAGGAAGCCTACAGAATAGAAAAAAAACATGTATTTTCAACATACACATCTGACAGAAGATTTTGTGCTGAATTACAAACAAATCAGACAACTAAATGCCAAGAACAATTACAATTCAACTGACAAAAATGAACTATGACTATGCAAGAGTGAGGACTTGCCCTTTAACCTCAGTGCATCTCCTCATTCCCTCTGGAATCTTCTTACTACAATTTTCCACTAGACTTTCTTATACAAATAGAATCACAGTCTTCTAATATGTGGTCTCTTATCATCATACTCCACACTGTTGTGCATATAAACATGTTTTTGTTTTAATCTCAGGTGTGGGATGTGGGAATGACTCAGATAGTCCACAGCAGCAAACTATTTGCCTCATGCAGACTCTGAGAGGAACTCTTTTGCCAGCTGCAGATAGTTTAAATCTTAAAACACTGGAGAGAGAATAAAGGCCAAAGCCCAGAGAAAGTAAGGAGGTTCCAAGAAAGAAGGCTGGTGGTGCTCCATCCCCCATCCCAAACACACACCCTTCCACTGCTCCTGATTGATATTGATGCAGTTTGATGGGACGAAATTGGAGATGTACAGAAACAAAGACTGGACTTTCCACAAGGAACCAGAGAACCCTAAACAGCAGAAGGTTGCTAAAGAGAATTCTGCTCTTGTCCCCATTAGCCCCCTTTCTCTCCTACTCATTATTAGAATGTTGGAAGGGATTGAGGTGCAGAAATTAGGAAGAGGATTAAGACATATAAATAAAATAAAGTTAAAAAGGACCCTAACACCACGTAAAGAAATCTACTTTGTTCTATTTGTTATACTGTGGCAATTGCCTCTCCTCTGTTACCCTGATTTCTTTTGTAGTATCGAGTTGAATCCAGTACCGTGGACATGCTAGGCACAACTTATTTCCTAAACTACATCCTTCATCCAATTATGGCATGCTTCTGAGATGCTGAAAAGGATTATGTGTAGGAAGAATGAGATAGCAAGTTACAAATCACGAGGCCCTAAATCACACTAAGCCAGAGAGTCATGCTGGTGAATATTTAATCTATTTAAACATATTAGTTTTTTAATGTAGTATTTACCATTAATCTTATTATTTTACTCAACTTTTCTATTTTTTCAGTGGAAGAAATATATTTCTGACAGTCTATTTTTAAACGGACCTTCTAAATTGGGCTGTGATCAAATATTTCATTCTAAAGTGAGATTCCTGCATACGATACCAAACATTATTGGAAGACTGTGGTTATTTTGAAAATAAAACATTTAAAACAGGAAATAACAGAAAGAAAAAGAAAAATGGTGTATGGAACGCAACAGAAATTATTTCTATTCACATGGGCATGTCAATCAGTGTTATCATCATGCATCCCTGCATGATCTATTCTTCCTTCAAGTTTCTGCTTACGTTCCTTCCCTGAGTTATTTCAATGATGGAACAGAACCTTTAAGCCAAACAAATCCCCTTTTCCCCAAATTTGTGTTTGAGCAGTATGTTTCAGCACAGTAACAAATGAAAACTAAAACAAGTGCAAATTTGTTGCTGTTGAAAACTGTGTTCTTGTAAGTAGAAAGCTGTACTAACGCCATGACACTGTAGAAATACTAACCAGTAAAGCAGGCTGACAAGTTTTGATCTCTCAGTTCTGTATCATTCACAAATCAAAGATGATTTCAAATGCTCTAATAACTTGTGTCAGATTACAAAATGAAAACAAACATAATTTATTATTATTATTTATCCACTTTCACTCCTTCTCCCCTCCCCCATACCACTCCCCTAGTCCACTGATAGGAGAGGTCCTCCTACCCTTCTCTCTGACCTTAGCCTATGAGGTCTCACCAGGACTGTCTGGATCCACTTTCTCTGTGGCCTACCTAGGCCACCTTGCCAGGGATATGTGATCAAGGCTCTTTGAGCATAGTTCTTAAAACAAGAAAATATTGATGTGAGAAAAATAAAGCAATACTGGAATATTATGCTCATTAATATATAGGTTTTGTAGGTTCTTAGTTCTCTTTGCTATTGTTGTTGTTTTGAGACAGTGTTTCTCTGTGTAGCCTTGATTATCCTGAAAGTCACTCTATGGCTTCACTGAGAGATTGCCCTGCACCTGCTTCCCCAGTGTTTGTATTAAAGACATGCACAACAACCACTAGGCCAAATTAGCTCTTTCTTAATTCTATATTCTGATAATTCTTATGTTACATTTCTGTCCTGAAATTTTATATAATATTTCCACCTGACCAAAAGTCATGAAGACAAAGAACAAAAGAACTCTGATGAGTTTGTTCCCATGTATAAACCAATGGAGATAAGACTTAGCTGTTCACAGAAAATGCCTCAAAATGATCTAAATGTACAGCATCCCATCTTAGCTTTTATGGAGCCAATAAATGGCTCCAAACCATACAGCTACTAGAATAAAATAGAGGGCAAAAGTTTCATGGCATTGGTCTTGGCAAGATTTTGAGGATATGGTACCCAAACCATAGAAAACAAAGAAAAATAGACAAAAAAGTATAATAAATTTAAAAGCTTCCATGCAGCACATGGAAAAATCACTTGATAGAACAAACAATCTATGAAACGTAAGAAAATATTTTAAAACTGTATCTATTATGAATAGTAAGCTTCCAAAATCAAGAGTAAATAAATTTAATAAAAAAATACCCACTTAAAAATGAGCAAAGAGTCTCACTATACATGTCTCAAACAAAGACATACAAATATCCAGCAGGTTGTATATGAAGAAAGACTTAAAGTTATAATAATTAAGTCGAGAAGGAGATATTACCTCATTCATAATAGAAGTGTTACTCTAAAGAGGATTAAAAATGAACTATTAGTGAGGATGTAGAGAAAACACAACTCTTGCACAATCTTGGTGGGAAATATTATGTAGTATAGTCTTTGTGGACAGTAATATAGAGTATAATATACTATAGTTTATGTGTAAGCACTTACTATATTTTAAGTTTTCTATCTTTTGTCATAATGTTTTAACTACCTTTAGGGTACTTTTCAGCCAATACATCATTATTTCAAATACTAGAATTTGTTAATAATAAAAAATTTGTTGATAGTTATTGTCTAGCAAGATATTTGTTATGGAACTTTGATGATATTTAACAAAATGATTATATAAAGTTAGTAGGAGTATAATGGATATCACTATGAAAGTTTCAAGTTTTATCTATGTATCTTTTCTAATTTTAAATATATGGGAAATTTGAATAAATTATGTCTCTTTTTCATAAACTCCAAACAAAATATTGAATTAAATTTATTTTATATAGCGTAGATCCCTGACTTTATAGTAATGGAAGACATTTTTTTTTATGACCTCTTCTATAATGTGCTGAGGTGGGGGTTGCAAAGCCCTAAGAAATACAGCAAAAATGTGGACACTGTTCCTCTGTAGATTGTAGACTAGGGGATTTTAACATCTTCAGTCATTTTCTAAGTTCTTTATCTTCAACAACTACCTAGGGGGTAAGGAGATCCTTATGGGTAACTGAACCCCAGTTCTACCACCTACCTAAGGTGGCCTTATGCCAGGTATGTAACTTTTCCCACTTTACAGCCCTTCTAAAAGTAGTAAGAGCCCTGGATGTCAGCCATTTCTATTAGGCCCTGGGAATAAAGAAAACAGGTACCTCACAACCAGATATGTCATCACTTAACTGGCCATTTCCATGAGGCATTGATGGCACACTGATGAGAAAATAGAAACGTTCATCAGGTACCCTGGCAAAATCCTCTGTTAAACATACAAGGACACACAGAAGAGCTACACCCACATGTTATACCAAAGATAAAAGCAGGAAGACATCCTCTAAAAAGGCCACTTCCTACAGAAGGGAGCATACCATGCCCTGGTTCAGACCTAACCAGAGAGACCTCTGCTTCGCTAAATTCAGCAAGTGAGTTTATCATCAAAAATAAGTAACTTCTCTGAAGCTTTTATAAATTATATTTTCTCAGTAAAAGCCATGTCATCACGTCACATCCAATGATGTTTCATTAACTTTCCAAATAATTTTTCAAAGGCACTGGGGCATTCTCACAAATGGATATGTGAGCCAACAAGAGCCCTAACAGAACTCAGGAAAGAGGAATCACCATCAGATGCCATCACACATCTGCCCAAAGCCTCAGAAAGCACACTGCTGCAACTCAGCCCTAATGTAAACTGGGGCTTCTGCATGATAATGACATGACTTTGGAGTTAAAACAGCTGGTATTCTGACTGGGGATGTTACCAAGTGGAATGATTGAATTTGCAGGTTTGAGGAGGTCGTGTAAAATTTCTTCTACTTAATTTTGCTGTGAGCCTAAAACTGCTCTTAGAAATAAACTTAGCTTGGCACATTGGCACACACCTGGAATATTAATACTTAGGAAATGGAGGAAGAAGGATAAAACCAGGTCAGTTACAGAGTAAGTGGGGAGCCAGTCTGAGCTATATGAAATCTTGTTTCAAAAATAAAAATAAGGGCTAGGAAGAGTGTTGTCTATAATGTGCTTGCAGCCTCAGCATGAAGGCCTGAGTTCACATAGCACCATATGACTATAACCCAACACAGAAAAGGCAGAGACAAGAAAAACTCTCTTATAAAATAAAGTGGGAGGCAGTACAAGAAAACACCCAACACTGACCTGTCTGCCACACATACACATATACACATATACCAAAACAAAATAGTAAGCATAATTTTTAATCTAAAAAGCCACCATAGCTGATAAAAAAAAAAACAGGCTTTATAAGCTCTATGAACAAAAACAAACATACTTTTATGTACATGCCCCAAAACCACACAGTCTCAAACCATATGACCATAGAGGCTATGAAATCAGAAGAACAGGTACACCAGGGTGCTGACCTCAGAAACACAGGGATGGTCAGTACACTGTACATTTCCTGAGTGGCGGAGGACTCAAAGGAAGACCCAACATTCACTTGGCTCTTCAACAAAAAGCACTTTTATTCACAAAGCTTCTATAAATCTGAAGCTATGATTTTTTTCTCTGCAAATTTACAGAAAATAAATATTTGAAGGGAGCTTCAGAGATGAGGCCTCCAAAGGCAGGCAAGTACTGCAATTTAATTTTTATTCTTAAAGATTATACTCAAATAATGCCCATGTCAAGCCTCCATTCTCCACAGAGCCCCATAGTTAAAGCAATTAGGTCTACCGGTTTTCTTTTTTTAATTTTAATTTTTATAAATTACAGTTTATTCACTTTGTATCCCAGCTGTAGCCCCCTCCCCTAACCCCTGGCAATTCCACCATCCCTCCCTCCATCTTCTTCTCCTGTGCCCCTCCCACAGTCCAATAGTGGATGTCCTCCTCTCCTTCCATCTGACCCTAGTCAATCAGGTCTCATCAACACTGGCTTCTTTGTCTTCCTCTGTCGAGTGGTATGGTTGCTCCCCCTGAGGAGGAGGTGATCAAAGAGCCAGCCCATGGGTTCCTGTCAGAGAGCATCCCTGTTCCTATTATTGGGGAGCCCTCTTAGGAACTGAGTTGCTACTTCTGTGCAGGGGATCTAAGTTATCTCCATGCATGGTCATTGTTTGGAATATCACTCTTAGAAAAGCCCCCCTGTGCCCAGATTTTGGGTTCTGTTGCTCACTTGTGGAGCTTCTGTACCCTCAAGGTCTTTCTATCTGCCCCAAACTTTCGTAAAATTCCCTGCCCTCTGATCAAACTTTGGCTATGAGCCGCATCTGCTTTGATACCCTGCTAGGTAGAGTCTTTCAAAAGCCCTCTGTGGTACGATCCTGTCCTGTTCCCTGTTTTCTCCCTCTGCCAATGTCCATCCCATTTTCCTTTCTGAATGAGGGTTCAACATATTACCCAGGATCTTCGTTCTTGATTACCTTCCTGAGGTGTACAGATTTTAGTATAATTATCCTATATTATATGTCTAATATGAACTGATAAGTGAGTATATACCATGTGTGTATTTCTGCTTCTGGGATACCTCATTCAGGATGATCTTTTCTAGATCCCACCATTTGCCTGCAAATTTTATGATTTCTTTCTTTTTAATGGCTGAGTAGTATTCCATTTTCTAAATGTACCACAATTCCTATATCTATTCATCAACTGAGGGACATATGGGTTTTTTTTCCAGCTTCTGGCTATTATGAATTAAGCTGCTACCAGCATGGTTGAGCAAATGTCCTTGTGGAACTTGAGCATCTTTTGGATATATGCCTAGGAGTGGTATAGTTGGATCTTGAGGAAGGACTATTCCTAATTGTCTTAGAAAGCACCAGATTGATTTCCAAAGTTGTTTTACAAGTTTTCATTCCCACCAACAGTGGAGGAGAGTTCCTCTTTGTCCACATCTTCTCCAGCATGTGTTCTCACCTGAGATTTTGATATTAACCATTCTGATGGGTGTAAGGTGAAATCTCAGGTTTGTTTTGATTTGCATTTCCCTGATGAGTAATGATGTTGAGCATTTCTTTAAGTGTTTCTCTGTCATTCGATATTCCTCTATTGGGAATTTTCTCTTTAGTTCTACAACCCATTTTTTAATTGGGTTACATGATTTTTTGCTATTTCACTTCTTCAGTTCTCTACATATTCTGGATATTAGCCCTCTGTCAGTTATAGGGTTGGTGAAGATCCTTTCTCAATCTGTAGGCTGCCGTTTTGTTCTGATGACAGTTTCCTTTGCTTTATAGAAGCTTTTCAGTTTCATGAGGTCCCATTTATTGATTTTTGATCTTAGAGCCTGTGATGTTGGTATTCTGTTCAGGAAGTTGTCTCCTGTGCCACAGATTTCCAGGCTCTTCTCCAATATTTCTTCTAACAGGTTTAGTGTGTCTGTTTTTATGTGGAGGTCTTTGATCCACACAAATTTTAGTTTTGTGAAGGGTGATAAGTATGGATCATTTTGCATTTTTCTACATGTAGACATCCAGTTAGACCAACAGCATTTGTTGAAGATGCTATCTTTTTTCTATTGTATGGCTTTGACATCTTTGTCAAAAATAGGGTGTCGGTAAGTGTGTGGGTTTATTTCTGGTTCTTCTATTTGATTCCATTGATTGACCATTCTGTTTCTATGGCAATACCATGAAGTTTTTATTACTGTGGGTCTATAGTACAGCTTGAGATCAGGTATGGAGATACCTCTGAACGATCTTTTATTATTGAAGATTGTTTTAGAGATTCTGGGTTTCTTGTTATTCCAAATGTAGTTGAGAATTTTTCTTTAAAGGTCTGTAAAGAATTGTGTTGATAATTAGATGGGAATTGCATTGAATCTGTAGATTGCTAATACTATGTGAAAGAGGTATGGAAAGAGTGGGCAGCCTTGCCTTGTCCCTGATTTCAGTGGGATTGATTTAAGTTTCTCTCGATTTTGTTTGCTGTTGGCTATATTCTTGTTGTATATTATCTTTTCTATGTTTAAGTAAGTGCCTTGTATACCTGATCTCTTCAGGACTTTAAATAAAAATGAATGTCAGATTTTATTAAATGCTTTCAGCATCTAAGGAGATTATCATGTGGTCTTTTTCTTTCAGTTTATTTATATGGTGGATTACATTGATGGATTTCCATATATTGAACCACCTGTGCATGCCTGTAAGGAAGCTTACTCGGTCATAGTGGATGATGGCTTTCATTTGTTCCTGGATTCGGTTTGCAAGTATTTTATTGAATATTTTTGCTTCAATGTTCATAAGAGAGATTGTCCTGAAATTCTCTTTCTTCCTTTGGTCTTTGTGAGGTTTACATATCAAGGTGACTGTGGCTTTATAAAATGAGTTTCATATAGTTCCTTCTATTTCTATTTTGTGGAATAGTTTGAAGACTATGAAGTGTATTGGTGTTAGTTCTTCTGTGAAGGTCTGGTAGAATTCTTTGCCGAATCCATCTGGCCCTGGGCTTTTTTTTTTTTTTTTGGAAGGGAGACTTTTGATGACCGCTCCTATTTCATTAGGGGATATTAGACTATTTAATTGATTTACCTGTTCTTGATTCAGCTTTGGCAAGTGGAATCGATCAAGAAAATTGTCCATTTCATTTAGATTTTCAAATTTTGTGGCATATAGACTTTTTTAGTAAGACCTAAAGACTGTTTGATTTTCCTTAAGGTCTGTTGTTATGTCCCCTTTTTCCTTTCTGATTTTGCTGATTTAGATACTTTATCGCTGCGTTTTATTTAGTTTGGTTAAAGGTTTGTCTATCTTGATTTTCTCAAAGGACCAAGTCTTGGTTTCATTGATTCTTTGAATTGTTTTATTTGTTTTTAGTTTATTGATTTCAGCCCTGAGTTTGCTTATTTCTAGCCTTCTATAACACTTTGGTATGTCTACTTCTTTTTTTTCCCTAGGGCTTTCAGGTGAGCCTTTAAGTTACTTGTATGACATGTTTCAAACTTCTTGAATGCACTTCATGCTATGAATTTTCCTCTTAGCACAGCTTCAATTGTGTCCCATAAGTTTGGGTATCTTGTACCTTCATATTCATTGAATTCTAGGAAGTCTTTGATTTCTTTCTTTATTTCTCCCCTGACCCAGCTGTCATTGAAATAGTGAGTTGTTCAGTTTCCATGTGTGTATAGGCTTTTTGCTATTTCCGTTGTTGTTGAGGTCCAGCTTTAGTCCATTTTGGTCAGAGAGAATACAACGGATTATTTCAATTCTTGTATCTGTTGATGCTTGCTTTGTGACCAACTATATGGTCTAAATTGGAGAAGGTTTCATGAAGTGCTGACAAAACGTAAATTTTTTTGTGTTTGGGCAAAAGGTTCTGTAGATGTCTCTTAGGTCTATTTAATTCAAGACCTCTGTCAGAGACATTGTTTCTTTGTATAATTTCTGTTTGGTTGACCTGTCTTTTGTTGAGAGTGGGTATTGAACTCTCCCATTACTAATGTGTGGGGATCTATGTGTGGTTTCAGTTTTATTAATGTTTCTTTTTCACATATTTAGGCATTAATATTCAGAATTGTGATGTCTTCTTGGTTGAATTTTCCTTTGATGAGTATGAAATAACCTTCCCCATTTCTTTTGATTAATTTTGGTTGAAAATATATTTTATTAGATAATAGAAGGGCTACTCCTGTTTGATTCTTGGTTCATTTGCTTGGAAAACCATCTTCCATCACTTCACTCTCAGGTAATGTCTATCTTTATGTGTTTCTTGTATGCATCAGATTATTGGATCTTGTTTCATGTATCCATTCTGTTATTCTGTGTCTTTTTATTGGAGAGTTGAATCCATTGATGTTGAGAGAGATTAATGACCAGTGGCTGTTAGATGCTTTGATTTTGCTTTTGGTTGTGGTAGTGTGTTTGTGTGCTTGGCTGCTTTTAGTTTTGCTGTAGTGGGGTTATTTATTTCCTGTGTTTTGCTGAATGTAGTTAGCTTTCCTGGGTGGTATTTTTCTTTCGAGTATCTTCTGTAATGCTGGATGTGGGTAGGTATTGTTGAAATTCATTTTTGTCGTTGAATATCTTGTGTTTTCCATCTATGATGACTGAGAGTTTTGCTGGGTCTTGCCTGGGCTGCAATCTGTGTTTTCTTAGGGTCTGCATTATATCCATCCAGGCCCTTCTGGCTTTCATAGTCTCTGTTGACAAGTCAGGTGTGATTCTGATGGGTTTGCCATTATATGCTACTAGGCCTTTTCCCTTGCAGCTTTTAGTATTTTTTCTTTGTTCTGTATACTTACTGTTTTGATTATTATGAGGCAGGAGCATTTTCATTTCTGGTCTACTTTGCTAGGTATTCTATAGGCCTCTTGTATGTTTATAGGCTTCTCCTTGAAGTTGGGGAAATTTTCTTCTATGATTTTGTTGAAAATATTTTCTGGGTTTTGGAAGAGGGAATCTTCTTTTTCCTCTATTCCTATTATTCTTAGGTTCTGTCTTTACATGTTGTCTTGGATTTCTTAGATGGTCTGTTTCAGGAAATTTTTAGATTTAACATTTTCTTTGATGGATACATCAATTTCCTTCATTCTATCCTCCACACCTGAGATTCTTTCTTCCATCTTTTGTAGTCTGTTAGTTATGTTTACCTCTGTAGTTCCTAAGTTCTTCCTCTCCATGATTTCCTCAATTTGTGTTTTCTTTAATTTTTCCAATTCTATCTTCAGATCTTGAGCTCTTTTGTTGATTTCCTTTACCGGTCTGACTGTATTTCCTGTTTTTCCTTCAATTCCTTCAGCTGTTTATTTGAACATTCCTCTGTTTCCTTCATTTCTTTCAGTGATTTAATTATATACTCTCTAAAGGCCACAAACTGTTTGTCTGCATATTCCCGTACCTTTTTACAGATGGCCATAATTTGTCTTTATCTTTCTGTATTTCTTTACGAATAGCCATAATCTGTTTGTATCTTCCTCAATTTCCTTATGGATGGCCATGATCTCTTTGACTTTATCTTCCTCTAATTCTTTAAGCATTTCATTGGTTTCCTCTATTATCCTCTTCATAAGCATAAATGTAAGGTCATCTTCTTGAATTTCATTTATGCTTGGGATGCCAGTGCTGCTTGCCTCTGAATAGCTGGGTTCAGGAGATGCCATATTATGCTGTCTTTTGTTAGTTGAGCTTTTACACTGGCCTCTACCCATTGGGATATCTTAGGTGTTGGCTGTTAGTTTCTGGTGTTTTCTGGAATCCTGGGTTGGGAAGAATCCCCTTAGCAGGAAGATATTTTTTTCTTGAATGAGGCTTCTCTAGCTTTTTGGTATGGTCACTGAATGGCCGGTGTTTTTAGGAAATGCCACAGCTCACCTCAGGAGTATAGACCTGAGTGGTAACTGGGTCTTTGTTAGTCAGGGGGGCTCTTCTCTCACCTGGAGAAGCCCTGGAGACAGCTGCCCTGCTGCTGGGTTTCTTGCTCTGAATTTAGTGAGCTGCTGCTGTAGTTCTTATATTTTTTTCTAGGCACAGCCCTCTTGAACAACCTGGGAGCCCCACAGTGTGTACAGTTTAGTTAGGGATAACTTGTTGCTCCTTGGAGCAGTATCTGGGGGCTGATATCGGGGATCCCAGACTTTTCTAGGTCTGAGGTTAGAGCTCTGTGCCCCAGTACCCAAATGGTAATCAGTGGCAGGGGAGCACAGCTATCAGTCATGCAGTAGGAAGTTATATCCTGGAGTCTGTGGGGACCCAGAAACTTCTCTGGAGCTGGGTGTCCTGAGATCAAACCAGATATTTCCCCAGTTCTTTTGGGGTTTCCTCCCAACAGGGAGAACCAGTCTGTGTTGTTTGGGGGTTCAGAGTTGAATCTAGGATGGCTTGTTGGAGCATACAGGCACAGCTGATTTGTGGCTCCAAGCTGGCTACTAGAAGCCTGCAAGAACCTGGGAACCTTTTTGAGAACTTTTCTGTGGGTGGGGAGGGTTGTGGGGTATCAGCTGAGTGCTCTAAGTTCGGACCTGCTATTTTCCTCCTGTGGGGTTTTCTCCAGACAAGGAAACCCAGCCTCTGGTACCCTGGGGCCCACAGTGGTGTCTGGGACAGTGAGTCAGGCTTGTAGCATGTCTCTGGACTGGAGGCTATGTGTCCACAGTACCCCGGGACTTTTTCCAGGGATTTACTAGGTGACCTGAGGTATGTCCCATTTGCTTCCTTCACTGTGGGGTTTCTTGAGACTGGAAATCCCCATCTCTTTTGTTTTGGTACCCACAGTTCAGCCTGAGAAGGTGATCAGTACACATGGGCATGTGGTTCTGGGCTGGTGACTGAGTGCCAACAAAACTCTTTTGGGTTTTAGTTCTGTGACCTGAGAATGGACCCTATTGATTCCCACACTGTGGGGTTTCCTCTCACCTGAGAAACACAATCACTGGTGTTTTACTGCCCTGAGTTTAGTTCTTGGTCGCCGTACCAACACTGCTGTCCTTGTCATCAGACACAGTGTCCTCCCAGCACCACCATCTTGAATCTGGAAGGCGTTTTTAATATTATAATTTTGAGATTTTTATTTCTAATTACCTGAAAATCATTATTTAACTACTTTTCAAATAACTATTTAGTAGACCAATTTATTACCAAGAGTTTCTTACAACTTCAGCATATATTCTACAAGTGATTTACATAGTATATTTTTCATTGTACTTTTAAAAACTTATTCATGCACTGCTATCTTTGATAATATATCCTAAAGGTTTTCTTCACATATATTTAATATTTCTCCTAGCTGTAATAGATTTATATGCTCCTCTTCTTTTATGTCTTTATTTTGTTTGTTTCTGTTTAATTTTATTTGAACCAAGGTGTTTTTATTTAGCCCAGGTCAGACAAAACTGAACTAGAAGCCCAGGGTGACACTGAACTCACAGTAATATGCTTATATCAAGCTCCTGAGAGCTTGGATTGCAGGTGTGAGCTGGTACACTTACTTGGCTTGTTCTTTCTTCAAATGCTATTAATCTTAAGACCATCATATGCATTCTTTTCATTATGTATAATATACAGAGTATTCCACATTATCATAGGGACTGAGATCCACTTGCCACTAAAATAGGTGAAAATATGTGTCTTCAAGGAGCATATTTCTTAGTCCCATGTGGTGACACAAACATGCCTTCCAAACATGAGAGGTCAAGGGGGTGGGGGAAATCTTAAATTTGAGACAACCCACGGAAGCAGAATGAGACCTTGCCTCAAAGAAGTAGAGTTCATTTCTTATATAATTCTTATTTATTTAGTTGAAGCAAAAGGACAATTCTATGAGCTGTAAAAAACAAAAACAAAACAATGGAAATGAGTGTAAATTTCAGGTGATGCCCAGGGGAGGATAATTGAGGTGAGAAGGAAAACCCATGTCATTTAAGTTGACATGGAATCAAACATGGGAAAGAAAAGCACCTACATGGTGGGAAAAAAGAATATCAAAGATCAAGATCAGATTTGTGGATGAAATACCAAAGTATTATAGAAAACATGCTCAGAAATGTCACAGTAAAAAAGTAAAAGTTATGATTTATATAAAAGCAAACAGACATATTACCCTCACATAGCTGTGGACCATAAGCTTCTGTTTTCTCTCTCTCTCTCTCTCTCTCTCTCTCTCTCTCTCTCTCTCTCTCTCTCTCTCTCTCTCTCTCTCTCTCTCTCTCTGTGTGTGTGTGTGTATTTCTCTCCCTCTTTTCCTCCCTCTCTGATACTTTGTAGCAACTTATACAAACTGCATCAACTTTAGTTACCATTAGTCACATTCTGAATTTAACTATACTCCACAAACCCATAGTTTAAGAATTTGATCTTGAATATCGTAGAAATACTTTGAAAGTCAGAGTTAGGGAACATTTGATTGAAGAAAGCCAACAATGTCAGCCTTGAATGTTACACTTTTTTCTAGTTCCAATCTATTAATTTCATGTGAAATGTACAGACATTTGTCATACTCCACAAGGGTCACTCCTACCTTCATGCCTTCCTCACTATGATGAATTGAAAGAATTCTGAAACCTTGAAAAAAATTCTATCTTCCCTCACTTATGTTGTCTCTGGCATTGAAGAGAACTCTATCTCAGTCACCATCTCTTTAAAATAGTATGTATTATCTATATGTATTATATATATATATCCTTCATAAATATTTCTCATAAAGAACATATAATTCAGATGCAATACACAACTTCAAAGGAGTTTCTTGCAAAACATAGGGCGAAGAGAATTCCTGACCCTGCCCACACAAATGTAGACAATCCAAAAATTCATAGCCAATAAATTATCAGTATTCCTACATCACATTGCAAAATAAGGTAGTAAAAGGCAAGGTATAGATCAGGTAAACTTTTAAAGTACAAGATAAACAGTTTTGTATGGAATGCAAAGGACTTCATCAATTTTTCTATTCCACTCAAATGCCATATAGTTTTATTTAATTTTTCCATATTTTCCTGTTTATTTAATTTTTTGCTAAAGATTACTATTTTGTGGAAGCTAAGCAAGTGCTCTACCCCTGCTCAGTAATCTTGCCCTTAGTTTTGCTTTATTAAATGTATTCAGATTTGATGGACCCAGCCCTTTTTCCCTAACTTCTAGAAACTATCTCTAAAATTGTTGATATTAAAAATTAGTCATTTAAGATTAATTTGGAGAGAATTACACATTTTCTTTACAGCATATTTTTTCTTCAGAACACAATATAACCCTCTCTTTTTATTGCACCATTTTTTGAAATTGGAGATAGATTATCTAATTTAAATTGTATTTCTAGAACCTACATATTGTTTATAAAATATAATTTTAATGTTTTTTCTAATTTTTGAATAAGAGTATTTCTTTAATTTTTGTATCAAATTTGAAACCAGTCAAATTTCAGTATTTCATTTTCAGTTGCACTGACTTGACTTTCTAACCAAACACATCTTCAAGTAATTGTATTTTCTTTATTCCATTTCAAAAACTATTTTGTATTATTGATCATGTTCTAATTAATTTAATAATTATATAATATTAATAATTATGGACTGAAAGAAAATAAAATTTACAAAGAGACTGACTTATTTTTAAATGTTTTCAGGGCTTCTATAATATATATCATGCTATCTATTGATTGATAAAATACGCTCAATAACCTACCAAGGAAGTTTTCCCTATCCAGATTTTTAAGATTTTTGCTCCTAGCTGTAAAAAATCTTGACTGTTTCAACTGTCTTTTCTGAGTTGTTTGTATCAAAATAATCTGTTATTTGATCTATTGTGATTTTATAAATATCATTCCTTAAATAAAATAATTGTTCATTTCCTGGAATAAAACATCTGAGTTACGGAACATTAATCTTTAAAAATATACTGCTAGACTCCAATATCTAATATTTTATTTAGGTTTTTGTGACTATATTTATAATTCATATTGGTCAGTACTACATTGTGCTGCTGGTACTAATTTTTAATATTAGAAATTAATCTTCAATTTTATCATATTAAAAAATGTCTACTGAAATGATAGCACTTTTTTCAAAAGGTAACTTGACTAAAAGAATCAGCCCAAAACTTACCCCACTCTTCCACAAGACTCCCTGAGCTCTGCCTAATGATTGGCTGTGTCTTTGCATCCGTTGCCATCAGCTGCTGGTTGAATCCTTTCAGAAGACAGTTATGCTAGGTGCCTGTCTGCAAGCATAGCAGAGTACTACGAATAAAATCAGGTTTTGGATTTCTCCCATGAGAAACCACTTTATTTTATTATTATTATTTTTGTATTAATTACAGTTTAATTACTTCATATTTCAGCTGTAGCCCCTTCCCTCATTCCCTCCCAATCCCACTCTCCCTCCCTCATCTCCTTCCTGCCCCTTTCTACATCCACTGATGGGGGGAGGGGCTCCTCCCTTTCCATCTGATCCTAGCTTATCAGGTCTCTTCAGGGCTGGCTACAATGTCCTCTTCTGTAGCCTAGCAAGGCTGCCCCTCCCTCAAGGTGGGTCTTAAGTTAGGCTAGCCATTTCCTCAATCTCTCAATCTCTGCTCCCTTTACCCCTATAATTCTTGTAGGCAGGAAATATTTGAGGTCAAAGATTTTGTGGGTGAGTTGGTGTCCACAATCCTCCACTGGAAGTCTGCCTGGCCACAGGAGGTGTTTACTTCAGGTTCTATAGACTCCACTGCTAAGAGTCACATCTAGGCTCATGGCCACACCCCCAGACTCCCATGATCCTCCCATGTAACAGGTACAGAGATGCTGCCCGTGATGATTTCAGTTTTTCTTTCCCAGCCCTCTTCCCCCTATCCTCACACTTGATCCCACCCTAATTCTCCTCCAACTCCTTCTATGACCCAGATGCTTTCATCTGCTCACCTCCAGTATTGATTTTGTTTCACTTTTGTGTGACATTCAAATATCCTCCCTTGAGAACTCTCTGTTACTTAGCTTCTATGGGTCTGAATTGCAACAGGGTTATTCCGTACTCTGACTAATATCCACTTATAAGTTAGTAAATATCATGTGTGTGTTTCTGAGTCTGTGTTACCTTACTCAGTATGACCTTTTCGAATTCTATTCATTTGCGTGCAAATTGCATGATTTTCTTGTTTTTAATAACCGAGTAGTATTCTGCTGTGTAAATGTACCACTGTTTCTTTAGCCATTTCTATTTGAGTGACTTCTATGTTGTTTCCAGTTTCTGGCTATTATGAATAAAGTTGCTATGAAGATAGCTGAACAAATGTTCTTGGGGTGTGGTGCAGCATCTTTTCAGTATATGCCAGGAGTTTATAGTTGGGTCTTGAGGTAGAACTATTGCTAATTTTCTAAGAAACACCAGATTGATTGCCAAAGTAGTTGTACAACCTTGCATTCCCACCAGCAATGTAGGAGTGTTTATTTTAACATTTTTGTTTTTATTATTAATTTATTCATTATTTATTATTAATTTATTTTACATCCTGATCATAGCTTCTCCCTCATCACCTTCCAGTGCCACCCTCCCTCCCTCTTACCCCCATTCCTGTCCTCTAGTCCTCAGAAAGAGGGAGCCATTCTCCTTTACCAACTGACTCCAACTATCAAGTCTCTTGTTCCATATCCTCAAGAGCATGTGTTGTCACTTGACTTTTTGATGTTAGCCATTCTGAAAGGTGTAAAATGGAATCTCAGTCATTTAGATTTGCACTTCCATGATGGCTAAGGATTTTGAACATTTATTTAAGTGCTTCTCAGCCATTAGAGATTTCAGTGTTGAGAATGTTCTATTTAGCTCTGTATCATATTTTTAATTGGACTATTTAGTTTATTGGTGTCTAATTTTAATATCAATACATTGTTATTATCATTATCATTATTTTGCTCCTGCCCCTGGCTCAGCTTCACTGGGTTCACTCACTGTGCTGGGCTCACTGTTTCTAATCCAGGTACGCCATGCAGCTGGGGCACAGGCAAAAAGATCTCTGAGCCTATAGCTGCTCCAGTGCCCCACAGGCCCCCTTGAGAAGAAGAACAATGGAAATTGGGCCTTGTGTCTAGCCTAGCTTGGCTGTGTTCTCTGTCTGTGCTCTGCTGGCTGATTTTGACCCAGTTCAGTAAGGCAGTTGGGGAGTAGGCAGAATGGAACCTTGCCTCCTCCACAAGACAGGAAGGTATTCCTTCCACAAGATGGTGAGAGTGATCACCACTAGCTGCTGCAACCAGGAAGGTGTTCACAGGAAGGTGAGAGTGGTTCCTGGATTTGGAACCAGGAGCCACTGCTACCAAAAACATGTCCATAGAACTGTGAGTGTAGACTCATGGGTTTGAATCCTCACCCTGAGTACCTGAAGGTATCCATTCTATCCCAAAGACACTGAGAGTGAGTGTCCAAGAGCAGAGCTGCTGGCCACTGGTACAATGAAGGTATCCACAGAGGGTGGGCTTGGGCACACGGCAGGCATGGGAGCAGGGCCTTGGGCTGCAGCAGTGCTGTGCAGGAGCTCAGGAATTTTTTCCCAGTGTTAGCTGGGTGACTTGAAGATGGACGCTCACATATCCCTGAGGATTTTCCTTTTACATGAGAAACACAGATGTCAGGGTTTGGGGGGATCCACAGTACAGCCTGCTGGTCGCTCCACTCTCACTGCTAAGCTGCTGTTCAGATTTCTTGTGTGGTCACCACTACCATCTTGAATCTTTCTTGCTGTTTAATTCTTTTTACTTCCTTACATATTTTGGATATTAGCCCTCTGTAAGATGTAGGTGAAGAACTTTTCCCACTCTCTAGGCTGCCAGTTTGTTCTGACGACAGTGTCCTTTGCTTTACAGAAGCTTTTCAGTTTCACGTGGTCACATTTATTGATTGTTGATCTTAGTGCCTGAGCTGTTGTTGATCTGTGCAGAAAATTTTCTCCTGTACCAATGCGTTCTACGCTATTCCCCGCTTTCCTTTCTATTAGGTTTAGTGTATCTTGATATATATTGAGGTCTTTGATCCACTTAAAGTTGAGTTTTGTTCAGTATGACAGATATGAATCTATTTGCACTTTTCTACATGTGGACATGCACTTAGACCAGCACATCTTTTGAAGATACAGCTTGGTTTTTATGTGTCTCCCCTAACAACTGTTACAGGGCCTGTCTCTGACTCTGTTGCCTACCTTTGGATTCCTCTCCCAGAGCACTGCTGCTTTGTCTGGCCTCAGTTGGAGATGATGTGCCTTGTCCTGATACAACTTGTGCCAGGTTGGGTTGGTACCCATGGGGAAGGAGGAGGGAGGAGAGGACTAAGAGATGAGAGGGTGGAGCTGTGATAGGAATGTAAAGTGAATAAATAAATAAGTGGAAAAAAGTAAAAAGAGAAAAATATCAGCACTCTTATTTATATATACCTGAGGGATTCTAAGTCAACATACTGTACATATACTTGTACAAACATGTTTACTGATGCAATTCATAAATGTCAGAAAAAACCTGTCTAGATTCCCATCAGTTGATGAATAGATATGGAACATATTGTGCATATACACAGTGAAATTTTATGAAATAAGACACTTTCATAAAAATACCATGTTTTCTCTCACATACACACATAAATTATAAGTTGTTCATAAATTACATCATACCAATTTCTATTACTTAAAATTAAAATACATGGCTGAATACTGTGCTTGATGACTTATTGTTTTATTAACAGTTATGTGTGAATATATGTTTGTCCATATGCATTCGATTGCCCACAGTGGCAGAAAAGGCTGTCAGAAACCCTGGAGTTGGAGTTATAGGCAGTTGTGAGTCACCCAAGATAGGTGGTGGGAACTGAAGTTGAATCCTTGGCTAGAGCATCAAGGGATATTTTTAAAATAATTTTTATTTTTTATAATAATCACAGGTTATTTACTTTGTATCCCAGCTGTATCCAGCTCCTCCATTCCCTCACACCCCCATCCTCCCTCCCTCATCTCCTCCCTGCATTTCTCCAAGTCCCTGATAGGGAAGGTCCTCCTCCCCTCTCATCTGAACCTAGCTTATCAGGTATCTTCCAGACTGGCTGCAATGTTCTCCTCTGTGGCCTAGCAAGGCTAAGCATCAATGGATCTTAACCCCTGAGACCTATGTGCAACTCCTTAAAAGCAATTTTAAAGTTTAATTACTCTACTAAAAGCATACTTTCCATGAGGTTGGCTTTACCAAGCACTGTAAAACCTCTAGCTTTTGGCTCTATTCAGAAAACAGCTAACCACTGAGATTTTTTTTTTACCACAGATTTTCCATTTCTCTTTTATAACTGTTTAAGTTTGCCCTCAACACCTTAAATCAGCACTGTATATTGAATGTACAGAAAAACAAAAGCGTTCATATCGATGTCATACATTTCTATGAGTAGGTAAACAATTTTTTTTATTTATGTTTGCTAATTTAAATTTTTACCAAGCCTCTCCCTACTTAATGTAGGAAAAACTGGCATTTATCAGAGATGAGGTTTTGAAATTTAATTTCATGCATCCTTTCCCCTGGCTCAAATAGCATTCAGATTTCAAATGAGTTTGAAATAAATAACAGAAACTTCCCATTTCCTCTTTTCTTCTAAAGTACACTGTACCTAAAGCACCCAGATATTTTCATAGATATCAGGCTTAAAAATATACTTTGGATTTTGTTAGTTTCATTGTTTTTTTATTTTTTATATTCTTTGTGTAAAAGATTGGAGTTAAGCAAGCCTAAATTTTCCTTGCAGTGTGAGATCCCTCACGAACACAGATTTCATATTATCTTTACTATATATAGCAATAACTCTTTCTGAATGAGAAAAAGCAGATTTCCTCAACAATGTTATCAACTGAAAAGATCTTCAAATATTTGCTCAAGCTGAAGTGCCAATGTGAAGTTGGTCATAAAAGTCTGTAACTAAAAATACAGAGGATCTAATGTACTCCTTTGGCCTCCATGGGAACCTGTACTCTTAGGCACACAAAAAAACACACACATACACATAATTAATAATAAATAAATATTTTAAAACTGAAAATTATTTGTAAAATTAGTAAAGTTTTTGATACAGTAGTCTGGCTGGATCCTAAGGAATATAGAAAATATTTGACTCAACTCTCACCTACATTTGACATAACATTTATATATTTTTAATTAATTACAATTTATTCACTTTGCATTCCAACTGAAGCTGTTTCCCTTGTCCCCTCCCAATCCCATGCTCCCTACCTCTTCTCCTCCCATGCCACTGGCAAGTCCACTGATAAGGGAGGAATTCCTCCCCTTCCATCTGACCCTAGCCTATGAGGTCTCATCAGGACTGGCAGCATTGTCTTCCTCTGTAGCCTGGTAAGGACGCACCCCCATCAGGGGAAGGTGATCAAAAAGCCAGCCACTGAGTTCATGTTAGAGACAATTTCTGTAACCCTTACTACTAGGGTGCCCACTTGGACAATGAGCTGTCAAGGGCTACATCTATTCAGGGGTTCTAGGTTATCCCCATGTGTGGTCCTTGTTTGGAGTATCAGTCCAACCAAGATTTTTTTTTGGTTCTGTTACTTTCCTTGTGGAGCTCCTTTCACCTCCAGGTCTTTCATCTCCCCCGACTTTAGTAAGATTCCCTGTGCTCTGTCCAAAGATTGGCTATGAGTCTCAGCATCTGCTTTGATACCCTGCAGGGTAGAGTCTTTCAGAGGCCCTCTGTGGTAGGCTTCTGTCCTGTTGCCTCTTTTCTGCCTCTTCTGATGTCTATCCATTTTGCCTTTCTGAATGAGGATTGATCATCTTACCTACGGTCATCTTTTTTGCTTAGCTTCTTTAGGTGTACAGATTTCAGTATGTTTACCCTATATTATATGTCTAATATCCACTTATAATTGAGTATAGAACATGTGTGTCTTTCTGCTTCTGGTATACGTCATTCAGGATGATCTTTTCTAATTCCCACCATTTGCCTGAAAATTTCATAGTTTCTTTGTTTTTAATTGCTGAGTAGTATTCAATTGTGTAAATGTACTACAATTTCTGTATCCGTTCCTCAGCTGAGGGACAACTTGGTTGTGTCCAGATTCTGACTATTACCAATAAATTTGCTCTGAACATGGTAGAGCAAATGCCCTTTTTGTATACTTCAGCATGTTTTGGATATATGCCTAGGAGTGGTATAGCTGGACCTTGAGGTAGCACTGTTCATAATATTCTGAGAAAGTGTCAGATTGATTTCGAAAGTGGTTGTACAAGTTTACATTCCCACCAACAATGGAGGAGTTTTCACTTGAGGTTTCATCTTAGCCATTCTCATGGGTGTAAGAAGAAATCTCAGGGTTATTCTGTCTTACATTTCCCTGATGATTAACAACAATAGGCATTTCTTTAAGTGCTTCTCTGCGATTCAATATTCCTCTATTGGGAATTCTCTGTTTAGCTCTGTACCCTGTTTTTAATTTGATTACTTGATTTTTTTGTTTTTTAACTTCTTGATTTCTTTATACATTTGGGATATTAGCCCTTGGTCAGATATACAGTTGGTGAAGATCCTTTCACAACCCGTAGGCTGTAGTTTTGTTCTGATGACACTGTCCTTTGCTTTACAGAAGCTTTTCAGTTTCATGAGGACCCATTTATTGATTGGTGTTTTGTTCAGGAAGTTGTCTCCTGTGCCAATGAGTTCAAGGTTCTTCCCCACTTTTTTTTCTAACAGATTTAATGTGTCTGCTTTTAGGTTGAGGTCTTTGATCCACTTAAACTTCAGTTTTGTGCATGGTGATAAATATGGATGTTTGCATATTTCTATATGTAGACATTCATTAGACCAGCACCCTTTGCTAAAGATGATGTCTTTTTTTCCATTGTTTGGTTTTGGCTTCTTTGTCAAAAGTCGAGTAACCTTATATGTGTGGGTTTATTTCTGAGCTTTCTATTTTAGTCCATTGATCCACAATTCTATTTATACACAACTACCATGCAGTTTTTATTACTGTTGCACTGTGGTACAGCATGAGATCAGGCTTGAAGATACTTCCAGGTGATCTGTTGTTGTACAGGATTGTTTTAGCAATTCTCGCTTTTTTGTTTTTCCATATGAAATTGAGAATTGTTCTTTCAAGTTCTATAAAGAATTGTGTTGGTATTTGGATAGGAATTGTATTCAATCTGTAGGTTGCTTTTGCCAAGATGGCCATTTTCACTATGTTAATCCTACTGATCCATAAGCATGGTAGATCTTTCCACCTTCTGATATGTTCTTCAATTTCTTTCTTCAGAGAAATGAAGTTTTATCTAACAGGTCTTTCACTTTCTTGGTTATATTCACAACAATGTACTTTATGTTATTATTGGCATTGAGAAGATTGTAGTTTCCCTAATTTCTTTCTCAATCCTTTGTCTTTTATATGAATGAGGTCTACTGATTTATTTTTTTGAGTTAATATTTTATCCAGCCATTTTCCTGAAAACATTTATCAGATGAAGGAGTTATCTTGTAGAATTTTGTGGTCACTCATGTATACTATCATATCATCTCTGACTAGTGACACTTTGACTTCTTCCTTTCACATTTGTATCCCCTTGATCTCCTTTAGTTGTCTTATTGCTCTCACTAGGAATTCAAGTACTATGTTGAAGAGATATTGAGAGAGTTGCCAGAATTGCCTTGTTCCTGATTTCAGTGGGATTGATTTAAGTTTCTCTCCATTTATTTTGTTGTTAGATATTGGCTTGCTGTATATTGTCTCTCAAGGACTTTAATCATGAATGAGTTTTGGATTTTCGCAAATGCTTTTTCATTATCTAAGGCGATGATCATGTGGTTTTTCTCTTTCAGTTTTTTTTTTTTTATATCATGGATTCAGTTGATGGATTTCCGTGTATTGAACCACCGTGACATCCCTGATATGAGGCCTACTTGGTCATGGTGGATGATATCTTTTATGTATTCTTGGTTTCAGTTGATGAGTATTTTATTGAGTATTTTTGCATCAATTTTTCATAAGAGAGATAGGTCTGAAGTTCTCTTTTTTTGTTAGGTCTTTGTGTGGTTTAGGTATCAAGGAGACTGTGCCCTCATGGAATGAGTTTGGTAATGTTCCTCTGTTTCTATTTTGTGGAATAGTTTCAAAAGAATTAGAGTTAGCTCTTCTTTGAAGGTCTGGTAGATGACTCCACCGAAACAATCTGGACCTGGAGGTGTTTTGGAAAGGAAATTTTGATGGCAGCTTTTATTTCCTTGGGGGATATAGCTCTATTTAATCTCTACACATCATCTTGTTGTAATTTTAGTAAATGGAACCTATCAAGAAAATTTTCCATTTAGATTTTCAAAATTTGTAGCATATAGGTATTTTTAAATTTATTTATTTTTATGTTAATAAAATGAATAAAGCTGCTACGAACGTGGTTGAGCAAATGTCCTTTTTGTGTACTTGAGCATCTTTTGGATATATGCCTAAGAGTGGTATAGCTGGGTCCTAATCACATTTTATATACTTTGTATCCCAGCATTAAACCCTTCCCACATTCCCTCCCACTCTCCCCATCCCTCCCTCATCTCCTCCCTGCCCTTTTCCAAGTCCACTTATAGGGGAGGTTCTCCTCCCCTTTCATCTGACCCTAGCTTCTCAAGTCTCTTCAGGGCTGGCTGCAAAGTCCTCTTCTGGGATCTAGCAAGGCTGCTCCTCCCTCAGGTTTGGGGGGAAGGTCAAAGAGCCAGCCATTGAGTTCATGACAGAAATAGTCCCTGTTCCCCTTACTAGGGTACCCAGTTGGATACTGAGCTACCATGGGCTATATCTGAGCAGGGGTTCTAGGTTATATCTATACATGGTCCTTGGTTGGAGAATCAGTCTCATAAAAGACCCCTGTGCCCTGATCTATTTGGTCTTTGTGGAGCTCTTGTCCTCACCAAGTCTTACTAACTCTCCCTTCTTTCATATGATTCCCTGCACTCTGCTGAAGATTTGGTTATGAGTCTTAGTATCTGCTTTAATACACTGCTAAGTATAGTCATTCAGACGCCTTCTGTGGTAGGCTCCTGTCCTGTTGCTTGTTTTCTCTTACATTCAATGTCCATCCCATTTTTCTATCTACATGAGGATTGATCATCTTACCCCGAGTCCTCTTTCTTGTTTATTTTCTTTAGGTGTTTAGATTTCTATATGTTTATCCTATTTTATAGGTCTATACAAGAGAGTATATACCATGTGTTTCTGCTTTTGGGATACCTCACTCAGGATGATCGTTTTCAGGTCCCACCATTTGCCTGCAAATTTCATAATTTCCTCGTTTTTAATTGCTGAGTTGTATTCCATTGTGTAAAAGTACCACAATTTCTGTATCCATTCCTCGACTGATGG
Source organism: Pachyuromys duprasi (assembly GCA_028658305.1). Classification (NCBI taxonomy): domain Eukaryota; kingdom Metazoa; phylum Chordata; class Mammalia; order Rodentia; family Muridae; genus Pachyuromys; species Pachyuromys duprasi. The sequence goes on from CM053742.1 coordinate 49,568,109, forward strand.
ATATCTGTTTTTTTTTCCAGATTCTGACTGTTATGAATAAAGCTGCTATGAACATGGTTGAGCAAATGTCCTTGTTGTGTACTTGAGCATCTTTTGGATATATGCCTTAGAGTGGTATAGCTGGGTCTTGAGGAATCACTACCCCTAATTGTCTAAGAAAGCACCAAATTGATTTCCAGAGTGGTTCTACAAGTTTGCATTCCCACCAGGAGTGGAGGAGGGTTCCCCTTTCTCCACAACCTCTCCAGCATGTGTTGTCACTTGAGTTTTTGATCTTAGCCATTCTGATGGGTGTAAGGTGAAATATCAGGGTCATTTTGGTTTTCATCTCCCTGATGGCTAAGGATATTGAACATTCCTTTAAGTGTTTTTCTGCAATTCTACAATCCTCTACAGAGAAATACTTAATTTGTTGCTGTTTATCTTCTTGAGTTCTTTATATACACTGGATAATAGCCCTCTGTCAGATGTAGGATTGGTGACGATCCTTTCCCAGTCTGTAGGCTGCCATTTTGTTTTGATGACAGTTTCTTTTGCTTTACAGAAGCTTTTCAGTTTCATGACGTCTCATTTATTGATAGTTGATCGTAGAGCCTGTGCTGTTGGTGTTCAGTTCAGGAAGTAGTCTCCTGTGCCAATGAGTTTTAGGGTCTTCCCCACTTTTTCTTCTAATTGATTTAGTGTGTCTAATTTTATGTTCAGGTCTTTGATCTACTTGGAGTTTAGTTTTATGCAGGGTGATAAATATGGATCTATTTTCATTTTTCTGCAAATAGACATCCAGTTGGACCAGCAGCATTTGTTGAAGATGCTGCCTTTTACCACTGAATGGTTTTGGCCTCTTTGTCAAAAATCAAGTTTCCATGGGTGTGTGGGTTTATTTCTGGGTCTTCTATTCAGTTCCATTGATCCACTGTTCTGTTTCTATGCCAATACCATTTACTTTTTGTTACTTTTGCTCTATAGTACAGCTTGAGTTCAGGGATGGGGATACTTCCGGATGATCTCTTGTTGTACAGGAA
>CM053742.1:49569630-49589923 GCA_028658305.1 Pachyuromys duprasi
TACATCGCTACATTGACCCCCCCCCCCGAGGTCCTCTTTGGCATGCTCCTGTTCTGTTGCTTGTTTTCTCCTCCACTCAATGTCCATCCCATTTGTTCATTCAAACAAGCATTGATCATACCAATCTGGGTCCTCCTTCTTGTATATCCTCTCTAGGTGTGTAGATTTCAGCTTGAATTTCCTATCCTATAGGTTTATATAAGTGAGTATATGCCATATGTTTCTTTCTGCTTTTATAACTGTGGAATATCATTTTTCAGCTACCTATCTACACACATATATGTTCACTTCTATTTTTTGGTCTGTGTATTTCTGTGCTACCCTGTTTCTTTGTTGAAACAGGATCTCATGTATATAAGATGGCCTGAAATAAGCTTATGTTACTCAGTATTATATTTAGGATTTCTATTGCTGCTATGAAATACGATGACCAAAAAAGCAAGTTGGTGTGGAAAGGGTTTATTTGGCTTACATACACTGCAATGTCACTGTTCATCATTGAAGGCAATAAGGGCAGGAACTCAAAAGGGCAGAATCATGGAGGAAGGAGATGAAACAGAGAACATGGAGGGGTGTTGTTTGCTTTCTTGTTCTTCATGACTTGTTTAGCCTGATTTCTTTTAGAACCCAGGACTATGAGCTCAGGGATGGTACCACACACAATGAGCTCAACAGCTTTTCATCTATCACTAATTTAAAAAATATGTCCTATAGGCAGATCTTATGGTGGCATTTTACTCAATTGAGGTTCCCTCCTTTCAGACAATTCTGTCTTGTGTCCAGTTGACATAAAGCTATCCAGCACATTTAGGATGTTCTTGATTTCTTTGTCCTCCTTATTCTCTTCCCTAGTGTTGAGATGAAAGGTATACTAGCATTCCTTGCTATATCTCTTTATCTTAAGTTTTAAAATGTGTATCATATACTTTGTATTATTGCCTGTATTCTTATTGTATTTTGCATGATTGTAAATTTGAATGACATTTTTTATTACAAATATATACAACAACGGTTAGTTTATAAGACTTGGCCTATTATCAACCACTACTACCAGCAGAGCATACATTATTAAAACAATTGCAGAACACAGGTTCTTAAATATTGTAAGTTAATAGTATATGTAAATCTGTGAACTACAAAGATATTAAGTATATCTTTGTGTGTCCCTTCTGTGGAAAGTAGTAAGCAACTAGAAGTATGTAGGATACCCAAAATTAAGAGAAAATTATCAAAGCAATTATTAATATGCTAACAAAATTTCACAGTCTACTGAGATTCTCAGGGAGAAAACTTTTTCAGTTTTAAGTAGTATTGTAAATCTCTAAAGTAAGGCTTGTGTAACTTTATGATGAATGCTGAAACTATTTCAGTATTTTCTGCTGATTTCTTACCTTGAATAAGGTAGTCACACTTTTTACACTTCATTTCCTATTTATAGACAACCAGCTTATTATTCATCATGAGATTCTTAGCTTCACCTTGAATAATATCTAATAAAAATGGTCATAAAAGGCTGTCATCCATGAATGCTGATCTAGAAGGCAACATTATAATTCACTACCAGAATTATATGAAAAAATATCTCTGGAAAGGAATTAGCTTTCTACTTTATGTATACAAAATGAAAAAACAAAATGTATTTGGACAAATATTCTTTTAAGTGTCCTTGCAGATTTTTATAATATGACCATGGAATCATTTAAAAGTTCAATTTTGTTTCTGTTTGTTTCTCTTTTTATTTTGTTATTCATTTTACATTTTTTTGTAGCCTCATCCTCCCCACCCTCCCTGCCTCCCTATTCCACCTCACCTTTTCCACAGGAAAGGGAGGCTCCCTTTCCCATCTACCCCAGCTCATGAAGTTGTATCAGGACTGAGCATGTCCTTTTCTTCTATTGCCCCCTGGCAAGGCAATTCCACCAGGGAGAAACGACCAAAAATCTGGCAAGTGACTCCATGTCCAATTCAGTTCCCACTTCCCTTACTGTATTACCCTCTGGGAGCCTAAGATGCCTATCTGCTAAATTTTCCTATGGGGGACTCCTATGGGGAGGTCCAGTTAATACCTGGCCCTTGGTTGATGCTTCAGTCCCAGCAAGTCCCCCTGGATCCTGGTTAGTTGGTTCTGTGGGTCTTCTTGTAGAGTTCCTATCAGCTTCAAGTCCTTTTCTCTTTCTTCCCACTTTTACACATAACTCCCTACGCATCACCCAATGTTGGGTATGAGTCTCAGCATCAATTTTGAGGCACTTCTGGGTAGGGCCTCTCAGAGGACAACTCTATCAGACCCCTGTCTACAAGCTTTTCAGAGTATTTTTCATAGTGTCAGGGGTTGGGATTCTCTGATAGGGGGTTCTTTAAGTGCTTCTTGGCCATTTGATATTCCTCTGCTGAGAATTCCCTGTTTACTTCTGTGCCTGATTTTTAATTGTTTTTAATAGGTGATTGATTTCATTATACATTTTGAATATTAGCCCTTTGCTGGATGTAGGCTTTGTGAAGATATTTTCTCGATCTGTAGACTGTCCTTTCATTGTGTTGACAGTGTCCTTTGCCTTACAGAAGATTTTCAGTTTCAAGAAGTCCCACTTACTGTTTGTCTTAGAGCCTGAGCTATCGGATGTTCTCTTCAGGAAGTTGTCTCCTGTGCCAATGAGTTTAAGGTTCTTTTACACTTTCTATTCTAATAGATTTAATTTAATTGGTGTTCTTTTGAAGTCTTTGATCCACTTGGATTTGAGTTTTGTGCATGGAGATAAATATGGATCTGTTTCCATTGTTTTACATGTAGATACCCTGTTAGACCAGCACCATTTTTTGAAGGTGTCTTTTTCTCTTGTATGATTTTAGATCCTTTGTCAAAATTCAAGTAACCATGGGTATGTGGGATTTTTCTGGGTCTTTGATTTGATTCCATTGATAACCCAATTAATTTCTATGTCAGTACCATGAAGTTTTTTTATTACTATTTTTCTGTACTACAGCATGAAGTCAGGGATAGAGATACCTCCAGAAGTTCTTTTAGTATGTAGGATTATTTTTAACTATTCCAGTTTTCATTCAAGGGCTCTAAAGACATGTGTTGGTATTTTGGTGGGGATTCTTTGAATCTGTACATAGCTTTTAGTAAGATCACCATCTTTACTACTTTAATCCTACTGATCCATGAACATAGGACATCTTTCCATCTCCTTATATCTGTTCACATTTTTTTCTTCTGAGACTTGAATTTCATTCCAAACAGATCTTTCACTTGCTCTGTTAGAGTTACACCAACACACTGTATATAATTTATGGCTATTGTGAAAGGTTTTGTTCCCCTAATTTCTTTTTTAGCCCTTTTGTCATTTGTATACAGGAGGGCTACTGTTTTTTGTTTTGTTTTGTTTATATTTGATTTTTCAATTAATCTTGTACCTAGCCAATTTTCTAAAGCTGTTTATCAGTTGTAGGAGTTCACTGGTGTAATTTTGTCATTCACTTATGTACACTATCATATCATCTGCAAATAGTGATACTTTGACTTCTTCACTCCCAATTTCTATCTCATTGATCTCCTTTAGTTGTCTTACTGCTTTAGATAGAATTTCAAGTACTACATTGAAGAAGTAGAGAGAGTGGGCAGCCTGCTATTCTCCCTGATTTTTCTCTCTATTTAATTTGATGTTGGCAATTGACTTGTTATATACAGCCTTTATTTTGTTTAGGTAAAAACCTTGTATTCTTGATCTATCTAAGACTTTCATCATGAAGGGGTGTTGGATTTTGTCAAAGACTTTTTCTGCATCTAATGAGATGATATTGTGATTTTTTTTGAGTTGGTTCATATGGTAATTATGCTGATGAATTTTCATATCTTGAACCACCCCTGCATCCTTGGGATTAAGCCAACTTGACCATATTGGATGATCTACTGATGTGTACTCATATTTAGTGAGCAAGTATTTTATTGAGTATTTTTGCATTGATGTTAATGAGTGTAATTAGTTTGAAATGCTCTTTCTTTTTCTTTTTAATGTTATTGTTTTTTAAGTAATTATTAATTACATTTTATTCACTTTGTCTCCTGACTGTAGGCACCTCCAGTTCCTCCTTGTCCCACCTACCTTCCCTCTTCTCCCCCTATGCCCTTTCCCTAGTCCCCTGATAGGGGAGAACCTCCTCCCTTTCTATAAGACACTGACCTATCAAGACTCATTAGGGCTGGCTGCTTCATCTTCTTCTGTGGCCTGGCAAGACTGCATCTCCAAGGGGGAGGTGATCAAAGAGCTGGTCACTGAGTTATGTCAGAGACAGCAATGATCCCCTTACTAGGAAACCCACTTGGACACCGAACAAAGGGTGTAAGTCCTCTCTATGCATGGTCCTTGATTGGAGTATTGGTATCCGCAGGTTACCCTAGGCCCAAGTTTTTTGGTTTTGTTGGTCGACCTCTGTAGTTCCTGTCTCCTCCAGGTCTTTCTTTCTCCTCTTCTTCTCTATGGTTTCCTGCACTTTGCCCAAAGTATGGCTATGAGTCTCAGTATATCCTTCCATACCCTGAGGAGTAGTCTTTCTGAGGGTCCCTCTGTAAGGCTCCTGTCCTATTCCTTGTCTTCTCCTACTTCTGATGTCTGTTTTCTTTACCCTCCTGAATAAAGTTTCAGCCTCTTCTCTAGGGTCATCTTTGTTGTTGAACTTCTGTAGTACTTGTTGGTATAATGTTCTTGTGGAATGTATACAACAATTTACTCTTGTTCATTCAAATGCTGATTCCTCTACCCCACTATCTGTTTCAATCCTGACATTGCATAGTGATGTTTATTCGAAGCATCAACTGTCTCAAAGTCTGTGTAAATATGCCAACATTTGTTCCCTGTATTTTCAATAAAACAAGCAGCCAATGCCGTGCAAAGGAAAGAATAGGGTGAGACATCCTGGTGCAGAGGGGAGGAGAATGAAGCAAGTAGGAGAAGTGGGAGAGCAGAGATCTGCAGGAGAGGACTTGGAGCCATGAGGAAAGAAGAAACAGACCTAAGATATGATTAAAAGCAAGTATAATGTGGAAAATCTAAATCAGAGGAACCTACGCAGGTATGGAGGTTTAGGATGGAGTAATTATTGCTCAGCATTGTGCTCCAAGTTAATTAAGTAAATCCTATCCTCTGTGTGGTGATTTGGGCATGCATCTGGTTTAGGAATAAGCACTGTTTAACTAAAAGTTAAATAAATTATAAATACTAATATTATAAAACAAGTACTATAGATTTTAGTATATTTATTCCATATTATATGGCTAAAAACAGTCAATAAATAGGACCACATGAAACTGAAAAGCTTCTGCAAAGCAAAGGACACTGTCATCAGAACAAAATGACAGCCTACAGACTGAGAAAAGATCTTTACCAACCCTATATCTGACAGAGGGCTAATATCCAGAATATATATATATATTAAAAATGGGGTACAGAGCTAAACAGAGAATTCTCTATAGAGGAATATGGAATTGTAGAGAAACACTTCAACAGATAAATGCTGAATGTTCTTAGTGATCAGAAAATCATCCATAGTCATCAGGGAAACACAAATCAAAATGACCCTGAGATTACACCTCACACCAATCAGAATGGCTAAGGTGAAATCTCAAGAGATGACACATGCTTTAGAGGCTGTAGAGAAAGGGAATCCCCCTCCATTACAGGTGGGAATATAACCATGTACAATTACTTTGGAAATCAATCCAGCACTTTCTCAGAAAATTAGGAATAGTGCTACCTCAAGATCCAGCTATACCATTCCTGGGCATATATCCAAAAGATGCTAAACCATACAACAAAGACATTTGCTCAACTGTATCTATAACAGCATTATTCATAATAGCCAGAGTCTGGAAACAACCCAATGTCCCTCAACTGAAGAATGGATGCAGAAATTGTGGTATATTTACACAACGGAATACTACTCAGCAATTAAAAACAAGGAAATCATGAAATTTGTAGGCAAATAGTGGGAACCAGAAAAGATCATCCTGAGAGAAGTAACCTATATGCAGAAACACACACATGGCATATACTCAAATATAAGTGAAATGCTCTTTCTTTGTTGAGTCTTTGTTAGTTTAGATATCAGTGTGACTGTGGCTTCATAGAATGTTCATTCAGTTTTTGTTTTGTGGAATAGTTTGATGAGTATTGGTATTAGCTATTCTTTGAATGTCTGGTAGAATTCTGTGCTAAATCCTTTTGCACCTGGGCTTTTTGTTTTTGTTTGGGAGACTTTTGATGACATTTTATATTTCCTTAGGGATTATAGGACTGTTTAAACTGTACCTAATTGTCCATTTCTTTTAGATTTTCCAATTTTGTATAATATGAGCTTTTGGAGTAAGACATAGGATGTTTTTAAGTCTCAATTTTCTGTTGTCACTCCCCCATTTTCATTACTGTTTTTGTTAATTTGAATATTTTCCCTCTGTCTTTTAATTAGTTTAGACATGGGTTTGTCTGTATTGTTGATTTTGCCAAAGAAATAGCTCTTTGTTTCATTGATTCTTTGTTTCCAATTTATTAATTTCAGCCCTATGTTTATTTCCTGTAATCTGCTCTTCTATGATGTGGTTAATTACTTCTGTTCTAGAGCTTTCAGGTGTGCTGCTAAGTTACTAGTATGAAATCTTTGTAATTTCTTTATGAAGGTGATTAGTGGTATGAATATTTCTCATAGCAATGCTTTCACTATGTTTGGGTATGCTGTGCCTTCATTTTCATTGAATACTAATCAAATAAAAATTCGTTAAATAAGTCTTCAATTAATATCTTTATTTCTTCACTGACCCAGTGGTCATTGAGTATGGAGTTTTTCCATTTCCATGAGTCTGTATGCTTTTTCTTGTTTCCATTGTTGTTGGCTTCCAGCTTTATTCTGTGGTGGTCTGATAAGATTCAGGGTGTTATTTCAATCTTCTTATATCTGTTGAGACTTGAGTTGTGTCCAAGTATTTGGTAAGTTGTTGAGAAGGTATTATGAGGTGCTGAGAAGAAAGTATATTATATTGTGTATGAGTAAAATGTTCTATAGATCTGTTAGTCCCATTTGATTCATGACATCAGTTAGTTTGTTTATTTCCTCATTTAGTTTCTACTTGATGATCTTTCCATTGGAAAGAACACTGTGTTGAAGTCTCCCACTATTCATGTGTGGGAATCAATGTGTGATTTAAGCTTTAATAATGTTTCTTTAATGAATGAGACTGTCATTGCATTTAGGGCATGGCTGTTCAGAAATGAGACATCGTCTTTGATGAATTTTTATTTGATGAGTATGAAGTAATTTTTCTCATCAATTTTAATTAGTTTTGGTTGAAAGTCTACTTTATTAGATACTAGAATGGTTATCACAGAATGTGTCTTTTCTCTGTTTGCTTGGAAAACCTTTACTTATACCTTTACTTTGAAGTAATGTCTATCTTTATTGTTGAAATGTGTTTCTTGTATGTAGCAGACTGATGTATTCTATTTTTCATAACCATTATGTTAACCTGTGTTGTTTTTATTGGGGAGATTATGCTTTTGATGAAGGGAGATATTAATGACCATTTGTTGTTACTTCCTGTTATTTTGATGTTACCGGTGGTAATGGGTGTGTGTTTGGAGTCCCTTCTTTTGGTTTTGCTGATGTGGTGTTATTCATTTCCTGAATTTTACTTGTTGTATTTGGCCTTCCCAGAGATGTAGTTTTTCTTCTAGTATCTTCTGTGGGGCTGGGTTTATGGTTAGGTAACATTTACATTTGTTTTTTCAAGAAATATCTGATTTTCTCCCTCTATGCTGATTAAAAGATTTTCTGGAAGTAGTGGAAGCTGACTTCGATGGCCTGTTAGTATCTTTAAGATATCTGTGTACCTTCTGGCTTTTAGAGTTTCTGATGAGGGAAGTCAGATTTAATTCTGATAGGTTTGCTTATATGTGACTTGGCCTTTTGTTCCCTTGAAGGTCTTAATGCTCTCTCTTTGTTCTGTATATTTAGTATTTTGATTAGTATATGGCAGGAGAATTTTCTTTTCTGGTCCAATATATGTGGTGTTCTGTAAGCTAGTATGATTATGGTTATTTCTTTCTTTAGTTTGAGGAAATTATCTTCTATGATTTTGTTGAAAATATTTTCTGTGTTTTGGAGTTGGGAGACTTTTTACTTCTATTCCTCTTAGTCTTAGGTTTGTATCTTTAAATAATGTCCAAGAATTCTTGGATGTTCTGTGTCAGGAGCTTCTGAGATTTAATAGTTTCTTTGACAGATATATAGACTTCTTCAATCACATTTTCTTTTCTAATTTATTTATTTTTTATTAACTACAGTTACTTCACATTGTATCCCAGCTGCAGCCCCCTCTCTCATTCTTTCCCAATCCCACCCTCCCTCTCTCTTCTTCTCCAATTCCCTTCCCCAATTCCACTGAGAGGGAGGTCCTCTGCCCTCTTGCCCTCTGACCCTAGCCTATCAGGCTCATTAGGACTGGCTGCATTGTCTTCCTCTGAGGATTGGTAAGACTGCTCCCCCCTTAGAGGGAAGTGATCAAAAAGCCAGGCACTGAGTTCATGTCAGAGACAGTACCTGTTCCCATTACTAGGAAACCCACTTGGAGACTGAGTTGCCATGGACTACATCGGTTCTAGGTTATATCCACACATGGTCCTTGGTTAGAGTATCAGTCTCAGAAAAGTGCCAGAGCCCACTGGCAGAGCTGAACAGTACGTGGTGAGTGAGGTAAGCTAAGGTCAAATGGAAGGGGAGGACCTCCCCTCTCAGTGGACTTAGAGAAGGGCAAGGGAGGGGATGAAGGAGGGAGGGTGGGAGTGGTACGGAATGAGGGAGGGTGCAAAGCAAATAAAATGTAATTAATGTAAAAAACTAAAATTTAATTAAATAATAATTAAAACAAATCACATTACAAACTGCACAGGCTCGATGGGGTTGTCAGTAAGACTGCAGGATGGGTTTATTCCACAATTTATATTTTTGTTGGCAAAGCAAAAGCAAGTCACATAAATACAAAAGAAGTTCTTGGAACCATCAAAATTCTTTTCTAAAGCTACTTCCCTAGAGCAGATATGGTTCAAGATCACACAGACAAGCTTTAAGGAACTTGGGACAAGTTTTAAGCAACTTAGTGAAACTTCCTCTTCTCTCTGTCTCAAGGGGCAGGCCAGGGTGAGAACATATTTTTCAACAAATAACAAAGTAGCTTGACAAACAAACAGCTCTCCACAGGTCTCCTTTTTTTATACTTTAAAGGACCATAGCTTAAGAGCTATGGAGCAGAAGATTGTGTCTGTCTTAGGTTGTCTCTCTTGAAAGATATATTTTTACCCTTCATTGGTACATGAATTCCATCATTAATGTCCTGTCTTAGGTTCACTACACCTCAGAGAGATTTTACCCATTTCTGACTACCAGCCTCTGCTAGGGTAGACATGAAGTTTAATCTTATGAACATCAGCTTTAACATTCCAGAAGGCCTTGCTGATGGTTTTAATTATCCCTTGTAGGAGACATGCTCCTAATAAAAGTAATAAGCCAAGTCCTATAAAGGTGACATAAAAAGATAAACAAGACGTCAGTAATACCTGTGGGAATTAATCCAACCATTCTTCTAGGTCTGCTCCTAGCACTCATAATCCCTTATCAAAATACCAAGCCTGAGAAACATTAACAGGATCCATTATCAAATATAGCTATCTAACAACCAGAACCTGCTGTCCATTTGAAAGCTTAGAAATATAGTTTGTTAGTTTATGTTGATGTCAAGAAGCATTAGAGGTTGGATCTTGTATAAAAATATTAACATTCCCAAACAACAAAACGTAGGCAGTTACAGGGCCTCCAGAAAGTTTCTGAAGCAAGCTTCCAAATTTAGGTCTGCTGAAAATCAGAATCAGACAAAAGTCCCAATGTCAGTCCTCTTTCCCAATCTTCCTGATTTTGTTGAGAATTCTGATTATCTGTCCAATCAACTCCAGTCACATTGTATCTAAAAGGTTTCTCTGCACAGCATCTTCTCCCTTGAGCAGAATGAAACAAAGGTGAGTCAGGAGCATAAGCCCAATATAGCTTTCTGTTCACCATCAGGACAGAATTCACCCTGGTTCGTAGTAGTAACATCATTCATTCGGGAACAGTTCCTGCAAATCGCAACAGCCTTTCTCAGTTCCACCTGACTCCTGCGTCCTGTGGAAAAACATAAACATGCAATTTTCGCCATATTACTGGGTCGGGGCCCTGCCAAATTCCTGTAATTGGATCTTTCTATTTAACTTGGGCATAAATATCTTTGATGTTAGGATGCCACAATGGATCAGCAGCAGAAAGGCCTTATAGATACACAATAAAAATTTTTTAAATAAAGTGAACATGATTAAGATTATTCTGTGGCGTTTCGGAATATAACTCACCCTTTTTAATATATTTTTTGAAATTGGCTCTTAAGAGATCCATGGGCATGTTCCACAAATCCTTGACCTTGAGGATTATATGCAATGCCTGTTTTATGGCTTACATTCATTTGCACACAATAACACTGAAAAGCCTGACTAATATATCCCAAGCTATTATAAGCTATTACAAGACTTTATTATAAGTCTTTATAAAGGAAGGAATACCAATTGTAGCCAAACATTTTGAGAAGTGACTTATAACATGTTTGGTGGTTTCTCCTGTTAAGGGAGTTGCCATGATAAATCTTGAAAAGGTATCAATTGTTACATGAACATATTTTATTTTTTCAAATTCTGGGACATGAGTTACGTCCTTTTGCCACACATGACTGGGAATCAAGCCGCTAAGACTGACACCATATTGAGGTACATTAAAATGTTCAGGACAAGAAGAACATAATCTTACAATCTGTATAGCGTCTTCTCTGATAATATTAAACTGCTTTCTTAAACTCTGCCTGTTTTGATGATGTAAGGCATGAGATTGTTGAGCCAATTCTTGTTAAATTAATCTGACCAAACAAGTTGCTTAATCTGCTAAATCATTCCCTAAAGTTAAAGGTCCAGGAAGCTCTGAATGAGCTCTAATATGCCTTACATAATAAGGCTGCACGTGGCTCTGGATACTTTGTTGTATCTTTCTAAATAAATCTTGTATTTATTAGCCATATCGACACATGTTTTAGTGTCTAGGACTTGCAAAATGGCGATCAATGCATAAGTTAAAAGAAGTAAAAGCCATATTTTTAAAGACTGCAGCTACAGCTCATAAATTTGCAACTTGAACTGAGGCTGTCAATGTTTGCAAAACAAAAGTTTGTTCCTGCACTACATATATAGCTTTAACATTTGAAGATCCATCTGTGAATACTGTTGGAACTTGAGGTAATGGCTTTCATTTAATTATTTTAGGAAATACAAAAGCATGCTCATTGAAAAAATGAAGTAATTTATCTTTTGGATAATGATTGTCAATATGTCCTAAATAATGAGCAAAAGCTATGGCCCCAAAATCTGCATTTTGAAATAACCAACCTACTTGCTGTTTGGTAAAAGGAATTCCAGTTAAGGAGGGCTCTCTACTACGACACTTGCGAGATTCTATGTGAGCCATTTGAACTAAACTAGCCACCACTTCATAATAAGGCATTAGAACTTACAAAGGAGAAACAGGCAAGTGAAACCACAATAATTAGCCTTCTTGCCACAATACAGCAGTTGATGTATGAACAATAGCCAAAATATATGCACCCCATTCTTTTGAAAAATTAATATATTGAATATGTTGTTTTTCAATAGCTAATTCTATCTTTTGTAAAGCATCAGGAGCTTTTTTGGTAAATTCCCTTTTTGACAATGTCAAAAGTAGTTTCAGTTCTCCTGTAGTTAATTTCAAATAAGGTCTAAGCCAATTACTATCACCTAACAACTTTCGAAAATCATTTAAAGTTTTTAGGTTGTTCTTCCTTAACTGAATTTTCTTATGGGTAATAGTCTGAGGGTTTAATTTATTTCCCAAATACAAATAAGGTGGCTGTGTCTGCACTTTTTCTGGTGCAACTACTAAACCTTGGTCCTTCAAAGCTTGTTGTAAGTGTGCAAAAGCACTTAATAAAATCCCTTCATTCTTGTGAGACAATAAAATATCATCCATATAATGAATAATATACACAGAAGACAATGCTTTTCGGGTTTTTAAAACAGCTTGAGCCACAAATTTTTGACATAAGATTGGGCTGTTTGCTATACCTTGAGGCAATGTAAGCCAATGATACATCTTCATAGGTTCTTTAAAATTTACTGATGGCATGCTAACAGAAAATCTTTTCTAATCTTGAGGAGCAAGAGGAATAGTATAAAAACAATGTTTTAAATCTAGTATAATCTTAAATCTATCTTTAGTTATAGAAGAAGGGGTATGTAGCCCAGGTTGTAAGGCTCCCATTAACTCCATGGTCTTATTTACTTTTCTGAGATCTTGTAAAAGTATCCATTTTCCTGCTTTCTCTTTTTATAAAAAATGGGGAGTTCCAAGGTAAGTTTGATGGAGCAATATGGCCACTTTTAAGATGTTCCTGTACTAACTGTTTGGCTTCTTTAATTTTCTCAAGGGAAAGAGGCCACTGATTCACCCACACAAAAATATGTGCTTTCCAAGATATTGGATCTACATGGGATATAGGTCATTCAGTGATTTCCCCTAAAAATAACCCAATCCTTTTAAAAAATTTCTTAAGGTAGGTATTAGTGGCTGAGCTATGCCTTGTCCAGATTTTCCCAATCTTGAATTTGGTAAATGGCCTTGATTAAGCATCTTATTGGTAAATACATTACTAGGATTGTAAAGATACACTCTCGTGTTCCTTGTCACATTTTACCCCACAGATTAACAGAAAGGCCAGAAACAATATATGGTTTAAGGGTTCCCTTGTGTCCTTCCTCATCCTTCCAAGTTAAATCATCACTACTTTGTTCAGGACATTGGCTTTGTCCTATCCCTCATAATTGTGTTATAGAGGATTATTTAAGCCATTTGCATTGGCCATTGATCAGCAGTTAAGACAGAGACATCAACTCTTGCATCCAATAACCCTGTAATTTTCTTCCACTAATTTGAAGCACTAGTTCAGGTCAATTGCGGCCAATATCTTGTACCCAATAAGTATCAGAGGAGCCAAAACCTGCATCTCCTTTCTTATCCTTCTTACTTGCATTTTTTCCTGAACTTGGGGAACAATATTAATTGAGGTAATCTTTGTCCTTGTTTTATTACAGAAATTCCATTTGGAGAGTGTATCATAATTTTTATTTCCCCTTCAAAATCAGCATCAATTACCCCAGGAGCTACTAAAATTCCCTGCATAGTTGTACTACTTCTTCCTATTAATAATCCTACAGTCTCCCTAGGTAATGGGCCGTAAACTCTTGTAGGTATGGCCTGCATTCCCATTTCGGGAGTTAATACTGTGTAGGTGGAAGAACTGAGGCCCTGTCCTGCACTACCTGTGGTTGCTCTACAGAGGTCCAGAATGGATTTCCTTGCTGAGGGATGAAGTTCTGTAGAGCCCCAAACATTGTTGTGGGGAATGGGGTTGGTCCCTCCTAACATTTCTGTGCATTAAAGGGTTTCCTGATGCATCTCTTTTAGACCTACATTCAGTAGCCCAATGCTTTCCTCTTTTATTTCTTGGGTATAGACCAGGTTCCTTTTGATTCCCTTCTTTCTTACTAGTATTATTAGGACAATTTTTTTCTTTAATGTCCCACCTGTCCACAACCATAACAACTTCCAGATACTCCATTCTTTGGGCCTTTCTCTTACTCAAATAATGCCTCTTTAAGAGTCTTCCCTTGTAGGGCAGCAGGCATAGCCACTTGAGTATAAGAAGGCTGGATATCAGAACATAACCTAATATAATCAGAAATATTATCTTTTCTTCGTAAAAGGACTCAAAGCTGCTTGGTAGGCACTGTTAGCATTTTCATAATCCAATTGTTTCACTAATAATAACCCAGAATTTTCATTGCCTATAAGTCTGCTTGCTGATTGCATTATTCTTGCCACAAAATCTGAGAAAACTCATCAAATCCTTGACAGATTTTAGATAAATCCTCCACATGGTCTACCTGTGTGCAGAAGTTTATTACAGGCCTTTTGGGCAGCAGCATTCACTTGAGCATAAACTGCCACCTCAAAATCCAATTGCTGTCTTGTTTCCCTATAGATTCCTCCCCCAGCAAGAATGTCATAAGTTATAGGAACTCCTTGAGCTCGATGGAGTTCAGCTGTAACTTGACAGTGCTCTACAAAATCTGACTTCCATAATAAATAATCTCCTCCTGATAAACATGCTCTTGATAATTGCTTCCAGTCCCCTGGGCAAAGGGCCTTAGTAGACAAGGACTCTAACAGACCTTGAGTAAAAGGTGCTGTAGGACCATATTGAGAGCATACAGTTTTTAATTCTTTTAATTTTTTAATTCTTTTAATTGTTTAAAAGAAATAGGAACATGGACTCTCACCCTATTACACTGTCTGTCAGGTTGTTCTATAATAGGAAAACCATAAAACTCAGTTATATCGTCTCCTTTATGCTTAGTTTGTTGTAAAGAAGCTTGTAAATGGAGAAAAAGTTGCTCACACAGTGGACAAAGGGAAAGACCCACTTCTGTTTTGAGCTATAGCTAATGTAGCCATCCCAGGAGGAGGGTTCAAGTGTGAAATCAATGAGGGAGTTGTAGCAGGGAATTGATCCTCATTTTCCCTAATCATTAATTCTCCAATTTTTCTTAGAGGAAACTCTAAGCCCCATTCCAACTTCTTAATTTCTTTTTGCCAAAGCTCAAGTTCTATAACACTCATTGCCTGAATCAGAGAATATCTCTTAGAATCCTCCAGCTCTGCAAACTCATCAGGAGCTAAGTCATCCTCAGAGTCTACTCCTAAAAAGCAATTACCATCATCAGAAGAGACATAGAACTCTTCAAGAGGAGCTGATGGTTTAGTCTTTCTTCTTTCTAACACTGAAAGTTTCACTTTCTTTGTCTCATGCTACAGAAAGAGAATGTTTCTAATTAAAGACCATACAAAAAACATGACACTACTGCCTTGTCCCACTTTTTACTCTTGATTTTTTACTCACCTCACCTCTTTTGATCTGAGCTCCTCAACACCATGGTATTCTTCACTACTTGCTCATATCCATGTCCCTGGTTCAGGTGCCAAACTGCTAGAACACAACAGCAGACTCATACAGTATCTGAGTGAGGAGTGGAGATTAAAATAATTAAACAAATCACACTACACACAGGATCGGCTCAACAGGGTTGTCAGTAAGACTGCAAGATGGGTTTATTGCATGATTCATTTTTTATATGCAAAGCAAAAACAAGTCACATCAATACAAAAATACGTTCCTGGAACCACCAAATTTCTCTTCTAAAACTACTTCCCTATAGCAGATATGGTCCAATGTCACACAGACAAGCTTTAAGGAACTTGGAAACAAGTTTTAAGGAACTTGGTTAAACTTCCTCTTTTCTCTGTCTCAAGGTGAAGGCCAGGGTGAAAACACGTTTTTCTTTCTTTTTTTTTTTTTTGATTTTTTTAATATTAGTTACAGTTTATTAACTTTGTATCCCAGCTGTATCTCTCTCTGTTATCTCCTCCCTGCCCCTTTCTAAGTCCACTGATAGGGGAGGACCTCCTCCCCTTTCATGTGACCCTGGTTTATGGTATCTTCAGTGCTCGCTGCAGAGTCCTACTCTGTGGCCTAGCAGGACTGCTCCTCCCTCAGGGGAAGGGGGGAAGTCAAATATCCTGTCATTAAGTTCATGTCAGAAACAGTTCCTGTTCCCCTTACTAGGGTACCCACTTGGAAACTGAGCTACCATGGGCTACATCTGAGCAGAGGTTCTAGGTTATATCCATACATGGTCCTTGGTTGGTGAAACACTCTCATAAAAGACCCCTGTGCCCAGACATATTTGATCCTTGTGGTGCTCCTGTCCTCTCCATGTCATATCAACTCCCCTTTTTTTCATAATATTCCCTGTACTCTGCTGAAGATTTGGTTATGAGTCTTAGTATCTGCTTTGATACACTGCTAGGTAGAGTCTTTCAGACTCTGTGGTAGGCTCCTGTCCTGTTACTTGTTTTTTTCCTACATCCAATGTCCATCCCGTTTGTCTTTCTAAGTGAGGATTGACCATCTTACCCCGTGTCCTCTTTCTTGTTTATCTTCTTTAGGTATATAGATTTCAGTATGTTTATCCTATCTTATAGGTCTATATAAGTCAGTATATACCATGTGTGTTTTTCTGCTTCTGGGATACCACACTCAGGATGATCTTTTCTAGGTCCCATCATTTGCCTGCAAATTTCATGATTTCATTGGAAAACGTGTTTGACAAACAAGCAGCTTTCCACAGAAGAGACACTTCTGCCAGATTTTTTGATTCTGTTGCTCTTTTTCTGGAGCTCCTGTCCCCTGCAGGTCTTTCTGCGTCCCCTCTCATTCACAAGATTCCCTAAACTCTGTACAGTTTTTGTCAATGAGTCTCAGCATATGTTTAGATACCTTGCTGGGTATCTTTCTAGTTCTGCTGTGGTAGGCTCCTGTACTATTTCCTATTTTCTCCCTCTTCTGATGTCCCTTCCATTTGCCTTTATAGTGAGGATTGATCATATTATCTAGAATCCTCCTTCTTGCTTAGCTTCTTTAAGTATACATATTTAATATGTTTATCCTATATTATATGTCTAATACCCACCTATAAGTGAGTATATGCCATATGGTTCTTTCTGCTTCTGGAATACCTCACTCAGGATGATCTTTTCTAGTACTGACAATTTGCCTAGAAATTTCATGACATCCTTGGTTTTAATTGCTGAGTAGTATTCCATTGTGTAAATGTACCACAGTTTCTCTATCCATTCCTCAGTTGAGGACATGTGGGTTGTTTCCACGTTCTGGCTATTAAGCATAAAGCTGATAGGAACATGGTGGAGCAAATGTCCTTGTTGTATACTTGAACATATTTTGGATATTTGCCTAGAAGTGGTATAGCTGAATCTATTCTTAATTTTCTGTGGAAGTGCCAGATTGATTTTTAACATTTATATTTCCATCAGCAATGGAGGAGGGTTCCCCTTTCAACACAGCCTCAGCAGCATGTATTGTCACTTGAGATTTTGATCTTAGCTATTCTGACAGGTAGAAGGTGAAATTTAAGGGTCATTTTGAATTTCATTTCCCAGATCACTAAGAACATTCATAATTTATTTCTTGAAGTATTCCTCTGCCATTCCATATTCCTCTATTGACAATTCTGTGTTTACCTCTGTACCCCATTTTTAATTGGATTACTTGATTTGCTGATTTTAATGTCTTGAGTTCTTTATATATTCTGGATATAAGCACTCTATCAGATACAGGGTAGGTGAAGATCCTTTCCCATTGTGTAGGCTGTTGTTTATTTCTAACACCAGTGTCTTTTTCTTTACAGAAGATTTTCAGTTTCATAAGGTCCTACTTATTTATTGTTGCTATTAGAGCTAGTGCTGTTAGTGTTACGTTCAGGAAGTTGTGTCTCCTGTGTTCAAGGCTCTCTCCCCCTTTTTCATCTAACAGGTTTAGTGTATCTGGTTTTATGTTTAGATCTTTGATCCACTTGGAATTCAGTTTTGTGCAGGTTGATAAATATGGATCCATTTGAATTTTTCTGCATGTAGACATCCAGTTAGACCAGCACCATTTTTTAAAGTTGCTCTCTTTTTTATATTGTATGATTTTTGATTCCTTGTCAAAAGTCAAGTATTTGTAGGTGTATGGGTGTTTTTCTGGTTCTTCTTTCCTATTCCATTGATCAACCATTCTGTTTCTATGCCAGTAACAGCATTTTTTATTACTATTCTCTGTAGTACAGTTTGACATCAGGGATGGAGATATCTACAGAAGATCTGTTGTTTTATCGGCTTGTTTAAGCAATTCTGGTTTTTTGTTTGTTTGTTTTTCCATATGAAATTGAGGATTATTCTGTCAAGTTCTGTAAAGAATTGTGTTGATATTTTGATGGGAATTGCCTTGAATTTTAGATTGCTTTTGGCAGGATAGCCATTTTCACCATGTTAATCCTACCCATTCAAGAAAGTTCAAGTAGAAAATGGGGATAAGCCAAGGAATGGAATACTATGTTACAGACAATAGAAAGGGCACTCTTCCTAATAAATATTAAATTAATAGTAGCTAAAATTCAAACCTCTTTGGCTGCAAGATACTTGCCAGCTTTTTCTGGTAAGGGTCTGCCAATTCACTTTAACAGCAACAAAATTGCAAAAAATAACCAACTCGGCTTTGCTTGTTGCATCCTAAATTTGCACAACTGACCCAAATCTTAAAAATTTTCCTGTCTCTTTGCTTGCTTAACATTTAAAGGCTTTGAGTTACAACGATATTGATTTGAGAAAAAATATTTGAACAAGTTGATGAAGGCACATGTCTTTAATTCCAAAACGAAGTAAAAAGAAACAGGCAGACCTCTGCATTCCAGAACAGCCTAATTTCCCTAATAAAGGCCAGGATGGCAACTCTTGCTGTTTAGCCACTTGAAAAGATAGTCTATGATTCAAAATGATAAAAGTTTCCTTAATGTTACCAAGTAAGTTCTTTATTCTTAATAATAGATGATATGTCATTACCATTCTAAATATTGGATTCCTATCAATTTTAGGTTTATGTAAAGAGAGATGATGTCACACTGCTCTAAAAAGGCTAGACAATCCCCAAAACTGGTACTCTCACAGAACCCGTACAAAAAGGTATTTTGGCTTAAAAGGAATATGTTCTATTGGTCAATGTAAGGACTCAATATTAGGTTGGGAACAAACATGCAAACTGCATGCCTCCCATGTCAAAAAAACTTTTAAATGCTGACTAAATTAAAGTGTCACACTGCTCTGGAAGCTGGCTTATCCTTTAGAATATAAGACATTTTCACAGGGGACAAATGTTGGTCATGCCTAATGCAAAAAAGACACAGGACGCTTACAGATGGCAAAGTACACACCAGCCTAGTTAAATCCTAAAAACTCAAAAATGATAATTCGTGTGTTTAAAAGATGTCTTGGAGTCAATGTGAACAAATAGAAGTTGATTCTTTTTTATTTCCTTTTCTTGGCTTTGCTTGTGGAAGAGACAGCCAGCCTCCCTTTTCCCCAATCTCTTCTCACTGGTGTTTACTTATTAATGGGGTAGAGCAAGACCGCAAGACCAATAGCTGAGCCCTTGGTCTGAAAATCTGATGATAATGGGAAAAGTCACCAGGGAATGCAGTGTCACTGTAGTTATCTAATGATCAAGGATAGCATTCCTCTGAGAAGAGTGTGCAGCCAGGGCCTCCACTGTCACCACAAGCCTTATTCTGCCTCTATTCTCTGCCCTGCCAGCAGCTAATTGATTTGTGGAAATGCTCGGAGATACTTTGAGTGGGAAAGACACTTTATATCTGTTTACAACAAATCCTCAGAGGGACAAAAAAAAATCCATTCCATGCCCAGATTCCTCTTTTTGATTTTTCTCTCTTTTTTTTTTCATTTATTTATTTTTGTATCAATCACAGGTTAGGTACTTTGCATCCCCAGCGTAGCCCCCTTCCTCATTCCCTCCCACCGTCCCACTCCCTCCCTCTTCTCCCTCCTCCCCACCCCCTCCAAGTCCACCAACAGGGGAGGACCTCCTCCCCTTCCATCCAACCCCAGCTCATCCTGTCTCTTCAGGGCTGGCTGCAATGTCCTCCCCTGGGATCTAGCCAGTCTGTCACTCCCCGGCATGTATGGGGGAGGGTCAAAGAGTCAGCCATCTAGTTCATGACTGAAACAGTTCCTGTTTCCCTCACTAACATCTTCAGTCTGACACCGAGCTATCAAGGGCCCCATCTGAGCAGGGGTTCCAGGCCACATCCACACATGGTCCTTGGTTATAGAAACCGTATCATACAAGACCCCTGTGCTCTGCTCAGTTTGGCCTTTGTGGAGCTCTTGTTCTCCCCAAGTCTCAACAACCTCCTCCATTTCTATCATTACTTCTCGCCCTCTGCCAAAGGCTTGATCGCAAGTCTTAATATCTGCTCTGATACATCGCTACATTGACCCCCCAGAGGTCCTCCTTGCCGTGCTCCTGTCCTGTTGCTTGTTTTCTCCTCCACTCAATGTCCATCCCATTTGTTCATCCAAACAAGCATTGATCATACCAACCTGGGTCCTCCTTCCTGTATATCCTCTCTAGGTGTGTAGATTTCAGCTTGACTTTCCTATCCTATACGTC
>CM053742.1:49590423-49629213 GCA_028658305.1 Pachyuromys duprasi
TTTCCTTCAAATGATTAACTGTGTCTCCTATTTTGGTTGTTTCCTCTCTCTTTATATTTGATTGTTCTTCTATGTGGGCAATTAAATTCTTCTCCATTTCTTTGATGGCCTTGTTCATTTCCTCTTTTTGTCTCTCCTCTTGTTCCTCCAATATCTGCATGATTAAAGCTTTAATATAATTTTCCTGTGTCTCCGCTGAATTAAAATCTCTCCTGCTTTTGAGTGTTTCTGGTGGGGCCATGGTGTCCTGATTTTTGTTGGGTGAGTTCTTTCGCCAATTTCTGGGCATTTGTTTATATATAATCAAGTAGCTGTATGTGCTTTAAGGCTGAGCTTTAGTCTGGAACTGTTAATCTCTTGTGTCAGGAGTATTCTTCAAGAAGATCAGGGATTTCCAGTGGTTTGTTATTGTGTGTTGATGTCACAGTTGAACTCTGTTGTGGGCTCTGTGTTCCTGGCTTCATGCTCTGTGCTAGAAGCTGTGAGCACTGCAGGCTGGTCACCCCTCTGGTCTAGAGGTTTAGCTCCTCTGTCTTTTGGGATGTCAGCTGGGGACTTTGTGCTCTGCCCTGGGCTTGCTGCTAAGGGTTCTCCCCTGGACTGGAGACTTGGCGCCCCCTTCTGGGCCAGGGCTGTGAACCAAGGAATGAGATGATATTTGGGGCACACACAGTGGGTCTGGTTTGGTTGCAGGCATTGCTGAGCAATGTGTACCCGCTGTATGTAGGCCTGTTTGAAGTGGTGCCCAAGGCCTTCTCCGGCCGGTGGACACACACATGGACCAAGGTGGTTGCTGGTGCCCCAAGCAGTGTGCGATCGCAGTGTGCAGTCTGGTCAAAATGGTTTCCCAGTCCCTCTCAGTCTGAGGTGGTTCCATGGGCGATTGGAGTGCGCCTGCTGTACACCTGCTGTTTGAAGCACAACCTGCGTTCTTTCCAGACTGGCCTGCGGACTCACACAGGGACTGAGGTTTTTGTTGGCGGCCCCGAGCGGAGTGCGCCTGTAGAGTACAGTTAGTCGAAATGGTCCCCTGTCCCTCTCAGTCTGAGGTGGTTCCAGCGGAGATAGGAGTGTGCCTGCTGTACACCCGCTGGGTGAAGCAGATCCCCGAACCTTCCCACACTGGCCCGTGGACTCATACACTGACTCAGGTTTTTGCAGGCGGATTCAAGCAGCTTGTGCCTGCAGTGTGCAGGTCAGACCAAATGGTGCCCAGGGGTCGTCCTCAGTCTGCCCCAGAGACTATGTGGTCCAGTTTAGTATGGTGCCTGCTGGCGCCCTGCACAGCTACTAGCTCCGATCAGAGCTGTGCGCCGCAGGTCACCCGGAGATTTTTCCAGGGAATAACTGGGTGTCCTTAGGGTTTTCCCACTTGATTTTCTCACCGTAGGAGTTCCGCTCACCTGGCAATCACAAATGCTGGCATTTTAGGTCCCAGAGTTCAGTCTCCTAGTTGCTGCGTTGTTTCTGCTGACCTAGTCCTCAGACACTGTCCTCTCGTGGCAGCCATCTTGGATCCTGACTTTTTCTTCCATTTAATTCCGATTAGCTAAAACTCCAGCACCCAAAGAAGCAAGCAAAAGAAAATTCCTCTGATATTCAGTCCCTGCCAGATGAAGAGCCAAGCACATGAACAACCCAAGGTCAATACTGAAAGTAAGGAAGGCAGGCAGGCATGAAGAAAGGAGAACATGAAGGAAGGAGGGAGGGAAGGAAGAAAGAAAGGGAGGAAGAAAAGAGAGAAAGAAGGAAGGCAGGAAGGCAGGTGGCCATATGGCTTTGCAGCCACTGACTAATGAGAATCACTACAACCAAAAGCTAACAGGTCTGATCCGCAACCTGGGATGAGCATAACCATGAGAAGCCAGCATCCTACAGCGCAGCTTCCTGGCATCATCATCTAACACACATAAACTCTAGTACACTTGCTTGTATCTTCTGGCAGTCAGCCTACAGTTCCTACACATAAACTCAGAAATGCTGTCACAGTTCTATAAACCCTTCCCCCAACAATGACCAAAGAACTGCTGGGGTTTTCTTGCTGTCCGAGTGGTAATGGAACTTGTCCCTGACCTTCCAGTTCAGCTTCTGACTACAATGTGTTTTGCCTTTTTCAGAACCTGTTTGAGGGTTGCTGAAAGAGTTGAGGGAGTATTGATAACAGAACGGAGCTTTTATCTAAAGCTGCTTCTTGTAAGTGAATCTGGCACAAGCTCGGAGTTCTTCCCCTGGGGCTGATTGATCTCAGAGTACCTTGGATAAAAGCTGATAAAGTCCTTCCTAGGGGCCTTTTCCCCTGAAGATATTAAAATTTTGGTCAGTTCAAAAAAAAAAAAAAAAGATAGGTACTATTCAAAAACCTCAGAGACCTACAGAATATGGCATTTAAAAATGTCTTTATTATTTTAAAAGTCCTTTTACAATGAGACAGGTCATCTACTGGTAGCAAACTGCATACCTCAAATAAGATGATGAGCATCAAAGTATCTCCATATGAAAATGGCTTCAAGCATGGCAAAGGAGCCACTCAGGTAAAGAAAATACCATTGCTTCACAACAGACTGAACCTGCAAAAAATGGGCAAGCTTAAATGCAGGATAAGTCGACTGCTGAACTCTGCCAGAACTACAGGGTAAGCAAGTCCTAAATAGTTCCTGCTCCATATCATGTTTGTCAAATATTCTGAGCTAAGAGGCTTAGGTTGATGCTCCAGCGTTATAGAGAGTTTTGGATGACTGTTCAGGTAGCAAGCTGTCTCTGTCAAATTTTTATTTGTATTTTTTGAAAGCTGCTAACATGTACTTCCTATTTACTCCAGTAACTAATTTTATTCTTTCTCAAGTCTTTGGTGGGGTTGAAGACTAAATAGTTACGGTTTCACAATTAAGCTTAAGTTGTTTAGAATTTAAGAAAGTGATTTCATATAGATAACACCAATAAGGATACAAGTTAATTTAGGTATAGAACTCCAAACTTGTCAAGATAGGATAAATAATCAAATACTTTCTCCTTATTTGCTAAATACACATGGACTGAGCACTGCACATATAAACCTTACCTAAATATTTTCATGAATTTTATAATTATTATTTTATTAAAAGAAATAGAACCTTTGATTAGACTTAACAGGGAAATGTTGGTATAATATTCTTGTGGAATGTACCCTTGATCATTCCAAGGATGATTTTTCTACCTCACTATCTAGGTTCAATCCAGGCATAGCATTGTGATACTTATTCTAAGCATCATCTGTTTCTTAAGTTTTTGTAAACATGTCACTATTTGTTCTCTGTATTGAGAATAAAACAATTAGTCCCAATGCTGAGCAATGGAGAGAAGGGGGAAGGATATCCTGGTAGAGAGGCGAGGAGAATTAAGCGAGTAGGAGAGGAAGGGGAGGTCAGCAGGAGAAAACTTGGAACCACATGGAGGGATGAACTGGACCTAAGATATAACTAAAAGCAAGTATAATGGGTAAAATCTGAATGGTAGGAAACTACACAGGCTTGGAGGTTTAGGATGGAGTAACTATTGCCAAACATTGTGCTGTAGGTTAATTAAATAAATCCTAATCTCTGTGTGGTGATTTCTCTGTGTACAGCTGGTTTAGGAATCACCACTGTTTAACTGAAAGATAAATCAATACTATGTATTAATAATCTACAACAAATGGTGTATCAAAATGTGGCAGAATTTACAGTAATCTAGCAAAAACTTACAAAGAAAATAAAATTGTAGAGTATATTTTTTAGTTCTGTTCCTTAAAAACAAAGTAACTGCAGTTCCTAAACTAGGAGCTCACAGATTCCTGAGTAGACAGACTCCCTGCAGAGCAGCAAGGCAGCCAGGAGGTTGCAGAAAAACTAAACTTAATACATACAACCCCAGAGAGGCAGTTTCTTTAGGTATAGAAAAAAAGTGGCTCTTTAACAAGGGAGCTTCTCAAAGTCATACTTTTTAAGCCAAGGCAGAAAGCAAAATCTCTTTGAGAAGCGTGTCTTGCCAGTCTGAAGAGCATATTATTGAGCCCCTTGCAAATTGGGGCTGATGATTCTTCAGCAAATATATCCATCGGAATTCAACAATATTTAGATGTTATGACAAGAAACCAGTTACAGATATAATTTATAATCCTACGGGTCAAACAAGTCTGAAAATATCTAACAGTAATTTTTAAAAGATGGTCATAAAACACTGGAGACACTGGATCAAACCTGACAAAATCCATTCTTCCAGCATGCTTGAGACATTGACACATCTGTTTCAGCATCTTGTATGCTCCAGAATTCTGCTTGTTCCTGCCTCAACTGCTTCAATTGCTGTTTCTCATCAAAGCTTATTCCTAAGAGAGCTTTGAAGAATGCTATTAATCTCAGTTGGTCCAGCATTTTAGCCTGTTCTAAAGAGGACTTATATTAAGCCTGAAATTTCTCAACATTCAAGACTGGACCATAAATGTCAATGCTTGCTTAATTAACCATTTTTACCAATTTCCTACATTCCTCCTAAAAGGATTTCTACATATCCCAAAGGTCAGCTAGAAAAAATTCATGAGAACAACATCCAATTTCCTTTGAGGAGGTTGGGTGGGTTTTGGTTGTTTTCTGTGGTTATAAATGTTTATTGTCATTGTGAGATGATTATAAATTGTTAATGATCTTATTCAGAGAGAAAACAACTTAGACTCAGGGATTTCTCTCTTCATTTTTGTTTTCTCTGCGTTTCTTTTTTTCGATAAAGAGAAAAGGGGTTTTCTTCCATAAGGAGAAAGGGGTTGAAAAAAAGAAAGGGGAATACAGATATATCTTATAGGACTAATAAGAAAACAGGAAGATTATGAATCTACTCAACTTAAGGTTTTATTTGTTACTCTCAAATAAGGTTATTTTCAACTCTTGTAAAGGATTTTGTATATTGATGCAAAAATAAGTCTATTTTTAATACATCGGAGAATTTTAGTATATTGATACAAAGTCAAGGTTATTTCCAATACTTTTAAAAGCCTATTACAAACTATTTAGGGTATTAGGTATTTGCCAGTTAATCAACTCATAGTCATGTCAGACAATAGACTAATTTATAACAAGAGTATATACCCTAGGTTTAACAGATAGATATGATTTTGTAGACAGGTAGATTACATAAAGAGAGGTAGTCTTCAGAAACTTCAGAGACTTACAGAATATGACATTTTAAAATGTCTTTATTATTTAAAAATTCTTTGACAATGAGATAGGTCATCTCCTGGCAGCACCCTGCCTACCTCAAAGAAGATGATGAGCATCAAAGAACCTTCATATGGAGATGGCTTCAAGTGTGGCAAACAAGCCAACCTGGCAAAAAGAAAATGTCCTCATTTCACAAAAGACAGAATTTTGCCAAAAATGGGCAAATTTAAATGCAGGACAGGTCGACTGCTGAACTCTGTCAAGACAGGGTAAGCAAGTCCTAAATAGTTCCTGCTTCACATATATATCTGTCAGCCAGAGGCTGAAGATGATGTTACAACATTATAGAGAGTTATGTGTGACTGTTCAGGCAGCTAATTGTTTGTTTTGTTTGTTTATTTCTTTGGGGTTTTTTAGGAAGCTTCTAACATGCACTTCCTATTTACTCCAGTAACTAATTTTATTCCTTCTCAAGTCTCTGGTGAGGTTGAAGACCAAGTAGTTATAATTCCACAATTAACCTTAAGTTGTTTAGAATTTAAGAAAATGTTTTCATATAGGTAATACAGATAAGGATAAAAATAAATTTAGGTATAGAACTCTAAACTTGTCAAGATAGAATAGATAATCAATTACTTTCTCTTACATTGCCAAATGCACATGAACTGGATATTACACATGTAAATCATACCTAATAGTTTTCATACCTTTTATAATAATTATTTTATTGAAAGAAAAGGAGTCTTTTATTGGAAATAAAGGGAGAAGTGTTGGTATAATGTTCTCGTGGAATGTGTACAATTTATCCTTGTTCATTCAAATGCTGATTTCTCTACCCCACTATGCAGTTTCAATTTGAACATTGTACTGTGATGTTTACTGTAAGCATCACCTGTCTCAAGTTTGTGTAAACATGCCACCATTTGTTCTCTGTATTTTCAATTAAACAACAAGCCAATGTTGTGCAATGGCAAGAATAAAGTGGGACACCCTGGTCTACTGGGGAGGAGAAAGAAGAGAAGGGGAAGGGTAGGAGAGCAGAGATCAGCAGGAGAGGACTTGGAGCCATGAGGAGAGATGAATCAGACCTAAGATATGACTAAAAGCAAGTATAATGGGTAAAATCTGAATGGTAAGAAACTATGCAGGTATGGAGGTTTAAGATGGAATAATCATTGCCTAGCATTGTGCTCTAGGTTAATTAAATAAATCCTAATCTCTGTTTGGTGATTTGGGTATTCAGCTGGTTTAAGAATCACTGTTGGTTAACTGAAAGAAAAATCAATAATAAATACTAACTACCCACAACAGTGGCCACAGTCACCTTGATTTCTAAACCACACAAAGACCCAAAGAAGAAAGAATTTCAGAACAAGTTTCCTTTTGAACATTGATGCATAAATAATCACAAACAAAACCCAAGAACACATAAAAGGTATAAACCATCTTGTCCAAATAAGTAGGTTTCATCCCAGACATGCAGCAGTGATTCAATGTATAGAAATTCATTAATGTAATCCATCATATAAACAAACTGAAACAAAACAAAACAAAACATGGTCATCTCCTTAGATGCCGAAAGAGCATCTGACCAAATCCAGGACCCATTCTTATTTAAAGTTTTGTATCACGGATACAAGGCACAAACCTAAACATAGTGAAGTCAATATACAGCAAGCCTATAGCCAACATAAAACTAAACAGAAAGAAATTAAAATCACACTGGAATCAGGAAAAAGCTAAGCCTGCCCACTCTCTTTATGTCTGCTCAACATAGAATTTGAAGTCTTGTAGCCAGTCTCTGAAGAAAGAAATTGAAGAAGATATCAGAAGATGGAAAGATCTCGCCATGCACATGGATTGGTAGTTTAACATAGTAAAAATGGCCATCCTACCAAAAGCAATCTACAGATTCAATGCAGTTCTCATCAAAGTAGCAACACAATTCATTACAGACCTTGAAGGAACAATTTTCAACTTCATATGGAAAAAAGAGAAAAACAAGAACAGCTAAAAAATTTCCTGTACAATAAAGGATCTTCAGGAGGTATCTCCATCCCTGATCTCAGTCTGTACCATAGAGAAACAGAAATAAATACTGCAATGTACTGGCATAGAAACAAACTGATGGATCAATGGAATCAAATAAGAGCCCAGAAATTAACCCACACACCTTAGGACACCAGAGTTTTCACAAAGAAGAAAAAACATTCAATGGAAACCAAAACAACAACAACAACAAAAGGATACCATCTTCAACAAATTGTCCTCAGCTAAATGGCTGATTACATATACAAATATTCAAATGAATACATATTTATCACCCTGCACAAAAGTAAAGTCCAAGTGGATCAAAGACCTCAACATAAAAACACTAAATTTAGTACAGGAAAAAGTGGGAAGAGCCTTGAACTCATTGGCACAGGAGACAACTTCTTGAATAGAACAAGAATAGCTCAGGTTCTAAGATCAACAATCAATAAATGGGAAATCATGAAACTGAAACGCTTCTGTAAAGGAAAAGACACTGTCATCAAAACAAAATGACAGCCTAGACTGGGAAAAGATCTTCACCAACCCTACATCCAACAAAGGAATACTACTGAGAAAACATGAAGAATTCCAGAAAATTAAAAAAAAACACAAAATATTCCAGTTAAAAAATAAGGTACAATCAGAATGGTTAAGATAAAAAACTCAAGTGACAATACATGCTGGAGAGGATGTGGAGATAGGGGAACCCTCCTCCACTGCTGGGGAGAATGTAAACTTGTACAAGCACTTTGGAAATCAATCTGGTACTTTCTCAGACAATTAGGAATAGTGCTTCCTCAAGATCCTGCTCTACCACTCCTAGGCATATATCCAAAATATTCTCAAGTATACAACAAGGACATTTGCTCAATCATGTTCATAGCAGTTTTATTCATAATAGCCAGAACATGGAAACAACCCACATGTCCTCAACTGAGGAATGGATAGAGAAACTGTGGTACATTTACACAATGGAATACTACTCAGCAATTAAAACCAAGGATGTCATGAAATTTCTAGGCAAATTGTCGGTACTAGAAAAGATCATCCTGAGTGAGGTATCCCAGAAGCAGAAAGAACCATATGGCATATACTCACTTATAAGTGGATATTAGAATTATAATAAAGGATAAACACACTAAAATCTGTACACCTAAAGAAGCTAAGCAAGAAGGAGTACTAAACACACTAAAATCTGTACACCTATAGAAGCTAAGCAAGAATGAGTACTGTAGGTAAGATGGTCAATCCTCATTCATAAAGGCAAACAGGATAGACATAGGAAGAGGGAAAAAAGAGGGAACAGGACAGGATCCTACCATAGAGGGATTCTGAAAGACTCTACCCTGCATGGTATCAAAGCAGAGGCTGAGACACATAGTCAAACTTTGGGCAGAGTACAGGGAATCATATGAAAGAAGAGGAACATAGAAAGACTTTGATGGGACAAGAGTTCCACAAGAAGAGAAAAAAAATCTGGACACAGAGTTCTTTTCTGAGACTGATATTCCAACCATGGACCATGCATGGAGGTAACCTAGAACCCTTGCACAGTTGTTGCCCATGGATTCTCAGTCTCCAAGTGGAGACTAGAGCTGACATGAGAAATGAATAAACTGTAATATAAAAGATAACAATTTTTTAAAAGTTAAAATGGGGTATAGAGCTAAACAGAATTCTCAACAAAGAATATGGAATGTTGGAGAAACACTTAAAGAAATGTTCAACTTCTTTATTCAACAGGGAAATGCAAATCAAAACAAGTCTGAGATTCCATATTATACCCAGCAGAATGACTATGGTCAAAAATCCAAGTGACAGCATATGCTGGTGAGTTTGTGGAAAACGGAGACCCTCGTTTATTGCTTGTGGGAATGCAACCTTGTACAACCATTTTGGAAATCAATCTGCCACTTTCTCAGAAAACTGGCAATAAATGCAATTTCCTTCAGTGGAAACTAGAAGTAAAGAGGCCAGAAGTGCATTGTTCTATTTCAGATCAATAGAAAAGACTAAGGGATATGAGAATTATTTTTAAACTAATAAAAATATTCTACAATTAACTGAGTGGACATTATACATCTCTTTGTGCCCACTAAATACTTGCAGTTATACAGCTAGCTTATTAAATGTTTTGTGAATTAAATTATTCTTAAGGGTTAACAAAAATAAATTATATTTAAAGAAAATTATTGCAAAGCACTCACAAAGTTGTAGGGCATCTGGAATTTTATTTACTTTGGTGGAAAATGTAAACTATAACAGCAATTTTTGGAGTATGGAGTCTCATAATGTTAAAATATAACTTATCATATGATTAAGGAATATCATTTTAAGTATTTATCTAAAAAGTAGAGATATAAGTTTATATGAGGCCAATACTGAAAAACTTGTAGATGCTTAATCTATACTATGAGAGTGAAAATATAACTTAAATATCCACCAGTATTTTGATGAATCAAGACCTTATCAAATGTTAAGTGAATAGCACCTTAGAGATTTCACTTAACAGAAAATTTGAGTAATCTAATTTTCAATATGCTAAATAAAATATATCAGCCAAGTATGATGGCTCATGCCTTTAATTCCAGCATTCTGGAAGCAGAAGCCTACAAATATCTATAAGTACTTCAACTGCCTGGTTTACATAGGGAGTTTGCAAGCCAGGACTACAGAGTGAAACCTAGTCTCAAAAATAAGGAAAGAAAGAAAGAAAGAAAGAAAGAAAGAAAGAAAGAAAGAAAGAAAGAAAGAAAGAAAGAAAGAAAGAAAGAAAGAAAGCAAAAAGATATCAGAATGAACAAGATACATATTGTATAGTTATTCTGGAGAAACAAAAAACAAAATAGTTGAAAGATGAATTCACTAGTTTCCAGAGAATAATAATGGAAGAGGCCAAATGGTTACAAAACATAACATAACCACTGAACTAACTGAAAGAGACCTATAGGCCTGGTTTACCTCAGGTCAAATCCTGGTTTACCTGAGACAAATCCCCTGAGCATGCCACCTATGGGGGCATCAAGAAGCAGCAGAGGCCAAAACCCACCAAAGACCAGCAGCATCTGGTGTGCACAATATCTTGGTTCCCCACCCCCACCTGAAATCCTAGACTAGCATCCATCAGAGACTACTATCAGTTTTCCCTTTATCCCAGGAGATCTGTTATCACCCAGGGAAGCTAGTGGACTGTTACCATCTGGGACCACCAGCTAATCTTGCAATTCTTAAGGCCAACTACCATCAGAAACTACCAGTTTTGAAAACACCAGGTTTGATAACACTAGAGACAAACAAATGGCTAGAGGCCAGTGAAATAACAAAAAAAACAAAGCCCAGGGCCATATGGCAGTACCTGGAGCCAACCTATTCTACCGCAGCAAGCCCAGGAGATACTTTTACACCTGAAGTCCAAGAAAATGTTCTTAAATCTGAGGTTATTAAAATTATAGAAGCATTGAAAGAGGAATATAAATCTCTCAAAGAAATGCAGGAAAATGCAATCAAACAGGTAAATGAACTTAATAAATCCCTTAAAATTACAAGAAAATACAATCAAGCAGGAGAAGGAAATGAACAGAACTGTTCAAGACCTAAAAATTGGAATAGAAACAAGGAACAAAATTAATATGAGGCAATCCTGAAGATGGAAAACACTAGGGAAGACAACAGGAAGTATAAACGCAAACATCACCAACAGAATAAAAGAGATGGAAGAGATAATCTCAGGGGTAGAAGATAACAATTGAAAAAATTGATAAATAAGTCAAATAAAATATAAAATTTAAAAGTTACTAACACAAAACATTCAAGAAATTTGAGACACTATGAAAATGCCAAACTTATGAATAACAGGAATAAAAGGAGGAGAAGACTTCTAGCTCTAAGGCCCAGAAAATTTTCAACAAAATCATAGAGGAAAACTTACTCAACATAAACAAAGTGATGACTATAAGCGTATAAGAAGCTTATGGAACAAAGAGATTGGACGAGAAAAGAAAATCCTCCTGCCATATAATAATTAAAATACTCATTGTACTGAACAAATAATATTAAAAGTTGTAAAAGAAAAATGCCAAGTTGCATATAAAGGCAGACTTAGCAGAATTACATTTGATTTCTCACAAGAAACTCTAAAAGCAAAATGTGCCTGGGCAGATATCTTACTGACATTAAGAATCACAGATGTCTTTTTTTTTTTTTTTTTTTAAGAATCACAATGTCAACCCCGGCTACGATACCCAGAAAAAGTTGTAATCACCATAGAGGGAGAAAACAAGATATTCTACAACAAAAACAAAAACAAATTTAAATGATACCTAACCATAAATCCAGCCCTACGGAAGATACTTGAAGGAAAACTTCAACCCATAGTAGCTAATTACACACAGGAAAACATGGGAAATAAATAACCCCACATCACAAAACCAAAAAAAAAAGGGGGGGGAATCAGACACACACTCTACTACGACCAGCATCAAATTAACAGGAATTAACAACCGCTAGTTATTAATATATCACAACATCAATGGCCTCAAATCCCCAATAAAAAGACACAGGCTTACAGAATATATGCAAAAAAGGATACATCAATCTGCTGCATATAAAAAAACACACCTCAGCAATAGAGGTAGATATTACCTCAGAATAAAGGGTTGAGAAAGGTTTTCTAAGCAAATAAACCCAAGAAGCAAGCTGGAGTAGACAATCTAGTATCTAATAACATAGACTTTCAAGCAAAATTGATCAAAAGAGATAAGGAAGAACACTTCATACTTATCAAAAAAAATAATACTCCAAGGTGATATTTCAGTTCTGAACATCTATGCACCAGATTCAAGGGCACCAACATTAACAAAAGGTTAGTGAAGTTTAAATCTCACATCGAACTCCCTCCTTAGCAGTAGACTTCAACACCCAACGCTCACCAATAAATAGATCGAGACAAACATTAAATGGAGAGATAATGAAACTTACAGATACAATAAATAATATGGGCCTAACAGATATCTACAGAACATTTCACCCAAACACAAAAGAATGTAAACTTCTCAGAACTTGATAGAGCCTTCTTCTAAACTGACCATATACTTGGTCACAAAGCAAGCTTTAACAGATACAAGAAAATTGAAATAACCGCTTGTATCTTATCATACCACCATGAATTAAAGCTGGAGTTCAGCAACAAAAGAAGCAACAGAATGCCGATGAAAACATGGAAGCTGAAAACATGGAAAATGAATATATGGAAACTGAACAACTCCCTACACAATGACCACTGGGTCAGGGAAAAAATAAGGAAAGAAATTAAAAACTTGCTAGAATTCAGTGGGAAAAAAGCCACACAAAATACCCAAACATACTGAACACAATTAAAGCAGTGCTAAAGGGAAAGTTCATATCACTAAGTGCCTTCATAAAGAAATGGGAAGGTTCTAATATTAGCAATTTAAAAGCACATCTAAGAACTCTAGAACAAAAAGAAGCAAACACAACAAATAGGAGTCTATGTCAGGGAATAATAAAAGTCAGGGCAGAAATTAATAATGTAGAAAGAAACAATCCAAAAAATATCAATGAAATCAAGGGCTTGTTCTTTGAGAAAATTAACACTATAGACAAAACCCTAGCCAAACTAAGTGAAAGGCAGAGAGAAATTATCCCGATTAACAAAATCAGAAAGGAAAAGGTGGACATAACAACATGCCCTAAGGAAATCCCAAGAATCATTAGTTCTTACTTCAAAAGCCTGTATTTAACAAAGTTAGAAATCTAAAAAATTGATGATTTTCTGAAGAGATTTCACTTCCTAGTTTCAGATAAACTGTTTAAACAGTACCAAAATACCTAAAGATATGGAAGCAAACATCAAAATTCTCACAACCAAAAACCACCCAGGGCCAAATGGTTTCAGCTCAGAATTCTATCAGAATTTGGAAGAAGAGCAAATGTCAATAATCCTCAAATTGTTTCACAAAATTAAAACAATAGGAACATTGCAAAGCTCATCCTATGAAGCCACATTCATACTAATAACTAAACCACATAAAGACCCAACAAAGAAAGAGAATTTCAGACGAATCTTCCTCATAATATTGGTGCAAAAATAATCAGTAAAATTCTCACAAACGAAATAGAAGAACACATCAAATACATTATATACCATGATAAAGTGGACTTCATCCCAGGGATGCAGGGATGGATCAATATATAAAAATATGTCAATGAAATAATGTAACGCAATTACATTAGAAAATGAAAGAAAAATATGACATGATCATCTCATTAGATGCTGAAAAGGCCTAGGACAAAATTTAGCACTCGTTCCTGTTCATGATAAAAGTATTGGAGAGATCAGAGATATAAGATACATAC
Organism: Pachyuromys duprasi; assembly: GCA_028658305.1. Classification (NCBI taxonomy): domain Eukaryota; kingdom Metazoa; phylum Chordata; class Mammalia; order Rodentia; family Muridae; genus Pachyuromys; species Pachyuromys duprasi. The sequence continues at coordinate 49,604,001 of CM053742.1, forward strand.
CTAAAGATAATAAAAGCAATATACAAAGAAATTTTAAAAAGGCAGATAATTGGTGGGATCTAGAAAAGATAATCCTGAGTGAGGTATTCCAGAAGCAGAAAGAAACACATGGTATTCTCACTTATAAGTTGATATTAGATATATAATATAGGATGAACATAGTAAAATCAATACACCTAAAGAAGCTACGCAATAAGGAGGACCCTAGGTAAGATGCTCAATCCTCATTCAGAAAGGCAAACTGGATGGACACTGGAAGAAGGAGAAAACAGAAAACAGAAAGGAACCTACCACAGAGGGCCTCTGAAAGACTATACCCAGCAGTGTATCAAAGCAGAAGCTAAGGCTCATAACCAAACTTTGGGAAGAGTGTAGGGAATCTTCTGAAAGAAGGGGGAGATAGTAAGACCTGGAGGAGACATTAGCTCCACAAGGAGAGTAACAGAACCAAAAATCTGGGCACCAGGGTCTTTTCTGAGACTGTTACTCTAACCAAGGACCAGACGTGGATATAACCTAGCACCCTTACTGAGATGTAGGCGTGGCAGCTCAGTATCCAAGTGGGTTCCCTAGTAAGGGGAACAGGGACAGTCTTTGACATGAACTCAGTAGATGGCTCTGTGATCATCTCTCCCTGATGGGAGAACAGCCTTGCCAGGTCACAGAGGAAGACAATACATCCATTTCTGATGAGATATGGTAGTCTTGGGTCAGATGGAAGGGGAAGAGGACTTCCCCTATCAGTAGACTTGGAGAGGGGCATGGGAGTTGATGAGAGAAGGATGGTGAGATTGGGATGGAATGGGGGAGGGGCTACAGCTGGGAAACATAGTGAATAATCTGTACCTATGTATGGATATAACCTAAAACCCCTGCCTGAATGTAGCAAATGGTAGCTCAGTATCCAAGTGGGTACCCTGGTAAGGGGAACCGGGACTATTTTGGACATGAACTCAATGGATGGCTCTTCGACACCCTCCCCTCCCCGGGAGGGAGGAGCAGCCTTGCTAGGCCACAGAAGAGGACATTGCAGCCAGTCCTGAAGAGACCTGATAAGCTAGAGTTAGATGGAAAGGGAGGAGGACCTCCCCTATCAGCAGACTTGGAAAGGGGCAGGGAGGAGATGAGGGAGGGATGGGGGAGGATAAGGAGGGAATGCAGGAGGGGGCTAAGGCTGGGATACAAAGTACATAACCTGTGATTAACATAAAATAAAATAAAAATGTTAAAAAATATGGCCAAATGCAAAATTGACTCAAAAAAATTTCAGTGGCCCCCATGTATGCAAAGGACAAATCTGGTGAGAAAGAAATTAGGGAAACAGCACCCTTCAAAACTGCCACAAAAATCCATAAAGTACCTTGGTGTAAATCTAATAAAGCAAGTGAAACAGCTGTATAAAAATTAATAAAAAACTTCAAGTCTCTGAAGAAAGAAATTAAGAAGCTATCAGAACACGGAAAGATCTCTCAATGCTTATGGACTGGTAGGATTAACATAGAAAACTGGCCGTTTTACCAAAAGCAATCTACAGATTTAATGCAATTACTATCAAAATATCAACAATTTTTTTACCGACCTTGAAAGAATAATTTTCAATTTTATATGGAAAAACAAACAAACAAAAAACCAGAATAGTAAAAACCATCCTGTACAAAAAAAGATCTTCAGGAGGTATCTCCATCCCTGATCTCAAGCTGTACTACAGAGCAACAGTAATAAACACTGCATGGTACTGGCTTAGAAACAGACTATTAGATCAATGTAATCAAATTGAAGGCCAAGAAATAAACCAACATACCTAAGGTAACCTATTTTTTGACAAAAGAGCCAAAACCATACAATGGTAAAAAGACAGCATCATCAACACATGGTGATGGTCTAACTTGATGTCTATATATAAACAAATGCAAATAGATTCATATTCATCATCCCGCACAAAACTAAAGTCCAAGTGGATCAGGGACCTCAAAATAAAACCAGGCACACTAAATCTATTATAAGAAAAATTGGGGGACAACTGTGAACTCATTGGAATAAGAGAAAACTTTCTGAATAAAAAAAGCAACAGCTCAGGCTCTAAGATCAATAATTAATAAATGGTAACTCATGAAACTGAAAAGCATCTATAAAGCAAAGACCATGGTCAAAAGAACGAAATGAATGTCAACAAACTAGGAAAATATCTTCACCAACCCTACATCCAACAGAGGAATAATATCCAAAATATGTAAAGAACACAATAAATTAAACACACACTAACCAAATAACCCAATTAAAAATTGGGATTTTCAGCAAAATTAGCAGGCAAATGGTGGGAATTAGGAAAAATCATCCTGAGTGAGGTATCCCAGAAACAGAAAGACAAACATGGTATATACTCACTTATAAGTGAATATTAGACATACAATATAGGATAAACATACTAAAATCTGTACACCGAAAGAAGCTAAGCACGAAGGAGGAAACTGGGTAAGATGATCAATCCTCACTCAGAAAGGCAAAAGTGATAGACATCAGAAAAGGGAGAATACAGAGAAGAAGACAGGAGCCTACCACAGAGGGCCTCTGAAAGACTCCAACCAGCAGGATATTGAAGCAGATGCTGAGACTCATAGCCAAACTTTGGACAGAGTGCAGGGAATCTTACGAAAGAAGGGGGAGTTAGTAAGACCTGGAGCAGAGAAGAGCTCCAAAAGGAGCACAACAGAACCAAACAATCTGGGCACAAGGATCTTTTCTGATACTGATACTCCAACCAAGGACCATCATGGAGACAACCTAGAATCCCTGCTCAGATGTAGCCCATGACAGCTCAGTGTCGAAGTGGGTTCCCTAGTAGGGGAAACAGGGGCTGTCTCTGACATGAAATCAGTGGCGAGCTCTATGAACACCTCTTCCTGATCGGGGAGCATCCTTACTAGGAAACAGAGGAAGACAATGCAGCCAGTCCTGATGAGACCCGATAGGCTAGGGTCAGATGGAAGGAGAGGAGGTCCTTCCCTATCGGTGGACTGGGGGAGTGTCATGAGTGTAGAAGATGGAGGGAGGGTGGGATTGAGAGGGACAACGGAGGGGGCTACAGCTGGGATACAAAGTGAGTACATTGTATTAAATGAAAATAAATAAATAAAATTTTAAAAATTGGACTTTCTTATATGCATTTCACAACCTATATTCTTAAATATGCTAAACAATGAGGACCCTAAGGAAGAAGCTCAATCCTCATTCAGAAGCTCAATCCTCATTCAGAAGGGTATAGATACCAGAAATGGGAGAAGACAGGGAACACGGCAGGAGCCTACCACAGAGGGCCTCTGAAAGAATGTACCCAGCAGAATATCAAAGCAGATGCTGAGACACATAGACACAGTGCAAGGTATTTTAAGGAAAAAGGGGGAGCTAGAAAGACCTGGAGGGATACCACAAAATGGCCACAAGGATACCAACAGAGCCAAAAAATCAGGGCCTTAGTGAGGCTTGCAGAGACTGATGAATCAACCAACGACCATGCATGGAGAGGACCTAGATCGCTTGCTCAGATGTAGCCCATTGACTGCTCAGTCTCCCAGTGGGTTTCCTAGTAAGGGGAGCAGGGTATGTCTCTTGCATGGGCTCAGTGGTCAGCTCTTTGATCACCTTCCCCTGGATAGTACAGCCTTGTCAGGCCACAGAGGAAGAAAATGCAACCAGTCATAATGACACCTGATAGGCTAATGTCAGATAGTAGAGAAGGAGGATCTCCCTTATCAGTGGACTAGGAGAGGGCCATAGGGGGAGAAGAGAATGGGAGGTTTGACTGGGAGGAGATGTGAGATGGGTCTAAAGCTGGGATACAAAGTGAATAAATTGTAATAAATAATAAATGAAATTCTCATGATGAATTTGATGGTCAACAGAGAGCTGAAATTTTTTGTAGGTACTTTTATAAATTCAAGGAAGTAGAAGAATGTAATGCATTTTTTCATCCATGTTCTAATAGCTCTAGAAATGAGCTCAAATGCTATTAGGCTCAGAGATAATGTACTACATTGAAAAATCTGCATTTCCATTTTTGTCCTGTTTTCCTTTGACAAATATAAAATGTGTGTACCTGGTATCACGTGGGCCTCAACTGGACATATTTCCAAAATAGTTCAGGAATGAAAGACTTATCCTCAGATGATGCAAACATATCCTTTCATCCTATCAGGACAGTTGTAATCAAAGTGAGATGCCGGTCAGGATATGGATCAACCTAAACCATCCTGCACTTCTGGTTCAGCCACTTTGCAAACTTTTGCCAGCCTAAGAGTGAAAGAATATCAGTCAGTGCTTCCTCAAATTCAGATATTCAACTTAACTCGATAGAGCAGCTTTTCATAACATTTCATTAAAACTGTGTTTTAACAGGTCTGTGTAAACATAGTTTTACTATTGATCAATTACTTTTTTTTCAACAAATGGTGTTCAAGAAGCCAACAGAGGGTTGGGCTTGTTCTAATGTTCAGGGTAACTTAGGAGTTAGAAACTTGGATGTTCTTGATACTACTGTGACAGTTAAATTACTGTCCTACCTACTCAACCTCCATTGTACAAAAATATTTTGCAGCAAGCTTGGGCAAGATTCAACAGCAAAATAATTTTGTATTTGAGGCTATTTCCCCAAAACACTTTAAGCCTAAGCAATGCAGTGTTAATATTACCCTTTTAACCTTTCCAATAAAGGTTTATAAAACGGTTTTTTAAAAGAATATAATCCTTATAGAGTCATATTCCAGTGTTTGTGAGCTAAATTTGAAACAACTATTTTCTGAAGGTTTGGGAGCTTGACATAATGTCATGTCTATATGAATGAATATACATATTGATTCACTTTTTTAGGTTGTAAAAATAGCTTCTATTCTGCGGATAGCTCAGCTATCTATCATTTCTGTACTTTAACTCCAAATTCACCTAAACTGAGTGTATATGTGCAATATCCACTGGTTAGACACTAAATTTTCTAGAATAAAAAGTGGAGAAGAGCCTTGAACTCGTCAGCTCAGGAGACAGCTTCCTGAACAGAACACCAACAGCACAGGATCTAAGAGCAACAATCAATAAATAGGACCTCATGAAACTGAAAAGCTTCTGTAAAGCAAAGGACACTCATCAGAACAAAACGACAGCCTACAGATTGGGAAAGAATCTTCACCAACCCTATATATGACAGAGGGCTAATATCCAGAATATATAAAGAACTCATGAAATTGAATGCCACAAACAGATTAATGTAATTTAAAAATAGGGTAGCGAGATAAACAGAGAATTTCAACAAAGTGATATTGAATCAGATGCAGAAGCAATAAGGGATGCTGAACGTCCTGGCCTTAGTCATCAGGAGAATACAAATCAAAACAACTCTTGAGATTTCATCTTACACCCACAAAAATGGCTAAGGCATACCAAGGTATGCTCAAGATATAGCACATGCTGGCTAGGATGTAGAAAGAGGAGAGCACTCCTCTGTTGATCATGGGAGTGCAAACTTGTACAACTACCTTGGGAATCAATCTGGTGCTTTCTAAGGAAGTTTGGAATAGTGCTATCTCAAAACACAGCTCTACCATACCTGGGCATATACCTAAAAGCTGCTCCACTATACGACAAAGACATTTGCTCAACTGTGCTCATAGCAGCTTTATTCGTAATAGCCAGAACCTGGAAACAACCCAGATGTCCCTCAGTTGAGGAATGGATACAGAAATTGTGGTACTTTTACACAATGGAATACTACTCAGCTATTGAAAACAAGGGACTCATGAAATTTGCAGGCAAATGGATGGAACTAGAAAAGATCATCCTGAGTGAGGTAACCCAGAAGCAGAAAGACACACATGGTATATACTCACTTAGAAGTGGACATTAGCCATATAATATAGGATAAACATGCTAAAATCTGTACACATAAAGAAGCATTAAAGAAACTTAAAAAAAATCTTTAATCTTTGTCCGTCTTTACAGTAAAAGAACTGTCTGTGTCAAAGAATTTAATCTTTGCAAGTTACAGTATTCTGAATATGTTCTCCTAATGTTGAATTACTTGATTTTTTAAAGAGATAGAGAACTCATATAAAGAACATTCTGTGCTTTATTATGTTTACTTGGAGACATTATTTTTATTTGTACAGTACAACTCTCCCAGAGTTTAAGAAATGTCATTCCTCTTCCATAATCTATAGCACACTGAAAAATATCATAAACTTCTACTGTCTCCCAAATTGAAATTTTACTTATGAGACGTGGCGTACATTTTTCAAGCACTGAGGTGAATGAACTGTGACTTCTTGCTGTGCATTAGCTTGTAAACTTTTCATTTAAAAATGGGAAAACACTTGAGTAAAGATCATTTGCATATCTGCAAGTCAACAGGGCCTCAGAGAGCTTCTGTTATCAATGGAAAATACCAAATAATAAGAAAAACAGAGGTGACTTTCCAAACTCAAGAAGTCCCATGAGCATCTGAAGATAATCCATCTTCCTGTCTTTTAATTGCCAGTAGGTTTATCTCAACTTGCACAGTTTGATTTTTAACCAGGCTGAATTGTAAAAAGTGTTAGAATAATGAAGTTTCACTATGTTTTATAAGGAAAGTTGGTGAATTTTAATTCATTTCATAGATACTCAGGAAACAGGAAGTCAGGTGGAGGTGACTTTCATTTTTCTCAGATACACTTTGGTCACAAATGAGAGTCAAGAAACTGCAATGACATTTACTCATGAACATAAAGTATAGTTACATTTCTTTTATACATTTCTCATTTTGATGTATTTTATGAAGGAGGCTTTTAAGTTAGAGAAGTTGATCTTGTATTTGATGCTGCACTTTGATAACCAAACATTCTTATAATAGAAATTTGACTGGCATACCAATAAATTTTAGTCTTTGACTGGAAAGAATACTCATTAAAGAAAGCTCTACCACTAAAAAAATTAACTTTTCTTTCCCCATATTTTTTAGGAAAAAATATTCTAATAGAGGTCTATTGAATATTTAAAGATTCATGGAAAACTGCAGAGAATCCTTTCCTCTGCTACAATTCGCTTCTTAGTTAAAATCCCCTTCACTCTCTTCTTATAAAGAAACAATACATTTCAGATATGCAGTCCTGCATCATATGACGTAGTCATTTCGAACACTGTTCTTAGTGCAGGTGTAAATCCTGATCAGTGTCATTGTCCTATTTTCACTGTTAGTTATTAGTTAAAGGATAATTGAAGGTACTGTTGCCATGTAGAAATAAGTAGTGATCTGTTTGGTACTACTGAGAAAGTGTTCCTCATTTTGCCATGGCCTATATTGCATCTCTGGACATTAACATATATATAGCAAACACAAGGAATAACTTCTGCCACCCTGTAACTAAAAAGGAAGTCATTGTTAGTATGAATCTAGGAATTGGTTCAGAATTAGTGAAACGTCATGAGTTGCAGATAATATCACTTGATTTCATTAATTCCAAGCTATTAATGAATTCATTATTCATTAATTCCAAGAAATAATACTTACAAAATTTTCTACAATTACTCTTTTTAATACTTCTAATTTCCTATTTAGTTTAATTCTATTTATATATTTATTTACTACAAATTATTCACTTTGTATCCACACTTCAGCCCTCTCCTTCATCTCCTTCTAGTCCCACCCACCCTCCCTCTTCTCCTCCGATGCCCTTTTCCTAGTACCCTGATAGGGGAGGACCTCCCCTCCTACTATCTGACAGTAGTTTATAAGATCTTATCAAGGCTGGTTGCAGCAAATTCCTCTGTGGCCTGGCAAGTCTGTACTCCTCAGGAGTAGGTTATGTAAGAGCAGTCCACTGAGTTCATGTAAGAGACAGCCCCTGTACCCCTTACTAGTGTACCTACATGGAAACTGAGCAACCTTATGCCTTCCTTTAAACAGAGGATATAGTTCCCCTCCATGTGTGGTCCTTAGTTGGAGCAGGTATTTTGGCTCTGTTGTTCTCCTGGTGGAGTTCCTGTCCCCTCCAGGTCTTTCTATCGACCTCTTCATCCATAAGGACTCTGGCACTCTGCTCAAAGTTGGGCTAAGCCTTGGTATCTCCTTCAATACCCTGTTGGGTAGAGTCCTTCAGAGGTCCTCTGTGGAATGTCCTCTGTCCTGTTCCTTTTCTTCTCCTACTTCCAATGCCTATTCTGTTTGCCCTTCTGAATGAAGATTAAGCATTTTTCCTAGTGTTCTCCTTGTTGTCAAGCATCTTTAAGGCTATAGCTTTTACTATGTTTGTCCTATATTACATGGATAATATACACTTAAAGAAGTGAGTATATACCATGTGTTTCTTTCTGCTTCTGGGTTACCTCACTCACGATGATCTTTTCTAGTTCTCAGCATTTGCCTGCAAATTTCATGATTTCCTTGTTTTTAATTGCTGAGTAGAATTCCATTGTGCAAATGTACCAAAATTTCTGTCTCCATTCCTAAATTGAGGGACATCTGGGTTGTTTCCAGATTCTGAAGATTACGAATAAAGCTGTTGTGAACGGAGTTGAGCAAATTTCCTTGTTTATTGGTGAAGCATGTTTTGGGTATATGCCTAGGAGTGTTATAGCTGGATATTGAGATAGCACTAACCCTAATTTTCTGAGAAAGCACCAAATTGATTTTCAAAGTGGTTGCACAAGGTTTCTTTCCCACCAGCAATGAAGGAGAGTTCCTCTTTCTCTACATCCTCTCCAGCATGCATCATCCTCTAAGTTTTTGATCTTAGCCATTCTAATCGGTATGAGGTGAAATCTCAGGGTGGTTTTGATTTGAAATTTCCCAAATGACTAAGGATATTGAGCATTTCTAAGTACTTGTGTGCATTTCATATTCCTCTGTTGAGAGTTCTCTGTTTAGTTTTGTATCCCCATTTTTATTTGGATTACTTAGTTTGTTGCATTTTAACTTCTTGAGTTCTTTATATATTCAAGATATTAGCTTCTGTCAGATATAGTATTGGTGAATATATTTTTGCAGACTGTAGGCTGTCATTTTGTTCTGATAACAGTGTCCTATGCTTTACAAAAGCTTTTCACTTTCATGAAGTCCCATTTATTCATTGTTAATCTTAGAGCCTGTGCTATTTGTGTTTTGTTCAGGAAGTTGTCTCCCACGTTAAAGAGGTCAAGACTTTCCCCCACATTTTCTACTAACAGGTTTAGTGTGGTTTTATGTAGAGATCTTTGATCTACTTAGAATTTAGTTTTTTGGAGAGTGATAAACATGGATCTCTTTGCATTTTTCTACATACAGACATCCAGTTAGATCAGTACCACTTCTTGAAGATGCTATCTTTTTCTCACTGTATTGATTTGGCTTCTCTGTCAAAAATCAGGTGTTCATAGGTGTGTGGGTTTATTTCTGGGTCATTTGATTCCTTTCATCCTCCAGACTGTTTCTTGGCTAGTATCATGCTGTTTATATTACTATTGCTCTATGATAGAGCTTGAGATCAGGCATGGAGAGACCTCCAGAACATGTTATTGTACAGGATTGTTTGAACAATTCTGGAGATTTTGTTTTTCCATGTGAAATTGAGAATTATTCATTCAAGGTCTGTAAAGAGAGGTGTTGGTATTTTAATGGGAGCTGCATAGAATCTGTAGATTGCTTTTGGTAAGATGGCCATTTTCACTATACTAATCCTACCAATCTATGAGCATAGGAGATCTTTCCATTTTCTGATATCTTTTTCAATTTCTTTCTTCAAAGACTGGAAGTTTTTTCCAAATATGTCTTTCACATGCTTGGTTAGAGTCACATCAAGGTATGTTATTTCATTTGTGGCTATTGTGAAGGGTGTTGTTTCCCCAATTTCTTTCTCAGCCTTTTTGTCTTTTGTATACAGGAGGGCTACAAAATTTTTGAGTTAATTTTGTATCCAGCCACTTTGCTGAAGGGGCTTATCAGCTAAAAGAGTTTTCTGGTACAATTTCATATCAACTGCAAATAGTGATACTTTGACTTCTTTTCCAGTGTGTATCCCCTTGATCTCCTTTTGTTGTTTTATTGCTCTAACTAGGACTTCAAGTACTACATTGAAGAGATGAGGACAGAGTGGTCAGCCTTGCCTTGTCCCTGATTTCAGTGGGATTGATTTAAGCTTCTCTCCATTAAGTTTGATGTTGGCTATAGGCTTGCTCTATATTGTCTTTCTATGTTTAGGTATGTACCTTCTGTCCCTGATATCTCTGTAATTTTAAACATGAATGGGTATTGGATTTTGTCAAATGCTTTTTCGGCATCTAAGGAGATGATCGTGTGCTTATTTCCCCTTCTGTTTGTTTATATAGTGGATTACATTGATTGAGTTCTGTACATTAAACCACCCCTGCATGCCTGGGATGAAGCCTACTTGATCATGGTGGGGGATTTCTTTTATGTCTTATTGGATGCAGTTTGCAAGTATTTTATTGAGTATTTTTGAATCAACATTCATAAGAGACATATATCTGAGGTTCTCATTTTTTGTTGGATCTTTGTGTGGTTTAGGTATCAAGGTGATTGTGGCCTCATAGAATGAGTTTGATAATGTTCTTTCTTATTCCAATTTAAGTAATATTTGGAAGAATATTGGCATCAGCTCTTTTTCGATGGTCTGGTAGAATTCTCCACAGAAACCATATGGCACTGGGCCTGGGCTTGCTTTTTTATTTTTTTCCAGGGAGAATTTTAATAACTGCTTCTATTTACTTGGGGGATATAGAACTGTTTAATCTAGCTACCTAGACTTGATTTAGCTTTGGTAAATGGTATCTATCAAAAAATTGTCCATTTCATTTAGCTTTTTGAAATTTTGAAGTAGATATATGCTTTTGAAGTAAGACCTGGGACAGAATTTAAGCAGTGCTAAGTAGAAAGTTCATAGCACTAAGTGCCTTCAGAAAGAAGTTTGAGACAGCTTCTATAAGCAAATTAATGGCTCAAGTGAAAGCCTTAGGTGGGGGAAAAAGAAGCAGACACTCCTTGGGTGTTGATAGTTGGAAGTAATCAAACTCAAGCCTGAAATCAATAAATTAGAAACAAATAAAACAATTCAAAGAATCAATGGATCCAAGAGGTTTTTGTTTTGTTTTGTTTTTATTTTAGAAAATCAACAAGAGACAAATCCTTAGCCAAACTAAGTGAAAGACATGGAGAAACTATACAAATCAGCAAAATCAGAGATGAAAATGGGGACATAATCATAGTCTGTCTTTTTATTGGATTATTGAGACCATTGATATTAATAGATATTAGTGACCAATGATTTTTAGTTCATTTATTGTGGAGTTGGTGTAATTGTGTTTTTGTGTATTTGTTTTCTTTTGCTTTTTCACTGTGATGATGTCTTTATCCTGTGTTTTCTTGGGTGTAGTTGATATAGTTGGGTAAAAATTTTACTTCTAGTATCCTCTTTTGAGCTGGATTGCTGCATATACATTGTTTAAATTTAGTTATGTCATGAAATATTTTGTTTTCTCCATCTATGTTGATTGAACGTTTTACTGTATATAGTAGTCTGGGTTGGCGTCTGTGATCTGTAAGCTTCTGCGTGATATCCTTCGAGGCCCTTCTGGCTTTTGAAGTATCTGTTGGGAAGTCTCATGTAATTCCGATAGTTTTACCTTTATATATTATTTGGCCTTTTCTCCTTGCCACTTTTAATAGTTTTTCTTTGTTCTTTAGATTTAGTGTTTTGATTATTATGTAGTGTGGGAGTTTTTATCTGATCTAGTCTATTTGCTGTTCTGTGGGTCTCTTGCATATTTATGGGCATCTCTTTCTTAAGGTTGGGGAAATTTTCTTCTATGATTTTCTCAAAAATATTTTTTGGGCCCTAGAGCCTGGGATCTTCTTTTCCACCTATTCCTATTTTACTTAGATTTCATCTTTTCATGATGTCCTTGATTTCTTGGATATTTTGTGTTTGGAATTTTTCCGATTTCTCTTTTTCTTTGAGAAAAGTATCAATTTCTGCAAGTTTATCTTCAGCACCTGAGATTCTTTCTTCCATCTCTTGTATTCTTGTTGGTGATGCTTACCTTTGTGGTTCCTGATCTCTTCTGTAAGTCCTCCGATTCCATTGTTTTCTCTGTTTGTGTTTTCTTTATTGATGCTAATTTTGTTTTCATATCTTGCTCCATTTCCTTCATCTATTTGAATGTGGATTCCTGTCTGTACATGATGGCCTCTATTTTTTTATTCATTTCCTCATTATATAACTCTCTATGTGCTTATATTTTTTGTTCATTTCCTCTTTGTGTGCCTCAAATAACTGCATAATTATAGAATTAAAATCATTTTCCTGTGTTCAGCTGCAATATAATATTTTTGATTTTTGGAGATTCTGGTGAAGCTATGCTGTCCTGTTTTTGTCGCGTCTATTTTTGTGTAGGCCTCTAGCCATCTGGTTGTCTGTAGCCTTGACTGTTAATTCTTGGAGCCTTGCTGCATACTGGATCCACCTATCTCTGAAGTCTTGAAGAGTCTCTCCTGAATCGAATGTCTGCTGGCTCACTGTTTGTGCCCAGGGTAGCTGGGGCACAGGTGGAAAGATCTCTTTTCCTAGAGCTGCTACAGTGTCCCACAGGCTTCCTGTAGATAATAGGGAATGGAATCTGGGTCCTAAGCTTAGCTCAGTTCTGCTTTGTTTACTGTGTTGTGCTGGCTTATTCTCAACTGGGTGAGTCAGGCATGTGGGAAGTAGGGAGAATGGCTGTGCCTCCCCAACACAGTACCAGTATTTATTCCCTCCACTAGGCAGTGAGAGTGAGTGACACTAGACACTGAGACCAGGAAGGTGTCCACGGGATGTTGAGTGTGGTCTACAGGGTATGGAAACAGGAGCCTCCAGTACCCAGAAGGTATCCACAGGCACTTGGCACAGTGGGTCAAGTGACCAAAGGTCAGAGCTGCCTACCTCTGGTTCCAGGAATTTATCCACAGAAAGTGGGCTTGGGTGGTGGGTAGTGTAAGGCTATAGAATCAGAACTGTACATGCCCTGCTTTTGCCTGTCCTGAAAGGTATCCACAGATGGTGTGTTTGTGTGGGTGGGTAACCTAAATTTATAGGGTCAGAAAAAAACAGGAAACAGGACAGGAGCTTACCAAAAAGGGTCTCTGAAAGACTCTACCCAGCAGTATATCAAAGCAGATGCTGAGGCTCATAACCAAACTTTGAACAGAGTGTAAGGATCTTATGAAAGAGAGGGAAGATAGAAAGACTGGGAGAGGACAGGAGCTCCCCAAGCAGAGCAACAGAACCAAAATATCTGGGCTCAGGAATCTTTTCTGAGACTGATACTCCAACTAAGGGCCCTGCATGAATATAACCTAGAACTGCTGCTCAGATGTAGCCCATGGCATGTCAGTATCCATGCTTCCCTAGTAAGAGAAACAGGGACTGTCTCTGACATGAATTCAGTAGTGGGCTCTTTGACCGCCCCCCCCACCAGAGGGTAGCTTTCTTCCAGACCAGAGAGGAGGACAATGCAGCCAGTCTTGGTGAGACCTGATAAACTAGGGTCAGATGGAAGGGGAGGAGGACCTCTACTATCAGTGGACTTGAAGAGGGGCATGGGGGGAGATGAGGGAGGGACGGTGGGATTGAGAGAGAATGAGGGAGTAGGATACAGCTGGGATACAATGTGAATAAACTAATTAATATAAACATAAAAATTTAATTAAAAATGAATAAGCAGAGTAAGATAGAGACAATAATTTATTAGCATAAGAAATGTTGAAATCAAATCCACTGTAACATATTAGAGAGATAAATTATGCCATTCAGAATAAAGGATATAATATTATTTAAAGTACAAAAGTAGGCAATATATTCTTTTTCAGTTTAAAGTATAATTGACAAATTACTGAGTATTGTATATGTAAATATTTTGATACATGAAGACACTGTGAAATTATCATAGCAATAGAGCTAATTAACCAGTTCAAACATCACACAGTTGCCTTTTTCTGGTGGAAACATTAAAGATATATTCAATAATTTTCCAACACATAAATAGTAGTATTGGTTCTCAGAATTAGGCTATCAAAAATATCTATCATCTTTCTTCTTCAGCTGAGACAATATAGACTAATGTACTGTACCTCAAACCTACCTGGAGACAACTGAGCCAAAATTCAGAGAACAAGTGATTAACCATATGGGCTCTAGACCCAACTAATACATCTACAACACATTTCCAGAAACAAAACCTCAACAATCATAGCAGAAGAGGGAACAGAAATACTGTAAGACCCAAATAGTTTTTCTTAGAAATGACAGGGATGATTCATCCATGATATTACAACAGTATGGTTGCCTAAACAATAGCTGAAGAAGTACACCACCAATCAACACAGAACAGCGGACAACTCAACGGGACCCAACCCTGAACAAAGAACTTCAAATAATAGTGCAAGAGTGGGAGAAATAGTCTTTCCTAGTATGAACTCCTAAATTGGTTGTCAACACCAAGCAGTCTGTCTGGAAATCACAGACACAGACACACACACACACACACACACACACACACACACACACACACCACAGGTGTGTATATAACCAAAATGTTAATGAACTACATGGAACAAGAAATCTGTACTTATAGGTATACTCACATTTACACACACATACACAAACAAACACATGCCGTATTTATTTTAACTAAGCATAAAATAATATGTTTCAACATAGTTTTTTATAATCACCCCTATTGCTGTTTATCCCTGTCTTCTTTGGCATTGTCCTGTATGTCCTTTTTTCAGATAATATCCCTCTATTTCTCCTTTCTTATCATTTCTATCCTGCCAGTACTCACTGTATCACTACTCTCTTCAATGGTATCACTTAACTTTCCTAGTTTTTGTGGGATTCAAGCTGTGCACTTACGTCAAAGGACTTGGTGATGAGAATCACAAGATGAGACAGAAAATGTGGTGTATCTATATCTGTATCTGGGTCATTTTAATCAGTATTATCCTTTCAAGTAACATCCAGTTACCTCCAAATTTTATGATTTTTTACAGCTGAAAAATATTTCATAGTATATATCTACTGCATTCTCATTGTCCATTCATCATTTGGAAGACAGTAGGTTGCTTCTGTTTCCTACCTGTTACAAATAAAGCAGCAATGAACGTGGCTGAAGAAGTATCTACAGGATACTTCAAAATGGTGGCGACACCAGCACACACCATATCCAAGGGGCATAGGATCCAAAACTCAAAATTCGTGAGTGGAGGGGCATCTGAAACCAGAATATTGACATTGAGGCTTCCTGAGTGAGAGGGTACAACCCATGAGCTTAGACAGTTTGGATCCAGGTCACCCACAGACATCTCTGGGGACTGAGAATGGTGAATATTCAACATCCTTGCCCCAAGCAAGGGTCTCTCTACTCAGCTCAGGTGGCTGGCAATGGCCTCTGCCCCAAGAATGTTCCTCCCTCCTCCGCTGAAGCAAGCAGTGGTTGCCCCAAGCACAAGCCTCCTCACTCAGTGACTGAGATAGCAGAGGCAGTAGTGATATAGGCCTCCGAGGTGTGTGCCTGCATGGGTCAACTGTATGGGCATTCCAGGTCTGTGGCTGCAGGAGGTTGTGGTTACCCCAAGAAGGAAGCCTCTATGCTCAGTGACTAACACAGCAGAGACTCCAAGTACGGGCCTCCTTGTCCTGAAACCAAACAGTGGACATCACTGAACTATTGGGTTTCTACACTCTCTTTTGGCACTTTAGGCCTAATTCTGAGAGTAGAGAACAGCAGGATGCCCTGTGCTTTCCAATAAAAATCTGGTAGCAAGTGAGTACACATTCAAGTGAGTGCATGCAGAGCCTCATATCCAGGCCCCTTCTATACTAGCAGCCGGATATCAGACCCATCCGACCCACACAACAATGCGGGCAATGTAGGAATCTTTGGAACAGCATTCTAATCATTGAAAGCCCTGTTCTGTGGGAGTCCCATTGGAGTCGAGGCAAACAATTGCTAGAGCCCAGACAGATCTGAATACCAGGAGGACAGTACAATGGGCCTGTAGGCCACTGAGGTGTTCAGGGTAACTACACATGAGCATTGTGCCTGCTGAACAGTGCCATCACCCCCTCCTGCACTTAGATTCCACCCTTCCAGGCATATACATGTTCTAGCACTCTGTCCTTCAAGGCACACTTCCACACACAACCCCACACTTGGCATATGCTGCTGTGACCTTTTTTCCTTAGCTACAGCTAAAACACCAACACCCACTTTCAAAGAGGTGGACCTCTCTAATCTTCCAGAAGAATACTCCAGACACCAGAGACAGACAGACCGAATCTAAAATACAGACTCGAGGAATAAACACTGAAGATTACAGATGTGTAGATGGCTAGAAGTCGGGATAAGAACACAGTACATCATAGTCTCACCAGCAAACCCAAAAATCGATGGATATTCTAATTCATCAGAAACACAAGAAAATGTTCTCTCAAATCTATGCTTATCCAGTTATTAGAGGCACATAAAGATGAAATGAACAAAGTACTCAAATAAATACAGGCAAATACAGCCAAATAAATAAAGTCACATGTACAGACATTTATAGAGGAAATGAACAAAGCTCTCAAAGAAATACAAGCAAATATAGCCAAACAAATAAAGGCACTTGTAGAGGCAAAAGAAGAGGCTTCAGAGAGGAAACAAACAAACAAAAAGAGGCCATCATGGAAACACAGGAATCCACATTCAAACAGATGAAAGAAATGGTACAGGACATGAAAACAGAATTAGAGACAGGTTCCAAGATGGCTGTGAAGAGAACATACCGTTTTGGAGAGGCAGAGGACTCTGAATCCCCGAAATTGGTCAATGGAGGGACAATTGAAGCTGGAATTTGGAGGTTTGGGCTTTCTGAAGGAGAGGAAGCACCACAGAAGCAAGGAGGGCTTGTAGATTCAGACCGGACATGGATTTCTCTGGGGACAGAGACAGCAGAGGCAGGGCTACTGGCACCTCAGCTATGACTGGCAGCTGTACCTGCCCAATAAACACCATCCCTTGGTGCACACATCCGAAGAACCCATGTCCAGCCAAGCACCCTCTTGCTGAGCTCCTGACCCGTGGAGCGCCCCCTCCTACCCCAAGATTCTGTCAAGTAGAGCACAGGCCACTCCAGAGACCCTGCCCAATGGAGCACACGCCCCCCCCACCCAAAATCCTGACCAAAGGAGGAGCACACACACCTACAGAAATCCCACCCCACAAAGCACACGCCCCACCAGAGTGCAAGAAAATGAGTGTCCACCACAGAGATCAGATCTGCAGTACAATCCTTCCTGGATCCCAAGTCTGCAAGTGGCAGTACTGACTTCACAGGGCTCCCTAGCCAGTGGTTGCATGGGGCATCCAACCCTTCAGTAGCAGATACCCAACTGAACAGCCACCAAAGCTCAGCAGACCTGCAAAAACAATCTGTGCCAGCAATCATCAACAGCGCTTGTTATTTCATAAACACCTACAATTCCTTCAGTGCCTGCAAGGCACCCCTCTCTCACACTGAAGTCCTCTACATTCTCTAACACCCTGTCCCTCAGGACACACTCACACATGGTACCCACACTAGCCCTTCTCTGTGGACTTTCCTCCCACAGGTACAGCTGAATCACCAATGCACACACTGAAACCACTGAACCTCTCTCATCTTCCTGAAGAATTCTCCAGACACCAGAGAAATACCAGTATGATCTTCAGAATCCAGGAACAAACAGTGAATGCTATGGATAACCAAATTGCCAGGGGTCGACGAACCAACATAAATGAAGGCATCATGGCTTCACCAGCAACTCCCCAAATTAATGGATATTCCAACACATCGAAAACACAAGAAAATGACTTTAAAGCTATGATTATCCAGTTATGAGAGGCACATAAAGAGGAAACAAATAAATCTCTCAGAGAAATAGCCATACAGATACAAACAGTTAAAGAGGAAACAAACAAATCTCTCAAAGTTTTGACCTCCCAACTGGAAGCAAAGAAAAAGGAAGTGCATGAAGCTCTCAAAGAAACACAGGCAAATATAGCCAAACAAATAGAGGCTCAAGTAGTGGCACATAGAAAGGAAATAAACAAAAGAATAGAGACCATCTTGGAGACACAGGAATCCACATTCAAACAGATGAAGAAAATGTTGCAAGGCATGAAAACAGAATTAGAATCAAGAAAGAAAACACAAACCAAGAACACCCATAGCTGGAGAACTTAGAGAAGAGGGAGCCACAAAGGTAAACATCACTATTAGAATACAAGAGATTTAACAGAGAATCTCAGGTGCTGAAGATACACTCGCAGAAATTGATACTACTCTCAAAGAAAAGTAAAATCGGGAAAAATCACAGACACAAAACATCCAAGAAATCAAGGACGCCATGAAAAGGCAAAATTTAGGAATAGGAATTGATGAAGAAGAGGATTCTAGGCTCAAAAGTCCAGAAAATATTTTCAAGAGAATAATAGAAGAAATTTTTCCCATCCTAAAGAAAGAGATATCCACAAACATACAAGAGGCATACAAAACACCAAATACACTAGACCAGAAAAGAAACTCCTAATGCCACATCATAGTCAAAACACTTAATCTACAAAACAAAGAGAAGATATTAAAAGCAGCAAGGGGAAAGGCCAAGTAACATATAAAGGTAGACCTATCAGAATCACACCGGACTTCTCATCAGAAACTATGAAAGCCCGAAGGTAGTAGGCAGATATCATGCAGGCTTTAAGGGACCACAGATAGCAACCTAGACTACTATACCCTGCAAGGCTTTCAATCAACATAGATGGAGAAAACAAAATATTCCACGACAAATCTAAATTTATGCAATATCTGAATAGTTAACGAGCCCTACAGAAGATACCAGAAGTAAAATTCCAATCCAATGAAATCAACTACATCCAAGAAAGCATAGGATATAGATAGTTTCCCAAGAAAAATCAAAATAAAACAAGCTATGAATCACAGTAACACCACCAAATCCACAATAATACAAAACAACGTTCAATGGTCACTATTATCAACATCAATGGACTCAACTCTCCAACTCTCCAATAAAAAGACACATACTAACAGAATGGGTACAGAAAAATGATCCAATATTCTGCTACATCCAAGAAACACACCTACACAACAAAGATGAACACTACCTCAAAGTAAAGGGCTGGAAAAATGGACTCAAGCAAATGGACTCAGAAAACAAGCTGGAGTAGCTATTCTAATAAAATAGACTTTTAACAAAAATTAATCAAGTAAAGGAGGAGGGGCACTACATTATCATCAAAGGAAAAATCCATCAAGAGGACATGACAATTATGAACATCTGTGCCACAAATATAAGAGCACCTATATTCATAAATGAAACATTATTAACGCTTCAATCACACATCGGTCCCAACACCTTAATAGTGGGAGACTTCAGGACCCCATTATCACCAAGGGACAGATCATCTAGACAGAAGCCAAACAGAGAAATAAAGGCACTTACAATGGCCCTAATTCAAATGGACCTAATAGATGTCTACAGAAAATTTCACCCAAACTCAAAAGAGTATACAATCTTTTCAGCACCTCATGGAACCTTCTCCAAAATAGACCATACAGTTGGTCACAAAGCCTCAATAGATACAAGAAGGTTTAAATAAACCCCTGTATGCTGTATGACCACAATGGACAAAAGCTGGACCTCAACAACAATGGAAATGGCAAAAAGCCTACATGCACGTGGAAACTTAATAACTTGCTACTCAGTGACAACTGGGTTAAGGAAGAAATAAAGAAAGAAATTAAAGACTTCCTAGAATTCAATGAAAATGAAGGTACAGCATACACAAATTCATGGGATACAATGAAAGCAGTGTTTAGAGGAAAATTCATACCACTAAGTGTCTTTAAGAAGAAATCTGTAACATCTCATACAACTTATTGGCCCAACTGAAAGCACTAGAAAAAAAAGGAGGAGATACACCCAAGAGGAGCAGAAACTGGAAATAATAAAACTCAGTGCTGAAATCAACCAATTAGAAACAAATGAAACTATTCAAAGAATCAATGAAACCAAGAGCTGGTTCTTTAAGAAAATCAACAAAATAGACAAGCCCTTAGCCAAGCTAAGTAAAAGGCAGAGAAAAACTACCCAAACCACCAAAATCAGAAATGAAAAGGGGGACATAATGACAGACACTGAATAAATCCTAACAATCATCAGGTCTTACTACAAAAGCTTATAGGCCACAAAATTTGAAAATCTAAAGGAAATGAACAGTTTTCCTGATAGATTCCATCTACCTAAATTAAAACAAGATCAGGTGGAAAGATTGAATACTCCCATATCCCCCAAGGAAACTGAAGCAGCCATCAAAAGCCTCCCTTCCAAAAATAGCCCTGGGCCAGATAGTTTCAGCACATAATTCTACCAGACCTTCAAAGACGTGCTAACTCCAATTCTGTTCAAATTATTCCACAAAATAGAAACAGAAGGAACATTACCAAACTCATTCTGTGAAGTCACAATCACTTTGATGCTTAAACCACACAAAGACCCAACAAAAAAGAGAACTTCAGACCTATCTCCCTTAAGAACACTGATGCAAAAATACCCAATAAAATACTTGCAAACTGAATCCAAGGACACATAAAAATATCATCCATTATGACCAAGTAGGCTTCATTCCTGGCATGCCAGGGTGGTACAATATATGGAAATCCATCAATGTAATCCACCTTATAAACAAACTGAAGGAGAAAAACCACACGGCCATCTCTCTAGATGCCGAAAAAGCATTTGACAAAATCCAACACCTAAAGTCTTGGAGAGTTCAGGGATACAAGGTACATACCTTAACATAGTAAAGGCAGTATACAGCAAGCCTATAGCCAACATCAAACTCAACAAAGAGAAACTTAATCAATCCCACTGAAATCAGGGACAAGGCAAGGCTTCCCAATCTCCCCACATCTCTTCAACACAGTACTTGAAGTCCTAGCTAGAGTCATAAGACAAGTAAGAGAAAATAAGTGGAAACAAATCGGAAAGGAAGAAGTCAAAGTTTCACTATTCACAGATGATATGATAGTATACCTGCATGACCCCCAAAACTCAACCAGAGCACTCCTTCAGCTGATAAACACCTTCAGCAAAGTAGTTGGATACAGAATTAACTCAAAAAAAAATCAGAAGCCCTCCTTTACACCCAAGACAATGGGTCTGAAAAAGAAATCAGGGAAATAGCACCCTTCATAATAGCCACTAATAACACAAAATACTTTGGGTGGCTCTAACCAAGAAGGTGGAAGAGCTATTTGAAAAAAAAAAAAAAACCTTCAAGTCTCTGAAGAAAGAAATCAAAGAAGACATTAGAAGATGGAAAGGTCTCCTGTGCTCATTGGTTGGTAGGATTAACATAGTGAAAATGACCTTTCTGCCAAAAGTAATCTACAGAATCAATGCAGTTCTCATCAAAAAAACCAATACAATTCTTTACAGACCTTGAAAAAAATTATCAACTTCATATGGAGAAAACAAAACAAAACAAAACAAAACAGAATTTCCAATATGATCCTGTACAGCGACACATCCTCTGAAGGTCCCTCCATCCCTGATCTCAAGCTTTACTAGAGAAATAGTAATAAATGCTGCATGGTACTGGCATAGAAACAGAATAGTGGATCAATGGAACCGAATAGAAGACAGAGAAATAAACCCACACACCTATGAATACCGGACAAAAAGCGAAAACCATTCAATGGAAAAAAAGACAGCATCTTCAACATATTGTGCTGGTCCAACTGGATGTCTACATGCAGAAAAATGGAAATAGATCCATATTTATCACCCTGCACAAAACTAAAGTCCAAGTGGATCAAAGACCTCAATATAAAACCAGATACACTAATAGGTTAGAGGGAAAAATGGGGAAGAGCCTTGAACTCATTGGCACAGGAGACAACTTCCTGAACAGAACACAATCAGCACAGGCTCTAACAGCAATAAAAGACTCTTTAAAGCAAAGGACATAGTCGTCAGAGCAAAACAACAGCTTACAGAGTGGGAAAGGATCTTCACCAACCCTACATCTTACAGTGGGCTGATATCTGGAATATATAAAGAACTAAAGAAGTTAAAAGGCAATAATTCAAGCAACCCAATTAAAAAATGGGTTATGGAGCTAAACAGAGAATTCTCTGTAGAAGAATATAGAATAGCAGAGAAACACATAAAGAGATGTTCAACATCTTTAGCCATCAGAGAGATGCAAATCAAAATGACCCTGAGATTTCACCTTACAACCATCAGAATGGCTAAGATCAAAAACTCAAGAGACAACACATGCTGAAGAGGTTGTGGAGAAAGGGGAACCCTCCTCCTTTGCTGGTGGGCACCTGAAAGACTCAACCTAACAATTTATCAAAACAGATACTGAGACTTATAACCAAACCTTCGGCAGAGTGCAGGGAATCCTATGAAAGAAAGGTAGTTAGTATGAGCTAGAGGGGACAGGAGCACAACAAGTTCCAAATAAATCAGGCCACAGGAGTCCTCTATGGGACTGTTTTTCCAACCAAAGACCATGCATGGATGTAACCTATAATCCCTGCTCTGACATAGTCCATGGTAGCTCAGTATCCAAGTGCGTTCCTTAGTAAGGGGGACAAGAATTATTTCTGAAATGAACTCAGTGACTGGCTCATTGAGCTTCTCCTACCTCCCCACCGAGGGAAGAACAGCCTTACTAGCTGACAGATAAGGACATTGCAGCCAGTCCTGAAGATACCTGATAAGCTAGGGTCAGATGGAAGGGGAGGAGGGCTTCCCCTATCAATGGACTCAGAAGGGGGCATGGAGGAGATGAGGGAGGGAGGGGGAGCTTGGGAGGGAAAGAGGGAAGGGGCTATGGCTGGGAAACAAATGAACTACCTGTGACTAAAATAAAAATAAATTTTAAAAAACGAAAGAAAAAGAAAGAAAGAAAACACTGAATTGGCAAACTTAGAGAAAAGATCAGGAAACGCAGTTTGTAAACATCACCAACAGACTACAAGAGATGTAAGAGGGGCTGTCAGGTGCTGAGGATACAATTGTAGAAATTGATGCATCTCTCAAATCAAAAGTAAAATTGGAAAAGTTCCAAACAAACAAACAAAAACATCTAAGAATTCAAGGAATCCATGAAAAGACAAAGTTTAAGAATTATAAGGAATAGATGAAAAAGAAGATTCCAAGCTCCAAGATCCATAAAATATTTTCAAGAAAATCATATGAGAAAATTTTCCCAACTTAAGAAAGACATGTCCATAAACGTGCAAGAGGTTTACAAAACACAAAATAGACTAGAAGAGAAAAGAAACTCCTCATGTCACATCATAGCCAAACCACAAAATCTACAAAACAAAGAAAAGATATTAATTGCAGCAAGGGGAAAAAGCCAAGTAACCCATTAAGGTAGACCATATTTCTCAACAGAAACTATGAAAACCAGAAGGGCCTAGGCAGATGTCATGCAGATGCTAAGAAACAACTGATGCCAACACAGATTACAATACCCAGCAAAACTTTCAATTAACATAGATGAAGAAAACAAGATATTCCATGAAAAAATCTTAACAAACAATATCTACACAGCAAACCAGCCCTACATAAGAAACTAGAATGAAAACTCCAATCCAATGAAATCAACTACACCTGAGAAAACACAGGATATAGATAACTTCACAACAACAACAAAAAAAAATTAAAGGAAAACAAGCATTGAAACACAGTAACACCAACAACTTCATAATAAAAAGAACTAACATTGATTGGTAACTATTATCTATCAACAAAAACAGACTCAACTCTCCAATAAAAAGACACAAACTGACAGAATGGTTGTCAGGCTCCCACATTCTCCTGCATTCAAGAAACACACCTCTGCAACAAAAATAAACACTATGTCAGAATAAAGGGCTGGGAAAATGTTTTTCAAGCCTAGAAAAGAAGCTGGGGTAACTATCCTAATATCTAATAAAGTAGACTTTCAACCAAAATTAATGAAAAAGATGGAGAGGGACATATCATTCTCATCAATGGAAAAAATCCACCAGAAGGACATCACAATCCTTAAAATCTATGTCCTCAAAACAAGAGCACCTGCATTTGTAAATGAAACAGTATTATTTGTTTATTTTTATTTTTTATATTAAGTACAGTTCATTCACTTTGTTTCAGAACTTTATCGCCCTCCCTCATTCCCTCCCAATATAACCTTCCCTCCCTCATCTCCTCCCATGCTCCTATCCAAGTCCACAGAAAGCGGTGGTCCTCTTCTGCTTCTGTTTGACCCTAGCCTATCTGGCTGCATCGTCTTCCTCTTTGGCCTGGTAAGGCTGATCTCCCTTCAGGGGGAAGTGATCAAAGAGGCAGCTACTCAGTTTATGTCAAAGACAGTCCCTGTTCCACTTACTAGGGAAACACTTGGATTCTGGGTTGCTATGGGCTACATTTGTTCAGCAGTTCTAGGTTATCTCCATGCATGGTCCTTGGTTGGAGTATCAGTCTCAGAAAAAAATGCCTAGGCCCATATTTCTTGGCTGAGTTACTCTCCTTTTAGAGCTCCTGTCCCCTCCATGTCTTTCTATCTCGCCCTTTTTCTTAAGATTCACTGCACTTTGCCCAACGTTTGGCTTTGAGCTTCAGCATCTGCTTTGATACCCTGCAGGGTAGTATGTTTCAGAGACTCTGTGTGGTAGGTTCTAGACCAGTTTCCTATTTTCTCCCTCTTCTGATGTCCATCCTCTTTTGCCTTTCTGAGTGAGGAGTGATCATAAAATCCAGGGTCCCACTTCTTGATTAACTTGCTTAGGTGTACAGATTTTAGAATGCTTATCCTATATTATATATCTAATATCCACTTATTATGAATGAGTATATACCATGTGTGGCTTTCTGCTTCAGGGATAACTAACTCATGATGATCTTTTCTAGTTCCCACCGTTTGCATGCAAATTTCATGCATTCCTTTTTTGATTGCTGAGAAGTATTCCATTTTTTAAATTTATTTATTATTATCTCAATCACAGGTTAGGTACTTTGAATCCCAGGCTTAGCCCCCTCCTTCAGTCCCTCCTACCCTCCCACTCCCTCCCTCATCTCCCTCCTCCCCGCCCCCTCCAAGTCCACCAACAGGGGAG
>CM053742.1:49637044-49648230 GCA_028658305.1 Pachyuromys duprasi
CCTGTTTCCCTTACTAGGGTCTTCAGTTCGACACTGAGCTATCATGGGCCACATCTGAGCGGGGGTTCTAGGCCATATCCATATATGGTCCTTGGTTGGAGAAACTGTCTCATATAAGACCCCTGTGGTCTGCTCAGTTTGGTCTTTGTGGAGTTCTTGTTCTCCCCAAGTCTTACTAATTTCCCCTATTTTTATTATTACTTCCCGCCCTCTGCCAAAGGCTTGATTGTGAGTCTTAATATCTGTTTTGATACATTGCTATATTGATTCTTTCAGAGGTCCTCTTTGGTATGCTCCTGTCCTGTTGCTTGTTTTCTCCTCCATTCAACATCCATCCTATTAGTTCATCTATACAATCATTGATCATACCAACCTTAGTCCTCCTTCTTGTATATCTTCCCTAGGTGTGTAAATTTCAGCATGACCATCCTATCCTATAGGTCTGTATAAATGAGTATATACCATGTTTCTTTCTGCTTTTGGGATACCTTACTTAGGATGATCGTTTCCAGGTCCCAAAGTGATTCTTTTACAGGATTTTTCCTACTGGTGTTTTCCAAACCTGATATTTAAAGAAGGTGATGAAGTAGGCCTTAAAGTATAATATATATAAAATATTTAGAAACTAATTTTGGAGTCTTTCTTTCAGCAATATTTGAACTGTATTGTTTTCTCTGTTGTTTGTCACAATAACTAATGTGTCAACAAAATAGTAATGGTCTTATAAGATGCTGGTTGATGTATAGCAGCCTATTCTCCTCTGGTTTCCCTATCAACCTTAAATGAATCATAACTCAACCCAAACATCATCACTGTCAAAGCAAACATCTCTCTCCCTGAGATTGGAAATTAAACTAATCAATAATAATTACATGCAGTTTTACACAGAAAGACTATAGCAGTATTCTATCAAAACAAGAATCTGCTCATTTTTAGAAAAACAGTCAAAGCTAGAGTAAAAATTTCCCCTTACTTTTTATGTTCCAAAGAGTTTTCATGCTCACCTTCTGTCTTCAAAAGCTTACATCAATTACTGATGTATATTATAAACGTCAGGCTTAAAATTACCTTCTTCCTGTCTACATAGATTTATTTTTGATTCAATATAAAAGTTAACTTTTTTTGTGAATTAGCAGCTGATACAGACACCTAAAGCAAAATCTTGTCTAAGATAATAAGGAAATATAATTACAAAATATAAAGACTATGACTACATATGGTTAATTTGGCTTTACTCCTACACTGCAATTACACACAATAGTAACAATAAGAACATATTGAGTAAATTACTTCTTAGAATTGTGTCCAGGACAATATAGCAAGAAACTTTGACCTAACCATCCATCTAAAACCATTGACCTTTTTTATGAATTACAGACAAATACATAATACTGCTCTGAAATTCTTTTTACTTTTAAAATTTTTTCCTTAAACAAGACCTCATATAGCTAAGAATGACCTTGGCCATCCTTATAGACAAAGATAACCTTTACTTTCTGATTCTCTTATCACTCACAAACCTCTAAAGTGGAGTTTTTACAGGACTGTACTACTTTGTATTTGTGTGTGTGTGAGTAGGTGAGTAAGAAAGTGAATAATTTAATTTCTGTTCATTTAAATATACATCATAATCATAGTATTCATGTGTGTGTATGTCTATAAGAGAGAAAGAGAAACAGAGAACGTCTAGTTATAAATAATGCAAATTGGTAATGGCTAAATGATATATTTAATAATAGCTAAACATAGCTTGATGCAGTAATGTAAATAAGTCCTGATGTAAAACAATTTAGAGAACAAATTACTAAGAGTATTTTGCAGGAAGCAACAAGAATTAAAGGGTGAGGTGGAAGTTTGCAGAATACTGGCCTAGAGTGACTATCAGTTTTCAGTGGAACTAAGATAATACTATTATCTTTTAATTATGAAATTTTATGTAAATTTCACAGAGTAATTTCAAGGAGAATTGTATCAGAAGAGAAAATGCTATTTCAAAAGCATGAAGCAGAATAACTTAGAGGTAGCTGTGGAAATTTTTCCATGTTGTCAGGGTAGCACTATCTGAGGTTCTAGCATGAACACTCATATT
The DNA here is from genome assembly GCA_028658305.1 of Pachyuromys duprasi. Classification (NCBI taxonomy): domain Eukaryota; kingdom Metazoa; phylum Chordata; class Mammalia; order Rodentia; family Muridae; genus Pachyuromys; species Pachyuromys duprasi. The sequence goes on from CM053742.1 coordinate 49,639,134, forward strand.
TCTTGAAACCTTACTGAGTGCATTACTATCCATTGTCTTACTGTTTTTAAGTTTGCTCTTGAAGTACACAAATACTTATTTTATCACTTTTTATTTTTACAATAGTGAATGGACCAAAGAGAATCTTTTACCACTGAAATCTAAAAACAAAACAAATAAAACAAAACAAAAAATGTTCTAAGAATGTTATTAATCTTCTTTTAACTTCACTTTCACCGTTACCACAGAACATTATTGATTTCTGCCTTTGGTGTCACTCCCTTATGCCCTGTGATAGTAGCGAACATGTATATTGTGCTGTGATTTATGGTCAGTCTTCCTTCAGGCCTTAGAAGAATGCAATGATTCTGACTCTTGATGCATACAGAAATATTTATTTTCAACATTTTCCAAATGATTAAATTTATCAATCAAGTTGTAAAAAGAATGACCTTTATACTTAAGATTATAAACATTCTACCCACACAATCTTTAACCCCAAAATTGTCCTGCCAATGAGAGCCACAGAAATAAAGAAGGAATAGAAATTTACTGAATTCCCAAACAATGACTATCCCAAGTTGAGATCCACACTATGAGAGAGCCTACCCTTGACACAGTTAATGCTATTCTGCTATACTTGCAGACAGAAGCCTAGAATAACTGTCCTCTGAGAGGCTTCACCCAGCAGCTAATGGAAAGAGATGCAGAGACATAAAACTAAACATTAGGTAGAGCTCTGGGAATCTTGTGGAAGAGGGAGACAAAAGACTGAAGGATCCAGAGAGGTCAAGAAAACCTACAAAACCAGCTAACCTGTGCCTTAGGTGCTCACAGAATCTGAATCACCAACAAAAGAGCATGCATCGGATGGACTTAGGTCTTCTACACATATGTGGAGCTTTCATGTGGATGCCCTAACAACTGGAATAGGGGCTGTCTCTGAGTCTTGCCTGCAATTGTATCCCTTTCTCCTAACTAGGGTGCTTTGTCTGGTCTTAACAGAAGATGCACCTGGTTCTACCTCAAATTTATATGTCAAGACAGGCTGATGTCCATGGAAGGACTTATCTTCTCTGAGGAGAAAAGGAGGAAGGGAGAAGAGGAGGGACTACAAGAAGAGGAGGGAAGGGAAGCAGCAACTGGGATGCAAAGTAAATAAACAAATTAATGAAATGAATAAAAATGTAAGCTGAATTTTGTTTACAATATTGTGACTAGGCAAATACCCAATCATTATAAACATGTTAAGAATAAAATGGCTTATCTTGTCATTTTATATGGAGAATAAAGGAGTTAATGCAAATACTTTAACCTGACTTCATATTTACTCCCCAAAGTTACAAGGTGATATGTCACAAAGAGGAAAGTGATAATAATAATAATAATAATAATAATAATAATAATAATAATAATAAAAGTACTGACATTGAAAGGTCATTATGACATACATATTGAGAGTTTGTATTCTTCTGTATGAGAACCCAAATAGCAAAGTATATATGAATAGAAAAGGAGTTATCTATGAATTAAGAAGTATTTACCACTCCTTTAATTTTAATCTTTCTAAAGTCCAGCACTGTGAGTAGTAAATAGTGAAAAAATGTTGATAAATGTTTATGGTGTTATGTTTTACTTACCAGAAAACATTATGTCTAAGTCTATATATCCTACCATGTAACACATAGTAAACTATCTACAAACCAGTTCATAAGCTTAACAAACTGAGAAAGTCAAGAAAGTGGTAACATGAAATCTTTTAATTCACACAATCCTTGATAAGAGTAATGCTGTCCTTCCCTCTCTTCACTAGTATCCTCAACCACACATATAGCCATTCAATAAATATAAAAATATATTTCCACCATGAGTAAAGTTCAGAACTATATCAGTATACCTCTTTATCTATTATACCACAAGGTTTTATGAAAGCAAACATTATTCTTCTTAGAGGGAGTGATTCATTTTATTATTTGAGAGCTGTCACATATCAGTAAGCCATACAATAAATTGATCTTGAGAAATATTTCCCATTGAGAATCTAAACCTAGAAGATTTCAGGAAAGTTTAGAAATGGTCTGATTCTTTTAGAATCATTATGATAGATGGCAACTATTTATCATTAACTTTATTTAAACAAAAATCTGGCCAGGCTGGAACTGTTGAGCAAGTAATACCACTAACTAACACAGAAGCAGTAGTTTCAGGATATAATCTCAGTGCAGGCTTTACATGTTTTGAGGTAACCAAGGATGATACAACTTAGATTACTTGTGTGGCTGTCTTTCTCAATAAAAATGCATCAGTAAATTTTCAAAATTCAATTCAGCATAATTTTCCTCTACTAGTTCACCATTTGCTCAAATATGTTTCTTGGTAACATCAACCAACTAAAAATAGTAAAACAGTCTGAATCCACCTTCGACTGCTTATTTGATGATCGATAACTATTACCAACTTTATATCTAAACCAAGTCTGATATCCATCTGTGCTCTTTGCTTTAGATAAAGAGATTTTCTACCTAAAGTGTACAATGGTTATCTGAAATACTATTTTAGGTAGAAAATCATACATGAATACTTATTTTCTCTCCTATATGCCATATGTAGTCAATAGATCATGTTGCTTCTATATCACAAGAATTTTCAACTCCATCACATTTTTTTCCATTTTTTCCATCACACTTGGACACTTGGACCACTCTCCTGATACAGTCTACATGCCACATTAGGTGGTTTTGGAGTTCTGTGGTGTGTGTGTGTGTGTGTGTGTGTGTGCAGAGCAGAACAGGGTTCTGAGTCAGGAGTGAGGATTGAAATTAATAAAGTACACTACACATATTATGTTCCAAGAGGCTTCTGGCCGCTTGCTCCTGGCTCCAATGAGCCCTATAGCATCAATAAGATCTGTACCCAAGAAGCCAGGAGGCCAGCCAGCCTTCTTTATTTAAACAAACAGCTTATACAATGGGTTAATTTTACAAAGAAGTGAGGCAGAGTTGAGATTTCAAACAAGCTCTCCCACCTGCTGTCACTAAACAAAAGGCGAATGGACTTGCAAATACTTCCCTGACTCCAGGGGAAAAGGCCTGGAGAAAACCTGTATTCCGTGCTGAGACTTGAATTTCAAAGCAGCTACCAAAAGTGGCTATGACACAGCCCAGGAGAGTTGTGTATGTGTTTGTGTGTTTGTTGGATTTCAATTTCTGGTATCATTTGTGCCACTACTTGCATGATCTGCATCACTGGTTGCTATAACTATAGGGAAACAATAGTGATGACAATGAATATTTGAGTCATTCACTTGGTAGAAATTGTGTCTTTGTGTTTGCACATTGATGTCCACAGGTGACTTCCAGTCTTAGAAGAAAAGTTTTGTTTAAAAGAAATTGTTTGTGAATGTGTTTAGTGTGTATGAGTGTTGCATTTTCAAGATTTCAAATGGTTTTTCTCAAATATCAAGAGCAATGCAATAGAATTATGAATTCCATATTTTATTGCAAGCTGACAAATAGAAAAGACACAAAATATCTTTCCTGGGACTTGCGGGGAAATGAAATTTTGAATAAGATTATAGTAGAAATATTGAAGATTAAAGAAAAGATGCTTTACTTCATGAGAAACAAGCAGTGCACTGTTGTTCTAATTCCCAGTCCTAGGAATAAGAAAAGCATGTGAAACTACCAAATAGGAAAACTCATTTTACTTGTGACACAAGAGAGACATTACAAGGCATTGTGAAGAGGCATAGCAGAGATTCAATAAAGAAGAATTGGAGTCATGTTATAATCACACAAATAAATACTTTCAGTGCCTCACACATGAAGACACAGCATAAACAAAATTCAGAAGTCTTCACACAGCTTAAAGGGAAGTCAGGTACTTGGGTTTTCAATAATGAAGGGTAACAGAATCAACACTTCATGACTCACAACAACACTGGCAAGTAATACTTTTGTAGACCCATCAATGGCTCATTAATGACCAAGAAGGATAAGGAGTAGTTTCCTAGAGGTTAATGATAACCCAAATGACTACAAGTGAAACATTTTTTTTTTGAAGTTACAGAAACATGTACACTCTCCTCTCATGAACATTCAGGTATCATTCTGAGAAGGAGTAAATAAAGGATACTCCCCAAAGGAAAAGTACAACCTAATAGCAGGTTCAACTTAAATTCACTGGATCATCACTGTACATAGATTTCTATTTAAATTACATGAATTTTGATTGCATTTACGTATTTGATTATATTCTTTATTTCTATCAAGAGGTAAGCAGGAAATTTTTTGATAAGATCAAAGAAAATCTGTGTGATTCTACGTATGTCTTCACATGATTTGTGACTATTTCAGGGCATTTGTGAGCTGTATCTAACTTTTGTTCCTGAACATATGTCTCTTTTTTTCACACATTTTATGCCTCTAGCAGAATCATTTCTTTCACTGTGAAATTTTTATTCTTCCAAAGGTTGTATTTGTAATGTTTCTCTCTCTCTCTCTTGTTTTATTTTGCTTTTCTTTGCTTTTTTTCCAAGACAGGAGTTTCTGTGTGTAGCCTTCATTGTCCTGAAACTCATTATGTAGAACAGGCTGGCCTTGAACTCACAAAGGTCTGCCTGCATCTGCCTCCAGAATGCACCATTTCCCAGCTTATGTTATGTTTTTTTCCCCCAATCTTAAATTCTTTCTCTTTGATCCACCCATAAAATGTTAACTCACCTCTTTAAAATACAACTTACTTACCAGCTCTTCCACCAACCTCTCCCAATTACCATTCCTTTCTAATTAGCCTTTTTGTAATAGTTTAGTACATATTGAAGTTTATGAGGGGCTCAAAGTCAATTATCATTTTGTATCAATGATCACCACAAACTTCTGGTACAGAAAATGTGGGGAATAATTTTGATTAATTTTTAGAGGTATGCGAAAGAGTTAAAAATTGTTTTAGTGTTCTTCCTATTCACTGTCATGGCTCAAGATCAAGGTGAAAAGGAGAATCTCGTACAGGAACTTCACATCCGCAAGCTCTGCCTCAATATCTGTGTGTATGAGATCAAAGACAGACTGACCCATGCTGCCAAGGTGTTGGAGAAGCTCACAGGACAGACTCCTGTATTTTAAAAATCTGGGTACACTGCCAGGTCCTTTAGCATCAGGAAAAATGAAAGGTTACTGTTCACTACACGGTCCTTGGAGTCAAGGCAGAAGAAATTCTGGAGAAAGGTCTGAAGGTTTGGAAGTATGGGTAATAGAAAAATTGCTTCTCAGATGCTGGAAACTTTGGTTTGGGAATTCAAGAATGCATTGTTCTGGTCATCAAATATGATCTGAGCATTGTCATCTATGGCCTGGACTTCTATATGGTGCTGGGTAGGCCAGGTTTCAGTATCAGCAGACAAGAATCTCAGGTCAGGACAGGCTTCACTGGGGCCAAGCACAGCATCAGCAAAGAGGAGGCCATGTGTTGGTTCCTGGTAAATAAACTTCCTGGCAAATAAACTTTATCCAAAAGGCCAATAAAATTTCTCAGAAAAAAAATGTTTTAGCAAATGTATTATTGTTCAACCATCATCCTCTTTGATTCATAGATATTTTTTTGTTATCTCACTCATTTGAATTACTTTGACAGCTATAATCTAATCCCTTTGATCATTCATATAGTTTTAAAAGAGAAAATAGTAGTTCTTGTATTTTCACACCATAGGGAAACTATCTTAAAGTACTGAGTAGACTAAGAAGTATTTAATAATTGTACCTTCTACTTTGGTTTATATTATTCTATTGTCTTCTAAGCCATGCCACAATATCAGAGTAATTTTTTTAAATTAAATTTTATTTTTATGTTAGTTACAGTTTATTAATTTTGTATTCCAGCTGTAGCCCCCTCTTTGATTCCCTCCCAATCCCACCCTCCCTCCCTCATGTCCTCTCTGCCCCTCTCTAAGTCCATTGATGGGGGAGATCCTCCTCCCCTTCTATCTGATCTTAGCATATCAGGTCTCTTCAGGACTGGCTACTCTTCAGAGTGTCCTCCTCTGTGGCCTTTCAAGGCTGCTCCTCCCTCGGAGCAGGGGGAGGTCAAAGAACCAGCCATTGAGTTCATGTCAGAGACAGTCCCTGTTCCCCAACTAGGGAACCAACTTAGATACTGAGCTGCCATGGGCTACATCTGGGCAGGGGTTCTAGGTTATATCCACGCATGGTCCTTGGTTGGAGAAACAGTCTCATAAAAGACCCCTGTGCCCAGATATATTTGGTCCTTGTGGAGCTACCTGTCCTCTCCAGGTCATACTAACTCCCCCTTCTTTCATATGATTCCCTGTACTCTGCCCAAGGTAAGGCAAAGTCTAAAAAAGCTCCATATTCAGTAGTTGCCACCAGAGGGCTCAGTGGGAGCATTGCTACTGGCTAGCCCCAAAAGGTGCTGAGAAACAACCGGAAAGTATTATTAAGGAATAAGAAGGATGACTAGGATGATCCTGAACGAGTTCCCTTAGATTAATTTAGAGATATTTGATAGGGGTGTCTGTGTATGCAAGAAAGCAAGAACATAAATACCAATTATCAGCCTATGAAGACAGGATGAAACTAAATTATCTTCATTATTTTAGAGAATATAAACCTTGAGAATCATTGAGAGCAAACAATGAACAGGACATCTGGAGATCCACATAGAGGAAGAACTCAGTGGAGATAACAAGGAAACACAGCACTGGATCAAAGAAGTTCTTTCTACCTGAAGAACACTAAACTTTCCTGGCCCCCAAAGAATACTCATTGACCTCTTTTTCATATCAAAAGGAGGAGATAAAATGATATGGTGAGTTTTCTGTCACTAAATTTTCTTTAATTTTACAGTCATGGAAAATTAACTTGTTTCTTCTCTTAGATTTAAAACGGATGCTATCTCTGGTCAGAATAAATCAATTCTAATTAAAAAATTAAAGATCAAGTCATTTTACTTAATGACCTCGCTATCAATTTGCATACATAATCAGGTTTGTGGGCTCTGTTGTTTTCCTTGTGGAGTTCCTGTTCCCTCCAGATCGTTCAATCTACCCCTTCTTCCGTAAGGATTCCAACATGCTGTCCAAAGTTTGGCTATGTGTCTCAGTGTCTCCTTCAATACCCTGGTGGATAGAGTCTCTAGGAGGAACTCAGTGGAAGGCTCCTGTCTTGTTCCTTGTCTTCTCCTGCTTCCAGTATCTATCCTGTTTGCCCTTCTGAGTGAGCTTTCAGCCTCTTTTTAGGGTCGTCCTCATTGTTTAGCTTCTTTAGGGCTATAGAGTTTAGTATGTTTATCCTATATTATGTGGCTAATATCCATTTATAAGTGAGTATATACCATATGTGTCTTCCTGCTTCTGAGTTACCTCACTCAGAATGTGGTATCTTATTCTTAAATGCTAGTATTCCAATCTTTGTATCTCTATTTTTTTATTTTTCTCTTTTTGATTTTTTCTTTCATCATTTTATTTCAAATTTTTCTGTTATTTGGATGATTGTAATATATAATTATATCAATTTCCCCTTCTTTCATCTCTACAAATACTCCAATATGCTGCTCCTTGATTTCTTTAAATTTATGACCCCTCTTTTTATTAAACATATATCCCACAAATTTACACATATAAATTCCTAAGTATAACCTGCTCAATCCGTATAATTTTCCCTGTATGCATATTTTCAGGGTTGGTCATTTTGTACTAGGTAACTAACTGGTGTGCTCTGATCTTTTTCTCCTACTTTCTCTATTTTCACAATTTTCTTTCTTTTGTCAGTTGTCCTGGGAATAATGTCTTTCTTGTTTTGTTTCCTGCCAGCTGTTGATAGTTTTCTCAATCATTCGATGTACCCATTTCTTTATTGACTGCTTATTATAACCCTGATTTCCTGCCACAACCTAAAGTTCTTTTACATATCCTATGTCTGGTCTCTTCTTTTCCCTAAAGTAGTTTATTATATAGCAATCCTTAGCTTTTTTAAATATTTACTAGCTATTCAAGAGAGCTCCATTAGTAACTGTTATTCCTTCTGTAGATCCAACGCCTTACTTAATAGAAGAACTTTATTCTAAATCCTTAAAAATGGCTGAAATAGCCAATCTAATGGAGGGAAAGCAAACAAATAGTCAAACAAACAAATAAACAAACAAATGAAAAAGAACTTCAATTTTCACCAGGCTCTGGAAACACAGAATGGTTTAGAAAGGGCTACACTATCTTTTTAAAATAAATAAACACTCAAACTCACTCAAAAAATTTATAAAACAACAGCAACAGAAGATTAGGTAAGGATTAAAATATGCATCATTCGTAAGTTTTAGTTCTAAAATGTCTGCTTGAAATCATTTAATATTGTGTGTGTTTAGTGCATCAGTCATCTTACTTCACAAAATGAAAAATTATTCTTTTGAAATCCTGAATTAATCTAACTTTCTCTTCCATTTCTCTTAAGTGAGTTCTGCACCAAAGAGAGAATCTCAGATCATTTTTAGAGAAACAATATAGGAGGCTTCCAAATTTCAGTAGATAGCTACCAGCTCTCTACAATAACACTTTAAAAGTTTAACAATGGAAAACAATTGCTTGTGTCCTTCCCATCAGCCTTCCATGAATTGAATCTAAATACAGTGATTGCAAGTGTAATTTTTGTCAATTGCCAACTCCTTTAGAGACTAATTCACATCTATAAAACTTGTTAAATGGACACATGAATTTTAACTGAACCCAAACTACTTCTCTGAGGAAATAATTAGCTGTATGTAACTCTCTAGAGTGTAAATATATATGAAGTGACTACTGATTGAAGGATTATAGTATGTCGAACATGTCTCTATTTAGTATGGATAAAAAGCATTCCTTCAAAGAACTCATAGTTGAGTGAATAGTCAAATTAACAGTTATAATAAAATTTAAATAAATCTAAAACCAAAGCATTGTCCCCTCTGTTTGAGCCTCTGTAGTAAAGTAGCTCCACTGTTAGGAAGCCCTCCATTCAAATAATCTACATTGAAATTACAGCTGTCCACTTTTCTTAACACTGAATCTGCAGGGAAATTATTCATTACTCTAGTTTCAGGTTCTTTGATTTTGAAATGAATATTGAAAAAAAAA
>CM053742.1:49648730-49701476 GCA_028658305.1 Pachyuromys duprasi
CTGGTCACCCTTCTGGTCTGAAGGTTTTGCTCCTCTCTCTGTGCTAGATGCTGAGTGTCCCGTTTTGAGATGTCAACTGGGGGGCTCTGCACTCTGCCTTGGGCTTGCTGCTAAGGGCTCTCCCCTGGACTAGAGACTTGGCGCCCCCTTCTGGGCCAGGAGCTGTGCACCACGGTCTGAGATGATATTTGGGGCACACACACTGGTTCTGGATTGGTTGCAGGCGTTGCTGAGCAATGTGCATCCGCTGTATGCAGGCCTGTCTGAAATGGTGCCCAAGGCCTTCTCAGACCAGCCCATGGACACACACAGGGACTGAGGTGGTCGCTGGCAGACCTGCGTGCGCAGGCCGGTTAAAACTGTCTCCTAGGCCCTCCTAGTCTGAGGTGTTTCCAGCGGACGTGATTGGTGTGCACCTGCGGAATGCCTGCCGGTAGAAGCAGAACTGCCTGTGGACACACACACACCCACGGACTGAGGTGGTCGCTGGCGGGCCTGAGCAGTGTGCGCCCCGCAGTGTGCAGGCCAGTCAAAACGGTCTCCTAGGCCCTCTCAGTCTGGTTCCTGTACCCACAAGCGCACACACGGACCTAGGTGGTTTCCAGAGGAAGAGATTGGTGTGCGCCTGCTATGCACACCAGGTCTTTTTCTGACTGGCCTGTGGACTCACACACGGACTGAGGTGGTTATTGGCGGACCCACAGTGTGCAGGTCAGTCAAAACGGTATCCGGTTCCTCCTCCATCTGGCCCAGAGGCTGTGAGACCCAGTCTGGTATTGGGGCTGCGGGCGCCCAGCGCGGCTGCTCGTTCAGATCAGAGCTGTGCACCGCCGGTCACCCGGAGATTTTTCCGGGGAATAACTGGGTGTCCCTAGGATTTTCCCACTTGATTTCCCGCTGTAGGAGTTCCGCTCACCTGGCAATCACAAATGCTGGTGTTTTAGGTCCCAGAGTTCAGTCTCCTGGTCGCTGTGTTGTTTCTGCTGTCCTACTCCTCAGACACGGTGTCCTCTCCTGGCAGCCATCTTGGATCGCAAGCCTCTACATTTTTTTAATTGGCGGCTATTCAACATTGTGTGTAGATGTGTTAATCATTCAAGGAATATCTGTCCAAAACCTGAGAGAGCTAATTTATCTCATCTCCCTTCAATATTGAAGGTAGAAATTTAAAACTAAATGAAGCATCTTACAGCCAGACTTTAAAGACCTTGTTCTATATGTGATGAAAGGCACTCAAAGTTCTATAGTCATCATTTTAAGCCTAAAGTGACCTTGGATGCCTGGGAAAAACAGAACCTCACACTAAGATCTCCTCATCATGGGATCACCCTTAAATGATTAAAAATAAATAAATAAGAACTGATGGAAAAAAATAGTGCCCTAATGTGATAAGGACTTCCCTAGCTCTGCTTTACAGAAGCAGAACTGAGGTAATGATCAAACCTCTCAACCCTTAAAACAGTGCTTCCTAAAGTTCATGCTAATAATTTAAAGATAAGTCAAAATGCCCAATTTCCATCTTACCATTTTCATTAAGATCGTTTGCTGCTGTATTTCTTCTTAATTCTAACTTGTATTCTTTTTCTTACAACTTTTATTCTTCTGTCATACATTACATCCCACCACATTTTACTCTCCCTTTACTCATCCCAGTCCCTTCCGCACTTCCTTTTTCCTCCAGATCAAATACTCTGTTTCCCTTTGAGAGAAAGAGAGAGAGAGAGAGAGAGAGAGAGAGAGAGAGAGAGAGAGAGAGAGAGAGAGAGAGAGAGAGCAGGATTCCCAGTGATATCCATCAAACATGACTTCAGGAGATAAAATAAGACTGGGCACAAACCTTCATATCACAGTTGGATGTGGCAACCAATAGGGAAAAAAAGGGTCCCAAGTGCAGAAAATAAGAGTCAGAGACACACTCCACTTCCACTGTTGGGAGAGCCACAAAAACGCTAAGCTACATAACCATAAGATATATGCAGAGGACCTACTTCAGGCCCATACGGGATCCATGTTCGTCACTTCTCTGTGAGCTCCTATGAGCCATGCTTATTTGATTCTGTGTTCCATGTTCTAGTGGTGATCTTGACCCCTCTAGCTCCTGCAATTCTTTTTCCTCCTCTTCTACAGGGGTCCTCTGGTTCTTCCTAGTGTTTGGCTGTGGGTCTCTGCATCTGCTCCATAGGTTCTTGGATGACACCCCCTCTGATAACAATTGTGCTAGGCACTGATCTATGAATATAGCAGAATATCCATTTGGGAGCATTATACTGAATTCTTTTTGCCTGTCATATTGGCTCTACCCTGATTCTCTGGGGTGTCCTGCTCTGGTTCTTTAACATCTAAGCAGTGTCAAGAGTCGGCTTCTTCTAGTGGCATGGATCATAAGTTGGATCAATCATAAATTGGCTACTACCACAAATTGTTTCATCATTACCGCAGCGCATCTTGCAGGCAGGACAGATTGTACGTCAAAGGTTTTGTTTCTGGGCAGATGTCCCAGTCTTACTGATAGGAGCCTTGCCTGGGTGTAGAAGATGGCAGTTTCAGGCTCAGTATCCATCATTACCAGAAGACTCTATTAAGGCCACCCTTATGGATTCCAAGGAGTTTCCACTGTGTTAGATTACTACATCACTCCAAAATGACCCAATTCCATTAGTTTCTTTCAGTATTCTTCCTCTGTGTCTCCAGTCCCACACCACCTGTTTTTTTCTGTTCCCATCCCTGCCTCCTAACAGTCCATCCACAAAATCTATTCTATTTTCCCTTCCCAGGGAGATCCATGCAAGTATTGTGTCCCCCCTCCCCCCGACCCCAAGTTCCTCTTGAGCTTTCCTTGTTATTTACCCTCTCTGGGTCTATGGATAGTAGCATGATCGTCCTTTAATTCACAACTAATGTCCACGTATAAGTGAACACATACCATGCTTTTCTTTCTGGGTCTTAGTTACATCGTGCAACAGGATCCTTTCTATTTTCATCCATTTCTCTGCAATTTTCATGATGTCATTGTCTTTAATAGCTGAGTAATATTCAATGTGTAAATGTGCCTCATTTTTTGTATCCTTTCCTCTGTTGAGGAACATCTAGGTTGTTTCCAGATTCTGGCCAAACGAATAAAGCCATAGTGAACATAGTTAAGCAAGTGTCCTTGCAGTAGAAAGAAATGTTCTTCAGTACATGCCTAGGAGTGGTATAGGTGGGTTTTGAGATAGATTGATTCCCAACTTTCTGAGGCACCACCATATTGATTTCCATAGTAGCTGTACAAGTTTTCAGTCCCATCAGCAATGGAGAAATGTTCCCCTTGCTCGACATCCTTGGCAGCATATGCTGTCACTTGTGTTTTTTATTCACAATAGTAGGAAATTTGGGGCATATATAAAGAAGGAGAAGCGTTTCAGGGAGAAAGTGAAGTTATTACTGTCAGATATCGAACAGAAAATAACAATGAGATTTAGCAATTAACGATTTGTAAACCCCTGCAAAGGTACTGTCTATGTATTTTGAGACAAACATTGTAAATTGAAATGATTGAAAAGACACAGGGACATAAGAAATAGTCAAGTGTAGAATATCCTTCTTAAAAACATGCTCTTCAGAGGAGGGAGAAAATAGGATTGAAATATCATTTTGTTTTTTTTTTTAAATGAGAGCAGTTTTAAATATGTATGCATGTAACAAAACTATAATGGAGAAACTTCCATTGATTGATTAATTATATTGATCAAAATATACTAGGGGGAAGGTTCAAGAAAGTATAGAATAAACTGCAATCCAATAAAGACATAGATGGATTAGCTAAGAGAAAGAGCACTGTTTAAGGAAATGGAATGTTTAAAGGTCATTGTGGGTGAAGATTTTATTGTTTAAAGAGAAAGGAATAGAAATGTTGGTATGATGCTCTTGTGGAATGTATACAATTTACTCTTGCTCATTCAAATGCTGATTTTTCTACTCCACTATATGGTTTCAATCTATACATTGCATTATGATGCTTATTCTAAGCATCACCTGTCTCAACATTTTGTAAACATGCTCTCTGTGTTGCCAAGAAAAACAACCAGCCAGTGCTAACCAATGGAGAGAATAGGGAGGGACATCTTGGTCCAGATGGAAGGAAAAAGAAGTGATTGGGAGGAGGGATAAGAGAGAGGACCTGGAAACATCAGAAGTGAACCAGACCTAAGATGTGATTAAAAGGCAAGTGGAGAGGGACATAGGAGGAGATGAGGGAGGGAAGGAGTGTGAGACTGAGAGGGGATGAGGGAGGGGGCTACCGCTAGGATACAAAGTGAATAAACTTTAATTAATACAAAAATAAAAATTTAATTAAAAACAAGCAAATATAGGGGAGGTTCTCCTCCCCTTCTATTTGACCCTGGACTATCAGGTCTCATCAGGACTGGTTGCATCATCTTCTTCTGTGGACTGGCAAGGTTGAACCCCCCCAAAGGAAAGGTGATTAGAGAGCCTGCCACTGAATTCATGCCAGAGAAGTCCCTACTTCCCTTACTATGGATCTCACTTGGATACTGAATCTATGCGCTATATCTGAGTTGGCAGTTTAGGTCCTCTCCATGCATTGTCTTTCTTTGGGATATCATTCTCTTCAGAGCACCCAGGGCTTAGTTTTTATAACTCTGTTGGTCTCCTGGAGGAGCATAGGCAGAGAAGAGGGAAGGAGGGTGGGATTGGGAGGAGACAAGGTAGGGTGCCACAACCATGACACAAATTGAATAAATTGTACTAATGACAATAATAAAAAATAAAATGAAATGGAATTCAAAAAAGCAAGTATAATGTAGGAAAATTGAATAAGAGGAAGTTGCAGGCTTGGATGTCTAGGACATAGTAATAATTATCCAGCATCATGCTATAGAATTTTAAAAAATGCTAATATCTGTGTGGTAATTTGGGTAAACAGCTGATTTAGGGGTAACCACTGTTTAACTAAAAAATAAATAAATATTAAATATTAATAATCAACAACAAGGAAAATTGAAAATCACCACACTTCCTGAACATGAAGAGTGGAATAGTGGATCTAATTTTCACAAACTTTTATTGACTCTTTATGCCTACTATTTCACATACATTTTTCTCCAGGAAATATAAGATGTGTCACCAGTTTAAAAGAAAAAAAAATAGTGGTGCAGAAACAAGTTAAGGACAATGAAGAAAATGATGAAGCCTTTTCTGAAAATAAGAATTACATTTTTCCAGACTGCAGAGATTCTAAGAGACAGTTTGCTAAAATCTTTGCCGGTTTATATATAAATTCTGGAGAATTGGGAAGCAATAAGAATCTCTTCTAGGAATAACCAATGAATCTTGTGTTAAATTTGCATTCAGTTAAATTCGACTGGGTCTTACAGAAGCCATTCTTTGTGATTTAAAGGTTGCAAATTTTCTAGCTCAACTATAATCTTATTTCCAGTTATGCCATGTGCTATGACTGACATTGTTCTGTTCCTGTTTTTATAAATGTCAGCCATTATAAGGCAGAGGGACAAATCTTGCTTTCCTTATTGCATGAAACACACAGAGACTGTGGCAGTAAGACTTTAGCAAGTGAAAACCTGCATTTATGTATATGTGATATTTATGAGCAAATAAAATCCCTAGTGTGAAGTAGTTGAAATAGACAAAGGGCAATAGGCCTTCAGATTCAGCTGTTCTTTGTTATAGCTAATAATAATACAATAATATGGCTTTGAAGTGGCTTTTGTTATTTCAAAGTAGTGGTTAGGTTTGGAATCAGAAGGACTTCTGAACCATGACTGAATTTAGAACACAGTACTCACCTTAAACTGGAAATAGATCATGCTAGATGCAGTCCCCTGAAAGAAGGAGTCAGCATACAAAACAGAGATTCACAGCAGATTTCTAATTCTGATATGAAACCCTGTCAGAGATCAAATCAGAACATTAAGACTGTAATATAGGATTCAAATCTGCTCACTGAAAAAAAAATTTGGAGTGAGATTTTTCTGATAGAAAAAGAATACTGAAATTCCTGAGTCACAACATCCCTGAAGGAGGGCTACTCATGCTTGCAATTTAAATGCCTCCTATTTCTAGTCTGTGTTTTGATGTTTATTAGTTTCCATATCCTAAAGTAAAAACATCATACAGTAAAAAACTTCCTTCCTTATAGATTTTTCTATTGTATAGGGCCTTAAAATAAACTCTGTATTGTTTAAGATTGAGAGATGGGTTTGACAGTTCTAGACTAGAGTTAGGTAAGTGCTTGGAGTTGGTCTAGTTTAACTACAATGGAAGCAATAGTCACATATAAAAAATAGTTTTGAAATGTATTGAATTTGGGTACTTTGCACAAGGCTACTATGTAAAACTACATAGGCCTTTCTTTATGATTCTTAGCAGATAAAAGTATGGCAATTGATGACAAGAAGAACTATTATCAAAAGAAATAATGATGACCTTTTGACAAAGGGTGCTATTAAGTGCAGTGAATTTCTACTGCTTGCCAACTGTCCTTCTTAAGCTAACAGTCAAATTCATGTGATAATTAGATTTATAATGTAGACTGTCAGAAAATGTATATCACCAGAAAGTCCCTTCTCATTTACCAAAATACTTGTACATCTACTGATACTACTTCCTAGTATTTTACAAATCCCAGGAAATCAAATGAATATTTGTAGGAATTATTGGTGAACAGAATTGCAAAAAAGAGGAATATATGAGAACTACTTGATATGGGTCAAGATTGATGACCAGTAAGTAATCCTTGCTCCCATATACGATGTTTTCCTCTAGTGACTAGAAATTTCGTGTCCTATAATTCTAATAACTTCACAATGATAAAGGAAGACATGTTAGATATACATTTTTACACTAGACTTAGTATTATTCAAACATTTTGAATGCACTCTTCTTTGATAGTCAAGTACAGTCTTCTTAAACTTCTCTCACTCATGGTCCCTTTTCACAAAAGAAATCTTTATACAATCACGGGTGTTAGGAAAAAGGAATACAAATAAAATATAATAAATCATAGGAATATATTTAAAACACTTCCTTATTATCCTCATAATTTTACCATTTATTAGAAGGAGATAATACTAATGAAATTAATGTACTTGGTTATTTTCATATAATGTTGTATTTTCCTATTCTTTTGTTATGGTAAATATCCTAAGAAAGCAACTTAAGGAAGAAAATGTTTGTGTGACTCATAATTCCAATTACCGCCCATCATTGCTGAGAAGTTAGAGTCACAAAACTGTTCATATTACATACACAGTCAAGAGAAGAAAGCAGTTCATTAAAGCATGCAGGCTTCTGCACAGCCTTATTTCCTAAACTTTTATATAGTCCAAGAACACTAACCTAGGAATGGTGGCACCCATATTAGCCCAGTATGCTCATTAATGAAGATAGTCCTCTGAAAAAAAGTCTCACAGATCAACCTAACCAAGAAAGCCCTCATTGTGTTTTCTTTCCTGAATGAGGATTAAACCTCTTCTCCAGAACCTGGCAACAATCTAGATGTCCCTCAGTAGAGGAATGGATACAGAAATTATGGTTCTTTTACACAATGGTATAATACTACTCAGCAATTAAAAACACGGAAATCATGAAATTCGCAGGCAAATGGTGGGACTTGGAAATGATCATTCTGAGTGAGGTATCCCAAAAGCAGAAAGAAACACTTGGTTTATGCTCACTTATATAGACCTATAGGATAGGATGGACATGCTGAAATCTATACACCTAGGGAAGATAAGCAAGAAGGAGGACCCAGGATAGGATGATCAATCCTCGCTTAGATGGACAAATGGGATGGACATTGACTGTAGGAGAAAACAAGCAACAGGACAGGAGCCTACCACAGAGGGCCTCTGAAAGACTCTAACTAACAATGTATCAAAGCAGATATTAAGACTCACAACCAAGCCATCGCCAGAGTGCAGGGAATCATATGAAAAAAAGAGGAGTTAGTAAGACTTGGCGAGGACAAGAGCTCCACAAAGACCAAATAGATCAGGACACAGGGGTCTTCTATGAGACTGTTTCTCCAACCAAGGACCATGTATGGATAAAAACTAGAACCCCTGCTCAGATGTGACCCATGGTATCTCAGTACCCAACTGGGTACCTAGTAAGGGGAACAGGGACTATTTAGGTCATGAACTCAATGGCTGGCTTGCCAACCCCCCCCGCCCCCCCCGCCGAGGGAGGAGCAGCCTAACTAGATCCCAGAAGAGGATATCGCAGCCAGCCCTGAATAGACATGATAAGCTAGGGTCAGATGGAAGGGGGGAGGTCCTCCCCTATCAGTGGACTTGGAGGGCGGCAGGGAGAAGATGAGGGAGAGATGGGGAGAGTGGGAGGGAACGAGGGAGGGGGCTATGGCTGGGATACAAAGTATATAACCTGTGATTAATATAAAAATAAATATATTACTTTTAAAAATGAAGAAAAACTCTTCCATGGGGTCCTCCTTGTTGCTCAGCTTCTTTAGGAATATAGATTTTAGTATGTTTATCCTATATTATATGGCTAATATTCACTTATAAGTGAGTATATAACATGTATGTCTTTCTGTTTCTGGGTTACCTCCTCAGGATGATCTTTTCTACTTCCCACCATTTGGCTGCAAGTTTCATGATTTCCTTGTTTGTAATTCCTGAGTAGTATTCCATTGTGTAAATGTACAACACCTTAGGAAAAGACAGCTGATAGGACAGCAGCCTTCCACAGGGGGCCTCTGAAAGACTCTACACATCAGGGTATTAAAGCAGATGCTGAGATTCCTAGCCAAACTGGGCAGAGTACGGGGAATCTTATGGAAGAAGGGGGAGATAGATAGACCTGGAGGAGACAGTAACTCCACAAGGAGAGCAACAGAGCCAAAATACCTGAGCCCCGGGCAGGCCTGCAAATACTGATATTCCAACCAACGACCATGCATGGATAGGACCTGGATCTCCTGCACAGATAAAGCCTGTAGGCTCTCAGTTTCCAAGTATAAGGGGATCACTGGCTTTCTCTGACATGAACTCAGTGGTCAGCTCTTTGAACATCTCCTGCTTGGAGGTGCAGCCTTGCCAGGCCACAGAGGAAGATGATGCAGCCTGTTCTAATAGGTTAGGGTCAGACAGAAGGGAAGGAGGTCCTCCCCTATCAGTGGACTAGGGCAAGAGTATAGAAGAGAAGGGGAGGGTGGGTTTGACCTGAAGGAGATGAGGGAGAGGGCTACAGCCCAGAAACAGGGTGAATAAATGGTAATAAATACATAAAATAAATAAATAAAATCCTCATTGAAACTCTTCTCAGGCAATTGTACATTGTGTCAAGTTGACAATTAAAACTAGGAATCAAGAACAAGCTGTAGGTGGAATACTTAATGATGCAAGAAATAAGTGATCATCAACATTTTATAGAGATTACCAACATTTTAGTTTTACAATCATTAATACTGAAATGCTGCTGTTCATAGATATGTAATAAAATTGTAGATACTGGGAACCATTTCAGAAATTATTAGAAAATTAATGATTTTCTTATGACACAAAATATGTTAACTGAAACAGCAAATCTTAAAATCAAGCCTACCATTGTCTTAAGATGCTCTAAATTGATATATATACAATGAGGATTGATCATAACTCTTCTAGTTTCATTGCTCTTGCTCTGATAAAAATGCCATGACATGAAGCAGCTTAAGAGAAGAAACAGCTTATTTCGCTTACAAGCCCAAGCTGCATTTCATATTTTAGCTAAGTCATGGTAATAGGACTTTGAAGCAGATAGTCACTTCACATGCACAGTCCACATCAAAGAGAAAGTACACATTCTTACTGATGGCTAAATTACATCCCTTTTTATATTATTCAGGACCCATGTCATAGGGTATGGTTCCCCTTAACTAACAACAAAATCCTGCACAGACATGATCACAGGCTGACTTGATCTAGGTAATAAAGAGACATATGTATATAGATGTAACCTTTGAGTCTCTTGTGGCTTGTCTGTATATGATTTCAGGGCTGACCACTGTGCTGAAGTGAGGAAGGGTTGTAGTCTCTTCCATGTAAGTGTCTCCTAATTTATTAGCCAGTACAATGTGATGGTAGTTTTAACTCTTGTCTTGCCACTACATAGAATCACTTGGAAAGAGTTTCAGCCAATAAATTACCTAGATTAAGTTGGTCTGTATAAGGATGTGTAAATGCTCTCTTCGGTATTGACTGTGCATGTGATGTGACTTGCTGCTTAAAATCCCTAACACATAAATCTATGCATTTATCTCTTTCTGTATATGTATGTGTGTGTGAGGTTGTGTGTATGTGTGTCTGTGCAAATCTGTTTTCCATGAATTTCAATAAGGGATTTTCTTTGTTACTTTGATCTATGAAAGTTTTTTTTCAGAAGACTATCTTTATTAATGAGCATACTGGGCTAATATATATAATATGTGTGGCACCATTCCTGGGTGAGGGGATCCCGGACTATATAAAAGTTGAACTGTGCACAATTTGTATATGTCAAAAATGTATACACATATATGTAAAATATATAAAAATCAAAGAAAAAGATATCAATTTGTGATGTAGTGGATGGTTATGGGAGGGGTTTGCATGAAGAAAGGGAAAAAGGAAAGTAATGTAATAACTTCTGCATTATCTTGTATCTTGTTTTCTCATGTTTAGATGCTGTCTCTTGAAGGGAAATAGATGGGGAATGAATCTGGGGGAAAGGGGATGGTGGGAGTAATCAAGTCTTGGAGGAAGGGGAAACTGGTTGAGGTGTATTGTATGATAGAAGAATGTCCAATAAAAATCAAAATAAATTCAATTAATAAGAATATTTGAAGAATATTAAAAACAAACAAAAACCTAACCATCACAGCAGCAAAATACAGTTTGATTTTTGTAATTAAACCATTTTGTATCTATGGGACCAGGAAAACTTTTATGTAAAATGAAAACATAACACACAATTAATTGTCTTCATTCTGAGTCACAGCATTTGAATCTACATTCTTTCACAGGATTTTATGAGCAACATAGAAATGACATTTGTATGTTCAGAACAAATGTTTCAGTAAAATGAAAGAATACAGTGCAGGTGAACACTGGCAAAAAATAACTTAGTTTCATTATATGTTTGATTTTGAATTATTGTTTGATCATTATGGATTCAGAAACATTTCATTTTTAAAAAAATTGACAGGGAAGTTACACATTCAGTTAAGCAACTGCCTTACAAGAGGTCATGGTCCACAGTTTTAATAGTGCTACCTCAAGACCCAGCTATACTACTCCTGGGCATATATACGAAAGATGTTCAACCATACAACAAGGACATTTGCTAAACTATGGTCATAGCAGTTTTATTTGTAATAGCCAGAATCTGGAAACAACCTAGCTATCCCTCAATGAAAAAATGAATACAGAAGTTGTGGTACATTTACACAATGGAATACTACTCAGCTATTAAAGAAATCATGAAATTTGCAGGCAAGTGAATGCAACTAAAAAAGTTAATCCTGAATGAGGTAACCCAGAAACAAAAAGACACATATATTATATACTCACTTATAAGTTGATATTAGCCATATAGTATAAAATAAACATTAGAAAATCTATAGTCCTAAAGAAGGTAAACAACAAGGAGTATCCTAAGGAAGATATTTAATTCTCATTTGAAAGGGCATATAGAATAGACATCTGAGGCCCTTGAAGAGATTAAACAGGACAGGACCATACCAGAGATCTCCTTTGAAAGACTCCACCCACCAGGGAATGGAAGCCAATGCTGAGACTCACAACTAAACTTTGGGCAAAGTGAAGGGAGTCTTATAGAAGAGTAGCTCAATACACAAGTGGGTATACTAGTAAAAGGAACAGGGACTATTTTGGACATGAACTCAATGGCTGGCTCTTTGACCTACTCTCCCCCACCCCCCAAGGGAGGAGCAGCCTTGCTAGGCCACAGAAGAGTACATTGTAGCCATTCCCGAAGAGACCTGATAAGCTAGAGTCAGATGGAAGGGGAGGAGGTCCTCCCCTATCAGTGGACTTGGAAGGGTGCAGGGAGGAGATGAGGGAGGGAAAGGGGGCATAGGGAGGAAATGCGCGAGGGGGCTATGGCGGTGATACAAAGTACATAACCTGTGATTAATATAAAATAAAAATGAAAAAAAAAAGAATAGGAAAAAAAAAGAAAATCAATGATATACTACCCAGTGATCTATTACCCAGATTTTCATTATTAAATCATTAAAATAACCAGACATCTTTAGAACAAACTGATAATTCTATAAAAGTGTCAAGAAAATATAAGCTTGAGTTTGTCATAATGTGAGAAAGCCAGTAAATAAATAAAAAGAAATGGAGCCATGTCAAATGAGCAGACAAACCAGCTAACAGAGCTTCCAAGAAGGAAAGCTGGAACAAAATAACATAGAGTTTAATTATATCCCCCAAAATAAAATATTCATGAGTTTATAGTGACATAAGTGATTGAAGAAATAAATGCAAAAAAAAAGATTATTAAATTCACAGGAGTTAAAAAAAATGATGTTCTAATCCGTATTCAGATAAGTTGACTGCAACTTTAACTTTTGTAAGTGCAGAGAAGTTTAGGGAAACATACAATATGGAAAATGAGAGAAAAACTGCAATGCTTGAATGCACAAACCTGTCTGACACCGCTTCCTCAAGGTATGGGTGGTATTGTCACCAAAAGTAAGTACATATATTTATGATAATTTGACATAAGTAGCCTGTAGCCAGCATTTGCTACTTTGTGGGTTCCTTTTTTCTCTCTTCCACCCTTCTCCACCTGTTTTAATCCCCTAACACTAGATAGGAGAGAAAAAAAGAAAAGAGGGTGAAGTTATATCATTAGACTGCTTCCTGCTGATTAGGGCGTTGGTTCCTTAGGGCAAGTTTTATCTTCACTGCTGTCAGAATATCTAATTTCTTCTCATTTCTTTGTGCACAAGTACTTGACAAACAGCAAAGGACAGCATCCAGCCATCAACCAGTGAACAACAGCAACCAACCACCAGCAGGCCCACAATAGCCACACCACCTCTTGGAGCCCTAGCATTTATATATCCTCTGAAAACTTCCCAGGATTCCAAATGCTACAGACTTGCAGATGTATCTGGTAAAATCACACCACTGCTACAGCATCAAGCAATCATAGTCAGCCTCTGTGAAGCAGTCTTTTATTATCACACCTGGGATTAAAACTAAATTACCCTCCAATAACATTTCTGTTTTTAACAAAACCAAAACTGCACAATTCTCACTATATTTACACCTATGTTCTAGCTCAAGAACTCACAATACCAATTCAATTAAAAAAAATAACAAGGTAAGTGATAATGGAATGACAGTCTATAAAATACCTGAACAATATTTCTCAAAACTTTCAAAGTCATCAGAAAACAAGGCAAGCATAAAAACTGCCATAGCCATGGGTGAATGTAAAAAATGAAGACTCCCAAGAACCAAATCAAAAATCTTGTTACATGTATGTTTGAAGAGGAACGAAAAACTCTGCAAAGATTTGACCATATATAAGACTGGAAATCTTGGCTTTAATAGATCACATCACTGCAATTATATAAAAAATAATACAGTGTGAAATAATGGTTTATAAGAGAGAGAGAGAGAAAAGAGAGAGGGTAAATAATAAAATTCTCTAGATTGTTGTAAGTGACGATTAACATTTACTGTTGGTTTAGTTTTTATTAAAGCTGTTGTTAATCCTAAACAGCTGTATGACCAAATCACCACACAGAGACTATGATTTATTTAATTAACCTAGAGCACAATGCTTGGCAACAGTTACTCCATCCTAAACCTCCAAGCTTTCATAGTTTCATAACATTTTGATTTCCCACATTATACTTGCTTTTAGTGAAATCTTAGGTCAGGTTCATTCTCCATGTTGTTCCAAGACCTCTCCTCCAGCCTTGCTCTCCCAGCTGTCTCCTGCCCTTCTCTCCTCCTCTGCCTCCCACATGCTTCCTGTCCTCTGGCTCCTTCCTCTCTTCCTGCCTCCTTTCCATTGCTCAACATTGTGGCTGGTTGCTTTATCTTGGCATGTTTACACAAAGTTGAGACAGGTGATGCATAGAATAAGTTTCCCAAAGCAATGTCCGGATTGAAACCAGAGAGTTGGGGAGAGAAATCAGCATTTGCATGAACAATGGTAAAGTGTATACATTCCAAAAGAACATTATACCAACACCACATTCTTCAGTGTGAAGAGAATTCAGAACACATTAGACTGGTTAGATACTGGACTTCTGAGAGTAAAATAATATGTTTTCTGTGCATTTAAGCATTTTGTAAAAAGAAAATTGCAACTTGGTTTTAGTTTGCCTTATAATTCTCAAGAGTTTAGAGCATGATTAAACTCCTTGAATTACCGTAGCTTTGCAGGGTTTTACTCATATCATTAAGAATGTAAAGCAGACTTGTAATATGCGGTTATGAGTGAGTATATACCATTTGTGTCTCTCTGCTCCAGGCAGTCCTGATGAGATTTGATAGGCTAGAATCAGACAGTAGGGAAGGAGAACTGCCCCTTTTCAGGGGGAGGAAATAGAGGGAGAAGTGGGAAGAAAAGTGGAACCAGGAGTAGATGAGGGATGGGTTACAATTGGTATAAAAAGTGAATAAATTGTAAAATATAATAAAAGAAAAGGAAAAAAGAGAAAAAAGACAATATAATGAAACTTTAAAGTATTTTCTCCAAGGTTCCTGTGAGAATGAACCAGAATAAAAGGTTGCAACCTGATTACCATACTGAACACCCAATAGACAGTTTTATTCTCCTTTTTCTCATGATGAAAGTGATTCACCACATTAGCTAGAAATACATGGCATATTCTAAACAGCATAGCTTTATACTTAAATATGCCATACATGATATGATATGACATTCTTTCCTGCTCAGCTTCAAAACAAAACAAAACAAAACAGAATGCCAAAGGAAACTCATCAAAAACTAAGATCAATTTAAAACATCATTCTGTACAAAATATTAAGAACATGGATTTCATGACACCATCTACTCTTTCATGTGGAGCAACCAGATATAACATACTCTTAACCTAATGTTTATGGTATCATGGGAAGTACTAAGGAAATTAGCCCATAGCAATTAGCTTACACAGGAAATTTAGGAGTCTTCTTAACTCAAACACATTCATTACTAAACAGCCCAATCATGTTTTCCACACATTGGAGATAAAAGGCTTTACATTCATATTCACAATATAAAAGATTTGTCAAGCAGGAAGCTTCTTTTTTGTTGAGTTATACTCTGACTATTTCTAAAAATCCACAATGTGGTTCGCACATGAGGTTTAATGCAAATTCCAAATAAATAGTCACCCACAATTTTCCTGTCCTATTTATTCTCCTTTCTATTCATTGATACTGTTACAATTAATATCTCAGAACAGGAAAGATTGTGTGAAAGAGACAGAACATGTAGATCTAAAGCCCAATATCTTGTGTCAAATAAGAGTGACTTTTTCCTAAGTGCAAGACATAGTTTACCTTTTTATGTCTTGGCTTTCAGATCTTTAAATAGTACCATGCATGGAATACCGGCCATCTGTTTCAGAAAAAAAGGTGGAAAAATGCTTATCATCCTATATAGAGAGTAAAAGTGTTTCTTTACCCATGTGCTGAGTTGGAAATATGTTTTACAAAACTGAAAACTTAAGGAAGAGGAGGAAATAAAACTAATTAAATAAATTGAATATACTAATACACATAAAATGCCTGTTGACAATTTAGTCATATTTTATATATGGTTATTATTCTTAGAAATGATGTTATTACTACCAAAGCCATTCTAAACTAGTAGATGAAGTCAATGTAGGAATATAACTTATTTGACAATGTAATTGCTCAATAAGTATTTGTTGCCTATATTTGCAGAGCTGTTACGTAAATTTTTACATCTGACGTTTCTGATGCAGTTTCTGCTCAGGAGTGCTACTGTCAGAGCAAAGACTGTTCACAAATGTTAAAGATGAAAACTCATTTCATTTGATAAGGAAAGAAGGGGATTATAGTCTCTCCTAGGTTTCTGACATGCACTGTTACATGTTCAGAGAAATCTTAATTAGCCCTGTTGTAGAGTATATGAAAAATATTGTAACATGTTTACTCTAATTATTATTCATAGTGTAAATCTTGAACCACTCATTTATTTTCTTATTTGCACTGTATTCAATTTTCTACTCAGTTTTTAGCTTTAATGACGAAACGTAAAATAAAGTATTTTATAGAAAGCAAATATTGAATTTCTATTCCCAAGAGCATTAATAAAGAGCAACTGAATTTGCACAAAATATCAAAGGGGCAGGAGCAATGTAGCTGGCCATGTGTTAAAATGGAGATTCATATGTTCTGAAGAAACATCAGCACACACCAAAAATATAGGACTCTTCATATTATCAAGGAAAATAAGAACTGTTGCAAGTCGTAGAGTTTACACAGCACCATGAAAGATAAAACTTAATGTATAATGATGACACTTCTAAATTAATTGCTCTAATTTTGTATTATTATTCTGCTTGTCTTAAAAGTGATTTACTAATTCTTATTATACTGATTCCATAAGAAAAGGTTTAACAAACAGTAAATATAACTTTTTTAGCAATGTAATATAATCAAATGCTTCAAACAGGAAATCAGATAATACAAAATCTTTATATTATTTTCAACCAATGAATGAATAAATAATAAAATTTTAAGAAAGTCTTCCTTTTAAAAGTAAAACATCTAACTGTTTGATCCATGGTTAAAAGATAATAATGAATATAAAATAATTTTACATAAAGGAAAACATGCACATTCAGGGTAAGCATATATTCCTTTTAAATAAAGAACTTCATGAAACCACTTACAGTTCTTCATCTAGGGATTGGACAATGTAGCCTTTCCCTGTGCACTTTGACTTGTCAATTGTTATTGTCATCCTGCTTGCCTTGTTCAGGCAGCCCATGTTCTTGAGAATTCATCAGTGTATTTTCTTTGTCATGCCTACTAGACATTATCTAATGAGAAGTATCCTGGCCCTCTGGCTATTAAAGTCTTTATGCCCTATTTTTCTACAATGTTTACTGGCACTTAAATATAGAAGTTATATTGTAGAATTAATAATTGGTGTTAAGCACACTACATTTTGACCACTTAATTGTCTCTGTAATTGTATCCATATGGTAAAAAATGAAGGGTCTTTGATGAAGGATAAGAGATACACTAATCTCTGGGTATAAAGATAAATATTTTGAATACAGTTAGAAAATATATTCATTTTGGAGAATGATGGTAACTTATTTTCTGCTCAGGTCTGTGAGCCCTCTAGCTATTGGTCGTTGGCTACATTGACAGTACTAAGCATACAGTTTGCTACATTTAGAATACAGTACCTATTGGACAAACTCTAAGTACAATTATACAGCTGCTGGTTACCCCCAAAATGAAAATGCCACTATTACATTACTCTGGATATCTTTCTGGTCCAGTCATTGTTGTGGTGCCTGGCATGACACCTAGAAAGGTGTACTGATTACTCCAGTCCCTTGGCTGCTGGTATAGCACCTTTTAATACTATGAGAGCAATTTCTCAGAGAGGAGGCTTCACGGTCAGCTCTAGTTCTTGAAAGTCTTTTCTAAATCAACACAAAATTTATTTTTATAAAAAAATGAAGAAATTTCAACCTGATCACTATGCTTTGGGGATATAAAAATGACAGTAGCAATATTAAATAGAGTTGAATGAGTTTATTTTTGCTTAAATGCTTCTACTAAAACTACAATAATGATTTTGAAGACACTTATGAATTTAAGGTGTTATGTTTGTATGCTGAAAGTTTCACTTCTAAATATCAAAGGAGTTCAAACAAATTCTCCTTTCATCTTACACATGATGATTTTTATGAAGGAATAAATTGATCATAGAATCAAAAACGGAATTATTTAATGTGTTCAATCTTAAGTAAATTCCTTTTCATGTTTTAAGTATATTTATATTTCCTTTGCAATTTAATTTATTATTACATATTAAAAATCCATCTTCATGTGGACTCTAAGATGGCGGGGATGAGTGCACACCATTTCTGATCCAAAACTCCAAAACTAGTGAGTATTGGGCTGTCAAAGGCAGAACATTGACTTTGAGGCCTCCCAACACAGAGGGGACAATCCATGAGCTGGGACAGATTGAATCCAAAACCCCTGTGGATGTCTCTGGGATCTGGAAGTGGCGAACTATCTACCCACTGCACTTTCAGCTCCACCTTCACTTGCTCCAGCAGCAGCAGTGGCAGTAACCATGGGCTACAGGATCATCAGAGACTATATAACCTCTGGTTCTGGGCCTCCTTTCTCTGAAGGCCAAACAAGGGACTCAAATCTGAGAATAGAAAACTGTGGGCACTCTGAGCTTACCACATATGCCTGCAAGTGAGTGTGATTCCTTTTTGCACTTTGCACGCAAACCTGAGGGTGAGTGGGTCAGCAAGAGAGTGCATACAGAGCCCCAGATCAGGGTCCGTCTAAGCTAGCAGCCAGACATTGGATCCTTCCCAACCACACCCCCACTGTGGGTAACATAGATATCCCTGGAACAGCATTCTCAATATTGAAGGTCCTGACCTGTGGGTCTACCAGTGGAGTTCATCCAAACAATTCAGGGAAACATTTCCTGGATCCAAGATGGTACAGCTCAGACAGATCTGAGTGCTTGGAGCACAATACTGTAATAGACCTGTGGGCTATTGAGCCATTCAAGGCACCTATGCATGCACACTGCATCAGAGAACCGTGCCTACAAACCACACTCATGAACCTAGCCAGCACCTATGTTTCTCCCTTAAACCACCACCTTCCACACAGGCTTTCAAAAGTTAAGAATATTCAATAATTTTCTCCTTTTGATTACCTGTCATGCTAAAACATATTTTTTAAAAAATTGCTTCACAATTGAAGTTTAGAATATTTGTATATCTTTTCATTTATTTTGAGGAGTAGATTGAGATAGTGTCTCTCTGTATAATACTGGCTCTCCGGGAAATACCTATATAGACCGGGTTGGTCTCAAACTCAGGAGAACTGTCTGTCTATGCCTCATAAATATTGGAATTAAAGATGTGTGCTGCCATTACCATAATCACCTTTTTAAAGTTTGTAAGTTATATTCATGCACATGCACCATGTAAGCTAGTAGTGTCATGGCTTAAAGAACTTTGGACTCAAACAGACCATCATGCATTAACTAACTGTTAATCATTGTACAACTAATTTCATCCTCTGATCATCATTTTCTTTATACACAGAACAGAAACAATGTTATGATCTAATATAGAGAGAACTCTGATGTATGTTAAATGCAAGTCATATAAATATTGATGTCATATAAACTCCAGCTCTACCGTGCACTATTGATTATGAGAACACACACATATAAGCATATATATGTATGCAAAGGAAGTTCTATTTTAATTACCTGAAGTATCCTTATATAAAGAGAAGTTACCTTCACACCATGTGTGGTGGTGCACGTCTATAATCCCAGCACTAGGGAGGACGATGCAGAAGCAAATGGATCTTTGTGAGTTTGAGGCCAGTCTGGTCTACAAAGCCTGTCTAGGACAGCCAAGACTTCACAGGGAAACCCTGTTTTAACCTACCTCCCTGCCAAAAAGTTACCTTCACAATGTAGTTAACATTATCAGGAGTTGTGTGTGCCAAATATTTAGAAAAGTTCTTTTGTTGGAGTAAACACTCACAGTAGGTACAGTTCTTGCTACTCTGAATCATTGAAGTGTTTTTTGAGGGATCTTCACTTTAGGAACATAGAATAAGAGTGTAATGGCAGCATAGTGTCTTTGAACATATGACCATAACACACAGGAAGAAAGAAAGAGAAGTAGAACTGGGGGAGAAGGGAGGTAGGGAGGTATTGGGAAGAATGGAGGAAGGGGAAACTGCAATCAGTATGTATTGTATGAGATGTTGATGATGATGACGATAAAGTTAACACTGAATAGAGGCTGAAAGCTTGTGTTGTCTTTTCAAGAGCAGGACTGAAGGAAGCCATTTTGTGTACTTATTCCTTCCATTGTAAACACCCTTGCTGTTTTCTAAACAGGTACATTCAGTTGCTTAATCATGTCTGGACAAGGATTTCCTGATGATGATATAATTGACCCTGTAATGAATAATTTATTGTGGTACATATTTATTCAAAAAAATAGAATATGATGCTATCTAATAGCAGTGCATAATTCCAGGTCCTGTCACCAGCATTTCTAATTCAGTATGGAGTTCTGATGCAATTGTTTCTTCGTCTAGACTTTAATTTATTTCCGGAAAAAAATATACTAAACAAATGTAAGAACACAATAGGGACTCTAAATCAATTAGATGCTTAGACCATTAACCCCAGACCTCATTCTTTGGCTTAACTATTATTTATTAGGAGAAATTCAACTTAATGTTATCTGTTTATTCCAATACTTCTGAGATCAAATTTTATAAAAAGTTGATAAGTAAATGTACAAATTAAACTTGTGCTGTTTTGTACAGTTTTTATTGTGTTTGCATATTATATCTACACTGTAGTTTATACATTATAATGAATCTAGCAAAGCTGACACCTAGATTATGTTGATGGTTATAAACCAAACAAAATAAAAACAGAACAAGGATGTAGACCATTTATTTTCAGATACTAAGTTCTTCTTTAATGCTAAAATAAACAATTTTAATCCTAAACTAACACTGAAAACAAAATGAGTTCCAAATATATGCTAACTCAAATATAAGCAAACTCAGATTTGTGAACTCTTGTTTATCAAATCTTGGTGGCCAAAGAATGATAAAGAACACGGGATAAGAAAAATGTTCACAATGCTCATATAAAACCAAATAAATAATCATTTTTAAAAGTACAACATAAAATACAAGCTAACTAAGAGATGTGTGGTAAAATAGGCATATTATGGAAAAGACAAAAGTGGTACGAACATTTATAAAAATTGGTATATTAGTCAATGTACTACCAGAAGCCAAATATTATAGTAATATTTGACAAAGAACATTAATAATGATATCAGGATGTGAAGTCAAAAGTGATCATACTGCTTGAATAAATAAAACCTATACAGCCATTTCTGAAAACTCCTTGTCTTAACACCTATGTATGAATTAATATTTGTTTCAAGATCCAGAAAATTTGTGCTAGGTTATATTCAGAAGAAGAAAGCAAATACAATAAAAAGTCAAGAACTAAATGTTCATTTTTAGTGCACCCGTACTAACTCTAAACTGTAACTAACCTCAATAATCCTTAATATTAATGAGTTATAAATGAAAAAAATGTATTAAGTGTATTGAAATATATTACTTCATTTATCTAAGTTAGAAAACAGGAGGTTTGAATGGGACTGTGAAGTTATGCTTTAAAAGGATTCTATATTCTCAATATGCTCTGTGTGTTCATTTTTGCAATCAGTATGCGTACATGGTTATCTATTAAATTTCCCCAATTTTTATGAATGTTGATTAGACACAGGATAGAACAGACACTTTATTTGCTTACAATTTTATCTGAAACTTCTACTACACACTAGAGTAACACTTCCAGCCATTTTTTTTTTTTTTGCATTGCTTAATTTACAGTCACTTCACAATTAGGTTGCCCAGTTTTCCTGCTGTTTAAATTAAGTTCCCTCTTCGTAGCTGTTTGGTCTAGATAGGTACTTTATAAAATTTATATCCCGCCTTCATTTAAGTTGGTAGAAAAATACTGCATCTATGACCACTTTAAATATTCTGACCTGAATATATAGTCTATTCCCTCTTTGTGAAATATTCACCCTTCTTTCTTCTAGGCATGACTTCTGTGTACCAATAAATAACAAGCCAGACTGTGTAATCATGCTTGTTTACTGACTAATGCAGATCTTAACTATTCCATTTTCAGAACACTTCCGGAACACAGTAACAGCAGGGAATTTTTAATTATACAAATGCAAATAAGTTTCCAGGAGGCTTGTTGTGTTGTTCTAAAATAAATATAATTTATCAAGAGTTGGTTGTGTAATTTTGTTTGCTGTGAACTCTTTTCAAAATATTAAAAGATTTTCCTTAAGAGATAATTTTCTATTTTCAAATATTTTGCTAATATTTAATTAGGAGATTTAATATTAGCAATAAGACTGAATTTCTGCCTTGTTTTCTGTTTGAAATACACTATGTGAGAAATAACCATAAGTTAATATAACTACCAGGCCACAGAGGAAGAAAATGCAGCCACTCCTGATGAGACCTGATAGACTAGGATCAAAGGAAGGAAAAGAAGACCTCCCCTATCAGTGGACTTGGGGAGGGACAGGAGTGCAGAAGGGGGAGGAAAGGAGGGATTGGGACGGAAGGAGGGAGGGAACTACAGGGTTATATACGGTGAATAAAGTGTAATTAATGAAGAATTTAATAAAATGATAATAAACAGAAAAGAATTATAGCTCTAAATAAAATAAAGAGAAAATTACTCTCATGTAATGTTACAAACAAAATACCCACATATAAACGTCGTCTTCTTGGTTCTTGTGTTTTATGTCGTATAAAATTTAGATTGTGAACCAAGGGTTGATCTAATAGTCTGTATACTATTCTATTCTTCTCAGAAAGACAAATAAATGCATTTGTAAAGTTGTTACTTCTTAGTTCCTTGCATTTGAAGCATGAACAATATAATCTTTTGTCCCAACATTCTGGTCATGCTCTCTGGTTGTTCAATTCATCATCAAGGTGTGCTCACTCAACCATAGCACTACTTCTTTATTTGTACTTGTATTTCTATACTGCCACCAATTTAATCCATGCCAAAGAACAGACAATTCTCTTTTGTAAATGGCATGGCCATTCATCTTTCCATTACTCAAAACCATAGATTGCTTTTCCTTTTTGATTAGCCATAATATAATAACTGTTTAAAATTATCATTCTATTTACATTTCCTCTCCGGGTTCAGTCATCCGTTGTTCTGTTATTCATTTTTTGCCATTCTTAAAATCATTATACTGAATTTTACTTCTTATATGAATCAAATGAACTCATTCTCCTGATAAGAATTATGCAAGCTTACTTATATTTAATGATATGGAAGCCTTCTTCCTGAAGACAAACTCCCATAGAATCTGAAGGTGTTTTACAGGCTGCTAAGGGAGAAAAGCAATTAATAGACTTTTTCATCTGTAAACCAATTTACAACAACCATGACCAGTATAGCATGATATTCATAATGATGCAATAATGGCACTGATAACTTGGGGTAACAGCTGTCTAATTGGAATAAAGGCCCTCTGAATATGAAGTAATTCATGATTAACATTGCAATCTTAACTAACTACCCATAGATGGTGAGGTCATGGACCTGAGAGGAGAACATGCTATTGCTAATTTCGTAAAGCAATATAATTTCTAAGGGCATTCTAAATATTTATACTTATGCTCACTGATACATGTAGCTCTCACCCCCCCCCAAAAAAGAAGTTTCTTCAAACAGCAAATTGAGAACATTACAGAAAGACACAATAGGTCAAAATGTGGAGGACAGCTGACTAATACAGTTAAATACTCTAATTAAAAGTTTTCCTTTATTTTCGACTCATAGCTTAGAATGTTTATATTTTTCTCTCATTTCTGTTTGTATGACTTTTTAAATTAATTAATTAATTTTTATTTTTAATATTAGCTACAGTTTATTAACTTTGAATCCCAGCTGCATCCCACTCCCTCATTCCCTCCCAATCCCATCCTCCCTCCCTCATCTCTTCCCTACTCCATTCCAAGTCCACTGATCAGGGAGGACCTCCTCCCTTTTCATCTGACCCTGGTTTATCAGGTATCCTCAGGACTGGCGGCACTGTCCTCCTCTATGGTCTGGCAAGGCTGCTTCTCACTCAGGGGGAGGGGGGAGGTCAAAGAGCCATCCGTTGAGTTCATGTCAGAAATAGTCCCTGTCCCCCTTACTAGGGTACCCACAAGGAAATCGTGAAATTTTTAGGCAAATAGTGGGATCGAGAAAAGATCATTCTGAGTGAGGTATCCCAGAAGGAGAAAGACACACATGGTATATACTCACTTATATAGACCTATAAGATATGATAAACATACTGAAATCTATACACCTAAAGAAGATAAACAAGAAAGAGAACCCAGGGTTAGATGATCAATCCTCACTTAGAAAGACAAATGGGATAGATATTGGACGTATGACTCTTACTAGCATTTGACTTATGAAAGGTCTTCTGCTAATGAACTCTACAGAGTCTAGTCTAAGAACGGGAGTCTTTACCCTTCATCAAGGAAAATTTTATTTTCAACAGTCAGAAATGGCTACAGAAACCCACAATCAAAACAAAGTTGTGTGGCCCTTTTCTAATGGATTCATCAAAAACACTCCTCCACCTATAAATCAGAGAGAACTGTGGAATAAAGGGAAAAGTGTAAGAGCTAGAAAGTCAGCTAGTTTGATATGAGACTGTGTCTTCTAGTTACAACAGATGCTGTGCTGTAAAGTCTCAGCAACATGACTGCCCAAGTATGAACTTTACAAGAGCAGCACCAATAGACAAATGAAAGTGGATGGGGAATAGTGCCATGAAGTCTTTTTAATTAATTAATTAAATTAATTAAAGTCTTTTTAATTAATTAATTAATTAGCTTTACATCGGATCATAGCTCCCTCCTTCCTCACCTCTCAGTCCCTCATTCCACCCCTCTTTCAGCATCCCCCTCCCCTATTCCTCAGAAAATGTGAGACCCCTGTCCACCCACCCAATCTCATCAATTCACATTAGGACTGAGCACTTCCACTTCCCCTATGCCTGACTGACTGCCAAGGAGGAGTGATTAAAAAAAAAAAGCAAGCAATAGAGTTTATGTCAGAGACAGTCCCTGCTCCTCATACTAGAGGACCCACATGAAGCCTGAGCTTACCATCTGTTACATCTGTGTAGGGGTTCTAGCTCCAGTGTACGCATGGCCCTTGGTTGGTGCTTCAGTCTGCAAAAGTCCCTCTGGGCCTTGGTTAGTTGAGTCTGTTGGTCTTTCTGTAGAGCTCCTGTCACCTCCAGGTCCTTCTATCCTTCCTCCCACTTTTCTACAAGATTCTTACACTTTGCCCAATGTTTGGCTGCCAGTCTCCACATCTGTTTTGATCCACTGCTGGGTAGAGCCTCTCAGAGGACAGCTATGCTAGGCTCCTTTCTGTGAGCACAGCAGAATATCTTTAATAGCATCAGGAGGGAAAGCCCATGAGGTCTTAATCCCTTCACAAATAACTAAAATCAACTAACTAATACTAAGAGTAGGACAAATAGTCCTCCTATGGGCATTTGGCAATCCAACAAAAAAAAAGGTCATGTCAGAAAACATGTATATAAGAGACATTAGATGGACTGAGAAGGTTATTTTAAAAAAGTATCTCATGTACAGTTGTATAAAATAATTCTATAACATTAGTTTAATGCCTTAGAAATTTCATGAAAATCACACTTGTGA
The DNA here is from genome assembly GCA_028658305.1 of Pachyuromys duprasi. Lineage (NCBI taxonomy): Eukaryota > Metazoa > Chordata > Mammalia > Rodentia > Muridae > Pachyuromys > Pachyuromys duprasi. Next base: position 49,674,323 of record CM053742.1, read on the forward strand.
TATTTAATTAAAACTACATTCTTTGCACTGCTTTCATCGTCTGGATTTTTATTGCATGAAAATGTTAGTTCTGCTACTTGTCTTTGAGGAACTTGGTATTGGTAATTGAACTAAGCTAGTAGACCTGAGAATATGATGACCTTATGAAATATTGTACACCAAAGTATGCTAAGCTTTTCCAATGTAAATTTGCATACTCAATGGAAAGCAAAAACTTACTCAGATTGTTTTGACTTGTAAGTTATTGAACTGATATCTGGCATGCATAAAAAAAGAAATTTCTGTTTCTTGGTTGTATTACTATAACCATAAAATCTTATTTGCTTCAGTTTAATTTGTAGTAATAATGTGGAAGTGTTGAAATATCTATAATTATACAAACAGTTGAATTTTATCTTCTAGACTATTATAAAAAGCATCTTAAATATTTTATCATAAATTTTATTAGCATTACTTAATTGTTCAATGCTTTATTAGATATTAATTAGAATTTTATAATTTTTTATTAATGTGTTTGCACATGCATGTGTTTGTTTATAGGCAAATGTACACATAGGTGTCAAGGTGTACCTGAAAGTTTAAAGTATCACTCCTGAGTCTCAGCTCCCTTCTACCATAATTTCCAACAATCCAATTCAGGTAGAAATGCTAGTGCAGCAAGCACTTTGACCCATTGAACCATCTTGCTTACCCAGAATTAATTTTAGAATTAATTTTAACATTCTCTTCTCTTATGCAGTTGATTCCTGTACTTTAAATTATTTTTATCATTATAAAACATGTTGTCTTTCTGCTTCTGGGATACCTCACTCAGGATGATCTCTTTTAGATCCCACCATTTGCCTCCAAATTTCATGATTTCCTTGTTTTTAATTGCTGAGTAGTATTCCATTGTGAGCTAAAATTTATGATACATGTAAAAATATAAGGGAATATGTTACTCAGTAAACTAATTTACAAACAGAGTTTTAGATAAGGTATTTTGTGCTTACAGATAAAACTATTCCCAGAAGCATGGGCTATTAATACAAATCCCAGTTCTAGACTTGGTCAGTCTTCCTATGTGTTGTGTTGTTGGTCAAGAAGTCCCCTGAGGTAACCAAAACAGTATAAATAATTGTTACTGTTTTTGCCACCCATCCAAAACTACATGGTAAGTTCGTATTGATCACAAGCCAAAAAAAAAAAATCGTTCTGGAAATGGGGTAGAAGTTACTTGTGTTAAATCCCATATAGCAAGCAGAAGCTATTGTGCAACTAACAACAATAATAATAAAAGAAAAAAGCAATCATATTGTGAGGGAGTGAAGATGGGGCATGGAAAGGATTTGAGTGAGGAAAGAACAAGGAATGGAGAGATGATATAATTATATTTTAATATTTTAAAAAGAAAAAGTAGCAGATAAAACAAGATGCTCACAATTTTTGTTGTTATTTTTAACCTTGGAATTTGGCTCCTCTAAAAGGTTTGGGTTACAAATCTATGAAAATCTCTCATCACTATATTGATGTTTTTTTACAAAAGAGAATGGAACAATCCTGGGTATCTTTTAACATATATATTCTGTTATACTACTTAAGATATCAAAACTAATCATGAAAAGATACTTCAAATTTTCAGCCTTTGAAAATAATTTCATCATTATCCTGTTTACACTTGAATGCCAATTACCATATGCTAGTGTATGTGTACAATGTCTGTGTATTTATATGTGCGTGTGTGCGAGTGCATGCATGTGGTATGTCTTCCTTTATTAATATCCACAGGGTCCTCTTCTTTATACTGGAGTTTATTGATATAGCTAAGCTGTCCAGCCGATCAGCTACAGAGAGCTAATTAATCAGCTTTTGTCTTCTTGGGCTTCCTTCTTGCTACTGCGTTAATTTTCCTCATTGATGCTGCTGCTGACAATTTTGCTGATACTGGAATCACTGTTTCGGGGCTTCCAATAAGAACTAAGAACTAGTGACTCTCAAGGAAGTCTGAAGATCTTCATTTTCAGGTTGGCACTGCTGAGGCATTCAGCCTTGAGGACATAAAAACTACCAGGTACTCAGCCTCTTTTTAGTGAAATAGCTGTTGTTACTAGTTTGACCTTATCATGTAAGCTAAACTAATATATATATATATATATATATATATTCATTCTATCCATTCTCTTTTTCTAGAGCAGTGATGCTCAATCTTCCTGATGCTGTAACCTCATTTTGTGGTGACTCCCAGCCATAAAATTCATTTGATTGCTTGTGGTCCAATTCATACCTGTAATTTTGCATATGTTATGTATCATAATATAAATATCTGGTTTTCAGGATATGCAATATGTGACTCCTGATGAGTTGTGACCCACAGATTGAGAACCACTGCTCTAGAGAATTGTGATATATGCAAAGTGTGAATATTAGCATTGGAATGTCGATTGGTAGTATCATTTAGACAGAGTATATGCAATGTTCTGGCTTCAATTCCCAGGCCAACAAAAATATTTTACTCAAATTAAAGTAATTTTAGGAAGATGATTTCTATGCATAGAAACTGACTCCAGTCTTTACTGATTCTCAGAAATCCTATGTACCATAGTATATAAGTAAACATCTAAAAAATGAATAAATATGAATGCTAGTAAGAAAACGTTGAAATATTTTTAAAGCTTAAATTCACTGTTGAAAATGTTATATTATGTTTTTACTTCAATGTAAAATTAAGCATACTATAGAAACAATGTAATCAGGCTATTCTTTGTAAGGCCAATATATAAAGCCTCTGAGTTCACTTTTGCATGAGAATTTTCCTCTGAATAAACAAGAGTAAAATGTAAAAGATTTCATTATTAATGCTTACATTATCTTTGATCATCAAGTAATTTCTAAGGATGGGATAGCTTAGGAACAAAAGTCAAGGCATATTACCAACAAAATGAGAAAAAAGTCAAAGGTAAAAATGATGAATATGCTTGTAGGTATACTGAATAAAAAAGAGTGTCTTGGAGTTAATCAAGACGTGATATTCTTAATGTTTACTTTACAATCATTTAAAAAGTAGAATATTCAGTACTTTTCAGAGTATTTGCTGAATTATTCATTTCTGGGCCATATTTCTACTAGCATTTTGGTTTGGTTTCAATATATATATGGTAAAAATATTACTTTTATCTTGAAAATAAACTACATTAATAAATTGATGGCATAAAATTACCTAACAAAATCAAAGCCCTGCAAAATGAAGTACAAACTGGCAATTATTGAAAACATCTTCAGTTAAATTAAGGAACACAGGAATGAGTTAGCAATTTAATAAAAATGCACATTTCAAACAAGATAAGATCAAGTCAGCCTCCTGAAACTCTAGCAGAGGGTTACTGTTCCTTCCCATCTGCCATGGTTTTATTAACAAGCACCATCTGTACAGAGAATGTATATATCAGAAAAATTATTTCCTTTTTAACATTGTAACTTTCTCCATAAAACTCAAGGAGGAGGCACTTCTTGTTTTTGTTGCTACGGAAGTGTGCACAGTCTGCACTTTGATAATTACTCTGGTATTTACAAACTATCATGAAAATATCTGAGGCTCTTAATGCAAAGTCCAGAGTTTTCAGACTGGCCATACAAACTTAAGAAGAAAAAAAATTCAAGACTAAATTACACTAAGTATGCATAATGAAGTCCCACAGTAACCAGGAACAGAATGCCCAAGGCTATTTATTCTAGAGAATATTCTTTTCAATTTTGCTTTCCCATAGCAATCTCTTTGTTTGTCTTTCTTTGTTCCATGTCTGTCTTCTCAAGGCAGGTGGTATTCCTCACAAAATATGCCTTGATGTTTAAATCAGATCATGTTCACTCAAACAAAAAGGAGCTGTTTAGTTTAGATGACGACCAATAAATTATTCTCATTCTTTTTTGTGCAGCATTTTATATTTGATTTTGTGTTCTTAATACACAACTACATCTTTGTTATCACCTTCCAAGATTGGCCTGAAATTCATTGTTCTTAACTAACAAATTAAGATCTCTTTACCTATTCTCAGAATAGCTTTCAGAAAATAATTACACATATTTATTTAGTGCAAATTCATTTCACAATTTAAGAAGAAAAGTGATGTTAAACATCTTTCATATATTTACTTGATTGCAAAACATGTATTTTGAAAACTATTGTAATCGTATTATTTTGTAGCTAAAACGTTTCATTAAAAACAAAATAAAATATTAACATCTTACTAAGATAAAATGAGGCTATTTCATTTTTTTCATACAGAACTTGCTCTTCTACTTTTTTGAGACAGGGTTTCTTTGTGTAGTACTGCCTGTCTTAGAACTCTCTCTGTAGACAAGAAAAGCCTAAAGTACAAAGATCCACCTACTTATGCCTCCTGAGTACTGGGGTTAAAGGCATATGCCACCATACACAGTGTTCTTGTACCTCTTTTACCAGCTCTTCTTTGTACATATTCCCAAACTATATAAATGCACAAATTTCCTAAAAGATATCAAAAATCATACATTTCGCATTATCTAAGTCAACCATCAACAATTCCCGAACAATCTACCAATCTGTGAAGGAACTGATGTGTGTGCACTAAAGTTTTTCCAGGGGTCAGCTAACTTTTTCTAAAGGGACCTAGAGCAAAATTGCTATGCTCTTTGGTCCACAAATGTTGTCAGTAACTTTGTTTTATTTCTACAATTCTTTAAATTGTAATATATATATATATTACTAATATATATATTAGTTAGATAAGTCATAACAAAAAAAGGACATACTTGGCTATAGACCAATGTGATAATCCTTGCAGATAAAATAAAGCAAATGAAGGAAATGACAAAATTTTATGTTTGTGCCAATATGCGAAATGGGAAATGCTATTTCACTGTGTTATTAATTTAATGAGACCAAACTTCATTTTATGTGTTTATTGAACACATGTCTCCTTTTCTGTAAAATGACTATTCATTCAAATATTTTGCTCATTTTTCAAGTGGAATGCAAATTTATTCCACTCTTTAAAATATTTTTAAATGTGTTTATGAATTATTGTTTGCTAGAAAAAAGCTTTTAAACCTATTTTCTCTAATTTATCTACCTTTACTGTGGTATCTTCTTTTACTGTATATAGTCAGCTGAACAATTTTATGTCTTCTGTTTTAAATCTTTAATGCACCTTGTGCTTTTATTTGACCCTCTGGAAGTCCAGATGTTAGCAATCCAAGTCTCAACAATGTTGACAGAGGAGATATTATCAGATTATTAGTTCTTGAAAGCCATACTGTTATTAGTGGATTAATGCCATTCTCATGGGCCAAATTCATTTTAGTGCAAATGAATTCTTTTGAAAGTGTGAATCCAATCCAAATACACCTCTTTCACTCCCCTCCTTCTTCCTTTTTTCCACAGACCATCTCACATATGCATTCTTTTATACTTACAAGCTTCCACCATCTGCCATTAGATAACGCACCTGAAGGTCCTTGCTATATTATCAGCTCCCTGATCTTGGATTCCAACCTGCAGAACCATGAGAATTAAACTTCAGTCATGCATAAACTAGGTTGTGGCATTCTATTTTAGAAGCACAAAATGAAAAAGACACACAAATCTACATTAAGTACAATGGAATATGCAACAACAGTTCTATTTTTAAAATAAAATCTATCATTTCTTCTATTAAATTGCAATGCTTACTGAATTACACTACAAGAACAAATAATTCACAAATCTTGGTGGCTTATCCAGTTTATTTCCTGCTCACATTATTAATAAGAGATCAGCATTGGATACCCCTTATGCTTTCTCTAATTTATATTCTTTTCTTTCTATCCTTTTTTAAAATATATTTAGGGATTAGTCTGAAATGGTAGTCCTTACTTAAAGCAAGATATTTTTGGCAGAAGACAACAAAATGTCAAATGAAGAAATGAGGTCTTTATCATTAGAGCAATAGTCACTATGGCAAGTTTCTGACATGCGTGATGTGTCACGTCTGCCCACATTTTATTGGCCTAAAATGGGCAAAGCACAATAGCAATGGAAAAATGTGGACAGGGAAGTGGAGTGAACTCCTTTCTAAGGAAGGCAATGCAAATTATTTGTGCATGATATGAAATATACCACCCTCTTATACGAAGAAGAACTTTGAAGAAAATGAAAATAAAGCATACTATAATGATGTGTAAATATGGTTTTGAGTCTCTGGCAAAGTTGTCTCTCTTGTGCCAAAAAATAAAAACAAAAACACTACTTTAATTATTTATAGGTTCAACATATTTACTCATATCTAGTGTTAAAAAATCCCTGTATGCTGAACTCTTTGGACACTTTCTGAATTCATTAACAATTCACTGAAAATGATGAAAACTGACTCAGATCCATTGTGAGACTTTACTAGTGTGCTAGGAGTACATAGTGAATCAACACTGTGTGCAGTGGATCAGAATCTTTCAAGGAGCTGTAGACCTTGCTGATGTTTCACTCACCACTTCTTATGGGCCTCCGTAAGATTACCTCGACATTCTACACAGGTTCATCCTCCGTTTTAATTTCAGGTTTAAAACACTCCAGTAGGACTGGTTGCATTGTCTTCCTCTATGGCCTAGCAAGGCTGCACCCCACAGGGGGAGGTGATCAAAGAGTGTGATACTGAGTTAAGGCCAAAGAAAACCAGTGCTTTCCTTATTAGGGAACCCTCTTGGAGACTGAGTCTATACGTTACATATGAGCAGGTGTTTTAGGTCTTCTCCATGCATTGTCCTTGTTTTGGGTATCAGTTTCTGCAGGGACCACAGGGCTCAGTTTATTTTCTTCTGTTTGTTTCTTTTTGGAGCTCCTGTTACCCTCTAGGTTTTTCTATCTCCCCCTTTTTTTCATAAGATTACCTGCATTCTGCCCAAAGTTTGAGACCTGATAATCTAGGGTCAAATAGAAAGAGAGGAAGACCTCACCTATCAGTAGACGAAAGGAAGGGCATAGGGGGAGAACATGGAGGAAAGGAGGGAGGGGGTCACAGTCAGGATACAAATTGAATAAATCATAATAAATGATAATAATAAAATTTTAAAAAATCTTCAGTAGGAGAGATTTTAAGTGTGCTGATTTTGGAGTCATGTGTGATTTTTAAGCCACATCAGGAAAAATATAAGTAAAGCTGTAATTACCATGGCGTAAACAAACTACTGGGTGAAAATAAAGTAGCGAGTTTGGAAGCCACATTCTGAAAGAAATGTCCTAGATCAGATAAGGTCTGGCATCTGGACCCTTGAACTGGTGGCTGTCGTCCTCTCCTTCACTCAGGGATAGATTCTATAGAATCACCTGAAGCACTTCCATTGTTTATTTCAGAACAATTATACAGCTTTATGGGTTGACCAGGAACTCAAACTGGCTTGTCTTTTCCACGCCTGCAAAATGCACTGCCATTCAGACTGTTATTGGGACAATTTATTCATTAGTTCCTTCTCTTAAAAATAACTTCCTGCATAGATGTCAAGCTTCGAGGGATCTTCAACCCTTGTGAATATTTCACAGGCCTATCTCAGTGAGGAAGAAGAATCTACTATACCCAGGATGGAGACAAGAGATTCATTCCTCCCCTGACCTGCTGGCCCCCTTGGATCTGCCCGGGCCAGGACAACAGCCAATTGCCAGCACACCAGAGGACCAGTTTAATCAGGCAAGGACATCTACAGCTAACAGCCTTTGATTCCTCCAGCAATAAATAAACTGCCTTATGTGGTCCTGCTCCAAAACAGGAAAGCTAGACAATGCTTTGATAGCATATATGTATCAAATATTGTTTGAGATCATTGTTAATACCTTGCTTATTCTAACCTTAACCACACTAACCAGTTAAGTTGTTTCAGTAGTCCCTTGGGTTCCTGACCCCTACTCTTTATTAACTATCTGATAATGCTGAGTTCCAATGCTTGCAGCCTGACTCATCCAGATTCTGAAAGGGTCAGAGAACAATATTGCTAAGGTTACTGCACGTACAATTCTTGTTTAATACAAAGCAGTACCCAGGTTAGAAGCTGAAGGCCATAAGGACAACTCTCCTTTGTAAAATGAAACTAGGGAAGATGTGGGGCTTTGCTGGATTAGGTTGAAATCTGATGTATCCAAACAGCCATTTATTTATACTCTGTCTATGATGTTGGACTCCTTTTTCCCAGAGAAGCACTGAAAATCACCTCTCCTTCATCTGGGTGACCCCAGGTCTTCTAAGGAGGGTCACATAGCCCTTAGGGCATATTACAGGCCTGGCTCTTTCCTGATAAGGAAACCAGTTCAACCAGCTCTCTATTCCTAGAAATGCCTCACCTTAAGGATCTCAGTCCTCAGCAGTGACCTCCAACTGTACTTGGAGATTTTTCCCCTCACCTATAGGATAATTAGATGCTATGTTCTCCTTCTTGTGATAGGACCATGCAACTGCATCGAAAATGAGACACTGTACCACTACATGAAAATAAAGTATCCCTGACCCCAGCAAATCAAACACATTCACCCTCAAAATCTCTCATACTGCTCAACCTTTATAAATCCCTGATTCCAAATAAACATGCAGGGGGTGAATGCTGCTGACTCGCTGCTTGAAACCATCAGCTTTCCATCATGACTGCCTGCAATTCTTCATTCATTCCCTGCAGCCTAGATTTCATGGGGCCTGCTCTCCAGCCCACTAGGCCTGGGCCTCATTGGTTCTGTGTCTCTTGAGCAAACCAACCAGGAGTGAGCTTCTACCCACACCTCTGCTGTGCTCAGCACAGCAGCTTAACCAAGAGCAGATACACTTTGGTATCACCATAGGCTTTGCAATGCCCAAGCTTCTGTTGCCACTGGCAATCTCATTCTAAAAGAGATAAACTGTAACACTCCTTGGAAAACCTTTTCTGCACCTGGCCTAGCACACTTGGCCTCTCTCTGAATTGCTCTCACTACCCCTGATAGAAATGGAACCCAGTATTCCTAATTGTCTGAGAAAGCACCAGATTGATTTCCAAAGTGGTTGTCCAAGTTTACATTCCCACCAGCAATGGAGAAGGGATTCCCCTTTCTCCACAACCTCTCAAGCATGTGTTGTCAATTGAGTTTTGATCTTAGCCATTCTTTTGGGTGCAAGGTGAAATGGGTGTCAGGGTCATTTTGATTTGCATCTATCTGATGGCTAAGGAAATTGAGCATATCTTTGTTTCTCTGCCATTCTATAGTCCTCTATTGAGAATTCTCCATTTAGCTTCGTACCCCATTTTTAATTGGATTACTTGATTTATTGCCTTTTAACTTTAGTTCTTTATATATTCCGGATATCAGCCCTGTCAGATATAGGGTTGGTGAAGATCCTTTCCTAGTCCATAGGCAGTCGTTTTGTTCTGACGACAGTGTCCCTCAAGATCCAGCTATACCACTCCTAGGCATATATCCAAAAGATGCTCAAGTACACAACAAGGGCATTTGCTCAACCATGGCAGCTTTATTCATAATAGCCAAAACCTGGAAACAACCCAGATGTCCATCAACAGAGGAATGGATACAGAAATCGTGGTACTTTTACACAATGTAATGCTACTCAGCAATTAAAAACAAGGAAATCATGAAACTTGCAGGCAAATGGTGGGATTTAGAAAAGATCATCCTGAGTGAGGTATTCCAGGAGCAGAAAGACACACATGATATATAGTTACTTATGAGTGGGTACTAGACCTATAAGAGAGGATAAATATACTAAAGTCTGTACACCTAAAGAAGATAAACAAGAAAGAGGACCCAGGGTAAGATAATCAATCCTCACTTAGAAAGACAAATGGGATGGATATTGGAAGTAGGAGAAAACAAGTAACAGGACAGGAGCCTACCACAGAGGATCTCTGAAACACTCTACCCAGCAATAGATCAAAGCAGATGCTGCAACTCACAACCGAACCTTGGGTAGAGTGCAGGGAATCATATGAAAGAAGGGGGATTTAGTAAGACCTGGACAGAACAGGAGCTCCACAAGGACCAAATATATCATGACACAGGGATCTTTTATGAGACTGATTCTCCAACCAAGGACCAGGTACAGATATAACCTAGAACCCCTGTTCAGATGTAGCCCATGGTACCTCAGTTTCCAAGTGGGTTTCCCTAGTAAGAGGAACAGGGACTATTTCTGACATGAACTCAATGGCTGACTCTTTGACCTCCCCTTCCCTGCCCCCCCTCCCAAGGAGGAGTAGCCTTGATAGGCCACAGAAGAAGACATTGCAACCAGTCCTGAAGATACCTGATAAACTAGGTTCAGATGGAAGGGGAGGAGGAACTTCCCTATCAGTGGACTTGGAAAGGCCAGGGAGAAGATGAAGAAAGGCAGGTGGGATTGAGAGGCAATGAGGGAAGGGGCTACAGCTGGGATACAAAGTAAATAACCTGTGATTAACATTAAAAAACTAAAAATTATTAAAAATAAAGAAAGAAAAGAAAAGGAAAAAGAAATGGAACACAGCTCTCAGTCCAGAAGGTGAACTCCAGGACCCCAGCTGAGATCTAGGCCCCGCATAATTGAGAGCAACAAATTGTTCATACCTCCTTGGCTAGTGATTGAATGAGTACATTATGCCCATCTACTCTTAGTTTCCCATCAGAAAATGGCTGGCCTCCCAGGGTTATCAAGCAAATATGACATGGCAAATTGCAGTAAGATTAGTTACCACCTCTCCTATTAAGATTGTATAGAGCATGCCAGTAGGAGGAAAGGGGTCCCAAAGGCAGGCAACAGAGAGAAATGGAACCCTGCTCTCAGTCCGGAACCTGCAAACACAGGAAACTATTAAAATAATTCAGAATACCAAATCATCTGAACTGGATGTTTATTATTCAAGTATAACCTTGAATGTAATATAAGAATTAAAAACAAACTATTGACTAAATATAGGTAGAAAAAGTGGGGTGTATTAGAAGAAACATACTATTCTTCCTACATATTGTTTTCTTCGATATAACAAGAGTTCAGTTGAAGTACTCCTCAGTATTCTCCATCCTCTTTTTGACTCTACTCTCAAAGCTAGATGCTATAACTTATATGATTGGTAAATTTCAGACAATGAACTAAACATGTGTCATACACTTTCTGCCTTTCCTTATTTATGTTAAATGCTGGTCCCAATATAATGGCCATTTTTTAAATCTAATGTAGATTTTCTATATCAGTTGATGAAAAAATTCTGAAAGCATACTGCAATGGTATTTGTCTAACCTTGTGCATATATTTAATGGCATTGGATAGTATAATTAAAATACTCAGCATTAGAAACTTTTACACATGTGCCATATAACACTAAGAAAACTAAAGATAGTAAAGCACAAAGACTATATATTTATTATATACTTTTACTGCTCTAGAGCATGTTACTGTTATATAGTAATTATAAAATCTGAGCAAATAATTTCTTTCTGTAAATTTCACCTTCATGATTTGTTAATTGTAGTCAAACAGCTATGTAAGCTACCATTAAGCTGGTTTAAAGTCCAACTGCAATCTAATATGCCTGAAGTAAGTAAATGCACAGAGGATTTGACTGTATATATCTTAATAAGCATCTAACATAGACATGGTTTTGCTTTTATTAGTGAAATGAAATTGTTGGATACAACTTTGAAAAGTAAGTTCTTTGTTATATAACAGCAATAATTTCCTAGTCTGAGTATCTGCTTTAATCACCAAATCTTAACAAGAAGTATAAATTTCTACTGAGCTACATATTCTCTGAAGCATCTTCAAATAAATGCATCTAAAATAAATTCCTTTCCATTGATCCTAACCACAGTCAACATATGAATCTTCCACACCACACATAAATAACACTGACATATACCCACCCTATACTCATTCTAGTATCAAATACTGTACATCCCATTTCCAAAATAGCTCTTGATCTGCCTCTTTTTAATTATCATTAACACTGTTGCTAGAAGAACTTCAGATTAAAAAAATACTTCAAATAATCTCTCTGAATTCATTCATTCTTCTTAGATTAACCAGAATGATCTTGTTTATATAGATTATATTAAATAACCTTATGTAAATTTTTCTAATGATTTCTACTACAGTTTTAATAAATAAAAATGTAGTTCTTATATTATCTCTGTACACCCATATGTGATCTTTGCTTAAGGTCTGGTTTCATTTGGACTTCTCTTCTATCACTAAATCTGTACCAACTTCATTCATCTTCACTTGTTGTATATGCCAGTCTTCTTGCCCTTTATAGCCCTTGCATATAACATGACATTGTCTAAATATTGTTAAATTATTTTTGATCTTATATCAGCTTAAATATTACCTCCTCAGGATAACCTCCTATGACCTTATTTCTACAATAGGTTCTTCAATTTGTTCTCAAAGTTTCTACACCTGCACAAAGATTTACGCACTGATTTCTCGCTATCTTCTTATACCATAATGTAATCTTGATATAAGAAAATCATAATGGTTTTATTCACTGCTAATCTGTAGTTTTTGGCACAAAATGGGGATTTGATGATTATTAAATGATTCAGTAAGTAAGTTGCAACAATGAATTTCACACTACTATGTCTTAATGAATATGCATAATTACATGTATTGATTTGACAAACATGAAATAATTACATGAGTCTAACAATGCATCCTAATTCAATAAATTAGATGATATTACTTGAACATTTCAGTTTCTCACAGAGAAGCCATTTCATATTCAACAGTGGTGCTTTGGATATAGAGCAATTTTCAGCTAGTAAAACATTTGCAATGAAAGCATAAGATAACTAAGTTCGATTCACAGGAATCATGTGAAAAAGCCAGATATTATGCCATTCATTTGTGTTTTCATCTCTGAAGAGGCAGGGAGATGAAGGTATCTGGTTTTCATTGTGATTTTTAGAAACTGGTATTATTTTTCTAAGATAATACTTGATCTACCACCATATGCAAGCATGCATCTATGAATACACACACAAGTTTAAATTTGTATCTATAAGTTTAATTTAAAACATTGAATTTTCTTATTGTTTACAATTATAATGCTAGCATTAAAATATGAACAAGATATATTGAGATATGAAAAACATGAAGTTGAGTGGGGAAGGCAGATAGGGAAGACATGGGGGGAGTTGAGGCAGGTGAAAGAGTATGATCTCAATAAATTGTATAAAAAGTACTTTAAAATAAAGTGATTAAAACAATATGCCTAGTAGTGGTATTCACAGGACTGAGAATTGGAGGCTGGCATGGATGAGTTTTCAAAGCTTCTGTTGCTAAGTTTTTTGTTTTTGTTGTTGTTTTTATTGTTCTGATCAATACTTTCTCTTCTAGATGCTCTATGTGTCCTTTACCATAGGAAATTTGACAGTAGAAAGCCACCTCACTATGCTAATTAAGTTTTTCATTAACTTTTCTTTGCTTTATATATGAGGAAGAGTGTTTTGAAGTAGAAGATTTAAGTAAAGATCATTCAAACTTAATTTGATATCCTTTAACCAATTTTCATTAGATTTGCTGTAATCAGCCAAAGGTAGGAATGGTTAAGGTAGATGTATTTTCCAATTGAAAACAGCTTAAATGTTCTATCAGGGCAAATTCAGTGGTTGATTTGGTTTATACAATTTAATTAAAAAGCAACAAAACTTTAATACTGATCATTTCATGTTATATGATAGTGTTTGAAAACTGTTTATTCCAAACCACATTATACTAACACAGCTATGAGATCACCATGAAAACAAAGCTCTGACCTAAACCAAGACAATGGATTGTTGACCCATCATGTAGTTCAAGGGATTTCAGAAAGGTTTAACAAAGTGATTACTTTTTCCAAATGATTGTTTAAAAGTATCCCTTAAGTTTAAAAATCAGTGACATTGCTAGTGGCAATGTTAGGCAACAGCTCATTCACTCATTCGTTACACGCCAGACATTGTTCTAAATCCTGCATAATTATTAAATAAGTTATTCACAGAACCTTAATACCAATATTTTCATTTTACCGATGAGGGAAAACACGATGGTTAGTAGCATAATCAAAAGTGGTACATTTAGATTTCCAAGTTTCTAATACTCTCCAGTGTCTACCAAACACCGTTATTTCTTTGGGATAAAGGAGATTTATTTAGCTAAGGAATTCTTGCTTAAATGGACTCCACAGCATTTCATCTGAAGGAATTTTCTATTTGTGAGAGTCCTTCAGTAGAAATTTTCCAGATGACTATATCAGTGACAAGCCCAACACTCCATATTAAGGACTAAAATGGATGAAACTAATCATGACAAGGTAGATAGTGACAAAAGGGATTGTATTTTTTTTTTCAGGTTCTAGGTAGCAGGATATATTCTCATACTCCCCATTAAATATTTTCAAGAATTGTGGCTCACTGTCAACTTCTTACAACTTGGAAGCTTTTAAAACTTCTATGATCTGTCAACTCCCATGTGGTTCATTTGGCTATATGGTCTACTAATGAGATGTGGAGATTTCAGTTGCCACCATGACAGCCAAGACATGCATATTGCATGCTTCTATTTCCTAGACAGAAACGCAGAAGGGAGCATCTTTCTCGCCAGCTGCATTAGTGTGACCTGGAGAGGACAGGAGCTCCACAAGACCAAATGTATCAGGGCACAGGGGTCTTTTATAAGACTGTTTCTCCAACCAAGGACCATGTATGGATATAACCTAGAACCCCTGCTTTTATGTAGCAAATGGTAGCTCAATTCCCAAGTGGGTACCCTAGTAAGGGGAACAGGGACTATTTCAGACATGAACTCAATGGCAGGCTCTTCGATCCCCCCATCCCCCAAGGGAGGAGCAGCCTTGCTAGGCCACAGAAGAGGACATTGAAGCCATTCCTGAAGAGTGCTGATAAGCTAGAGTTAGATGGCAGGGGAGGAGGTCCTTCCCTATCAGTGGACTTGGAAAGGGGCAGGGAGGAGATGAGGGAGGGATAGGAAGGGAATGTGGGAGGGGGCTATGGCTGGGATCCAAAGTACATAACCTGTGATTAATATAAAATAAAAATGTTAAAAAAGATAGAAAAAGATTGTTACAAATTAATGTGTGGTTTATGACATATTTTACTGTCTCAGAGCAAGTTATTTTTCAGACTGTGTCTTATCAACATGCTCACCACACCATCTTTACCTAAATTTCCCCAACTACTGGTCTTAATATTAAAAGGGGTTGTATTATGGTAGGAAAGTTTCTACTTGATCATTAGTGAAGGACCATAACTCTGTGGAATCAAATTGTATGATCTGATTCAAACCCTACTATTCAGAAGTGTCACACAACAGGAAATTTCTAGTACTAAATTTATTAACATAGTATAAGGATCATTCTATAACCCAATACTTATGAGATCTGAGTATCAGGTAAGGAATAAAAAAAAAAAACTAGGGTGGGCAAATGGGAGGAATCTTATACATTCTTAGAAGAAATGAGATTCGTATCAATAAGATTACCACAAATTGGTTGATGGTTCTGATTATGGCTACCTACTCAATATAGTCTACATTCTCTTTTATTCCTTCCAAATCAATAGTAGATTAATTAATAAAGATTAAGATTTAATATCTAAGAGAGAAGGTTTCCCTTTAAGTTAACCTTAAATCCAAAGTTATTACTGCTGGGTGTGAGTATATTTTGTTGATGATGTTACTGTGGCTAACCAGAAAATACGCTGCAAAAAGAAGTCTTTAGAAATTCTTGGAAAAGTTCTCATAGCTGGTAGATATTACATAATTTAATGAGATTTCATTATAACAGTGGTTTCTAGTAGTTTAAATCACGGTTTCCTTTACATTGACTGATAGAAATGCTAATGCTTTGAATACTTCTGAAACACCTGAATAAAATTTTCATCACCAAAAGAAACTATTATCAAAGAACTACAGCAATTATCTTTCTCACTCTTGATGAACTCCACATGTACACTGTCTGTTACTGACTTTTTGGCAAAAAATTATTTTTTTCAGTGTGTCAAATTAGCAAAAGCATTTATAAAAGATCATTCTAGTTTTACTGAAGGAGATATTTGTCTAATTAAAAAAAGGTTTTAAAAGAATTTTAAAAGATAGCCTTTAATTTTTTCATTGATATACACAAAAAAAGAAAGAATACAGTTTGATCATTTCTTCCTTTAAAGTACCAAAGAAAGACCAAAATACTGATATAATTTTGTGACTTAGAAATACTGCATGTTCTGTAGCCATTGCATCAAATTTCTTTCTTTAATTTTTAAAATTAATTAATTCATTTATTTTGTTTTTTATTATCATTTATTACAATTTATTCAATTTGTATCCCTGCTGTGATCCCCTCTTTTCTCTCCTCCCAGTCCCACCCTCCTTCCCTTTTCTCTACCTATGTCTATCCCCTAGTCCACTGATAGGGGAGGTCCTCCTCCCCTTCCATCTGACCCTAGCTTATCAGGTCTAATCCTCTGTGACCTGGCAAGGCTGCACCCTCCAGGGGGAGATGATCAGAGAGCCTGCCACTGAGTTCATGCCAGAGACAACCCCTGCTCTCTTTATTAGGGAACCTACTTGTAGACTGAGCAAGTGGACTTTCTCTGAACAGGGGGTTTAGGTCCTCTCCATGCATGGTCCTTGATTGGAATACCGGTCTCTTCAGGTCCCTTTGCACCCAGGTTAATGGCTCTGTTGGTCTCCTTATGGAACTCCAGTCCACTCCAGGAACTTCAATCTCCCACTTCTGTCATATAATTCCATATCCTCTGCCCAAAGTTTGGCTAGGAGTCTCAGCCTCTGCTTCAACACATCTATCAATAGAGTCTTCAGAGGTCCTCTGTGGTAGACTCATGTCCTGTTGTCTGTCTTCTCCTGATTCAGGTGATTTTGACATTTTCTCTTCTGAATTAGGATTGAACATCTTCCGTAGGGTTTTCCTTCCCTGAGAGCATAGATTTTAGTATGTTTATCCTATATTATATATCTAATAACAATTTATAAGTGAGTATATACCATGTGTGTCTTTCTGTTTCTGGATTACATCATTAAAGATCACCTTTTCTAGTTCCCACCATTTGCCTACAAATTTAATGATTTCCTTATTTTTAATTGCTGACTAGTATTCTATTGTGTAAATGTACCACAAATTCTGTATACATCCCTCCTTTGTTTCCAGATTCCAGCTATTATGAATAGAGCTGCTCTGAACATGGTTGAGCAAATGTCCTTGTTGTACAGTTGTGAATATTTTGGACTTATGCCTAAGAGTTGTACAGCTGGATCTTTAGGTAGCACTATTCCTAATTTTCTGAGAAATCACCAGATTGGTTTTCAAAGCAGTTGTAAAAGTTAATATTCCTACCAGCAATGGAGGAGGGTTCCCCTTTCTCCACATCTTCTCCAGCACGTGTTGTCACTTGAGTTTTTAATTTTAGCCATTTTGATGGGTGTAAGGAGAAATCTCAGGGTCATTTTGATTGCATCTCCCTGATGACTAAGAATGTTGAACATTTCTTTAAGTGTTTCTTTAACATTCAATATTCCTCCATTGAGAATTCTCTGTACCCCATTTTTTAATTGGATTACCTGATTTGTTGCTGTTTAACTCCTTGAATTCTTTATATATTCTGGATATTAGCCCTCTGTTAGATATAGGGTTGGTGAAGATCCTTTCCCAGTCTTTAGTCTGTTGTTTTGTTCTGATGAGAGTGTCCTTTGCTTTACAGAAGCTTTGCAGTTTCATGAGGTCCCATTTATTGATTGTTGATCTTAGAGCCTGTGCTGTCAGTGTTCTTTTCAGATAGTTGTCTCCTGTACCAACGATTTCAAGGCTCTTCCCCATATTTTCTTCTAACAAGTTTAGGGTGTCTGGTTTTATAATGAGGTCCTTGATTCACTTGAAGTTTAGTTTAGTGCAGGGTGATCAATATGGCTCTATTTTTATTTTTCTACATGTAGACATTCAGTTAGACATGTACCATTTGTTGAATATGCTGTCTTTTATCCGTTGTGTGTGGTTTTGGCTTCTTTGTCTAAAACTAAATATTCAAATGTGTGTGGATTTATTTCTGAGTATTCTATTCAATACCATTGACCATCAAAACAGTTTCTCAGACAGTACTGTGAAGTTTTTATTACTATTGCTCTATAATACAGCTTGAGAACAGGGATGGAGATATCTCCAGAAGATCTGATATTGTACAGGATTGTCTGAGAAATTCTGGGAGTTGGTTTTTCCATATGAAACTGAGAATTATTCTTTCAAGTTCTGTAAAGAATGGTGTTGGTAGTTTGATGGGAATTGCATAGAATTGCATAGATTGGTTTGGGTAAGATGGACATTTTCACTATGCTATCCCTACCAATTCATGAACATGAGAGATTTTTCCATCTTCTCGTATATTCTTCAATTTCATTCTTCAGAGTATTGAAGTTGTTGGGTTTTTTTGTTTTGTTTTGGTTTGGTTTGTTTTTTTAATACAGGTCTTTCCTTTGCTTGATTAGAATCACACCAAGGTACTTTTTGTTATATGTGGCTATTGTAAAGGGTGCTGTTTCCCCAACTTCTTTCTCAGCCATTTTGCCCTTTTATAAAGGAGAGCTACTGATTTTTTTTAATAAATTTTGTATCCAGCTACTTTACTGAAGGTATTTATCAGCTGAAGGTGTGCCCTGAAAGAATTTTGGGGGTCACATATGCATATTATCATATCATCTGCAAATAGTGATACTTGTGTTGTCTTCTTGCTTTAGTTAGGACTTCAAGTATGATGTTGAAGGCATACAGAGAGAATAGGCAGCCTTGCCTTGTCCTTGATTTCAGTGGGATTGATTTAAGTTTCTCTCCATTTAGTTTGATGTTGGCTATAGGCTTTATGTATATTGCCTTTACTATGTTGGTTATGAGCCTTGTATCCCTGATCTCTCCAAAACGAATGGGTGTTTGGTTTTGTCAAATGCTTTCTAGCATCTAAGGAGATAATCATGGTTTTTTTTTCTCCTTCTGTTTGTTTATGTGTTGTATTACACTGATGGATTTCTATATAATGAAACAAAACTGTATGCCTGGGATGAAGCCTACTTGGTCATGGTGGATGCTGTCCTTTATGTCTTCTTGGATTCGGTCTGCAAGTATTTCATTGAGTATTTTTGCATCAATATTCATAAGAGATATAAGTCTAAATTTCTCTTTTGAAGGGTATCATTCTGTGGTTTAAGTATCAATGTTACTGTGGCCTCAAAGAGTGAATTTCGTAATGTTCCTTCTGTTTCTATTTTGTGGAATAGTTTGAAGAGTTTGGCATGAGCTCTTCTTAGAATTCCGGCTAAAACAATCAGGACTTGGGCATTTTTGATAGGGAGAGTTTTGATGACTGCTCCTATTTCTTTTGGGAATATAGGACTATTTAATATATTTACCTGATCTTGGTTTAGCTTTGGGAAATGGAATCTATCAAGAAAACTGTCCATTTCATTTAGATTTTCAAATTTTGTGGCTTATACTCTTTTGAAGTAAGACCTAATGATTCTTTTAATTTCCTCAGTGTCTATCCTTATGTCCCATTTTCATTTCTTATTTTACTGAGTGGATAGTGGATAGAAATCTCTGCCTTTTAGTTAGTTTGGCTAAGAATTTGTCTGTCTTGTTGATTTTCTCAAAGAACCAGCTCTTGGTCTCATTGATTCTTTGAACTGTTTTCTTTGTTTCTTATTCATTGATATCAGCTCAGAGTTTTATTATTTCCAACTATCTACTTCTTTCGGGTATGCCTGCTTTTTTTTTTTTTTTTATCTTGGGCTTTCAGGTATTCCATTAAGGAGCTTGTATGAGATGTGTCAAACTCCTTTCTGAAGGCACTTAGTGGTATGAGCTTTTCTCTTAGCACTGCTTTCATTGTGTCCCATAAGCTGGGTAAATTGTGCCTTCATTTTCATTGAAGCTTAGAAGTCTCTCCTTTCTTAATTTCCTCCCTGTCTCAGCTGTCATTAGGTAAAGAAATGTTTAGTTTCCAAGCATGTATAGGCTTTTTGTTATTTCTGTTGTTGTTGAGATTTAGTTTTAGGCCATCGTGGTCTGATAGGATACATAAGATTATTTCAATCTACTTGTATTTGTTGATACTTTCTTTGTGACAGACTATATGATAAGTTTTGGAGAACATTCCATGGGGGTGCTGAGAAGAAGGTATAGACTTTTGCGTTTGGGTGAAATTTCTGTAGATATCTATTAGGTCCATTTGATTTAGAACCTGTGTAAGTGTCATTATTTTCCTAGTGGGCTTCTGTCTCTTGATGAGAGTGGAGTATTGAAGTCTTCCACTCTTAAGGTGTTGGGATCGATATGTGGTTTCAACTTTAATTAGGTTTCATTTATGAATGCAGGTGCTCTTTTATTTGGGGCATCCTCATGTTGGATTTTTCCTTTGATGAGAATGAAGTGTCCCTCCTCAACTGTTTTGATTAATTTTGGTTGAAAGTCTATTTTACTGGATATTAGGATAGCTACTCCAGCTTGTTTACTGGGTCTGTTTGTTTACAAAACCTTTTTGTAGCGCTTTACTCTGAGGTATTGTCTGTCTTTGTTGCAGAGGTGTGTTTCTTGGAAGCAACAGAATGTTGGATCCTCTTTCCACAAATATTCTGTTAGTCTGTGTCTTTTTCTCGAAGAGATGAGTCCACTGATGCTGCTATGAAATAGTGACCAATGAATATTTGCTCCATTTACTGTAGAGTTGGTGGTGATAATGTGTTTGTGTGCTTGTTTTCTTTGGATTTTTTGTTGTGAAGTAATCTATGTCCTGTGTTTTCTTGGGTGTAGTTGATTTTGATGGATTGGAGTTTTCCTTCTAGTATCTCTTTGTAGGGCTTGTGTGCTGTGTAAATATGTGTACATATTTAATTTTTAATTTTGTCACAGAATAGATTGTTTTCTCTTTTATGTTGATTGAAAGTTTTCCTTGGAATAGTAGTCTGTTTTGACATCTGTTTTCTCCTAGAGTCTGCAGGACATCTTGCCAGGCCTTTTGGCTTTCATAGTTTCTGTTGAGAAATCTGTTGTGATTCAGATAGGTCTACCTTTGTATGTTACTTGGTCTTTTTCCCTAGATGTTTTTAATATTTGTTCTTTGTGCTGTAGATTGAGTGTTTTGACTACTATTATGTGATGAGAGGAGTTTCTTTTCAAGTATAGTCTATTTGGTTTTCTGTAGGCCTCTTGTATGTTTAAGGGTATTTCTTTCCTACGTTGGGAAATTTTTCTTCAATCATTATCTTTAAAATAGTTTCTGGACCCTGGAGCCTGAAATTTTCTCTCTTGTCTGTTCCTGTTATTCTTAGATTTTTGTCTTTTCATGGAGTCTTTGATTACTTGGATGTTTTGTGTCAAGAACTTTTTCGATTTTACTTTTTCTTTGAGAGACGTACCAATTTTTGCAATTGTGTCTTTAGTACCTGAGATTCTCCCTTTCATTTCTTGAATTCTGTTAGTGATGCTTAGGTTTGTGGTTCCTGATCTCTCCTCTAACTTCTACAGCTCCAGTTTCATGAACTTCCTGAACAAAACACCAACAGCACAGGCTCTAAGATTTAATTCTTTTTTATGTCATGCACTATTTCCTTAATTTGTTTGAATGTGGAATGTTGCCTTTCATGATACCATGTATTTTTTTGTTCATTTCCTCTGTATGTGCCTCTAATATGTGGAATAGTATAGATTTCAAATCATTTTCCTGTGTTTCTGAATTAAAATATCCATTGATTTGGAGGATTTCTGATGAAATGGTGATGTCTTGATTTTTGTTGGATGTGTTCTTATATTGGCCACTAGCCAACTGATGGTCAGTTGCCTATGCTGTTTGTTCCTAGAATCTGTACTGCAGACTGTGTCTGTCTGTCTCTGGAGTCAGCAGTATTCTGCAGGAAGATGAGAAATATTCATCAATTTGGGAATAAGTGTTATTTCAGATGCAACTAAGGGAAGAAAGATGTAGGTACATTCGTGCAAGTGCAGGAGTGGTTGTGGGAGAGTAAAGGATTGAGTGTAAGGGAGGGGCTTAAGTGCAGGCTGCTGTGGAAGTAGTTTCTGGGTGCAATGCACTTGCACAGGTGCCATGAATGGCTCAGTGGCCCACAGGCCTGTCTAGGTATTGTGCTACAAGCACTTAAATCTGTCTGGTCTGCATCATCTTCATTCCAGGAATTGTTTTCTGGAATCTCTTGGCTGTAGTCCACTGGAAGACCCACAGAACAGGGGTTTAAATGTTGAGGACACTGTCCCTGGGATCCCGATGTTGCCCACAGTGGGGGTGTGGGTGGGAGGAATCTGGTGTCTGGTGGCTGGAGGAGAGGGATGCTGAATCTCGGGTTCTTTAGGCATCCTCTTTCAGATGCACTAACTCGCAGGTGTATTCAGTAATCTCTACATCCCACCTTTTTCTACTCTCAGATTTGGGGCCCCAGTTGGGCTTTAGAGTAAGGAGGTGCCCCACAGCTGTGGTTATGCACTCTCCACTGCTCTAGCAGCTGCTGCGGAGCCCCTTGAGCAAGTGATGGTACAGTCAATAGGGCATATGCTCCGTAGTTTGCCACTCTCAGACCCCTGGAAATGTCCACAGCAGGCCTGGATGTAAATCTGTCCCACCTCATGGATTGTGACAGAAGACTCAAAATCGATGGCCTGGCTTCAGCTGCCCATCCACTCACTAATTTTGGTGTTTCTGATCCTCTGCCCTTCAGAAATGGGGCGCGCTGGTCATGGCCATCTTAGACTCTGATTTAATATTTTAACATACACCAGCATCTAGAAATTCTCTCATTATTTTCTGTTGCTGCTTTATTTGTGTGCCATGGTTTGTAGAGCCAGTGCCCTTTTGAAAAATATGAGGGGTTTGAAATGTTTGCTACTAGTACAAATAATACTACAATGTACAATTCTGTACATCATCTTCCCTTTGGAGGGAGAGGGGCTATTTTAATAATCTGCTGCTATTGCAACTAATATTGAAATATGTACTGCAATATATGACATTATGAGAAAAAAATGAATACAGTGTTTATGCTTTTGTCCATGTTTGCAATATGAATAACTTGAAAACATGTGAAATATACGAGCTTTAAAAGTAATCCATGCTCTTACCAGCCACCTCAATAGAAGTCTGTTAAAAATTAAGAAAATAACAAGGTGTTTGCGAATGTGCTAGCATGGTCCTGCCTTTGCTCAAAATGATCATAACCCAAACTACTCTTTCAAGCAAGTTGATAAAAATACCGAGTGTAAAATGTACAACTTTGTTGCTACTACTCTTATCATGCTTGGACAAAAGAAGATAACAGTTGTATGTCTTTCTTTTTAATCAGTCCAGTTTGTGTTGTGGAAATTGAACAGGAGTAAATTTATGCTTTCAAACATCTACAACCACAACTCATAGTTTTATTTCACCTCTGAGAGAGTGGCTCATATTGTTGAGGGGTTTTTGTTTGTTTTTCTAGTTTGACATGAAGTTTGAGGATATAAGTGGGAGTGAGAAGAAAAATATTTTATAATTGGATCTTGTACACGTTCTTCTACAGTCCCTTGGATTTTATTTAATGTTTTACTAAGTCACTAGATACCATTTGGTGATTCAAGGAGTATAATAAATAAAGAACATAACTTTGAGCATGTATTGCTTGAACTCAAACTCTTGTTTCTGTTATTTAAAAAGGAAGTATTTCCAGATTCTGGTAATTACAAATAAAGCTGCTATGAACATGGTTGAGCAAATGTCCTTGTTGTATACTTGAGCAAATTTTGGTAGCACTTGAGGAAGCACTATTCCTAATTGTCTGAGAAAGCACCAAATTTATTTCCAAAGTGGTTGTACAAGTTTACTTTCCCACCAGCAATGGAGGAGGGCTCCCCTTTCTCCACATCCTCTCCAGCATGAGTTGTCACTTGAGTTTTTGATCTTAGCCATTCTGATGGGTATAAGGTGAAATCTCAGGGTCAGGAGCTGTCTCTGACAGGAACTCAGGGGCTGGCTCTTTGATCACCATCCCCTAAGATGGGGGACAGCCTTTCCAGGCCACATAGGAAGACAAGGCAGCCAGCTCTGATCTGACCTGATAGGCTAGTATAAGCCAGAAGGAGAAGAGGAAACCCCTTATCAGTGGACTGGGGCAGGAGCACGAGAAAAGAAGAGGGATGATGGAGGGCACGAAGAGGGATGATGGAGGGCACGAGGGATTTGAGGGAGACAAGGGAGGGGAGTACAGCTGGGACACAAAGTGAATGAATTGTAATAAATTAAAACCTAATAAAAAGAAAAAATAGAAGTAAAAATAAAAAAGGAAGTGTGCTGACATCTTAATGAGGTTTTACAGGAAGAAAATGGTATGATAGTTGGAAAATACTTCATTCAGATTATGTACTTAATAATGATATTTTGTTATATCATCACTGGTTTGTAAAGTCCTTGAAGGAAGACAGAAACTACAAGTTTATTTTTACATACTTATTCTGTAGCTAAGTACTGAACACATAATAAGTGAACAAATATTTCAGTAAATGTATAAGTGAGTTAGTGAAGTAAAGAACGTCACATCCTTCTCCAAGTACCAAAAAGTCATTTCAGTGTAATAGCCCTCAAGCTAAGGTGCTAAAAAAGGAGAAATGAGTACTTAGGCAGAACCATTTAGTAGAAACATTTTTTTCTTGTTTTACCAAAATTCCCAGACTCCATTTGATATTCCTCTGTTGAGAATTTTCTGCTTAGCTCTGTACTCCATTTTTTAATTGGATTATTTGGCTTGTTGGTGTCTAATTTCTTGAGTTCTTTATTATTCTGGATAATAGCCCTCTATAGATTTAGGGTTGGTAAAGATATTTTCTCAGTATGCAGACTTTCATTTGGTTCTGTTGATAGTTTCCTTTACTTTTCAGAAGGTTTTCACTTTCAGGAAGTCCCATTTATTAATTGTAGATCTTAGAGCCTGAGCTGTTGGTGTTCTGTTCAGGAAATTGTCTCTTGTTCCAATGAGTTCAATACTCTTCCCCACTTTTTCATCCAACAGATTTAGTGTGTCTGGTTTTATGTGATGGCAAAGAAGGAGAACTCCCCATTTCAGTGCGCTAGGGGAAGGGGATAGGGTGGAAAAGGAAGGGAGCATGAAACTGGGAGTAGGTGAAGGAGAGAGCTTAAATCAGTGTATACAATGAATAAAATGTGAAAAATAAAAATAAAAATGTAAAAAAGGAAAAATGCATATGTTTATATATATACATTATATCATATATAAGATATGCAATAAATATTTGTACAATGTTTGAACATAAAAATACCCTATAAGTTGTTTGCATACATACTATGCCTTCTGGAGTTGAGTTTTTATGGGAGTCCTGAGAGGTTTTGCACATTCACTTGTACTCTTTTTCTTTTATTTTTTGTTTTCTCCTATTCATATATGTTTGGTTTTGTTTTATCATCTTATATTATATTATTATATTATAATTCTCCCTTAAATAATTTCTTTTTTATTTTTTATAATTTTTATTTTTATATTAATCACAGGTTGTTTACTTTATATCTTTGTACATCAGATTTATCTCCCTCCCCTAGTCCCTCCCAATCCCACCCTCCTTCCCTCATCTCCTCCCTGCCCCTTTCCGACAAGGTAGGTCTTCCTCCCCTTCTCAGGTATCTTCAAGACTGGTTGCAATGTCCTCCTCTCTGGCCTAGCAAAACTTATCCTGCCTTGGGGCGGGAGAATGGAGGCCAAAGAGACAACCATTGAGTTCATGTCACAAATAGTCCCTGTTCTCCTTACTAGGAAACCCACTTGGATACTGAGCTACCATGGGCTACATCAGAGCAAGGGTTCTAGGTTATATCCATATGTGGTCCTTGGTTGGAGAAACAGGCTCATAAAAGATAGACACAAACGTAATGGATCTGGATGGGAGAGGTTGTGGAAAGAAACTCTGAAGAGTAGGGGATGGAGAAACTGTAATCAGAATATATTCTATAAAAATATTTTTCAATGAAAAATTTACATGATATATCATTTTCAGCCTTCATAAAAACTGTTCTCATACAGTCAACTATTTTTTCTCTTTGTCACAAGTTCCGTCAAGACCTACTTCTTTGTTTCCAGTCCTATTTTCAACACCAACCATGATATGATTGTTTTTTTTCTTATTAATAATAAATTGTTCTCTTTCTTCTACTATTAAACTATCTATCCATTCAATTGAAACTTTGTATATGATTAAAGGATTGTTATAAAGTGCTAATTCTACTGGAATATAAAATTGAATGCTGGCTATGTTACCTCAGTTATGGAAAGAGCACCATGGAAGGGAAAGCAGAGACTGTAAGAGGCTTCATTTAGGAAACTGCTTGATGCATTTGTAAATGAAAGTGTAAAAGATCTGAACTTTCATATTGGGTGAGAGAGAGTTGTTGGATAATATCTACAAGTGAATCTTAGTGGAATGCATAAGCGTGTTTCTTTATCAATCCATTAGTAAGTGCTAAAGAAAATGCCATCATAGTTTCTATAATAGAGCAATCAAGAAAATAAAGTTAAAACTTAGTACAGATTGATACAGATGATATTAATAAGAAAAAATGGACATGCTTAGGAGTAGTGAATGATTTTATGTGAATGAATGACTCAGATACACTAACAAAATTACATGATTCTATGGTGGAATTATGTAGAGTAAGGACACTAATAATAACTTTTAACAAAACTCTGTGCAATTATGGAAATATTCTTTACTATAACTTTCTAAAAATTTGTCACAACATGCCTATATTCTTTAATCTTTCTTCTTGTAAACATGCATTTAATTCATAAAACTTCAACAAAGAAACCAAAGATAATTCTCTTCTTTCTTGGTATATCTAGTTTTAAGTAGATAAGGGGGAAATGGTAGGGGGACTCCTTCTAGAATTTTCCTTACTCCAAGTATCATTAATTTAAAATAATAATCTTACCATGGTGTCATATTATGGGCATTGGTTACAGAGTCCCAATTTCCTCCTCTGAGGGACCTTCACTTAAAAACCAATGTAAAAAGGATTTGTTCCCTTTTTGTTTTTAAAACCTTATCACTGTCTTTGCTTATAATTTTCATTGCATATAACATAATTTGTAATTATTCCATATATATATATATATCCATATATATATAT
>CM053742.1:49701976-49724309 GCA_028658305.1 Pachyuromys duprasi
AATGAACAAATGGGATGGACATTGAGTGGAGGAGAAAACAAGCAACAGGACAGGAGCATGCCAAAGAGGTCCTCTGGGGAGGTCAATGTAGCGATGTATCAGAGCAGATATTAAGACTCGCGATCAAGCCTCTGGCGGAGGGCGAGAAGTAACGATAGATCTGGGGGAGGTTGGTGAGACTTGGGGAGAACAAGAGCTCCACAAAGACCGAACTGAGCAGGGCACAGGGGTCTTGTATGAGACGGTTTCTACAATCAAGGACCGTGTGTGGATGTGGCCTGGAACCCCCGCTCAGATGGGGCCCATGATAGCTCGGTGTAGGACTGAAGACCCTAGTGAGGGAAACAGGGACTGTTTCAGTCAAGATCTTGATGGCTGACTCTTTGACCCTCCCCCATACAAGCTGGGGAGTGACAGACTGGCTAGATCCCAGGGGAGGACATTGCAGCCAGCCCAGAGGAGACAGGATAAGCTGGGGTTGGATAGAAGGGGAGGAGGTCCTCCCCTGTTGGTGGACTTGGAGGGGCCGGGGAGGAGGGAGATGAAGGAGGGAGTGGGAGGGTAGGAGGGAATGAGGGAGGGGGCTACGCCTGTGATTCTAAGTACCTAACCTGTGATTGATATAAAAATAAATAAATTTAAAAAAAGTTTTTACATTTCAAAAAAAGAAAACATAGTATCAGTTATTTCATTTGTCTCTGCTTACACAATCAGTGACTATGATTAATCACCCATGTAACCTTAGCAATCAGACTAAGGGAGAGGCTAAGTGAGGAGGATTTCTGAAAATTTAAGAACAGCCTAACTACTATGCACAATGATTTCCAGACTACTCTTGGTTACAAGCAGAGTGAGGCCCTGTCTATCCCATAAGAAGCAGCAGAAGAAAATAAAACAAAACAAAACAAACAAACAAACAAACAAAAAACTAATGAGCAAAATCTATAGCCAGAGGCTCCTCTTGTTATTCTTCTCAAGAGTTTCTTTTCTCTGAATGTTCACCCATAAGGCAGATCTGGAAGTAATTCCAATCTCCAAAACATTCTCAACCCTTTTGCATTCTTTGGAGATTTTCGTTAAGTGCTCAGCAGACAGGAAAAAGGCAGGAACTGAGGCTGAATTAATGTGCTTAATGAGCAGGACTATCCAATTTGTTATTATCCTGCCATATGAGTAGAAATTTTTATGTGGAAAATATTGAGGGAATAAAGAGATAGTTCAGTTGAAAAGACTTTTTGGCTGTTGTTTCAGAGGACCTGCCTAGATGGTGAGAGTGGAGTATCGAAGTCTCCCACCATTAAGGTGCATGGATCAATGTGTGATTTAAGCTTTAATAATGTTTCATTTATGACATTGTATTTGAAGCATAGATGTTCAGGATTGCAATGTCTTCATGGTGGATTTTTCATTTCATGAGAATGAAGTGTCTCTCCCTATCTCTTTTGATTAATTTTGGTTGAAAGTCTTTTTTTATTATTATTAGATATTAGGGTAGCTATTCTATCTTGTCTGGCTGGGTCCGTTTGTTGGAACACCTTTTTGAAGCCCTTTACTCTGAGGTAGTATCTCTCCTTGTTGCAGAACTGTGTTTCTTGGATGCAGCAAAATGTTGGATACTGTTTCCATAACCATTCCGTTAGTCTGTATCTTTTTATTGGAGAACTCAGTCCATTGATATTGATAGATAATTTTGACCAAGGAGCATTAGTTCCTTTTGTTGTGTAGTTGGTGGTGATAATGTTTTTGTGTGCTTGATTTCTTTCAATTTTTTTTTTGTTGTAAAGTTATATATGTCCTGTGTTTTCTTGGGAGTAGTTGAATTTGATTGATTAGACACCCCCCACCCCAGAAAGGTCTTGGGAAAAGCTACAGTTATGGCAGAAGTCCAAGCACCTATCGCCAGCAAGGCAGAGGCACACGAGCACCTATGCCTGTAGTTTCTACTCACCATCCCAGAAAGAATTGCAGTCCCCAAAAAACCGTCTGGGTGTCCCTGCTAGAAGGAAAACCCACAGGGGAGGGATCATTCGGTACATCACTCAGGACACCCAGTTCCAGAAGACTTTCTGTGTTCATGGAGGCCCTAGGCTATAGCCTTCTACTGCAGGCATGAGTGTCCTGCTCACCCGCCATTGATTACTGCTTGGGCACAGGGGCACACAGCTGCAACATCAGACCTACAAAAGCCTAAGAACCATCAAAGGAGCCCTCAGATACTGGTCCAAGTTGTGACTGGTCATCCCTAGCTAAAATGACAAAAACACGGGACTCCCTGGTTCTTCAAGAGGGCTGCATACCAAAAAATACACCTTAAGAACAGCAGCTGCAGCTCATGAAACTCAGAGCAAAAAACCCATCAGCAGGACAGCCATCTCCAGGACTCCTGACGAGAGGAGAACCTTCCTGAACACCACAGTTAGCACACAGGTCCATATGCCTGAGGTGAACGGTGACAATTACTGAGAAACACCACTATTCAGTTGAGTATACACAAAAAGCTGAGGAGATCTATTTCAGAACCCTGCCAAGGGGATTCTCCGCAGCCCAGGATGCAGCAGGCACCAAAAATTAACAAAGAACACCTGAGAGAGCCAGATGAGTAGAGGCCAGAATAAAAATACAGCCAACAAAAGGCAAAGCAGTATGGCATCTCCAGAACCCAGTTCCCCAGGGATAAGTAGCTCGGAACACCCTAACATAAGTGAAATTCAAAAAGATAACCTTACATCTATGCTTATGATAATGTTAATGGAGGAAACAATTAAAATGCCTAAAGAGTTAGAGGGAGATATAGTAAAACAGATTATGGCCATACGTAAAGAAATACAGGAAGACACAGCCAAAGACTTTGCGGCTTTCAGAGAGGAAATGATTAAAGCACTGAAAGAAATAAAAGAAACAGCAGAATGTTCAAACAAACAGGGGAAGGAATTGAAGGAAAATACAATCACACAGGTGAAGGAAATCAACAAAAAGATCATGATCTGAAGACAAAATTGGAAAAATGAAAGGAAACACAAACCGAGGAAATCATGGAGAAGGAGAACCTAGGGAAAAAAAAAAAACAGGTACTATAGAGGTAAGCAAAACCAACAGACTACAACAGATGGAAGAAAGAATCTCAGGTGTGGAAGATACAATGGAGGAACGATGAATCCATCAAAGAAAACAATAAATCTAAGAAATTCCTCACACAAACCATCCAGGAAATCCAAGACAACATAAAAAGACAAAACCTAAGAGTAATAGAAATAGAGGAAAAAGAAGATTCCCTCCTCTAAAAGTCCAGAAAATATTTTCAGCAAAATCATAGAATAAAATTTTCCCAACTTAAAGGAGAGGCATTTAAGAATACAAGAGGCCTACAGAACACCTAATAAATTCGACCAGAAAAGAAAATCCTCCTGTCACATAATAAACAAAACAGTAAGTATACAGAACAAAGAAAAAAATATTAAAAGCTGCAAGGGGAAAAGGCCAAGAAACATATAATGGTAAACCCATCAGAATCACACCTGACTTCTCAACACAGACTATGAAAGCCAGAAGAGCCTGGACAGATACCATGCAGAGCCTAAAAGAACAAAGATATCAGCCTTGGCTACTATACCCAGCAAAATTCTCAGTCCTCATAGACAGAGAAAACAAGATGTTCAATGTCAAAAACAAATCTCAGCAATACCTGCACACTAATCCAGTGTTACAGAAGATACTAGAAGGAAAAATACAACCCAAGAAAGCTAATTACTTTCAAGAAAACACAGAAAATAAATAACCTCACAACAGCAAAACAAAAGGTAGCCAAGCACACAAACACACTACCATAGTCAACATCAAAATCAAAGGATCTAACAGCCACTGGTCATTAATCTCTCTCAACATTAATGGACTCAATTCTCCAATAAAAAGACACAGACTAACAGAATGGATGCATAAACAATACCCAGCAAACTGTTGCATACAAGAAACACACCTAAGTCACAAAGATAGACATTGCTTGAGAGTAAAGGGCTGGAAGAGAGTTCTCCAAGCAAATGGGCCCAAGAAGCAAGCAGGAGTACCCATCTAAATCTAATAAAATAAACTTTCAACCAAAATTAATCAAAAGGGATGGAGAAAGACACCTCATTCTCATCAAGGGAAAATTCCACCAGGAAGATATCACAATCCTGAACATCTATGCCCCAAATACAAGGGCACCCTCATTTGTAAAAGAAACATTAATAAAACTTAAACCACACATAGATTCCAACAAATTAATAGTGGGAGGGAGACTTCAACACACCACTCTCAACAAAGGACAGATCAACAAAACAAAAATTAAACAAAGATCCAACAACTCTAACAGAGACCATGAATCAAATGGACCTAACAGACATCTACAGAACCTTTCACCCATACACAAAAGAATGTACCTTCTTCTCAGCACCTCATGGAACTTTTTCCCAAATAGACCATATACTTGGTCACAAAGCAAGCCTCAACAGATATGAGAAGATTGAAATAATCCCTTGTATCCTATCTGATCACCATGGATTAAAACTGGACCTCAACAACAGAAATAGCAAAAAGCCTACACACACATGGAAACTGAACAACGTGGTACTAAATTAAAGCTGGGTCAGGGAAGAAATAAAGAAAGAAATTAAAGTCTTCCTAGAATTCAATGAAAATGAAGGCATAACATACCCAAATTTATGGGACACAATGAAAGCAGTGTTAAGAGGAAAGTTCGTATCTCTAAGTGCCTTCAAGAAGGAACTTGAAACATCTCATTCAAGCAACTTAATGGCTCATCTAAAAGCCCTAGAAAAAAGAAGCAGAAACACCAAAGAGGAGTAGATGGATGGAAATAATCGAACTCATGGCTGGAATCAATAAATTAGAAACAAATAAAACAATTCAAAGAATGTATGAAACAAAGAGCTGGTTCTTTGAGAAAATCAACAACGTAGACAAAGCTTTAGCCAAACTAACTAAAAGGAGTAGAGACACTATCCATATCAACAAAATCAGAAATGAA
Organism: Pachyuromys duprasi; assembly: GCA_028658305.1. Classification (NCBI taxonomy): domain Eukaryota; kingdom Metazoa; phylum Chordata; class Mammalia; order Rodentia; family Muridae; genus Pachyuromys; species Pachyuromys duprasi. The sequence goes on from CM053742.1 coordinate 49,707,000, forward strand.
GAGGGGGACAAAACAACAGACACTGAAAAAATCCAAACAATCATTAGGTCTTAATTCAAAAGCCTATATGCTACAAAATTTGAATATCTAAATGAAATGGACAATTTTCTTGATTGATTCCATTTGCCAAGGCTGAATCAAGACCAGGTAAATCAATTAAACAATACTATATCCCATAAGGAAATAGAAGCCATCATTAAAAGTCTCCCATGGAAAAGAAAAAAAAAAAAAAAAACCCAGGGGCAGATGGTTTCAGTGCAGAATTCTACCAGACTTTTAAAGAAGAGCTAACACCAATACTCTTCAAACTATTCCACCAAATAGAAACAGAAGCAACATTACCAAACTCATTCTATGAAACCACAGTCACCTTGGTACCTAAACCTCACAAAGACCCAACAAAGAAAGAGAATTTCAGGCCAATATCCCTTATGAACATTGATGCAAAAATACTCAACAAAATACTTGCAAATCGAATACAACAATACATCAAAGATATCATCCACTACAATCAAGTAGGCTTCATCCCAGACATGCAGGGGTGGTTCATTATACGGAAATCCATCAATGTGATCCACCATATAAACAAAGTGAAAGAGAATAAACACATGATCATCTCCTTAGATGCTGAAAAAGCATTTGACAGAATCCAACACCCTCTCATGTTTAAAGTCTTGGAGAGATCAGGGATACAAGGCACATACCTAAACATAGTAACGCCAATATACAGCAAGCCTATAGCCAACATCAAATTAAATAGAGAGAAACTTAAATCAATTCCACTGAAATCAGGGACAAGGCAAGGCTGCCCACTCTCTCCATATCTCTTCAACATAGTTCTTGAAGTCCTTACTAGAGCAATAAGACAATTAAAGGAAATCAAGGGGATAAAAATCAAAGTATCACTATTTGCAGATGATATGATAGTATACTTGAGTGGCCTCATAAATTCTACCAGGGAAATCCTACAGCTGATTAACACCTTCAGCAAAGTAGCTGGATACAAATTTAACTCAAAAAAATCAGTAGCTTTCCTGTATACAAAAGACAAAAGGATTGAGAGAGAAATGGGTGAGAAAACACCCTTCACAATAGCTACAAAGATCATAAAGTATGTTGGTTTGAACCTAACCAAGCAAGTCAAAGACTTGTATGAAAAAAATTTCCAGGCTCTAAAGAAAGAATTAGAAGACGATATCATAAGATGGAAACATCTCTCATGCTCATGGCTTGGCAGGATTAATACAGTAAAAATGGCCATCTTAACAAAAGTGATCTACATATTCAATGCAATTCCTATCAAATTACCAACCTAGAAAGAAAAATTCTCAACTTCATATGGAACAAGAAACCCAGAATGGCTAAAACAATCCTGCACAGTAAAAGATCTTCTGGAAGTATCTTCATTCCTGATCTCAAGCTGTACTATAGAGCAACAATACTAAAAACTGCATGGTTCTGGCATATAAACAGACTGATGGATCAATGGAATCAAATAGAAGACCCTGAAATAAATCCACACACTTATGGACGCCTGATTTCGACAAAGATGCTAAAAACATTCAATGGAAAAAAGACAGCATCTTCAACAAATGCTGGTGGTCTAACTGAATGTCTACATGTAGAAAAATGCAAATAGATCCATACTTATCACCCTGCACAAAACTAAAATCCAAGTGGATAAAAGACCTTAATATAAAACCAGAAACACTAAACAGCTTACAAGAAAAAGTGGGGAAATCCTTGAACTCATTGGCACAGGAGACTACTTCCTGAACAGAACAACAGCACCAGCTCTAAGATCGACAATAAATAAATGGGACCTCATGAAACTGAAAAGCTTCTGTAAAGCAAAGGACACTGTTGTCAGAACGAAACGACTGCCTACAAATTGGGAAAGGATCTTCACAAACACTATATCTGACAGAGGGCTAATATCCAGTATATATAAAGAACTCAAAAAATGAAACAGTAACAAATCAAGTAATTGATTTTAAAAAATGGGGTACAGAGCTAAACAGAATTGTGAATAAAGGAATATCAAATGACAGAGAAACACTTAAAGAAATGTTCAACATTCTTACTCATCACGGAAATGGAAACCAAAGCAACCCTGAGATTTCACCTTACACCCATCAGAATGGCCCAAAGAAAAAACTCAAGCAACAACACATGCTGGAGAGGATGTGGAGAAAAGGTAACCCTCCTCCATTGCTGGTAGGAATGTAAACTTGTACAACCACTCTGTAAATCAATCTGGTGCTTCCTCATCAACTAGGAGTAGTGCTTCCTCAAGATCCAGCTATACCACTCTTCCACATATATCCAAAAGAGGCTCAAGTAAACAATAAGGACATTTGTTCAACCATGTTTGTATGAGCTTTATTTGTAATAGCCAGAAGGTGGAAACAACCCAGATGCCCCTCAACTGAAGAATGGATACAGAAATTGTGGCTCATCTACACAATCGAATATTACTCAGCAATAAAAAACAAGGATATCATGAAATTTGCAGGCAAATGGTGGGAACTGGAAAGGATCATCCTGAGTGAACTATCCCAGAAGCAGAAAGACACACAAGGTATATACTCACTCATATAGACATATACTACAGGATGAACCTACTAAAATCTGTACACCTAAAGAAACTAATCAAGAGGGAGGAGTCTTTTTAAAATGTCCAAACTCTATCCAGAAGGGCAAAGAGGATGGGCATCGGAAGGAGAGGGCAGGGAAAAGGGCAGGAGCCTGCCACAGAGGGCCTCGGAAGGGCTCTGCCCTACAGACTATCAAAGCAGATGCTGAGACTTATGCCTAGCACTTGGGGAGAGCTTAGGGAATCTTATGAGGGGAGTGGGAAATAGTGGGATCTGGAGAGGACAGGAACTCCACAAAGAGAGCAGCAGAACCAAGTTGTCTGAGCACAGGGGTCTTTCCTGAGACTGATTGTCCAACAGGTACCATGCATGGAGGTAGCCTAGGACCCCTGCACAGGTGTGGCCCATGGCAGTTCAGAGTCCAAGTGGTTTCCATAATAATGGGAACAGGGACTATCTCTGACATGAACTGATTGGCCTGCTTTTTGATCACTTTCCCCTCAGGGGGGGAGCAGCCTTGCCAGGCCAAAAGGAAGACAATGCAGCCACTCCTGATGAGAGCTGATGGACTGGGATTGGAGGGAAGGAAAGGAGGACCTCCCCTATCGGTGGTCTTTGGGAGGGACATGGGTGCAGAGATGAGGGAGGGAGGGAGGTATTGGGACAGGAGGAGGGAGGAATTACAGGGGTATATAAGGTGAATAAAGTATAATTAATAAAGAATTTAATAAAAACATGAAAAAAAGAACCAGATGATATGCAATATCTGGGACAAGGCTGGAACTGACCCTTGAGGTTTTCTGTCATTCATATTTACTAATTAAAACGGTATTTTAGAATATTTAACACAAAAAATTATTTCAGCAGTCATTTCTTCAAATATTGACAAGATGCTCAAGGTGTAGGAACATATCCTCAGCTGACGGTGCGTTTCTTTAGGACCATGAGAACATTAGGTTAAGCCCCACCATCCAGGTAAAAATGTAAGAATGGTAGCAGACTATTGTAACTGTGCTAGGGATGCACAGTGAAAAATATTTCTTATAAAAGATGATCTTAATTGGATTGGATATAATTTTTCATATTTATTTTTTCCTGTTATATTTTCAAGGTTTTGATTAATCAGAATTCAAGGGAATGTACAATACATTTTTAAACTAATATTTATATTAATTACATTTATTCACTTTGTATCCGAGCAGTAGCCTCCTCCCTTATCCCCTCCCAATTTCACCCTCCCTTCTTCATCTCCTCCTATGCCCTTCTCCAAGTCCACAGATAGGGGAGGTCCTCCTACTCTTCCATCTGACCCTAGCTTAACAGGTCTCATCAGAACCAGCTGCATTGTCTTCCTTTGTGAACTGGTAAGGATGCTCCCCATAAGGGGGAGGAGGTCAAAGAGCTAGCCAATGAGGTCATGTCAGAGACATTTCCTGTTCCCCCCTACTAGGGGAACTTAGATAGTGAGTACCATGGGCTACATCTGAGCAGGGGTTCTAGGTTATATACATGAATGGTGCTTGGTTGCAGTATCAGCCTCAGAAAAGGCTCCTGTGCCCAGATATGTTAGTTCTGTTGCTCTCCTTGTGGAGTTCCTGTCCCTTCCAGGTCTTACTATCCCCCCTTATTTCCTAAGATTCCCTGCACTCTGCTCACAGTTTATTCATGAGTCTTAGTATCTGCTTTGATACAATGCTGGGAAGAGTCTTTCAGAGGCACTCTGTAGTAGGCTGCTGTCCTGTTCTCTGTTTTCTCCCTCTTTTGATGTCCATCCCATTTGCCTTTCTGAATGAGGATTGAACATCTTGCCCAGTATCTTCCTTCTAGCTTAGCTTCTTTAGGTTTACATATTTTAGTATGATTATCTTATATTATATATCTAATATCCACTTATAAGTGAGTATATATCATGTGTGTCTTTCTGGTTTGGGGATACCTCAGTCAGGATGATCGTTTTTTGGATCCCACTATTTGCCTGCACTTTTCATGATTTCCTTGTTTTTAATTGCTGAGTAGTATTCAGTTTTATAAATGTACCACAATTTCTGTATCCATTCCTCAACTGAGAGATATCTGGATTGTTTCCAGGTTCTGGCTATTAAAAAGAAAGCATCTATGAACACGGATGAGCAAATGTCCTTGTTGTATACTTGAGCATCTTTTGGATATAGACCTAGTAGTGGTATAGCTCGATCTTGTGGTAGCACTATTCCTAATTGTCTGAGAAAGCACCAGATTGATTTCCAAAATGGCTGTACAAGTTTACATTACCACCATCAATGGAAGAGGGTTACCCTTTCTCTACATCCTCTCCAGCAGGTATTGTCACTTGAGTTTTTGATCTTAGCCATTTTGATGGGTGTAAGTTAAAATCTCAATGTCGTTTTAATTACATTTCCCTGATGGCTAAGGATATTGAACATTTCTTTAAGTGTTTCCCTGTCATTCAATATTCCTTTATTGAGAATTCTATTTAGCTCTGTACCCCATGTTTTAATTGGATTACCTGATTTGCTTCTGTTTAACTTCTTGAGTTCTTTAAATATTCTGGATATTAACCCACTTTCAGATACAGGGTTGGTAAACATCCTTTCCCAGTCTGTAGGCTGTCGTTTTGTTCTACAGAGAGTGTCCTTTGCTTTACAGAAGCTTTTCAGTTTCATGGGGTTTCATTTGTTGATTGTTCATCTTAGAGCCTGTGATGCTGGTATTTTGTTTAGGAAGTTGTCTCCTGTTCCAATGTGGTCAAGGATCTATTCCATTTTTTCTTTTAAAAGGTTTAGTGTGTCTCAATTTATATTGAGGTCTTTGATTGACTTAGACATTAGTTTTATGCAGGGTGATAAGTTGGATATATGTGCATTTTTCTACATATAGATAACCAGTTAGACCAGCACCACTTGTTGAAGATCCTATCTTTTTTTACTGTTTGGTTTTGGCATCTTTGTCAAAAATAAGGTTTCCTTATTGTGTATGGGTTTATTTCTGTGTCTTCTGTTTGATTCCATTGACTACCAGCCGGTTTCCATGCCAGTTTAATGCAGTTTTTACTACTGCTACTCTACAGTAGAGCTTGAGATTAGGGATGGAGATACCTCCAGATGATTTGCTGTTGTTTAGGATTGCTTTAGCAATTCTGGGTTGTTTATTTTTCCCTATGAGATTGAGAATTATTCCTTCAAGTTCTTTAAAGAATTGTGGTTTTTTTTAAATCAGAATTTCATTGAATCTGCAGATTGCTTTTTGTAAGATGGCCATTTTTACTATGTTAATCCTGCCAAGTCATGAGCATGGGAGACCTTTCCATCTTCTGATAAAATTCTTCCATCTCTTTCCTCAGTGACTTGAAGTTTTTTCATACAAGTCTTTGACTTGCTTTGTTAGTGTCACCCCAAGGTACTTTATGTCCTTTGTGCCTATTTTAAACGGTATTATTTCCCTAATTTATTTCTCAGCCCATTTATCTTTTGTATACAAGATGGCTTACTAGGGTTTTTTGTTTTTGTTTTTGAGTTAATTTTGTATCGAGCCACCATGTTGAAGGTGTTTACCAGCATTAGGAGTTCCCTGGTAGAATTTTGGGGGTCACTCATATATACTGTCATATCATCTGCAAATAGTGGTACTTTGATTTCTTCCTTTACAATTTGTATCCTCTTGCTCTCCTTTAATTGTTGTATTGCTCTAGCAAGGACTTCAAGATCTATGTTGAAAAGATATGGAGAGAGTGGGCAGCCTTGCCTTGTCCCTGATTTCAGTGGGATTGATTTTTCATTTCTCTCTATTTAGTTTGATTTTTGCTATAGGCTTGCCGTAAATTGCCTTTACTGTTTAGGTAAGTGCCTTGTATCCCTGATCTTTCCAAGGCATTAAATTTGAATGAATGTTGGATTTTGTCAAATGCTTTTTCAGCATCTAAGGAGATTATCATTTTTTTCTTTCAGTTTCTTTATGAGTTGGATTATGTTGATGGATTTCTGTACATTGAACTACACCCACATACCTGTGAGGAAGCCTACATGGTCATAATGGATGATATCTTTGATGTGTTCTTGGGTTTGATTTGACCTTTATTTTGTTGAGTATTTTTGCATCAATGTTCATAAGGGAGATTGGCCTGAAATTCTCTTTCTTTGTTGGGTCTTTCTGAAGTTTAGGTACCAAGGTGGCTGTAGCTTCATAGGATGAATTTGGTAATGTTCCTCCTGCTTCAGTTTGTGGAATAGTTTAAAGAGAATTGGTGTTAGCTCTTCTTTTGATAGCCTGGTAGAATTCTGCACTGAAACCATCTGGCCCTGGGCTTTTTTTTTTTTTTTTTTTTTTTTTTTTTTATGGATGGGAGACTTTTGATGACAGCTTCTATTTTCTTAGGGGATACAGGGTTATGTAATTTATTTACCTGGTCTTGATTCAGCTTTGGAATGGATCAAGGAAATTCTCATTTGATGTAGATTTTCAAATTTTGAGTTGTATGGGATCACGAAGTAAGACCAAATGACTGTTTGGATTTCCTCAATATTTGTTGTTATGTTTCCCTTTCCATTTCTGATTTTGTTGATTTAGATACTGTCTGCCTGCCTTTTAGTTAGTTTCACTAATGATTTGTCTATCCTGTTGATTTTTTTTCAAAGAACCAACTCTTAATTTCATGGATTCTTTCAATTGTTTTGTTTGTTTCGAATTTATTGATTTCAGCATGAGTTTGATCGTTTCCAGCCATCTTCTCCTCTTGGATGTGTCTGCTTCTTCTTTTTCTAGGACTTTCAGGTGAGCATTAAGTTGTTTGAATAGATGTTCCTAATTTCTTCTTGAAGGCCTTTAGTGCTTGAACTTTCTTATTAGCACTGCTTTCATTGTGTCCCATGAGTTTGGGTATGTTATGCCTTCATTTTCATTGAATTCTAGGAAGACTATAATTTCTTTCTTCATTTCTTCCCTGATCCAGCTGTCACAGAATAGTGATTTGTTCAGTTTACATTCATGTATATACTTTCTGCTTTTTCTGTTGTTGTTCACGTCCAACTTTAGTCCATGGGGGTCAGAAACGATACAATGGATTATTTCAATCTTCTTGTATCTGTTGAGGCTTGCTTTGTGGCCAACTATGTGGTCTTTTTTGGATAAGGTTACATGAGGTGCTGAGAAGAGGGTAAATTCTTTTGTGTTTCAGTGAAAGTTTCTGTAGATGTCTGTTAGGTCAATTTGACCTCTGTTAGAGTCATTGTTTCTTTGTTCAATTTCAGTTTTGTTGACATGTTCTTTGTTGAGAGTGGGGTGTTGATGTCTCTCACTATTAATGTGTGGGGATCTATGTTTGGTTTAAGTTTTTATTTATCTATCTATTTATTTATTTATTTATTTATTTATTTATTTATTTATTTATTTATTTTTACAAATGTGGGTGCCCTTGTATTGGGGGCATAGATGTTCAGGATTCTGATGTCTTCTTTATGGCATTTTCCTTTGATGAGTATGAAGTGTCCTTCCCCATCTCTTTTGACTAATTTTGGTTGAAAGTTTATTTTATTAGATATTAGAATGGCTACTCCTGCTTGCTTCTTGGGTCCATTTGCTTGGAAAACCACCTTCTAGCCCTTTATTCTCAGGTAATGTCTACCTTTGTGTCTTAGATGTGTTTTTTGTATGCAACAGATCGTTAGGTTGCTTTTGCATCCATTCTGTTAGTCTGTGTCTTTTTATTGGAGAGTTGAGTTCAATGACATTGAGAGAGATTAATGACCAGTGGCTGTGAGATCCTTTGATCTTGATGTTGGTTGTAGTGATGTGTTTGTGTGCTTGTCTACTTTTAGTTTTGCTGTAGAGAGGTTATTTTTTTCCTGTGTTTTCCTGAAAATAGTTAGTTTTATTGGGTTGTGTTTTTCTATCTAGAATCTTCTGTAATGCTGGAACTATGGGTAGGTATTGTTTAAATTTGTTTTTGCCATTGAATGTCTTGTTTTCTCCATCTATGATGGCTGAGTTTCTTGCTGGGTATAATATCCTGGGCTCACATTTTTGTTCTCTTAGGTTCTGCTTGATATCTGTCCAGTCCCCTCTGGCTTTCATAGTCTCTGTTGAGAAGTCAGGCGAGATTCTGATGGCCTTGTCATTATGTGTTACTTGGCCTTTTTCTCTTGCAGCTTTTAGTATTTTTTCTTTGTTCTGTATCCTTCCTGTTTTCATTATTATGTGGTTGGAGGATTTTCTTTTCTGGTCTAATTTATTAGGTGTTCTGTAGGCCTCTTGTATTCTTATAGGCCTCTCCTTTAAACTGGGGAATTTTTGTTCTTTGATTTTGTTGAAAATATTTTCTGGGCCTTGGAGGAGAGAATCTTCTTTTTCCTCTGTTCCTCTTATTCTTAAGTTTTGTCTTTTCATGTTGTCTTGGATTTCTTGAATGGTTTCTGTAAGGAATATTTTAGAATTACCATTTTCTTTAATGGTTACATTGATTTCTTCCATTGTATCTTCCATAAATGAGATTCCTTCTTCCATCTCTTACAGTTTGTTGGTTATGCTTACCTCTGTAGTTCCTGTTTTCTTCCCTACTTTCTTCCTCTCCATGATTTCCTCCATTTCTATTTTCTTTAATTTTTCCAATGCTATCTTCAGATCTTGAACCGTATTATTGATTTTATTCACCTGTTTTAATGTACTTTCCTGTTTTTCCTTCAATTCCTTCACCTGTGTTTTGAACATTTCTTTGTTTCTTTTATTTATTTCAATGATTTAATCATTTCCTTTCTGAATGAAACAAACTGATTGGCTGAATGCTCCTGTATTTCTTTAGGGATGGCGGTGATTTGTTTGACTTTATCTTCCTTTATTTCTTTATGCATTTTATTTGTTTCCTCCATAAAACTCTTCATAAGCAAAGATGTGAGCTCATCTTGTTGAATTTCACTTATGATATGTTGTCCAAAGCTACTTGTCCCTAAATAACTGGGTTCTAGAGATGTCATTTTGATTTGCATTTTGTTGGTTGTGCTTTTACCCTGGCCTCTCCCCATCTGACTGTCTCAGCTGTTGCCTGTTAGTTTCTGGTGTCTGAAGGAATCCTGGGCTAAGGATAACAGCCTTAGCAGGAAGATGGTTGTTCCTGAAGTAGGCCTCCTTAGCTTTTTGGATGTGGTCATCCAAAGTGTCATGCTTCTCATTAATTGCTACAGCTGACCTCCGGCATATGGACTTGTCTGTTAACTGTGGTCATTGGTAGTCAGGGGTCTGTCCTCTCACCAGGAGAAGTCCTTGAGGCAGCTGCATTGCTGCTGGGTTTCTTGCTCTGAGTTTAGTGAGCTGCTGCTGCTGCTCTTACTCTGGGTTTGCTGGGAACAACCCTTTTGAAGAAACATGGAGCAATGTGGTTTGGTCAGTTTACCTAGAGATAACTGGTTGCACATTGGAGCAATCTGGGGGCTGATTCCTTCTAAGGCTTCTGTAGGTCTAAGGTTAGAGCTCTGTGTCTAGTAACCAAGAGGTAATCAGTTGCAAGTGAGCTCAACAATTATGCGTGCAGCAGGAACCAAGAAACTTTTTCCCACTATGGGGTTTCCTCCTGAAAGGAAGACCCAGTCTGTGGTGTTTTGGGGTCTTTAGTTCCCTGTGAGATAATGAGTAGGTCATACAGCCATAGGTGAGTGGCTCTGCACTAGTGATTCAGCACCTGCAGGAACCTGGGAACATTTCCTGAGAACTTTTCAGGGGCCTGGGGCGGGGGTGTTGGCTGAGTGTCCTGAGGTAGGACCTGATGTTTCTCTCACCATGGGATTTTGTATACGAAAGACAAAATGGCTTAGAAAGAAATTAGGGAAACTACAGCCTTCACAATAGCCACTAATAACATAAAGTACCTTGGTGTGACTCTAAAAGATCAAGTGGAAGACCTGTTAAAAAATAAAAAAGCTTCAATTCTCTGAAGAAAGAAACTGAAGAAGATATCAGAAGATGGAAAGATCTCCCATGCTCATGGATCATTACGATTAACATAGTGAAAATGGACATCCTGCCAAGAGCAATCTACAGATTCAATGCAATTCCCATCAAAACACCAACACAATTCTTTACAGAACTTGAAGGAATAATTTTCAATTACATATGGGAAAATAAACAACTCAGAATTGCTAAAACAATCCTAAACAACAACAGATCATCTGGAGGTATCTCTATTCTTGATCTCAAGCTGTACTACAGAGGAATAGTAATAAAAACTGCATGGTACAGGCATAGAAACAGAATGGTGGATCAATGGAATAAAAAAGAAGACCCAAAAATAAACCCACACATATACAGATACTAGATTTTGACAAAGAAAGAAAAATCATACAATAGAAAAAATATTGCATTTTCAACAAATGTTGCTGGTCTAACTGATGTCTACATGTAGAAAAATGTAAATAGATCCATATTTATCACCCTGCACAAAATTAAAGTGCAAGTGGATCAAAGACCTCAACATAAAAGGAGACACTAAAGCTGTTAGATGAAAAAATGGGGAATATCCTTGACCTCATTGGCACAGGAGACAACTTCCTGAACAGAACATCAAGAGCACAGGCTCAAAGATCAACAATCAATAAATGGGACCTCATGAAACTGCAAAGCTTCTGCAAAGCTAAGGGCACTGTCTGCAGAACAAAATGAAAGCCTACAGACTGGGAAAGGCTCTTCAACAACTCTGTATCTGACAGACAGCTAATATCCAGAATATAAAGAACTTATGAAGATGAAAAGCAACAAATCAGGTAATCAAATTAAAAAATGGGGTACAGAGATAAGCAGAGAATTCTCCACAGAAGAATATCAAATGGCAGAGAAACAGTTAAAAAAGAAAGAAAGAAAGAAAGAAAGAAAGAAAGAAAGAAAGAAAGAAAGAAAGAAAGAAAGAAAAGGCTCAACTTCCTTAGTCATCAGGAAAATGCAAATAAAACTGACCCTGAGATTTCACCTTACACACATCAGAATGGGTAACATCAAGAACTCAAGTAACAACACATGCTGGAGAGCATATGGAGAAAGGGCAACGCTCCTCCACTGCTGGTGGGAATGTAAACTTGTACAACCACTTTGCAAATCAATATAGTTCTTTCTCAGACAATTAGGAATAGTACTTCCCAAAGACCCAGCTATACCACTCCTAGGCCTATATCTAAAAGATACTCAAGTTTACAACAAGGACATTTGCTCAACCATGTTCATAGCAGCTCTATTCATAATAGCCAGAGTCTGGAAACAACCCAGATGTCCCTCAATGGAGGAATGGTTGTAGAAATTGTGGTATATTTACAAAATGAAATAATACTATGCAATTAAAAACAAGGAAATCATGAAATTTGCAGGCAAATAGTGGGAACTAGAAAAGATCATGTTGAGTGAGGTATCCCAGAAGGAGAAAGATACACATGGTATATACTCACTTATAAGCGGATATTAGTTATATAATATATGATAAACATAATAAAATCTGTACACCTAATGAAGATAAGCAAGAAGGAGGGCCCTGGGTAAGATGTTTAATCTTCATTCAGAAAGGCAAACAGGATGTACATTGGAAGAGAGGGAAAACAGGGAGCAGGTCAAGGGCCCTACCACAGAGGGCCAATGAAAGCCTCTACACAGCATTGTATCAAAACAGATACTGAGACTAATGAACAAACTTTGGTCAGAGTGCAAGGAATCTAATGAAAGAGGTGGGCATGAAAGACCTGGAGGGGACAGGAGCTCCACAAGGAGAGTAACAGAACCAAAAATATGTGCCTAGGGCTCTTTTCTGAGAATGATACTCTAACCAAGGACCAAGCATAGAGATAACCTAGAACTCCTGCACAAATATAGCCCATGACATCTCAGTCTCCAAGTAAGGGGTACAGTTCTCTAGTAAGGAGAACAGTGGCTGTCTCTGACATGAACTCAGTGTTTGTCTCTCTGATCACTTCTCCCTGAGGGGGAAACAACCATACCAGCCCACAGAGGAAAACAGTACAGCCAGTCTTGGTGAGACCTGATAGGCCAGTGTCAGATGGAAGAGGAGGAGGAATGTCACTATCAGTGGACTGAGGCATGGGCATCTGAGGCGAAGAGGGAGGGATGGTGGGATTGAGAAGGGATGAGGGAGGTGGCTATAGCTAGGATAGAAAATGAATATATTGTAATTAACAAAAGTAAAATAGTTTTTAAGAGTCAAAATTTACATGACATAAGTCACTCTTAATATTAATTTTCTAAGGACACACCAAATATATTTACAAACAGGCTAGGTATGCAATCAATAATATTGCTGAAATTTGTTCATATAAACCCCTCAATGTGATTCTAGAAATCTTTTTTAATGTAATTTATTTATTTTTATATCAATCACAGGTTAGGTACTTTGCATCCCAGGCGTAGCCCCCTCTCTCATTCCCTCCCACTCTTCCCATCCCTCCCTCATCTCCTCTCTGCCCCCTCCAAGTCAATCTTATAAAAATGACCTGTTTTTAGATGTCTCTTGGCATATCTGTACCAGCAGCTCTGTCTTTACGGATGATACATGGTAATTGTAGTATTGGATGTGATGGCTTCATAGAGAAAAAAACACTAAAAATTCTTTATGACTTTTCTGTGATGTCAAAATGTTTTAAAAATATTTTCACCCTTTAAGTTGACTAAAGAATCAAGTTCTTGCTAATTCTCAATGGCGATTAAAATCAGATATATTTATTTACACCACTCTTCTATGCATATAACACGTAAGTACTTGAATAAATTTAAGGGTTTAGTAAATCCCCATTTCATCCCTAGAGAATGACAGAGGCCAGGTATGAAGCAATGAAATCCCCCTAGATGTATTTCATGAACAAACATCTTAGAATCATCTCACACAAACACACAAAAAACTTTGAAGGAACTAGTGTGTGAAATAAAATTCCCACTCTTTGATCTCTAGCCTTAAGCTCAAAAGGAATTTGTTTAAATATCAGTATAGTTGAAAGAGTAAGGATGTGGGGATGGATGGTCATAATATTCAATATATAAAAATGTCATAATGAAACCCATTCTTTCATGTGCTATTTTAAAACTAAAAAAGAAAATATATTTAAGTAAACTTAACGAATACCTCTTACATAATGAACACAACTTTGCCAGTTCAATATGAGAAATGAGGAAACTCTTCATACGACATTATAACCAGAAAAAAAATTTTCTAATGACCTAGAGGCTAACATGAGGAAATAATAAACCAGCACATTATTACAAACAGCAGATTTACATAGGTGAATGTGCTACTAACCTGAGGAAAGAATGAGCATCAACTGTGTGAATAGTGTACCAACACCTATATTGAGGCTTTAGACTTACTTAACCCTCACATTGACTTTTTGGTGTGAATGTATTTTTATTTTCTTATGTAGGAGAAAATTGAAAGCTAGAAGAATCAACTGGTCCAAATTTATATAAACAAATGGTACTGAAACTGAGGTGAAAAATTGTCTGTTTCCTTCCAACTCCTGTAGCTTTTGTTTTGTCTGTTTTCCGCCATGAAAAGTTTAAAGGCTTACAAACTTTAAAAGTTTAAAAGTTTAAAGTTCTTTTACAAACTGTTGGAAATGTTTAGTGTCACAAATAAGAACTACAATTTTGGATACTAGCAAAGCCTTTGAAGGACATAAAACAGAATTATGAAGAAAACATGATTGAAGGGAAAAGGTGGGAAACACAAATCTCCAGTAGTAATATTTGAGATAAACATATAATTAGAAGGAGTAAGCAAAGAGGATGCAAATGAAAATATTCCAAAATAAGGAAGACTCACATATTTGAAGATTAGTGACAAGGTCACAGTCAGAAGAGGAAACAGAGTACTGAGAGATTGTATATGCAACATTTGATAAGGCATGATGAAAAAAAGGATTTTAATTTTAGACTGCAGCCAACACACATTAGGGGACTGTGTGGGAAGAGCTACAGTTTAACTCACATTAAAATATAAAAGTTATTTATGGATTTATGTGAGGAGGATACTTAAGAACCCAACAATGTAAACAAAGAAACCAATTAAAACACACTCCTGCAGAGGAGTAATGAGTTAGCCCAGAAGAATGGTAGATAAATTGTGGAATTTGTAAGACATACTTAGCTTTGAACAGTATTTTCAAATTAAATTTGAGGAGTTTCTTATGGGCTAAATATTGAATGAGTTAGAAAGAGAACTCAAGATTTAACTCTTCTAGATCATTATATTGAATAGCTAAACTGATCTAAAGCAGATCATATTTCCAGTTAGTTAGATGCAGAAGATTTAGAAGAAGAGTCATATTTGATGATGGTGAAAGAGGGAATAAGATAGATTACTGTTTGACATGTTTATTCAATATAATGGAGAAAATGACAATCAGGCAGCTTAACACCTGCAATGATTTGAAGAGAAATGCTCCCCCACCCAGACTAATATGTTTGAATAATTTGTTCACGGTTTGCTGAACTGTTTTTGGATTGGAAATATATGGCCTTTTTAGAGGAGATGTTTCGATGGATGAACATGTGGCTTCGAAGGAATAGTGTCACTCCTAGTGTGCTCTTTGCCTCACACAATGGCTTAAAGATGGGAACTCTCACCTGTTTCTACTACCATGCATTCACCCTGCCTTTATAGATGATAACACCCTAAATCCTTAAACCCAGTTGAATACTTTATAAGTTGCTTTATCAAGGTATTTTACCATAGCAATAGAAAAGTTACCAAGACAATATAGAAGTTAGGAATACAGTCTGTTTAAATGCCATTAAAAGTAACTGTGTATATTCTTCCCACATACCCAAGCCAAAGAGCTATATGGAAAGTGTTGAAATATCCATAGCCTAATGTATGTTTTGCTACATCAATATCACTAAGGCAATGAGGCATCTCCATATCACCATGCAATGCTTATTTAATATCATAGCGCTTGGTTCCATGTAGAATGTGGCAATAAAAATAAACCTAGAGATCTATAAATGTACAAAAACTAAATAGGAGTCATCCACCTAAAAACGGATGTGTCTACTGTTAACAGGTACAAAAACAACATTCAGATAGGTAAATGTTACAAAGGCAGAAATCGTTCATGCTCCAGGATACTATAGCAAAGTAAAAGCGTCTTTTAGCATCAGGCATCAGAACTGGAATATATTTCTGCATTTTTTTCCAAGATTGTTACGGATAATTTTTTGTTTGTTTGTTTGTTTGTTTATTTTGATTTATTTATTTACTTTGTATCCCTGCTGTAGCCCCATCCATCTCCTCCCATTCTCACCCAGCCTCCTTATTGTCACCCTATGCCCCTTACCTAGTCCACTGATAGAGAAGAACCTTCTCCCCTTCTATCTGAACCTAGCTTATCAAGTCCATCAGGGCTGGCTGCAAAGTCTTCCTGTGTGGCTTGGCAAGGCTGCACCCCACAGGGGGAGGTGATCAAAGAGCCAGCCACTGATTTCACATCAGATACATCCCCTGCCTCTCTTACAAAGGAACTCACTTGGAAACTGAGCAGCTCATTGGTTTCCTGCGAGCGGTGATTCTAGGTTATCTCCATGCACGGTCCTTGGGTGGAGTATCACTCTCTGCAGGCAACCCTGGGCTCAGGTTTTTTGTCTTATTCTCTTTGTGGAGTTCCTGTTACCTCCAGGTCTTTCTATCTCTCTCTTCTTCCATAAGGTTTCCTGCACTCTGCCCAGAGTTTGACTATGAGTCTCAGTATCTCTTTTCATACCATGATGGGTACAGTCTTTTATAGGGTCTCTGGGGAAGGCTCGCGTTCTGCTCCTTGTCTTCTTCAATGCTATCCTGTTTGCCCTTCTGAGTGAGGTTTCAGCCTCTTCCCTAAGGTCCTTTGTTGTTTAGCTTCATTGAGATTATAGATTTTATTATGTTTATCCTATATTATATGCCTAATACCCACTTATAAGTGAGTATGTGCCATGTATGTCTTTCTGCTTCTGGGATACCTCACTCAGTATGATCTTTTTTACTTCCCAATTTATTAATATTTTCTGTCCCTTGAAACATGTAATCTTTTTTGTTTATTCCAATTATTCTTAGACTTCATCTTTTCATGCCATCCTTGATTTCTTGGATTATTATGTTTGGGATTTTTCTGATTTTATTTTTCTTTGAGAGATGAATCATTTTCTGCAATAGTATCTTCAGTGCCTGAGATTCTGTCTTTCATTTCTTGTATTCTGTTAGTGATGCTTACCTTCGTTGTTCTTGGTCTCTTCTCTAAGTTCTCCAGCTCCAGAGTTTTCTCTGTTTGTGTTTTCCTTATTGTTTCTAATTCTTTTTTCTTGTCTTGCACCGTTTCCTTCATCTCTTTGAATGTAGATTCCTGTCTGTCCATGATGACCCCTCTTTTTGTTCATTTCCTCTTTATGTACATCTATGTGTGTCTCCATTTTTTGTTCATTTCCCCTTTATGTGCCTAGAGTAAGTGCATAATTATAGGTTTAAGATCATTTTCCTACATTTCAGTTGCAATAGAATATTGGTTGATTTTTGGAGATTCTGGTGAAGCCATGATATCCTGGATTTTGTTACCTGTATTCTTTTTTTTAATTTATTTATTTTTATATCAATCACAGGTTAGGTACTTTGCATCCTAGGCGTAGCCCCCTCCCTCATTCCCTCTCACCCTCACCCTCCTTCCCTCAGCTCCTCCCCGCCCCCTCCAAGTCCACCAACAGGGGAGGACCTCCTCCCCTT
>CM053742.1:49733203-49762360 GCA_028658305.1 Pachyuromys duprasi
AATGAAGTCAAGAAGTTAAAAAGCAAGAAATCAAGTAATCCAATTAAAAAAAATGGGGTATGGAGCTAAAAAGAGAACTGGTTGTAGAGGATTATAGAATGACAGAAAAACACTTAAAGTAATGCTCAAAGTCCTTAGCCATCAGGGAGATGCAAATCAAAACGACCCTGAGATTTCACCTTACCTCCACCAGAATGGCTAAGATCAAAAACTCTTAGTGACATCGCATGCTGGAGAGGTTGTGGAGAAAGAGGAACTGTCCTCCATTGCTGGTGGGAATGCAAACTTGTGCACCACTCTGGAAATCAATTTGGTACTTTCTTAGACAATTAGAAATAGTGATTCCTCAAGACCCACCTATACCACTCTTAGGCATATATCCAAAAGATGCTCAAGTACACAACAAGGACATTTGCTCAACTATGTTCGTAGCTGCTTTATTTATAGTAGCCAGAACCTGGAAACAACCCAGATGTCCCTCAGTTGAGGATTATTTACAGAAATTATGGTATTTTTACACAATGGAATACTTCTCAGCAATTAAAAAGGAAGAAATCATGAAATTCACAGGCAAATGGTGGGACCTGGAAACGATCATCCTAAGTGAGGTATCCCAAAAGCAGAAAGAAACATATGGTATATACTCAGTTATATAGACCTATAGGATAGGAAGCACATGCTGAAATCTATATACCTAGGGAAGATATACAAGAAGGAGGACCCAGGTTGGTATGATCAATGCCCGTTTAGATAAAAAAATGGGATGGACATTGAGTGGAGGATAAAAGAAGCAACAGGACATGAGCACACCACAGAGGGCCTCTGAAAGAATCAATATAGCAATGTATCAAAGCAGACATTAAGACTGACAACCAAGCCTTTGGTAAAGGGCGGGAAATAATAATAAAAATAGGGGAAGTTAGTAAGACTTGGGGAGAACAAGAGCTCCACAAAGACCAAACTGAGCAGGGCACAGGGGTCTTCTAACGAGACAGTTTCTCCAACCAAGGACCATGTATGGATATGGCCTAGAACCCCCGCTCAGATGTGGCCCATGGTAGCTCGGTGTCCAACTGAAGACCCTAGTAAAGGGAACAGGGACTGTTTCAGTCATGAACTGGATGGCTTGCTCTTTGACCCTCCACTATACACACCAGGGAGTAACAGCCTAGCTAGATCTGAGGGGAGGACATTGCAGCCAGCTGTGAGGAGACAAGATGAACTGGGCTCAGATGAAAGGGAAGAAGATCCTCCCCCATGGGTGGACTTGGTGTGGGCAGGGTGGAGATGAGGGAGGGATGGGGAGAGTGGGAGGAAATGAGGGAGGGGGCTAAGCCTGGGATGCAAAGTACATAACCTGTGATTGATATAAAAATAAATAAATTACATTTTAAAAAGAAAAAACAAAAACTCTGCAAATGAATCTGCAATCACTTTCAGCCATGTGTTTCACTGTTGAAGTGTATGATTACATATAAAAAAGAGGGAAATTAGAATGGTCTATATATTAATGATTTGGAGTTGGTGATATAAATAGTAGTTCATGTTGGAAGCTGAGTTTTGCACAACATAATAAGGATCTAAATAGTAGAATGCACTTAAAATTAAAGATGAGGGAGAAATACTAGAAGTTAGAAGATTAAACAGGGATGGGACAAAGGGAATTAGGGAAAGGGTATTTAATGGAATAACTAAAGCTGATGATGTATGAACAGCCCATTAGTTAATAATCTAATTTGTAACATTAAGAAACAAAGATTTTGAACAGAATTTTTCTCCAAAAGTAGAAAAAATCACTCCCAGAATGTATGGGTTATTAAATGAAAATCTCAGTGCAAGTCACAGAATACCTAATTATGTTTTAGTAATCACAAAGGCAAATAGTTATTCAAAACAACTTGGGCTACTGACATTGCCATGACTGCTCACTATAACTATGTAGTACTAAACTATGTGTAAGACACCATACATTTTGGCAGAAAAACATGAATCATTCAAACTCAAATTGACCTAGAAACTTCTTTCCTCTGGCTAGCATTCACAGTTCCAAGAAGGTGCTTGGCAGGCTGCTATGGGAAGAACTTCATCATTTGTCTTTTCAATTACTGGACTCCACATTTTATAATACTGAATTGCCAGGTAAACTGTAACAACTTGTGCAGTAGTGGCACAACTATGATTGGATAACTGGCTGCCTTGGAATTGGATCTGAGGCCCACTGTACAAGGGATAATTTCACACCTGTTGTATAATCCTGGCCCAGAATCCAGGGCTGGAGTAGTCATAGGCCATAGAATAGAATCTGCTTTTGTTGTTGTTGTTATTTTCTTTTCTTTTTCATGCTGTCTATTTTCTTTCTAAATATTGTGTTTATACTTATAGACCTGGGCTGACTTAAACTCGGTCAGAGAAATTTCATTTTGCATTTGGTATCAGTCTAACATGAAGTGTAATAACTTCTCAAAGGGTTGAGGACGTGAAGAAACTACATACTTTACCTTAAATGGGTGAAGAAGACAAAAAGACCTTGTGCACACAGATAAGCAAGGGAGAAGCCAAGAAAGTTAAACATACAGCTTATCTTTTCAATAGAATGGGAAGTGTAGCTGGTCTTCCTGGAATGTCAGGAATGTTGTGGTTTTATAAACTGGTGATCCTTTGCTATCTGATAAAACAGGCTTAATCCTTATCTACAGAGTTTACTTATCCCAGACCCCTCCCCTTCCAAGCTTAAGCTTTACTTTCAGGCCATAAACACATTCTTATGAGTGATGTCACTTGTACTTTACAACAGCCTAAGTGATTTCTATGTTTTTTAGGACCAATCTAATCCTGACACCCACAGGTATTGTGTTTACCCCAGTCAAGTTTCCTAGACTCTGAATCTTGGGTATTATCACTAAGTTAATAATACCTATTCTTGTGAAAGAAAAGAGATGTACTTTGTTTTTTTTTTTAATTTATTTATTTTTATCTCAATCACAGGTTAGGTACTTTGAATCCTAGGCGTAGCCCCCACCTCATTCCCTCCTAGCCTCCCACTCCCTCCCTCCCTCATCTCCCTCCTCCTCGCCCCCTCCAAGTCCACCAACAGGGAAGGACCTCCTCCCCTTCCATCCAACCCCAGCTTATCCTGTCTCCTCAGGGCTGGCTGCAATGTCGCCCCTGGGATCTAGCCAGTCTGTCACTCTCCAGCTTGTATGGGGGAGGGTCAAAGAGTCAGCCATCAAGATCATGACTGAAACAGTCCCTGTTTCCCTCACTAGGGTCTTCAGTCCTACACCGAGCTATCATGGGCCCCATCTGTGCGGGGGTTCCAGGCCACATCCACACATGGTCCTTGATTATAGAAACCGAAGAGATGTACTTTGTAAAGAATCTCTATGCAAACATGTTTTAAATTGTGCACTTGGTACTAAGTTAATTGTTATCTGAATACCTTTTTCCCCAAAATATGATGTGCTTAAATATAGCTAAGGTAAAACTGTCTACATCAGAATCTAGATAGAAATCTTGGCCTGCTCCAGTACTGATTATTATAAAATTGGACTGCGCCAAGTTTCATTCTTACTTCACCCTGATTATTTTTCCCTGTCTGCTGTAAATCATGGAGGGAAATCACAACAAATGGTATATCTATATTAAGCCCCTACCAGGAGCACCACTTCTGAGAGAAAGTGGAAGAAATATAAAGAGCTGGAGGATGGGAAGGAGTGTTGTAAAATGATGCCTCCTGGACATAACATAACTACTGTACTCATGAACTCACAGCAGCTATAGTTATCTGCACAAGATCAAACCTGTCAAAATTCCAGCATAGACAGCATACATTATCTTCAGGCCACATCTCTTATTAAGAAGATATTAGTAGTTGACAGGTTCTGAGCTACTTTATTTTTGTTTCGAAGTTGAAGAATGTTCTTATTGTGTCTGGCGAAGTACTCAGTTGCAATATCAAACACTGTAACTCAGTTTATCTCTACAAAAAATTCCTAGAAAATATTTTTTGCACATATGACTACTGATAAGATACCTATGTTCCAGCAATGCTTTCTCAGCCATGCATATACAGGCAACACTAACAGAGAGTAATATATATATTTTAAAAAAGATATGAAGTTGAAAGGGAGATCTTTTGGGGCTATATGGGGAGATTTGAAAGGGGAAGTGGGAGATATGTATGATAAAATTTTATTGTGTACATGTATGAAATTCTCAACAATAATAACAATTTTACATTTTCACTTATAAGTGTGAGTTTTAAAAATAAGTTCTAGAAATCATTGTGATAATAGACCTTTTAACAATAGTTAAGCAAAGTAAAATTTACTGAGTTTCGAAAAGTTTTTAATATTCCAGAGAAAATAGAATCTATCTTGATCTGCCCAAAGGAAAAATTATCAATATTATCCTTCTTAATGTTTAAATAACATATGCTTTTTGCATTTTTAAAAACATGTAAGTGTATTCACTAATTTGCCTTATGTAAAAATTCTTGTTTTAGGTGCTTCAGAACCCTTGGGAAATTCCATGCTTACCTGTTGCAAAGTTATTGGACATTTTATGATTTTTATCCGAAGTTATTTACAATATGGGTTTTTGTAAACAAAGCTGTGCAATTTTCCAACAGATGGACTCCACATCTGTGTTCCGAAGAAAAGAGGCTGAAATTTCTTGGTAATAGTTACTGTTTAGGGGGCTTTCCAAACTAACTTCCAAAGCTCTGTTGACATTTCCTAGATCCTGATGAAACCTAATTAGTGAGAGCTATACAAAATCTTTTTTTTCTACATTCACCATAGGGAGAACATTATGAAACTCTTGCACACTATAATATACTTTCCATGGTCACTGATCATTAAGAGAATTTTCACTCTGGTTTTAAAGAAGAAATGTACAGTTTAAAATGCACCTTATTTTTCCCATGAAGAGATATGCAAATAAAATGTCTACAAATCTAAAACATAATCCTTCCTAAAGAAATGTAATAGAGTTCTTACACAGATAAGCTCTTGCATATTCTTATGGATTACAAAAGAGATTATTCTCAATGGTCTAACACTACAAAATCAAATATAATGTCCATACAATACTGAGAGCAAAATATTTTACCTCAATTCTGTCCTCAAGCTTCTGGGATGCTTAATAATGTTCTTTAAAGAGTCATTTAAAAAAGAGGCATGTTTAGAGCATTGTTTGTTTGCAACTATTGAATCATTTGTTGTCCCATGTTACAGTGCCAAGAAACAAAGGATACTGATGGCACAATATTGTACATTTATACTTAGACACTGGAAAAGGAAATGTGAATTGTGACTCATATACTTAGTGGTTGTGAATCATGGACTGAAAATGTAAAATAACATCTGCTGTTGACATGTTAGTTTCTACAATTCTACCTTAGTTCTTAGCCCCTATCCTTCTTAGGTGCCAAGTCATTGCAAGTTGTCTTTAAATTCCCTCTTACATGACAATGATGTTAAAAGATAATGCAGTTTACAGGGTAATCCTGTAAACTGCTTTGTTGCCACTTGACTGTGCCTTCCTTTAAAAAATGAAAATCCCTGTTTCCTCAATTCCTTTTAAATTCACAAGTCTCAGGGTTTTGATCCCAGACAAGGATGAAGAGAAAAATATCCCACTCTGCTAGTTTATCCAAAAGCTGACCTTTCAGAACCTAGAAAAATAAGTATTTAGATACTGAGCATTTTTTAAAAAATCAATGGTCATTGTTTATCCTTTTGAGAACTACCTGTTCATTTTATTAGCTTACATATTGATTGCCAGAGGTTTGGTTGAGGAATTTTTTTTTTGGTGTTTTCTTTCTACAATACTTTGTACATCCTCAGTGTTAATACCCTGCTTGAAATATAGCTGTCACAGATTTTTCATGTTGTACACTATCTGCTTGATCTACTCATTGTTTTCTTTGCTATAATGAACCTTTTTAAATCCATGTATTTCCATTGTTAGGTATTAGAGTTATTTCCTGTGCCATTGACATCCTACTCAGAGAGTTCATACTTAAGTTTTTATCTTGGAGAATTTGTTTTCTTCAGGTGGCTTCATATTTCAACTTTTAAATTAAGTTATTTGACCCACTTTAAACTGATATTTTCTATAGAGGAGGAAGGATGTAATATCATGAAAGGAAGGAGAAGGGAAGAACAATCAACGAAATTGAAGTCTGCAAGAAAATGCTGTAATGAAATATATTGCTTTGCATGCTAATTTAAAAACAAATTATAAAACTTAAATGTATTTGGTAGGCCTTTGATTTCTGGCCAGAATTCATATAATGTACATTATGAGTGCTTTGATAGTGTATGTTATAACACTGAATCATAGCATTCTTTGAATTAAGTCTCAGTGGTTTTGAGCAGGCCTTATCACAAGCTTCTGCAGTTCACTGAACTGTAAAATGATCTAGAGCATCACCAAATTTAGTAAACTAAGAAAATAAACTGTTTGCATTTTACCTTTTTAAAATTCACTTCTCATCCTTATTGTGTCCCCCTCCCTCCTGTCTTCCTGGTCCTGCCCTCCCTTTCTCTTCCTCCTGTGCCCTTCCCCCTCCTTTTCAGGAAAGGGGAGGCCTCAACCAACCCATCTGAGCATATCAAGTTGCATCAGGACTGAGCACATCCTCTTCCTTGGTAGCCTGGACAGGCAGCCCTACTAGGGGGAAATGATCAAAATGCAGGTATCAGGGCCCTTGAAGAGAAATCACCTGCTCCCCTTTCTAGGAAACCAACATGAAGCCCAGGCTATCCATAAGCTGCATCTGTGTAAGGGGCTTAGGTCCAGTTCATGCATGGTACTTGGCTGGGGCTTCAGTCCCCACAAACCCCTCTGGCCCACGATTATTTAGCTTTGCTGGTCTTCTTGTGGATCTTCTCCTGTCCCCTCTTGGTTATTCTGTCCTTCCCCTTACTTTTCTACAAGGCTCCCTGCACTCTTCCCAATGACTGGTTGTGGACCTCTGCATCTATTTCCATCAACTCCTAGGTGGAGCAACTCAGAAGATAGCTATGCTAGGCTCCTGTCTGCAAGCTTAGCAAAATATCATTAATCATATCAGGGGTTGGCTGTCTCCCATGGGGTGAGTCTCAGATTGGGCAGTCATTGGTTGGACATTCCTGCAATCTCTCCTTTATTTTTGTTCCTGCACATCTTATAGGCAGAGTAAACTTTGGTTCTAAATTTTTGTGGGTGGGTTAGTGTTTAAGTTTCCATCTTCTCTTGCTTTTAAAAATAATAATGGAAAAATTAATTTTAAGTTACAACTACTCTTCTCATCCGCCAATATTTTGTTTTACTGAAAAACATTTTTATACAACATATTTTTGTCTCAGTTTATCCTCTCCAAACTTCTCCTAGATCTTCTGACATCCTTCCAACTCCACAACTTTTCTTTCTCTCTCAGAAAATGAAGAGGCAAATAAAAAAAGATCAGAATAAAATAGAACAAAAGAGAAACATACATGATTTTTTACTCTCAAAATAAACTATTTGATAGGAAATCTGAGAATACCTACTGTAGGCTTAGATTTTTCACCTAACCTACTTTATTTAAGGTTCTTAAACACCTTTACATCCTTAGGGAAAAGAGCTGTAGACCCCTTTTACCAACTTGCTGCTGATTTGGGTTTATGGGTCCTTATGGGATTGACCAAACTCATTTGTCAGGATACCAGCAGTCCAGTCCAAAGGACAACATCAAACAGCAACACAAATCAGCACAATCCAAAAGATCAGGATAAGTCAGAAAAAGCCATAAGACTCAGTTGGATTGCCCCAAGAAGTTCTCTGGAAAGTTTCTCTTTGTGAAGTCAAATGTCAAAGCATAAAAATCAGTGCAGCAATGTCTATCCAAAAAGCTATGTCTTACTGTCCATGAACTTCTATTAATCTTCTCTCCTTTAAGTCCACACACAGATGTTCTCAGCTGCCCAAAATCATGTCCCTCACATGACAGAATGCACAGCAAAATGTCACATACCAGCCTCCAAAAAAACCTCACATACCTTTTTCATGAGACAGCTTGCAGCAAAACATCATATGAGAAAACTTAGTCTTCAAAGAAACCAGAAACTTCCACTTCATCCTACTTCTAATATAAAAAATTTAGTCCTATAGAGAAATCAAGCTGGAATAGAGCTGGAAATATCCTCCTTGATGTTTATTTTCTTTAGGTTTATGAGTACAGTACTATCATTAGTAATCTTCCCCAGTGGTACACCCTGAATACTACAGTACTACCCTGTGTCTACTTGTGCAATAGTGACATGACTCTTTTAGAGGTAACCAGTCATCTTCCTAACTGAATTTGAGGCCTGTTCCACTAGAGGCAACTCATGTCTTGTATTATGTACCTTGCAGAAGTTCATGGAAAAAGAGATAATAAGTCTTTCTGCTATTTGCTAAATAGGCATGGCACCTTCTTTATATTTATGTTATACACATACATTGGTACTATCCTTGGTGAGAGAAGCTTCTTTTTTCAGTGAGTGGTAGTTAATACAGAGATTCATACCAAATCAAAGAGATAATTTACTATTGGTTCCTCAACCTTAATGGACATCTAAATCATATTCTCCTATCCAAGACTCAGTGAACACTGTGTAAGAACTGGTAAAAGAATGTGAGAGCAAAAGACTAGTAAAGACTGCTTTGAAAACAGTATATTTTGTGCATGATAAGACCACTGTACTTGTGATCTCACAAAAGTTGTAGTTACCTACAGAACACGTGTACCAGAGTCCTTCAACATTTTAGTATGGACAAGGGGAGAGGTTCCACCAATAGCTGCAGAGCTGTTGGTAGTTACTGACTGCTGAGGAGAAGGGGAAAGGACATTTGTCTCTTGGGTATAGTCACTGGTAACTTGTTCATGATCATAAATAGCTATATATCCATATACATGTAAAGTACCAATTAAACTTAGTCATTTCTACTAAGTGGTATGAATTAGGAATGGGACATACTAGAAACAAGAAAGGGAGTGGGAGAATGACAATAAAAGGAAATGGTAGTAATACATTATATATCATATACATATATTAAATTGTATATAATAGAATACATTATATACATATAATAAATTGAAATATATATTTAAAATGTTTTAAGCATATGACATGAAAAATATTTTTCCTGAACAGAACACCAACATCTCAGGCTCTAAGATCTACAATTAATAAATGGGACCTCATGAAACTGTAAAGCTTCTGTAAAGCAACAGAAACTGTTAACAGAACAAAACGACAGCTTACAGACAGAAAAAAGATCTTCACCAACCCTACACCAACCCCAATATCCAGAATATATAAAGAACTCCAGAAATTAGACACCAAAAAAAACCAGATAATCAATTTTAAAAATGTGGTACAGAGCTATACCGAGAATTCTCAACAGAGAAATATTGAATAGGGGAGAAACACTTAAAGAAATTCTCAACATCCTTAGTTATGTTATGGCTATGACCTCAACCTTGGAAACTGTAAGCCATTTATAAGCTTTGCTCTATATGTTGCCTTGATCAGAGTGTCTCCTCCCAGAAACAGAAAAGTGATTAAGACAGCATATTATTCATGGCACTCTCTGGGGAAGTTATGCAATCCTTAAATTATAAAAGGAAATTCATACTGAAGGAAATATGTCACTGCAGGTGGACTTTGAGAGTTTATATCCTTTCCCCATATTCGGTTCAATACCTTCACTTTATTGTGTGGTTTAAAATGTGA
Organism: Pachyuromys duprasi; assembly: GCA_028658305.1. NCBI lineage: Eukaryota > Metazoa > Chordata > Mammalia > Rodentia > Muridae > Pachyuromys > Pachyuromys duprasi. Next base: position 49,742,950 of record CM053742.1, read on the forward strand.
TCACTAAGCTTCTTTTGCTGGTCACCCTTCTGGAAAAATATGACAAAATGAACTTTCCTTCTGCAATTTGTTTTCATTAAGTGACTTTTATCACAGTAATATAAAAGTAACTAATATGGCATGCAATTGACTTAAAAGATCCTGCAAGCTCCTTTTCCAAAGTAATATCAAAATCTTTCTACACTACAGAGCTACTAGTTCACAGTATCTAAGTATCAGATTTAGACAAAAGAAATTTCTATATTGACCTACCTATTTTTCTTGCACACTCCCTCATAATTCCATTTCTATATAAAATATAATCATTACTTAAAAATATTTTTCACCAACATTTTCATAAAGCACTGTAATACAACCTATACTGTGTAGTTATCAGGGCTGTAGATGATACAATCAATACTCTACTTTTTCGTATTTAAACTCTCCACAGTTTTTTTTTGTTCCAAATTCATTTTTTATTTTTATATTAATCACAGATTATGTACTTTGTATCCCAGCCATAGCCCCCTCCATTTTTCCCTCCCAATTCCTCCATCCCTCCCTCATTTTCTCCCTGCTCCTTTCCAAGTCCACTGATAGTGGAGGACCTCCTTTCCTTCCATCTAACCCTAGCTTATGAGGTGTCTTCAGGACTGGCTGCAATGTCCTTTTCTGTGGCCTAGCAAGGCTGCTCCTCCCTCGAATGGGGACGGGGGAGGGGAATCAAAGAGCCAGCTATTGAGTTCATGTCAGAAATAGTCTCTGTTCCCCTTATTACAGTACCCACTTGGATACTGAGCTACCATGGGCTACAACCGAGCAGGGATTCTAGGTTATATCCGTACATGGTACTTGGTTGGAGAAACAGTCTCATAAAAGACCCTTGTGCCCTGATATATTTGGTCCTTGTGGAGCTCCTGTCCTCTCCAGATCATACTAACTGCCCCTTATTTCATATGATTCCCTGCTTTCTGCCAAAGATTTGGTTATGAGTCGCAGTATCTGCTTTGACACACTGCTAGGTAGAGTCTTTCAGAGACCCTCTGTGGTAGGCTTCTGTCCTTACTTGTTTTCTTGTACATCCAATGTCCATCCAATTTGTCTTTCAAATTGAGGATTGATCGTCTTACCCTGGGTCCTCTTTCTTCTTTACCTTCTTTAAGTGTATAGATTTCAGTATGCTTATCCTATCTTATAGGTCTATATAAGTGAGTATATATCATGTGTGTCTTTCTGCTTTTGGGATACCTCACTCAAGATGATCGTTTCCAGGTTCCACAATTTTTGCCTTCAAATTTCATGATTTCCTCCTTTTTAATTGCTGAGTAGTATTCCGTTGTGTAAAAAGTACCACAATTTCTGTATCCATTCCTCAGTTGATGGGCTGTTTCCAGGTTCTGGCTATTACAGATGTGGCTGAGCAAATGTCCTTGTTGTGTACTTGAGCATCTTATGGATTTATGCCTAGGAGTGGTATAGCTGGATCTTGAAGAAGCACTATTCCTAATTGTCTAAGAAAGCGCCAAATTGATTTCCAGAGTGGTTGTACAAGTTTGCATTCCCACCAGCATTGGAAGAGGGTTCATGTGTTGTCACTTGAGTTTTTGATCTTAGCCATTCTGGTGGATATATGTATGGTGAAATCTCAGGGTCCTTTTGATTTGAATCCCCCTGATAGCCTGAGTGTTTTTCTGCCATTCTACAATCCTCTCTCTGTAGAGAGTTCTCTGTTTAGCTCCTTACCCCATTTTTTAATTGGATTACTTGATTTGTTGCTTTTTAACTTCTTGAGTTCTTTATATATACTGGATATTAGCCCTGTGTCAGATATAGGGTTGGTGAAGATCCTTTCCCAGTCTGTAGGTTGTCGTTTTGTTTTGATGACAGTGTTTTTTGCTTTACAGAAGCTATTCATGAGGTCCTATTTATTGATTGTTGCTCTTACTGCCTGTGCTGTTGGTGTTCTGTTCAGGAAGTAGTCTCCTGTGCCTCTGAGTTCTAGGGTCTTCCCCACTTTTTCTTCTAACCAATTTAATGTGTCTGGTTTTATGTTGAGGTCTTTGATCCACTTGGATTTTAGTTTTGAACTCTTCACAGTCTTATAAGGATTTGTTAGGCATGAATTACTGGCCCTATTTTTGTTTCTCTAATGCCAAGGTTATGGCCATCTTTCAGCTGCATGTTTGTGATTTCCCCAGCTCTTCATATATTTACCTTTTGGATTTTCTACTCAAATACTATCTTCTCAAAAAGTTCTTCTCAGTCACATATTTAAAGTATTTTATAAAATCCACCTCATTTTAAAAATATTTGCTTTATGATATATAATGCAATATGAAATTTATAAAAACTACCTTTTCACCAACTTTCTGTTCTCCTGCAAGGAAATATTTTGTATAAGGAAGAAGCAGTGGTAATCTTATGTACTATAATGTCTTCGGGATTTAGAACAGTACATGGCAGTGAATGTGTGAATAAATGAATAAAGTAAGCTCATGGGAAACACCAAGGTTGTATCAACAATAGAATAGGAAGAAAAACACCTTGTCACCTGAGGAAAAAAAAATGAAGTTATGGTGAATACACAGAAATCTCCAGTCAGGTTTTGTCACCAGTGTTACTTGAGGAGGTGTCCTGGTCATCAGTAGAACACACTCACATGGCTATCTCTGTAGCAACATACAAACTATTTCTAACAATTCTCTTATGTGTTTTTAGTCATAGCTAATGTTTGTAGTAGTTCTATTTATAGCTATTCTTGTATGAGTTTTCTCTAAAAAATTATTGATGCCCCTTTCTTATGTGTACTAAACACTTTAAAGTTTTCTGAACATTTACCTTAATGAAGAAGGTAACAAGTGTCCTGAGACAATATTTCTTCTCAGGTTTCAACTAAGATCGTGCTGTCTATCTTATGCAGGAAGAATAAAATTTTTCACGTTGCACCTGTGAATATAGAAATTGCTGATTTTCTTGTCTTTAGTGCTGTAGTTTATACTTATTCTCGACTTTAATCCTCATTAAAATCCATGGAGCCATTAAACATTTTCTTTATTATGTACTATCACATCTAATCTCACTCTGTCATTTTCACATACTTTCTATCTAACCTCAACTCTCTTTTTTGTCTTTCTTCTGTCAGTGGAATAATTTACAGTTTTCAGAATGTGCTATAGTTTTGAAGCCACGTATTTTCTGGGGATCTGGTTATGACATAATACATAATATTCTTGTATCTAAACATGTAAGAAACCATTTTTAAGAAGTGCACAAGATTATCTTTTGATTAGTATTTTTATCTTTATACCATCATCTTCTAGTAATTGCTTAAAGAATAGTAAATTCCATTTATTTACACATTCCTGCTGTATTATTATTACTGCATTTCTTATACAAAACAGATAAGTAGATTTTCAACTAATTGTTGCTCTGGAAAGAAATTGGTTACCACATATTCACACTTCCAGTTTCTGAGCAAAAAATAAAAATAAATAAAACAAACATTTGTGAATAAAAAACAAACAAATAAAAGATAGACAAGAGATATATAACTGATGACAAATAGATAGATAGATAAATTTCACATCTTGTGGATTCTACAGGCACTCAAAAATTTAATGATTCGCTGGAAAGTTTCTTTTTTTCTTTATTATTTTTTTCTATTGTCTTTTTTTTTCTTTTTTTAAGTAATTTATTTATTTTTATATTAATCACAGGTTATATACTTTGTATCCCGGCCATAGCCCCCTCCCTCATTCTGTCCCACTCTCCCCATCTCTCCCTCATCTTCAACCTGCCCCACTCCAAGTCCCCTGATAGGGGAGGACCTCCCTCCCTTCCAACTGACTGTAGCTTATCTTTACCAATCCTACATCTTACAGAGGGCTAATATCCAGTATATATAAAGAACTCAAGAAGTTAAAAAGCAACAAATCAAGTAATCCAATTAAAAAATGGGGTAAGGAGCTAAAAAGAGAACTCTCTGTAGAGGATTGTAGAATGGGAAGAAAAACTCTTAAAGAAATGCTCAACGCCCTTAGCCATCAGGGAGATGCAAATCAAAACGACCCTGAGATTTCACCTTACACCTTACATTCTGACAGGTGACAACACATGCTGGAGAGGTTTTGGAGAAAGAGGAACCCTCCTCCGTTGCTGGTGGAAATGAAAACTTGTACAACCACTCTGGAAATCAATTTGGCGCTTTCTTAGACAATTAGGAAAGTTTCATATGGCACAATATAAGCATATATTCCTGGCCAAGACTTGTTACAGCAATGATACAGTGCAATATCACCAGCCAAAAATACCCACAGGCAAAGTGTCAAAAGATTATAAAAACATGATTTCTTATTTTCCCACTGTGGAGATTACATATATTGTTTCCTTGAGCAAAAACTACAGAAAACTTAAAGTAATACTTTTAATCTGGAAATTTCACTTCAATTTTACAGTTTACAGGTACACATCTGTCATATGACCAGCCTTGACTTTACCCTTACTCCCTGATAGGCACCATTTACACGTTAATTTCACTCACTCCTTCGTAAGTATATAGGACCATTATTGCCCGTAGTTTAATTAATATCCTAGTAGTTTTGTATTTAAAGTCATCAATAATGGTTAAAGACAGTAAAGATGAACAGAATCATAAAGCAGAACTCTGGAGGACTGAGGTAGTTCAGCAGTCAAGGCCATTGGTTGTTTAATTATGAAAACTGTACTTCAAGTTCCAGCATCTATTTGTGAGTTCCAGCTCACAAATGCCTATAGCTTAAGTCCCAAGAGATTCCACCTCCTCACTTAGGCTCTCAGGCACATGACCATGTATATTCATAAGCACATACACAAGTAAACAAAGATACATGGTCACAAGTACAATAAAGTAAAATATAGTTTAGAAAAGATCTCTGAACTAACTCATGAGTTTATATACATAAATAATCAAGTCTTATGTTTGAAAATTAAATGAATATTAAATGACTATTTAATATATAGCACATCCCATCACATATATAGTATATTATATTGATCTGTATGATAAAGGCATATGATACCTTTAGCTAACAATATTGTAAAAATACTATATGGTATATATATATGTATTCATATCATATATATGTACACATATATATCTCCAAATATTGAATTATATGCACTTCACACACTCTTCATATTAATTCTCACAAAATTCTCTAATCAATATAATTATTCACATTTAGAGGCGAGAACTGAAACACAAACTACTTAAAGCTTAAGTGATTAAATCTTGTGAACTGAAATTCCTGTTTCAAGGTCCCATGACTCAGGATAGACAGTGGAAAACTAACCAAGTTGAGATAGAAGCACTCAAAAGTTCGTATAAAACTTCAAGGGCATCCTTGAAGCTTACTTGATCTTAGAATAACATGCTACTCTAAGTCACTCATAAATGATGAGGCTTCCTTTGTAGTAGAGATATGATATGTATTCTTAAAACTTCATTTAGTTGGGCCACTTCAGGAAAACAACAAAAGTGATCCAACCCCACACATCTCCACTAGCTGAACATTCTGTGCAACTATGTAAATTTTTTGTTCAACCACAAAGCATGAATGGAGGCAAATGGTGTTGAGAGATTGTAAATTATTTTTCTCTGCCAAGTCTCACTCCAACACAATAATATCTATTTGTTTTTGCTTTATCTGTGGCTATTTCCATACTTCAATATAATAAGAAAGTGAAGTAGTGAGAATAGAGATTCCAACAAAATCTGAAAATGTGTATGGCCTGGAACATGTTTCCAATCCCTAAATTAAAGACACAATCACTCACTGTGTATTTGTGTGGCAAAATTTCTTGTCGTCAGCCTGTGAAATAAACTCTTTAGATGTTTCAATGTGTGTTTTCTCTTTCTTCATTGACTAATTTTACAAAGGCTAATTTTACACTTTGCTAAGGAGTCCTTAGACTCACTTCTAAGATATTTAGTGTAAATAAAAATGTTGAAATGTAGAAACAGGAGAATCAGTAAATTAAAAGCTAATCTAATCTACAGAGGGAATTCAGGATCAGACAAGTATACACAATGATGTCCTTTATCAAAAGAGTAGCAAAAACAACAAAAAATACCTACTCTTATTACTTGACCTCATATAAATTCCTTTGGAATCTGTAAAATAAAATTTATTTTCTCTTATTTGTATTAATTATTTATTTATTATTATCATTTATTACAATTTATTAAAATTGTATCATGGCTGGATCTCCCTCCCTCATCTCTCAATCCCACCCTCACTTCCTCTTCTCTTCTTTTGCCCCTCCCCTAGTCCAATGATAGGGAGGACTTCTTCCCTTTCTATTTCACTTTAGCCTGTCAGGTCTCATCAAGACTGGTTGCATTGTCTTCCTCTGTAGCCTGGAAAGCCAGCACCCTCCAGTGGGAGGTGTTCAGAGAGCCTGACACTGTGTTCATGCCAGAGAAATTTCCCTTTATTAGGGAAAGCACACGGAGAATGACTCTATGGGCTACATTTGAGACAGGGTTTAGGTACTCTCCATGTACTGTCCTTGGATGGGATATCATTCTCTTAAGGTCTCCCAAGGCTCAGGATTTTCGTGTCCTTTTGGAGCTTCTGTTGCCTCCAGGTCTTTCTATTACCTGCTACTTTCATAATATTCCATGCATTCGGCCCAAAGTTGGCTATGACTCTCACCCTCAGCTTTGCTGCTTCAATAGCTTGATCAGTAGAGTCTTTCAGAGGCCTTCTGTGGTAGACTCTTGTCCTTTTCTCTGTCTTCTCCTGATTCTGACATCTACTGCATTTGACGTTCTGAATGAGAATTTGAGCATCTTCCCTAGGGTCTTCATTTTTGTTTACCTTCTTTACGAGTATAGATTTTAGTATGTTTATCCTATAGTATCTGTTTAATAGCCACTTATGAGTGAATATGTAATGGGTGTCTCTCTGCTCCTGGGTAACCTCACTCAAGATGATCTTTTCTAGTTCCCACCATTTGCCTGCACATTTCATGAATTACTTGTTTTTAATTAATGAGTAGTATTCCATTGTGTAAATGTATCACAATTTCTCCATCCATTTCTCCATTAAGGGACATCTAAGATGTATCCAGTTTCTGGGTATTACAAATAAAGCTGCTCTGAACATGATTGAGCAAATGTCCTTATTGCATAGTTGAGCATATTTTGGATGTAGGGGTGGTATAGCTGGATTTTGAGGTAGCATTATTCCTAATTTTCTGAGAAAGGACCAGATGGATTTCCAAAGTGCTTTTAGAAGTTTACATTCCCAATAGCACATCCTCTCCAGCATGTGTTGTCACTTGAGGCTTCTAACTTAGTCATTCTGACCAATGTAAGGAGAAATCTTAATGTTGTTTTGATTTGTATCTCCCTGATGACTAAGAACTTTGAACATTTTTTAAGGGCTTCTCTGCCATTCAACATTCCTCTGTTAAGGACAAGGCAGCCAGTTCAGATGAGAACATATAAGCTAGGGTCAGTTGAAAGGGGAGGAGGACCTCCCCTATCTGTGGACTTGGAGAAGGGCATAGGAAGAGATGAAGGAGGAAGAGTGAGATTGGGAGGGGAGAAGGGAGGTGTTACAGCTTGGGTACAAAGTAAATAAACTGTAATATAAAAAATAATAATAAAAGAAAAAAGAAAAATTTTTGTTTAGCTGTGTGCCACATTTTTAATTGAATTATTTTGTTAGTGTTTACTGTCTTAAGTTTTTTATATACTCTGGATATTAGCCCTCTGTTACACATAGGATTGGTGAAGATCTTTGATGAGAGTGTTCTTCGCTTTACAACAGCTTTTCGGTTTCATGAGGTGCCACTTATTGATTATTCAACTTAGAACACGTGCTGTTGTTCTGTTCAGGATGTTCTCTTCTGCTAATGAGGTCAAGGCTCTTCCCCAATTTTCCTTCTAACAGGTTTAGTGTATTTGCATTTATGTTAAGACCTTTGATCCATTTAGATTTTAGTTTTGTGCAGGGTGGTAAATATGAATCTAGTGGCATTTTTCTACATGTAGATGTCCAGTTAGACAAGCACCATTTGTTGAAGTTGCTATCAGTTTTCCATTGTACGGTTTCGGCATCTTTTTCAAAAATCAGGTGTCCATAGGTGTGTGGGTATATTTCTGGATATTCCTTTGGTTCTCCAGCCTATTTCTCTGCCAGTACCATGCAGTTTTTATTACTGTTGCTCTATAGTATAGCTTGAGATCAAAGACGGAAATTTCTCCAGAAGATCTTTTATTGTAGAAGACTGTTTTAGTTCTTGTGGGTTTTTTTTGTTTGTTTTTCCATATGAAATTAAGAATTGTTCATTCCAATTAGGAATAGTTCTACCTCAAGATCCACCTATACCACCCCTAGGCATATATCCAAAAGATTATCAAGTACACAACAAGGACATTTGTTCAACCATGTTTGTAGCAGCTTTATTCGTAATAGCCAGAACTTGGAAACAACCCAGATGTCCCTCAATGGAGGAATGGATACAGAAATTGTGGTACATTTATACTATGGAATATTACTCAGCAAATTAAAAACAAGGAAATCATGAAATTTGAGGGCAAATGGTGGGATCTAGAAAAGATCATCCCGAGTGAGGTATCCCAGGAGCAGAAAGACATACATGGGATATACTCACTTCTAAGTGGATACTAGACCTATGAGATAGGACAAACATACTAAATTCTGTACACTTAGAGAAGTTAAACAAGAAGAGGTTCAGGGGTAAGATGATCAATCCTTACTTAGAAAAACAAATGGGATGGACATTGGAAGTAGGAGAAAACAAGGAACAGGACAAGAGCCTTCCACAGAAGGCCCCTGAAAGACTCTACATAGCAATGTATCAAAGCATAACCAAACCTTCCGCAGAGTGCAGGGAATGATATGAGAGAAGGGGGAGGTATTTTGACCTTTAAAGGACTGGAGTGCCACAAGGACTAAATATATCTGGACACAGAGGTCTTTTCTGAGACTGTTTCTCCAACCAAGCACCGTGCATGGATATGACCTAGAACTCGTGCTCTGAAGTAGTCCATGGCAGCTCAGCATCCATGTGGGTTACCCTAGTAAGAGGAACAGGGACTGTCTATGAAATGAACTTAGTGGTGGGCTCTTTGACCCCCTCCCCCAAGGGAGATGCAGCCTTGTTAGGCCCCAGAAGAGAACATTGCAGCTAGTCCAGATGAGACCTGATAAACTAGGGTCAGACAGAAGGGGAGGAGGACCTTCCCTATAAGTGGACTTAGAAAGAGGCAGGTAGGAGATGAGGGAGGAATGGTGGGATTGGGAGGGAATGGGGGAGGGGGCTACAGCTTGGATACAAAGTAAATAACCTGTAGTTAACATAAAAAAGCAAAAATTATATAAAAATAGAATTGTTCGTTCAAGATCTATAAAGAATTATGTTGGTATTTTGATGGGAATTACACTGAAACTGTACATTGCTTTTGGTAAAATGCCCATTTTCACAATGTTAATACTATCAATCCATGAGCATGGGAGATCTTTCCATCTTCTGATATCTTCTTCTATTTCTTTCTTCAGAGGTTTGTAGTTTTTTTCATACAGGTCTTTCACTTGCTTTGTTATAGTCACAACAAGGTACTTTATATTATTTGTGGTTATTGTAGAGGGTGTTGTTTCCATAATTTCTTTCTTAACCCTTTTGTCTTTTGTATGCAGGAGGGCTACTGATTTTTCTTTTTTTCAGTTAATTTTGTATCCAGCCACTTTGTTGAAGGCATTTATCAGATGAAGGGGTTCTCTGGTAGAATGTTTGGGGTCACTCATGCATACTCCCATATCATCTGTGAATAGTGATACTTTGATTTCTTAATTTAAATGTGTATTCTCTTGATATCCTTTAGTTATCTTATTGCTCTAGCAAGAAATTCAAGTACTATGTTGAAGAGATACAGAGATAGTGATCAGCCTTGTCTTGTCCCTGATTTCAGAGGGATTGATTTAAGTTTCTCTCCATTGGTTTTGGTGTTGGCTGTAGGCTTGCTGTATATTGCTTTTACTTTGTTTAGGTATCCTTGTATCCCTGATCTCTCCAAGACTTTAAACATGAATCCTACTTGGATTATGTCAAATGTTTGGTTTTTTTGATTTTTGTTTTTTGTTTTTTGGGTTTTTTTTTTTTTTTTTGCATTTAAGGACATGTTCATGTGGGTTTTTCTTTTCGTTTGTTTATCAGGTGGATTACTTTGATGGATTTCCATATATTGAACCACTGCTGCACACCTTGGATGAAGCTTCTTCGTCATGATGGATGATATATTTTAGGTGTTCTTGGATTTGGTTTGTGAGTATTTTGCATCAATGTTCTTAAGAGAGATAGGTCTGAAGTTCTCTCATTTTTTGGTTTGTTCTTTGTGTGGTTTAGATGACTGTAGACTCATAGAATGCCTTTGGTAATTTTCCTTCTGTTTCTATTTTGTGGAATTATTTGAAGAGTGTTGGTATTAGCTCTTCTTTCATGGTCTCCTAGAATTCTGGGCTGAAGCCATCTGGCCCTGGGATTTTTTTTTGGAAGTGAGAGTTTTTATCACTGTTTCTGTTTCCTTGGGGAATATAGGACCATTTAATCTATTTGCCAGATATTGATTTAACTTTGTTAAATGGAATCTATCAAGAAAATTATCCATTTCATTTATATTTTCAAAATTTGTGGAGTATAGCTTTTGAAGTAAGACCCAATGATTATTTGAATTTCCTAAGTGTCTGTCATGTCCCAGTTTTCATTTCTGATTCTGTTAATTTGAATATTTTCTCTTTGCCTCTTAGTTAGTTTTGCTAAGGGTTTGTCTATCTTGTTGATTTTCTCAAAGAAGCAGCTCTTGGTTTCATTGATTCTTTGAAAGGTTTTATTTGTTTCTCTTTTATTGGTTTCAGCCCCAAATTATTTATTAATTATTTCCAGCCTTCTATCCTTTTGGAAGTGCCTGATTCTTTTGTTTGTTTGTTTGTTTGTTTCCTAGGGGTTCCAATTGTGCTGTTCAGTTTCTTGTATGAGATGTCTCAAACTTCTTTCTGGAAGCCCTTAGTGCTATGAACTTTCTTCTTAGCACTGCTTTTATTGTGTCTCATAAGTCTAGGAAAGGTCTCCCTTCATTTTCATTGAATTTTAGGAAATCTAATTTATTTTTTTCATTTATTCCTTGTTCCAGTTGTCATTGAGTAGAGAATTGTTTAGTTTGAATCCATGTGTAGACTTTTAAAAAAATTTCTCTTGCTGTTGATATCTAGTTTTAGACTATGGTCTAATAGGATACATAGGATTATTTCAAAATTTTTGTATCCGTTGAGGGTTGCTAGGTGTTCAACTATATGGTCAATTTTGGAGAAGGTTCTGTGGACTGCTGAGAAGAAGTTATAGTCTTTTGAGTTTGGGTGAAAGTTTCTGTACACATCTATTAAGTTCATTGGATTTAGGCCCTCTTTAATTGTCATTATTTTTCTAATTAATTTTTGTATAGATGATCTGCCCTTTGGTGAGAGTGGAGTGTTGAAGTCTCCCACTATTGAGTTGTTGGGATCAATTTGTGATTAGACCGTTAGTAATGTTTCATTTACAAATGGAGGCGCTTTGTATTTGTGCATAGATGTTCAGGATTGTGATGTCCTCGTTGTGAATTATTGTTTTGATGAGAATGAAGTATCCCTACTCTTCTTTATTGATTAATTTTGACTAAATCTATTTTACTAGATATTAGGATTGCTACTCCAGCTTGTTTTCTGTGTCTGTTTGCTTTAAAAACCTTTTTCCAGCCCTTTACTCTGAGGTTGTATTTATCTTGTGGCAAAGGTATGTTTCTTGGATGCAGCAGAATGTTTGATCCTGTTTCTGTAACAATTCTGTAATTCTGGGTCTTTTTATTGGAGAGTTGATTCCATTGATGTTCATAGATAATAATGACCAAAAAAGTGCTAGTTCCTTTTATTGTGTAGTTGGTGGTGATAATGTGTTTGTGTGCTTGTTTTCTTTTGACTTTTTTGTTGTGAATTTATCTATGTCCTGTGTTTTCTTGGGTTTAATTGATTTCATTAGATTGGAGTTTTCCTTTTAGTACCTTCTGTAGGGCTGGATTACAGTGCAGATATCGTTTAAGTATAGTATTGTTGTGTAGTATTTTGTTTTCTCCATCTATTTTGACTGAAAGTTTTGCTGGGTATATTAGCCTGCTTTGACATCTGTGTTCTCTTGGAGTCTGTATGACACCTATCCAAGCCTTCTGGTTTTCATAGTTTCTGTTCAGAAGTCTGGTATGATTCTGATAGGTCTACCTTTGCATGTTACTTTTCCCTTTTTTTCTTGTTGCTTTTTAAATATATTTTTAAAGATTTATTATGTATACAATGTTCTGCCTACATGTGTGCCTGCACACCAGAAGAGGGCACCAGATCTCACTATAGATGGTTATGAGCCACCCTGTGTTTGGGAATTGAACTCAGGGTCTTTAGAAAGAACAGCCAGTGCTCTTAACCTCTGAGCTACCTCTCCAGCCCTCCTTGCTGCTTTTTAATATTTTTCCTTTCTTTTGTAGATTTAGTGTTTTGGCTATTTTATGACCTCAGGCGGTTCTTTGCTGGTCTACTCTATTTAGTGTTACATATGTTTAAGGACATATCTTTAAGTTGGAAAACTTTTCTTTTATGATTTTCTTGAAAATATTTTCTGGACCTTGGAGCCTGGAATCTTCTTTTTTGTCTATTCCTATTTTTCTAGAATTATATCTTTTCATGGTGTTTTTGATTACTTGGATGATATGTGTTTGGGCCTTTCCTGATTTTATTTTTTTCTTTGAGATACTTATCAATTTCTGCAATTGTATCTTCACTGCCTGAGAAGCTCTCCTCCATATCTTAAATTCTGTTGGTGATGCATAACTTTTTGTTTCCTGATTATTTCTCTAAGTGTTCCAGCTCAAGGGTTTTCTCTGTTTGTGGTTTCTTCATTGATTCTAATTCTGTTTTCATATCTTTCACCATTTCCTTCATCTGTTTGAATGTGGATTCCTGTCTTTCCATGATGGCATCTATTTTATTATTATTATTATTCATTTCTTCTTTATGTGTCTTTATTTGTGTGGCTGTATTTGCCTGTATTTCTTTGAGAGTTTTATTCATTTCCCCTAATAACTGGATAAGCAAAGCTTTAAAATAGTTTCCTGTGTTTCTGATGAATTAAAATATCCATGATTTTGGAGGTTGCTACTGAAGCCATGATGTCCTGATTTTTGTTGAATGTGTTCTTTTGTCTGCCTCTAGCCATCTGATGGTCAGTAGCCTTTGCTGTTTTTAGTTCCTGGATCCTGTACTGCAGACTGAGTCTGTCTGTCTCTGGAGTCTGCAGCATTCTTCAGAAAGATGAGAGATGTGCACTGGTTTGAGAGTGGGTGTTGGTGTTTCACTTGAAGCTAAAGGAGGAACATCACGGGTGTAAGTACACAAGTACAGGAATGTGCGTGGAAGTGTGCCTGACTGGAAGGGTGAAGTGAAAAGGAGAAGTGCAAGTGCAGGTTGTGGTACAGACACCATTAGCTGGATCAGTGCATTCTGGTGTCCTGAATGACTCAGAGTCACATGGGCTTGTCTCAGTTTTATGCTCCAAGTGCTCAGATCTGTCTGGGCTGTGCCATCTTGGCTCCAAGAATTACTGGCTGGACTCCACTGGGAGATCCACAGAACAGTGGTTTCAATGTTGAGAACACTGTTCCAGGGATCCCTATGTTGTCCACATCGGGGTGTGGGCTGGAGGGACCCGATGTCTGGAGAGTTGTGTAGAAGAACCCCAAGCTTTGGCTTTGTATTCACACACTTGCAGAAGTATTCACTTTCAGGGGTATATAGGAAGCACAAAGGGCCTGTGGGCACTCACTTGGCAGGTGTGTGTGGAAAGTTCAGAGGGCCCACAATTTTCAACTCTCAGATTTGAGGCCCCAGCATCTCGTGTTTGTTATGTACTCCCTGCTGCAGCAGTAGCTGCTGTCTCTGCTGCCTAAACCAGGGAAAGTACAGCCATAAGTGCAGGGGCTTAATAGTTTTCCACTCTCAGACTCCTGGAGAGGTTCACATGGGATGGGGGGTCGGTATCCAATCTATCCCAGGTCATGGGTTGTCCCGTCTAGCTTGGTCTGGCTTCAGCAGTCCATCCACTCACCAATTTTGGAGTTTAGGCTCCTTTGCCCTTCAAAAATGGTGTGCACTGGTCCCCACCATCTTAGAGAGAGTTCTTGTCTTACTGTTAAAAGTGGCATGGATACAGAAATTGTGGCACATATACACAATGGAATATGACTCAGCAATTAAAAACAAGGAAATCATGAAATCTGCAGGCAAATGTATAGAACTAAAAATAATCACCCTGAGTGAGGTAACCCAGAAACTGAAAGACACATACGGTTTATACTCACTTATAACTGGATATTAGCCATATAATATAGGAAAAATGTACTAAAATCTATAGTCCTAAAGAAGCTAAACAACAAAAAGCACCAAAGGGAAGATGCTTAATCCTCATTCAGAATGTCAAACAGGTTAGACACCAGAAGTGGTAGAAGAGAGAGAGCAGGATGGTAGCCTACCATAGAGGTCCTCTGAAGTACTCCACCCAACAAGGGAGTAGAAGCAGATGCCGAGACACAGAGTCAAACTTTGGGCAGAGTGCAGTGAGTCTTATGGGAGAACTAAACATGGACCTAGACCCTGTATTCAGATGTAGTCATCTGATTGGCAGCTCAGTCTCCATGTGGGTTCTTGAGTAGGGGAGCAGGGTCTGCCTCTGTTATGAACTCAGTGGCCTGCTCTTTGATCACATCCCCATGGTGACACATCCTTGCCAGGGCACACAGGAAAAGGATTCAGAGAGTCTTGATGGACTTGATGAGCAAGGCCATATTGAAGGTTTGGAGAACTCCTCATTTCAGTGGACTAGGGGAAGGGGAAAGAGTGGAGGGAGGGTGGGACTAGGAGGAGATGAGGGATGGAGCTACAATCAGGATATAAAATGAATACATTTTAAAAGATAAAAAAAGGCTATAGGAAAAGAGTTCTTCAATTCTGTAATCATTGGTGGGGCTTTAACTAAGATCATAGGAAAGCAGTTATTTGCAAGTAGCTTAGCTGTTACAGCAAAAATTAAGATGAAACAGTACTATCCATTCAGAGAGAATGTGATCTAATAAAAGATGTCTTGGAGTTGCTAGAACTACATGTGCTTATCGTGATCCTTATCTCACCCATTCTGAGTTCACAATTGAAACTACTACTTCTCTTAAGTGCCTAAAGAGTTGAGTTTAATCCCAAACACTAATAAATAAATAAATAGATAAATAAATAAATAAATAAATAAATAAATAATAGAAAAAATTAGGGATAATTTTCCCCTGGAAATTATGCACTCCTCGGTCTGTTGCTATTAATATATATGGTACCAAATATATATAAATATAAATATAAATATATATATATATATTAGAAGGCTTGAATTTCTATGAAATTTGCCCCTTCTCTGTTTCTTTGTTACCATGTCAATTGTTTTTTTTTTTTTTGTTCAGATCTTGTTTAAGCAGTCATTGGTGTGATTTCATGGGTGTAGATTCTTTGGTACTTTTAGGAGACATATATCATAGCAAAAATCCTGTTGCTCATATTCTTACTAAATTTCATGATGTATTGTAGATGTATCAGTCGGGTCTGAGAACCACAAAGTCACTTGTTCTTTGCATTTTGATTGGTTGTAGATTTTTCTAATAATCTGTCTGTTGCAAGGGAGCATTTCTTTGAAAAGGTGAATCCTATGCTTACCTGTGGTATAAGGATAAATATTTACAATGTAGTTAGTAATTATTCTGGCTTATTCAAGTGGCAGTTTTAGGTAACTAACAAATACTAAAAGTGAAAGTAATAGTATGCCCTGGGGAAGAGTCTTCAAATTGTTTATCCAATACAAAGTGGTCAGCTCTGAAATCATGTACAAATAAGAAACAGTATATTGATTGATCAAGTTGTCTTTTTACATTTAGGAGTGTGTGTGTGTGTGTGTGTGTGTGTGTGTGTGTGTGTGTGTGAACAAAGAAAGAGAAGCCAAAAATTTGAAAGGGAGTGGGAGGTACATGTGTTTGGTGGGAAGGAAGAAAAGTAAGGTGGAAATTTTAACTATATATCACCAGTAGAACTTTATCTTCACAGATTTTGTACAGACTTGTCAAACCCAAAGTAATTTAAGACACTTATAAGAACCCAGAAGCACTCTGTATCCTCTAATCTTCTCAACATCATTGGTATCCTATCATAAAATGCAGTACACCAATTCATACCCCTCTAAAAAGCCATTCTCATACAGATATGCTTTTTGCTGGCCTATAGCAGTTTTCTTTAGCCACAGGCTTATCATTAAGTAGAACAAACACCTCAGACAGTCCCTTGTCATTAGGAAACCATTTTAGGAACGCTGGATTTCTTTATAAGAAATGACTGCTTTTGATCACTTGAAAAAATTGCAACTTATAGTACTGCTGTAATCAATAAGATCATAGAAGTTATTTCAAGGTTTTTACAAGCCTTTGAAAAATATATGTGCACTCAATCTTATGACTTCAGTATTGATAACCTTGAAAATTAAGTTTAGATACTAATCATCTAATCACAGAATGAAAATAAAACCTTATATAAAATGCAATTAAGAATGGACTTATAATGTAATTCTTCCAAGTCTTTAATTCTAGGACATTGCTACACTGCTGTGTACCATTTTATTAGACTTCATGGATGGAAACTGAATGAGGTTCCAAGATAAAGTATTTGAAAGAAACGTAATTCAATTGATCTATTTTCAATCAAGTGGAGACTTTAAAAAGTCTTATTAAAGTATTTTATTATTCCTCAGTCCTTTCCTTTCTGCTAGGGATGCTGTCTTTTCTAATTAATTCCAACTTTCTCTGTGATAAGAGCAATTGGCTTTGTAAAATTATCGCTTTACAGAAGATAAAGGTAATTCTCACCCCAAGCCCTAATCTACAAAATTCACACAGACATAAAAGAAAGAGTGTCTTCACTTTGCCTAAAATAACCTTTTGAAATACTTCTGGAGAAGCTGGAAAAGTCTGATAAGGCGATAACAGAAATGGAATTTTCAAACAGAATGTGAATATGTATCCAGAAACTAATTGTTTGAACATGCAATAGTAACTGAAACAATGCATATAACTTTTATCAAACTGAACAGTTCATATGATTGACTTTTCCTTTGCAATCCAAATACCATTGCTCTTTAAAGAAAAATATAACTCTTCTAGTTTCCAGAAATTGAATTTTTATTTTTATTTATTTAATATTAATTATAGTTTATTTACTCTGTATCCCAGCTATAGACCCCTACCTCATTCCCTCCCAATCCCATCCTCCCTCCCTCAACTCCTTCCTGCAATTATCTAAGTCCACTTATAGGGGAGATCCTCCTTCCCTTCCATCTGACCCTAGCTTATGAGCTCTCAACAGGCCTGGCTGCAATGTCCTTCTCTGTGGTCTAGCTAGGCTGCTCTTCCCATAGGGGGCTGGGGCGGTCAAAGAGTTAGCCATAGAGTTCATGTCAGAGACAGTCCCTGTTCCCCTTACTAGGAAAGCCACTTGGATACTGAGCTTCCATGAGCTACGTCCAAGCAGGGGTTCTAGGTTATATCTATGCATTGTCCCTTGTTGGATAAACAGTCTCAGAAAAGCCCCTATTCCCAGATATATTTGGTCCTTGTGGAGCTCCTCTTCTTTCCAGGTATTACTAACTCTCTCTTCTTTCATAAGATTCCCTGCACTCTGCCCAAAGTTTGGCCATGAGTCTCAATCTCTGCTTTGATACACTGCTATGTAGAGTCTTTCAGAGGCCCTCTATGGTAGGCTCTTGTTTTCTCCTACTTCCAATGTAGGGGTAGGCAGGTGAGTGAAGGTGGAAAGTTACAAAATCTTCTTGGCACAGGGCCTGGAACATTCTGTGGTCATGACAATGGTTACTCCTAAAAAGTCATGGTACAGTTCTCACATCTTTGCAACTGACAAGCAGGATGTTTATCAGCCAGGTGCAGCAGGGTGGGGAAAAGTCACAAGTTTCTCAGGGCCAGTTCCTAACACATCCTATTTGTCTTTCTAAGTAAGGATTGATCTTCTTACCCTGGGTACTCCTTCTTGTTTAGCTTCTTTATGTGTATGGATTTTTGTATGATTGTCCTGTCTGACAGGTCAAGTATCCACTTAGAAGTAAGTATATACCATGCGTGTCTTTCTCCTTCTGGGATACCTCACTCAGGATCATGTTTTCTAGGTCTAACCATTTGCCTGCAAATTTCATGATTTCTTTGTTTTTAATTACTGAGCAGTATTACATTGTTTAAATGTACCACAATTTCTGTATCCATTCCTATGTTGAACATCTAGGTTGTTTCCAAGTTCTGACTATTATGAATAAAGCTGCTACAAACATAGTTGAGCAAATGTCCTTGTTGTGTACTTCATAATCTTTAGGATATATGCCTAGGAGTGGTAGAGCTGGATCCTGAGGAAGTGCTATTCCTAATAGTCTGAGATAGCGCGAGATTGATTTCCAAAGTGGTTGTACAAGTTTACATTCCCACCAGCAATGGAGGAAGGTTCACTTTCTCCACAAACTCTCCAACATGTGTTGACACTTGAGTTTTTGATCTTTGCCATTCTGACAGGTGTGAGGTGAAATCTCAGGGTCATTTTGATTTGCATCTCCCTGATGTCTAAGGACATTGAGCATTTCTTTAATTGTTTTTCTGTCATTCTACAATCCTCTACAGAGAGTTCTCTTTTTAGCTCCTTACCCCGTTTTTTAATTGGATAACTTGATTTGTTGCTTTTTAACTTCTTGAGTTCTTTATATATACCGGATGTTAGCCTGTTGTCAAATATAGTTTTGGTGAGGATCCTTTCCCAGTTTGTAGGCTGTAGTTTAATTTTGACAACAGTGTCTTTTGCTTTACAGAAGCTTTTCAGTTTCACGAGGTCCCATTTATTTATTGTTGATCTTAGAGCCTGGGCTGCTGGTGTTCTGTTCAGGAAGTAGTCTCCTGTGCCAATGAGTTCTAGGGTCTTCCCCACTTTTTCTTCTAACCAATTTAATGTGTCCGGTTTTATGTTGAGGTCTTTGATCCACTTGGACTTAAGTTTTGTGCAAGGTGACAAATATGGATCTATTTTCATTTTTCTACATGTAGACATCCAGTTGGGGCAGAACCATTTGTTGAAGACTGTCTATTTTTCATTGAATGGTTTTGATTTCGTCGTCGAAAATCAAATATCCATAGATGTGTGGGTTTATTGCTCAGTATTCTATTTGGTTCCACTGATCTACTACTCTGTTTCTTTCTTTTTTTTTTCTTTTTTTT
>CM053742.1:49762860-49781069 GCA_028658305.1 Pachyuromys duprasi
GATTTCTGGGCATTTGTTTATATATAATCAGGGAGCTGTTTGTGCTTTAAGGCTGTACTTCAGTCTGAATCTGTCAATCTTTTGTGTCAGGAGTATTCTTCAAGAAGATCAGGGATTTCCGGCGGTTTGTGGTCTGTGTTTTATCTCAGTTGATCTCTGTTGTGGGCTCTGTGTGCCCAGCTTCGTGCTCTGTGCTAGAAGCTGTGAGCACTGCAGGCTGGTCACCCCTCTGGTCTGGAGTCTTTACTCCTCACTCTGTGCTAGAGTCTGAGTGTCCAGGTTTGAGATGTCAGCTGGGGGCTGTGGTCTCCGCCCTGTGCTTGCTGCTAAGGGCTCTCCCCTGGAATGGAGATTTGGCGCCTCCTTCTGTGCCATGGGCTGTGCACCAAGGTCCGAGATGATATTTGGGGCACACACAGTGGGTTTGGGTTTTTGTGCATCCGCTGTATGCAGGGCTATCTGAAATGGTGCCCGAGGCCTTCTCTGTCTGGCCTGTGGACAGACACCTGAACTGGGGTTTTTGCTGGTGGATGCGTGCAGCTTTCGCCCTCAGTGTGAGGTCTGGTCAAGATTGTCCCAGGATCCTCTCAGCCGTGGGTTGAGACAGACCTCGGGTTCTTCCCAGATCCGCTGGTGGATTCACACACTGACTGAGTTTTTTCCTGGTGGAAGTGTTTGGCTCGCGCCCTCGCATTGTGTGGACTGGTCCAAATGGTCCCCCAATCCACTTAGTCTGTGGTGGTTCTGGCGATCAGTTCGCGCCTGCTGCACACCTGTGGGTTGAGGTAGAACTCGGGTTCCTCCCAGATCCGCTGGCGGACTCACACACTGACTGAGTTTTTGCTGGAGGAAGCATTCGGCTTGCGCCCCCGAAGTGTGCGGACTGATCAAAACAGTCCCCCAATCCACTCAGTCTGGTGTGGTTCTGATGATCGGTCCGAGCCTGCAGCACACCTGAGGGTTGAAGCAGAACCCGGGTGCAGTGTGAGCTCGCAGGGGGCAGTTCAGCGAAACTGGCACCCGGTTCCTCCTGAGACTGCCCTCGAGACTCTGTGATCAAGTCTACAATGGCGGGTACAGGCACCCAGAGTGGCCGCTCATCCAGATCAGACCTGTGTGCTGCTGGTCACTGGAAAATTTCTCCAGGTAATAACTGGGTGTCCCTAGGGTTTTCCCGCTTGATTTTCTCACTGTAGGAGTTCCGCTCACCTGGCACTCACAATGCTGGCATTTTAGGTCCCAGAATTTAGTCTCCTGGTCGCTGCATTGTTTCTTCTCTCCTACTCCTCAGACACAGTGTTCTCTCGTGGCAGCCATCTTGGATCCCTGTCATTTCTTTTTTTTAAATTTATTTA
Organism: Pachyuromys duprasi; assembly: GCA_028658305.1. Classification (NCBI taxonomy): domain Eukaryota; kingdom Metazoa; phylum Chordata; class Mammalia; order Rodentia; family Muridae; genus Pachyuromys; species Pachyuromys duprasi. Next base: position 49,764,216 of record CM053742.1, read on the forward strand.
TTTTTATTTTTATATCAATCACAGGTTAGGTACTTTGCATCCCAGGTGTAGCCTCCTCCCTCCTTCCCTCCCACCCTCCCACTCCCTCCCTCATCTCCCTCCTCCCCGCCCCCTCCAAATCCACCAACAGGGGAGGACCTCCTCCCCTTCCATCCAATCCCAGCTCATCCTGTCTCCTCAGGGCTGGCTGCAATGTCCTCCCCTGCGATCTAGACAGTCTGTCACTCCCCAGCTTGTATGGGGGAGGGTCAAAGAGTCAGATATCAGGTTCATGACTGAAACATTCCCTGTTTCCCTCACTAGGGTCTTCAGTCTGACAATGAGCTATCATTGGCCCCTTCTGAGCGGGGTTTCCAGGCCACATCTACACATGGTCCTTGATTGTAGAAACTGTCTCATACAAGACCCCTGTGCCCTGATCAGTTTGGTCTTTGTGGAGCTCTTGTTCTCCCCAAGTCTCACCGACCTCCCCCAGATCTATCATTACTTCTCGCCCTCTGCCAAAGTCTTGATCGCGAGTCTTAATATCTACTCTGATATATCGCTACATTGACCCCCCCTCCCCCGCCCCAGAGGTCCTCCTTGGCATGCTCCTGTTCTGTTGCTTGTTTTCTCCTCCACTCAATGTCCATCCCATTTGTTCATCCAAACAAGCATTGATCATACCAGCCTGGGTCCTCCTTCCTGTATATCCTCTCTAGGTGTGTAGATTTCAGCTTGACCTTCCTATCCTATAGGTCTATATAAGTGAGTACTCTGTTTCTATGCTAATACCATGCAGTTTTTATTACTATTGCTCTGCAGTACAGCTTGAGATCAGAGATGCAGATACCTCCAGACGATCTATTGTAAATTCTAGTTTTTTGTTTCTCCATATGAAGTTGAGGATTTTTCTTTCAAGGTCTGTAAAGAATTGTGTTGGTATTTTGATGGGAATTGCATTGAATAGGTAGATTGCTTTTGGCAGGATGACCATTTTCACTTTGTTAATTCTATGGATCCAGGAGCACATGAGATCCTTCCACCTTATAATATCTTCTTCAATTTCTTTTTTCAGAGACTTGAAGTTTTTCTAAACAAGTCTTTCACTTGCTTGGTTAGAGTTACACCAAGGTACTTTATGTTATTAGAGGGTACCTTGAAGGGTGTTGTTTCCTTAAATTCTTTTTTGGCCCTTTTGTCTTTGGTATACAGGAGGGCTCCTGTTTTTTTTTTTTTTAGTTGATTTTTTATCCTGCCACATTGTTGAAGGTGTTTATCAGCTGAAGGAGTTCTCTGGTTGAATTTTTGGGGTTGCTCATGTATACTATCATATCGTCTGCAAATAGTGATACTTTGACTTCTTCCTTTCCAATTTGTATCCCCTTGATCACCGTTAGTGGTCTTATTGCTCTATGTAGGACTTCAAGTACTATGTTGAAGAGATATGGAGAGAGTGGGCAGCCTTGGCTTGTCCCTAATTCCAGTAGTATTGATTGAAGTTTCTCTTCATTGAGTTTGATATTGGCTATAGGCTTGCTGTATATTGCCTTTTCTATGTTTAGTCATGTACCTTGTTTCCATGAAAGCTCCAAGACTTCAAACATGAATGTATGTTGGATTTTGTTGAATGCCTTTTCTGCATCTAAGGAGATGATCATGTGGTTTTTCTCCTTCAGTTTCTATGGTGGATTACATTGATGAATTTCTGTATACTGAAACCCCCTTGCATGCCTGGGATGAAGCCTACTTGGTCATGGTGGATGGTATCTTTTATGTGTTCCTGGATTTGGTTTGCCAGTATTTTATTGAGTATTTTTCATCAATGTTTATAAGAGAGATAGGTCTGAAGTTCTCTTTTTTTGTTAGGCCCATGTTGGGTTTAGGTATTAAGGTGACTGTGGCTTCATTAAATGAGTATGGTAATGTTCCTTCTCTTTCTATTTTGTGGAATATTTTGAAGAGAATTGAAGTTAGCCCTTCTTTGAAGTTCTGGTAGAATTCTGCTCTGAAATCGCCTGGCCCTGGGCTTTTTTTTTTTTTTTTAAGGGATACTTTTGATAACTGGTTCTATTTCCTTGGGGGATATGGGACTATTTAATCTTCCTACCTGATCTTGATTTTATTTAGGTAGATGGAGTCTATCAAGAAAATTGTCCATTTCCTTTAGATTTTCAAATTTTGTGGCATATAGTCTTTGGTAGTAAGACCTAATTATTGTTGGGATTTCCTCAGTGTCTGTTGTTATGTCCCTCTTTTCGTTTCTGATTTTGCTGATTTGGATAGTTTCTCTCTGCCTTTTAATTAGTTTGGCTAAGGGCTTATCTACCTTGTTGATTTTCTCAAAGAACCAGCTCTTGGTTTCATTGATTCTTTGAATTGTTTTGTTTTTAATTGATTGATATCAGCCCTGAGTTAGATTATTTCCAGCTGCCTGCTCCTTTTGGGTGTATCTGCTTCTTTTCTTTTCTAGGGCTTTCAATTGGGCCATTAAGTTGCTTGTATGGGATGTTTCAAATTTTTTCTTGAACGAATTTAGTGCTATGCAGTTTCCTCTTAGCAAATTGAACTTTTATGCAACTACCTGCTTACTTTTATTTCATGAGATAAATGCAGTCTTTTCATTAGCAGCACTCAGTGTAAGTGATTTTTGTTCATTTCATTTACCATAAAAGAAAGTGAAGCCAATATCTTGAGAAGACTGCATTACAGTCATGCACAAATCTAAAGTCTTATCCTGAGACATACAGAATTTCTGACCTTTTTATATCAACGAAACTCAAGTTCAAACATGGGAGTTCTAGTAAGTTCTTTTTCCTAGCAACTAAGAAAAACACAAGTCACACCAAGATCATAATGTCAACATATGGAAAAAAATAAGCCTTCAAATTAGCACACAATTCTGAAAATAACAAAGAAGAAGTTTACCCACATTTCATCCTCTATTGTTTTCATCTGTTTTTTTAAATCATAAAAATGTAACACAAATATTCATTTTAATGTTCAAGATAATAAAAGAGAAAGCAATTTTAAATTTACCCTAAGAATATATTTAATGTTATGGAAGTGTAACAACTGTAACTCAAAGAAATTAGGGAAATAGATGAAATTTCCAATATATTCTTAGTATGTTAATATTAACAATATCTGGGCTGGAGAGATGGCTCAGCCCTTAAAAGCTGGGCTCACACCAAAATATTGACAATACCTCTGACTAAATGGGATAGCAGATTTAAAAAATTTCTCCTTATGAAATTTTAAAAGGTACATCATTAGCTCATGGAACCCCATGATTTCTTCCTTTCAAAATCTGTGATTCCAATATATTTAATTAGTAAGATTTTAATTGTAGGATTATATATGGTAAGAGAAGGCAAAGTCTCTACTTGATAAAAATGGTGAATATTTGATACATGAAAGAGTAATGATATATATCAAGCTGAGTAACAGACTGCACATAAAGGAATTTCCATGGGCCAAGATCATCTGGATATTTCCGGAAATGTTAAGATTTGGTTAAGTCAAGAGGCATAAATGAGAACTGATCATTTGCTTAGATATGTAAAGCTGTCATATTAAATTAAAATTTTTAAAAAAGAAATGCAATATTTAAAATGATTAGTTTTGTAGGCTTAGATTTTTCACCAAACCTACTTTATTCAGAGTTAGTAAGAACCTTTACCTCTCTTCCAGTGCCCCCCCCCTCACCCCACCTCCTGCAATCTTAGGTAGGAGTTTAGTAGGGAAAAGTGCTGTAGTCCTCTTTTATCTGCTTCCTGATTATCAGTGTCCATGGGTCATTAGGGGATTACCAGACTCAAGATACCAGCAGGTCAGTCCAAAGACCAACATGAAACAGAAACAAGAAGTCAGAAAAAACTGAAAGACTCAGTTGAATTGCCTGGAAATGCTCCATGGAACTTTACTCTCTGCGAAGTCAAGTGTCAAAGCATGAAGATCTGTACAGCAAAGTAGATCCAAAAAGTGATCTCTCTTTGTGGCCTCTTATATATGTCCACTCCTCAGAGCCCAGCCACAGACATTCCCAACTGGCCAAAATCATGCCCCTCATATGAGAGCAAAACATCATGTGCCTTCTCACAAACCGACCTGAGCAAAACATCACATGACAGAACTAAGTCCAGAAAATTCTACTTCATAGTTTTTTTTTTTTATAATTTAGCAAACTTTTATAGTTATAGTTCTTAAAAACTGAGGCAAAAGAAAATCGTCATTGGTTTTCTATTTTAAAGGGTTCCTAGATAAAGCTCTGACATACTGACATTTTCCCATGTGTGTAAAGGACCTAAGGTCACATCAGGAAAAGCTACTGTTAGAAAATGAAGCTGCCATGTTTTACTTTGTATTTGAAAATAATAATTTAATTTGACATTAATTTTAGTGGCAAGCTCTGTCACAAAATCAGAATTTAGAAGTTTATTGTGAGAATTTATTGCATTTAGACATTTGATAATATTATTAATAATTCACTTAACACATGTCTTTCTTCATTTTGTATATCTAAGAGTTTGGTATGATGGCTCATACCTGTAGATGCAGTAGATAGGACACAGAAGCAAAAGACTATCCACAGTTTCAAGAACAGCATGATCTACATAGTAAGTTTCAGGCCCACCAGAGCTACACAATGAGAACTATTCTCAAACAAACAAACAAGCAAAACCAACTAGAATCTATGAAATAACTTAAAATGAGCAGAGCTCAGCTCAAAATTAAGTCTATCTTAGTGTATTCTTTGAGATTAGTTCACCCACTATTTTTATGGTCTCCATGGTTTTCATACATTTAAGAAAAAATGTGTAAATACTTTAATAAATTGTAAAAAGTCACAAAATGACACTATTACCATTCTAACAACAAAAAGAATCTAAGTAGGTTGTGAAATAATAATTTGGAAAAAAATCATCAGGGATTTAAGGACAGTAACGAAAGCAAATTACATAACCTCGCCCAAATGACAAATACTTACCCAATAAACATAATTTATATATACATTTATTCTATGTAGACAAAAGGACTCAAGCAGAATCTGACAAAACCAAAATAATTTTTTATACAAAGGGAATGCTTTTAATTATTTAATTTTATTTTATGTGCATTAGTGTGAAGGTGACAGATCCTTTGGAATTGGTATTAGAGACAGTTGTGAAGCTGCCGTGTGGGCACTGGGAATTGAACCTGGGTCCTTTGGAAGAGCAAACAGTGCTCTTAAACACTGAGCCATCAAAATAAAATTTTAAATTATTTGACAAGCACAGGTGAGCATGATGATTGTGAGCCTTCTGTAAGGAGTAACAAACATTACAGAACAAACTTGCATACATTACCAATTCACCCACCAAATCTTTTTTATGTGCCTTATTGATTGTACAGATGAACTAACAGCAGGCACAAAAACAGAGACAGAAACCTGTTTGATGCACTCTGGCTTTCAGTGAATGGACTGAAGTTAAGGTTGATAGCAGAGTAGACATAGCAATGAATATGATGAGGGCAGCTTTAAAACAAAGAAAATGTCCCAGAAGCTTGAAAAAAATATTAGCAAAGACAAAAACTGTGTTTAGGTATGGGTGGATCTACTAAGTCACAACAGTGCTCTGGTCTCTCACAATTCTCAGGATATAGACATGATTTTACTAACTGAATAAAAATAAATCTGAAGCAAAGCCCAAGTACCATAGAGTCTGACAGAAGTGAATATACCTGTACCTTTTGTGTATGTTGATTCAGCAATTGACTTTTGGAAGTTATAATAACATAGTAACCTGAGAAATTATATCGTGCTGAAAAGGATTAGGAATAGTTGGTACTTGAAAAACATAAACTGCAAAGAACAGCAAAAAAGCAGGGTGGTGGTGATTTACCCCCTTAATTCCAGCACTTGGGAGGCCTAGGCAGGCAGAGTTCAAGGCCAGCCTGGTCTACAGAGTTAGTTTCAGGGCAGTCAGGACTACACAGAAAAGGCCTGTATTGAAAAACAAAACAAAACAAAACAAAACAAAACAAACAAACAAGAATGGCAAAATAGAAGATAACTATACAGTCAAATTAATACAAATTACTTCTGAAAAATATTTTATCAAGTGCTGTAGCAGAAAAGGCAAATAGCATGGTATAGAAGAAGATATATTTTATTAGATAAATGTGTAGAACAGGAACACAAAATAAAAACTGGAAATGATACATTAGAGACTGTAAGGTTATTGTGAAAAAAGTGAATCTGATTGTATGTGCTTGTAATAGGTTGAGTATAACAGAGGAAATTATCATAGGAATGCAACAAAAGTGTAAAAAAGAAATAAATGTAGTCTATTGGAATAACGTCATATTATACATGCATAAATAGAGACACCAGGAATAGAGAAAGAAGAGATATTTTAAGAGACTTCTCCTGAGAATCTTTTCAAAATTATTAACTGTTCGAAAATAAAATAGTCACTAGTATCAAGCAACAAAGCCAACAGTTTCAGTGACTTGCATGAAGGATATGTCCCAACAAAGGTAGATAATTAGGCAGTCTATGTTTCAGCTGCTTTCAACTAAACAGAGAAAAATCTATGTTAAAATTATACTTATGATTAACACAAGACAATTGTGATGCTTTTCCCTCTTTATTTTGATTACTATTCATGACCAGAGTTCTAGCTTTATTCTTGGTAGGAGTACCCAACTAGAAAACAAATACACATATTTTTCAAATTCTCTGGGTAAAAAAGTTACCCACCAAAAATTATATGTTCTTCAAAAGTGTCTTTCACTTATCAAAGCTAAATAGATAGACCATAAGTAGACAAATGTTTGGGTAATTCATCTTTGCCAGACGATACGAGCAACACTAAAAGCAATACTTGAGGCTAAATGAGAACTAAATCTGGTAGAAGCCCAGAACTGCAGGAAGGACTACAAAGCACCAGAAAGAATAAACATATGGGGAATTACAAAATATACTTGATTTTTTTCTGTGGTTTGTGTACTGCATTTATTTCAAAAAACTGTCCATTCAATAAAAGGGAAAATAATCTACTTATTAGGGCTTTACCTAAGTAGAATGAATAAATAAGTTTTTAAAATATAAGCCTTTGATAGAAGAAAGATCTAAATGAAATTTTCCTGTTGAAAGTGTCTAAAATTTTCATCAAATTGTACAAAATTATTTTATTGGATCATGAAAAAATTAAAGCTGAATGGTATGTAGTCATTTCTGACCAACATAAAATAATACAAAATTACACAATTTTGTTAGGAGAAGAGATAAAATGAAATACTGTTTAAACCACTGACAAATGTCAAGGAAGGAAAGGAAAGGAAAAGAAGGAACTTGTAAGTAATAAACAGTCCCCACAAAATGCTATTAGGTTGAAAAACAAACAGAGAATTCAGATGTACATAAACTAAGTTGTGCAACTGAAATCACAATGTCAGGCTCACTATATGGAGACCATAACCCTGATGGTAACCAATATAGACTTCAAATATAAAGCCTCGAACACTGCAAAAAGAAAAGGAAACTTGTAAGACACAAGCATTAAGCAAAACAAAGCCAGCATACTAAGGAATTAGTGAACAAAGTACAAGGAAAAAATGACATTCTCAACATAAAAGATACAATTCATAATGACACCATTCGAACTATCAAGAACGTACAATTCTACTTGTGTGCTCCTAATAAAAAACAAGGCTTCAAGAAACAAGAAGCAAAATCAAACACTTGATGACTCTAAAATGAGAAGGGTTTGCATAGTTCTTTCTGTAAATTGTTGAAACAAATCCCAGCAGTAAAAATAGCTTAATAACGTTAAATAAACTTGATCTATTAAACATCAAGGGAGCATTAGAATTTGCTGCAAAAATGTTGTTTTAGAACAATTTTTTGCCTTGCATGGGAGTTCAGGCCTACAATCAGCATTCTGAAGGCAAGGGTAGATGGATCATGAATGAGTTCATGTTCAGCAATACCAAGTCCCACAAATAAAAACCAAGAGTGAGTAACATAATACTGTTGCTTTGATTAATGAGCATGATGTGTCTATCTAATTGCTTTGTAAATATTTAGGTTGATGTACATAGAATAGTGCTTATTTGCTTAGGACAGTCTTTTTCAGTATTGGGAAGCAGTTTCTCAAGACTTCTAACTGGTCAAGAGTTTAGAGAATAAATGCATGTTTAATGTTTAGCCCTAAGAGGAACATCTATGTCACCCTCTACAAGACCCAAGAAATATCAGAGGAGAATACAAAAGACATTTTCTAGATGCTGCAGGGCATGGGATACTTTAGAACACAGGGACAGTCATGGCCATGGACAAAAAGCCTTGCTTAGCTTTACAAGACTGAACCTCTCTGCCTTCATGGAAGAGAAAGTGGATAAAAATGCCCCTCTCTTCTCTGAAGCTGAAGTAGTTACTTATTGTTGGGGATGAGAGGTAAGGATCATCAGGAATGGCAGGTAGACTAAACTGGGTAATATGAAGTAAATATGATCCATGTATATTATATATACATGTAAGCTAGTGTCATATTGAAACCTATTATTGCATATCATTCCAAACTTATGGGACACAATGAAGGCAGTGCTAAGAGGAAAGTTCATAGCACTAAGTGCCTTCAAGAAGAAATTTGAAACATCTCATACAAGCAACTTAATGGCCCAACTGAAAGCCCTAGAAAAAAAAGTAGCAGATACACCCAAGAGGAGCAGAAATAATCTAACTCAGGGCTGAAATCAATCAATTAGAAATGAATAAAACTATTCAGAGAATCAATGAAACCAAGAGCTGGTTCTTTGAGAAAATCAACAAGGTAGATAAGCCCTTAGCCAAACTAATTAAAAGGCAGAGAGAAACTATCCAAAGCAGCAAAATCAGAAAAGAAAAGGGGGACATAACTACAGATACTGAGGAAATCCAAACAATCATTAGGTCTTACTACCAAAGCATATATGCCACAAAATTTGAAAATCTAAAAGAAATGGACAATTTTCTTGATAGATTCCATCTACCTAAATTAAGTTAAGATCAGGTAGAAAGATTGAAAAGACCTATATCCCCCAAGGAAATAGAAGTAGTCATCAACAGCCTCCCTACCAAAAAAAAAAGCCCTGGGCCAGATGGTTTTAGGGCAGAATTCTACCAGTCCTTCAAAGAAGTCCTAACATCAATTCTCTCTAAACTGTTCCACAAAATAGAAATAAAAGGAAAATTACTGAACTTATTCTATGAAGCCACAGTCACCTTGATACTTAAACCACACAAAGCTCCAACAAAAAAGAGAACTTCAGACCTATCTCTCTTATGAACATTGACACAAAAATACTCAATAAAATACTTGCATATCATTAATATTTGTAAATAATAAAAAACTTTAAATGTCTCCCCCACAAAAGATATATGGAGAACTTACTTTATTCCAATTATCAGGAAAATATTCTTAAACTTCTAATTTTTCTCCTTTTCTTTCAAAAGGCTTTTCTACTAAGAACCTATTCCTGAAATCTCTAGAACTTTATTTCATTTAAATCCCTAGCTAGCAACAAGCTCTCCCATAAAATGCCATTCCATTGGAACTCTTGGCAGCCTGTCCATCTCTTTGAAGGCTCACCACCTCCAGATGCCTCCCTCACACCTAGTTGTACATGAATAATCTACAAGAACTAATAAAATTCCCAAATGGAAAGAACAGGATGGCAGAAAGTACACCAAAACAAGCCACAAGACTTTCTATTCTGATGCCATCATTATTTTAATGCCGCTAAATCCCGGTTTTCCTTATGTGTAAAAATAGTTGCCATTACAATGTGCTTGAGATTTTTCAACACTTTAAACAAGCGTCTAATATACGGTTTGGAATTTTTCATTATTTACCGACGTCATTTAGAGGACACCTTCTTTATAGGTAGCTAAGTAATGAAATGAGAAACTTGTAAACAGGTAAAAATAGAGTGAAATGAAAGATGGCTTCTAAAGGCTATTTGAGTCCTCTGGTGTTTCCCCATAAAGCGGTATCTTGAGAATTGCTTATCATCTGAATTTACATGCCTGAGAGGATAAGTATAGAGAATTATTGCATGATTTTTTAAACCGTGTCTTTTATGACCTGAGGCAAGATCACAGAATGATGATGACATTTCTGGAACTCAAAAGAAATGGAGTTCTGTTAAGGTTGCAGGCTATGCTCACAGCAATGAAAAAAGTGAAAATTTAAGGCATGGTAAGAAAAACTGGCTCGATCTTCCCCAGTAATCATTTATCATTGGTTGACATTTCATCAGTTTAATCTTCATATATATATATATATATATATATTTGGTAATTTACTTTTTCTTCATTAATTTTTAAATATTCAAAAATATTTTATTAATTATTTGAAAATTCCATACACTCATTTTAATCCTATTCATCTACTCCCCCTGACTCCTCCCAAGTCTACCTCCGTTTATACTCACCCAACTTTGTATTTTCAGATTTTTTTAATCAATTAAGTCCAATTTACAATGCCCATATATTCTTGGGTGTGTTATCATCTACTGGAGTATGATGTACCTATCAGGAGTTCACCCTTAAAGGAAACTAACTCTTCCTTTCCCAGCAGCCATTAGTTACCAATAGCTCTTCAGCTGGAGGTTGAGCTTCTTGCCTGCCCCATCATCACGTTCAGACTTTTTCTACCTTACGCTTTTGCAGGCACTATGCATGGTGTCTCAACTACTATTAATGCATAGGTACAACCTCCCTGTTGTGCTTGGAAAGTACTGTTCTATTGAAGACACACTCTGCATCAGACTCTTATAATTTTCTACCCTCTTTTCTGCAATGATCGGTAAGCCTTGGAAGAACATGTTGATTTACACCTCTCCCATTTAATATGTTGTACATGTACATAAAATATGATCATACTTATCCTTATTTTTCCCTCTGTACTATCCAACACATCTCCCTCAAAAATTTATGTCTTTGTTTTATAACTCACTAAATCCTGATACTTCTGTGCTGCCCATGGTCTTTTACAATACAATGGCACTAAACTAGGTCCTTGGCACAGAATCTGGTGTTTATTAAAAGTTTAATAAACATATAAGAGCCAGAATACCAGGAAGTCTATTGTCTGACTACCTCTCTTAGAAATGATGCCATAAAGAAGAACTGGAAAATGGTGATATCAACAGGCACATTAACAGAGAAGTAAAAAGAAAAAAAAAAATCACAGAGTTCCACCCCTGGGCTATGAACTATAGTCAAGTAATGACTGTTATGAGTGGGAGAATTAACCTCCCCCTGGGATAAGCCCCTTTACTGGTTACCAATAAAAAGTTAAAACTACACACTCACATGCACACACACACACACACACACACACATTGATTTAACAAAAATAATCAAGGAAAATTTGGCTATCGATTTGAGAGAGGGGGAGCATGAGAGATGTTGGAAGTGTTTACCTAGGAGGGATCGGAGGGAAGAATGAGAAAGGGCAAAGTGATATCATTCTATTTTAATTAAAATATATTAAAAAACAAATGAACAAACAAAACAAAGCAAAACAAAAATGAATTCTACAATATATTCACCAAAATCATCATATAATAAGCTGTAAATTAATGTTACTGATTTTTGAAATACTGAAATCATGAGAATAGCGATTTTAAACCAGAACTAAGAGAAAGTAATAATATCATCAGACATGACAAAATAAAGACCCTGAAATTACCCTTTCCTGCCTAGGAAAGCGACATGATCATGGATGGAAACTTTCAACATCAACAGTTTCAAAATTAACAAGAGATAATTTTGAAATTAAGCAAACACAGACATCTCAGTAGTATTTGTTCAAAACAAGAGGCATGACATACCTGTGCCATTTTCACTTCTCTTAATTCATTGACTTCTCTTTAAAAGCCACAGGAGGAGTCAGATTAGCATTTCTACCATTCCTTACTTTCTCGTTACTGAACTTGACTGGTACCATCTGCAAGTTACTTAGAAACACTACTTAAAGAGTTTTTCTTCACTTAACTTGTCTTGAAGCCTCCTGGAAATAACTTCCGTTTTCCTAGGGTATTTATTGAAAATAATCAGGGCCTATTGCTTAAATTTTGTATCTGCCTAAGGTGGTAATAACAGTTGGAGCAAACATCTAGCAAGAAATTTTAAAATAATGAAATTACAATTTTATCAGTACACTGAAAAGCTATAGCATATTTTTGAAAATCTGAGTAGCTACACATGTGTGTGACTACACTACCACACACACTGTGTATGCGCAGAATAGGAACTTGTGAGTTTTAAAGATTTAAAGACTGAAATTTTGCCAGAATGGAAACTTTAGGAGAAACAGATTTTACTGGCATCTTAACTTTAGTCTTTGTGCATCCATGCTTGAGAAAAAATAAATTTGTTAGTTAAACCACCCAGTCTGTATTGCTTTTCTCTGTCAACATGAAAAGATCAATACAAGCAACTCTAATGATTTTCCATTATTATTATTATTATTGTTATTATTATTATTATTTGTTCCTTTTTTCTTTTTCTTCTTTGGGGGAGGGGATTAGGACTCAAACTCAGGTTTTTGTACTGTACTAGACCTCAAACATTATGTATCAAAGATTCTATAACTTTTAAAGAATTCATACTTTCTTTTTGGTTTTCTCTGTTTAGTAAGCCATTTTTTATTCTAGGCAAACACATACACATATATACGTATATGATTTCCTTTATCTATTTGAACATACAGAACCCATTTAATATCTTTGTTCATTAAGTCTAAAATCTGAAATGATTTCAATCCTCATCCTTGCATGTGGACTGCATGTCGCTGATTATTGAATATTTCATACCATTTCAGTAGAAAAATGTTAATCATAAATAATGCAATCAGCCAAATGTAGTGTGATTAGAAAATCTGGGAGGCTGAAGCAGTAGGAAGACTAATTAGATGTCAGCCTAGTGAAGATTGGTCTGAAAAATAGTGAGTAGGCAAATAATATCATGTGGTAGCTTTTTACACAGAGCCGCAAGCTTTGTGGTCACCTAAAAGTAGTAAAATGTGTTATAAACCTAGGACAAAAAGTATCAGTTTAGTTGCATAGATGTATTTTGTTATTTGGATAAATATAAGCACTTCCAGGTAATTCTCAAAGTTCCTTATGACAAATGACAAACAAGGTTAATTTCGTTAATATCTGAGGCTTAGTTAATTATATTATTAAGGGAACAGTACCATCTTTTCACTTTCTCCCATATCCTTCAATGATGATTCCTGTTGTAATTTGCACATGAGATGTTAGAATCTCACTTTGTATATTAATTGCTAGGATTTTGAGAAGTGATTGGACCATAAAAATTCTGACTGAAGCAAACAATTATTTAATTCTTTGATATATTCACACTATGATACCATTACTTGGAATGGTGACATGTAATATTTAGGGAAAACTTGGAGGAAGTAAGCCTTTGACGGCATTTCTTCCTCTGTTTCCTCCTTATCTTTTCTCTAAGTTCTTTCCATCACAAAGAAGGAGCCTATACCTAGCACCTTAATCCTCATTCAGAAGCACAAACAGGGTAAACATCAGAAAACAGGGAACAGGACAATAGCCTTACATAGGATGCCTCTGAAAGGCTCTACTCAGCAGGGTATCAAAGCAGATGCTGAGACTCATAGCCAAACTTTGGGTAGAGTGAAAGGTATCTTATGAATGAAGGGGGAGATAGAAAGACCTGGAGGGGACAGGAGTTCTACAAGAAGGCCAACAGAGCCAAAAAAACTGCAGAGACTGATGAATCTACCAAAACCATGCATGAAGAGGACCTAGACCCCTTCTCAGATGTACCAAATAGGCAGCTCAATCTCCATGTGGGATCCCAAGTAAGGATAGCAGGAGCTGTCTCTGGCATGAACTCAGTTGCATGCTCTTTGATCACCTCCCCCTGGTGAGGTGGCCTTAACAGGCCACAGAGAAAGAGAATCCAGACAATCCTGATGAGACCTGATAGGCTAGGGACAGATAACAGGGGAGATCCTGCTCCCCTATCAGTGGCCTAGGGGAAATACATAGGGGGGAAAGAGGGAGGAATGGTGGAACCAGGAGGAGATGAGGGAAGGGGGATAAAACTGGGAAGCAAAATAAGTAAATTGTATTAAATAACAACAACAACAAAGCAAAGAAGCTCCTCTGCTAAATACGCACAGTGCTGCCCTGAGGTTCTGCTAAAATGCATTTGTCCATGTAACCATGGATTGAACTTTATGAAACTGTGAGCCAAAAAAATGGTTCCTTTTAAAAATTTGATTATGCAATACATTTTATCATAATTATTATTTTAGAAGAATTTTAGTCCAGAAACATAACTGCCCTGGCAAGGAATCGAATCAAAAATCCTAGGTCTGTGTGATATGACTGGAATATGGATATGCCCTCATTACACATCTTTAATGCCTTTGACTGGAATACACAGCCTTAATCCTTCTTGTTGGAATACAGACAAAATGCACCTTTGATCCCTTTGGCTGAAATACAGTCACACCTTTAGTACACCCCTTTCATCCCAAACAAGTAAACTCATTGAGAAACAGACAAAGTGATAAATCAGAGTAGGATTTGACAGAATGAATCAGATATAGGATCTTCCCAACTCTCAGGAGGCCAGGAAAGAGAAGCTACTTTGGAGCAACACACACACACACACACAGAGAAAAAGAAACATATTGTGAAATCAGTATAGTAGAATTCGTGAGCATAGTATAGTTCAATGCTTTGTAGTTTAGCTGAGTACAGCTGAGTTCCTGCACTTCAGTGTATGTAGGTCAGAAACAGTTTTTCCAAGTAGAGGATTCAGTGAAGCCAAGAAACATCAATTTGAATCACTCAGTTTGAAGAGGAGTTTTGAGACAGAACAGCTGAGTTGAAACAGTCCGTGGGAGTTCAGAAAGAAATAGAAAGGGTGAGTTTGTTCAGCAGTAATTCTCGAGGGCTGAAAATATTCTAGGCCTAGGTTAGTAGACAGAGGCTGGAAGCTGAAGCCTTTAAGGTAGCAAAAGATTAGTTTGTATGGAGGCCAGAAGCTTCCAGGTCTAGGCCTGGGGATAGTTAGATAGAAATGAACTGGGCTTAGCCAAAGACATGTTTTCATAAAACTTGGGTATGACTCTCATCTCATCCCATCATCTGAGGAAATAAATACAGCATTAACAGATGATTAAACAAAGTATCAGACTTTCCAGGACCTCTGTTGAAACCAGAATATAAATTTTAGTGGGTTTTTGAATGTGTTATTTCCCCTGTAAGTAAAATTTTATTAATTTCTACCTTCTATATGTCAGGAAATGTCAGAAATCAGAATGGTAAATAGTTCTTGAAATCTTGATATTGAGGTTCCTGTATAATAAAAAATATATATTGAGATATTTTGGCCCATAGAGTTTGAAGAGAAATGAATAATTATGTTTATGTCAGATCTGACTCCCTTCATATTTTTCAAAGCATAACATCAGAATACAACCACATGAATATAAATCTCTACCCAGAATTTTCACTTCTAAGCCCTGATGTATGGTGGTGTTATGAATGTGGACCTCTAGATATATCTAAAAAGTACTTATTTCATACCATACAGGTATATACCAATAATAAGAATTTCTGTGTCATATGGCAGTTTTATTTCACATTTTCTAAATGGTATCCATATTGTTTTCCATAATTTTGTGTTCATTACATTTTTAACATTAGTATAAAATAATTTTGTTTTTCTTACATATTTTTCATCACTTGTTACTATTTATCTTTTGATAAAAAGCAATCTTTTTGTTCTTCTATATGACAGCCTGCACTAAAGATACATATAACACTTTTAGTGCATAGAATAATCATATTCTCTTTTATCTCTTTTTGCACTTTCAAAGGTTCTCCCTGGCCATTCTTTATCCTTAGATAATCTAGAGCAGTATTTATCAGCCTTCTTAATACTTCTACCCTTTAATGCAGTTACTCATGTTGTTGTGACTTCCACATATAAAATTATTTTCATTGCTACTTCATAACTGTAATTTTACTACTCTTATGAGATATCTGTGTTTTCTGATGCTCTAACATCACCCCTGTGAAAGAGTTTTGACACCTAAATGGGTCACAATTAACAGGTTGAGAAGTGCTGCTCTAGATGATTAGATGCTGACTATGGAATCACATATCATCCTGTCATTCCTTTAGCTTTATAACCCCCATAGATATTATTGCAAGTATATGTGCATTTTTTTGCATTCCACCAGCAAGTGTAAACTCCATGACATCAGATACTGTAAATTTATTTAATTTTTTTTTTTAATTTTTTTTCTTCACAATTTATTCATTATATATCCAGAATGATGGCCCCTTCCTCAACTCCCCCCTCCCTCTTCCCCCATCCCCTTCCCCTAGTCCACTGAAAGGGGGAGTCCTCCACTCTTGCCATCTGCCTATAGCTTGTTAGGTCTCATCAGGACTGCCTGGATCCTCTTCCTCGGTGGCCTGGCAAGGCTGCATCATCAGGGGCAAGTGATCAAAGAGCAGTCAACTGAGTTCATGATAGAGGCAGCCCCTGCAGCCCTCACCCAGAGATCCACATGGAGACTAAGCTGCCAATTGGCCACATTTGAGCAGGGGGTCTAGGTCCTCTCCGTGCAGGGTCCTCCATTGGTGCATCAGTCTCTGCAGGACTCCTGGACTCAGATCTTTTAGTTTTGTTGCTCTCCTTGTGGGGCCGCTGTCCCCTCACTGGAGAATTTTAAATGCCAAAAAAAAATTTCTTCAGAATGCCCTTTGATAGAGAGGAAATCATTTGCAAATGCCACCGAGATTAGAACAATATGTGATTGTTTTCTCATG
>CM053742.1:49781569-49792059 GCA_028658305.1 Pachyuromys duprasi
TTTCTGCTTTTGGGATACCTCACTCAGTATGATCGTCTCCAGGTCCCACCATTTGCCTGCGAATTTCATGATTTCCTCCTTTTTAATTGCTGGATAGTATTCCATTGTGTAAAAGTACCACAATTTCTGTATCCATTCCTCAACTGTAAATTTAATACTCATTGTTTAGTCTCCAATATCTTTCACAGTACATTGCATACCATATTACTAAATAAACAAAAAGATAGCATTATATTAACCCAACAAATTTTCACATGTCAACACTAGTGATTACATACTCAATACAAATTACTGATGAAAAATAACTACACATACATAATCCCAATTTCATAACTTAAATAAATTTTTTATCATTTTACATGTTTATTTATTCATTATGTATGATTTTCTACAGTCAGTTCTCTCCTTCCATCATGTTCCTGAGAACTGAATTAAGACTGTCTTGGCAGCAAGATGTCATCCCAGGCAATACTTCCCCATTTTCTGCAGGGTGTCCTGAACTTTTGCTACACATAGGTGGGCCTCTGGAAATTTCCATATGTGTACAGAGGACTCTGTGTCCCTTTTCATCTCCCCAAGAACATCGTGATCCTTTGGATTCGTCCTCTGGCAATCTGGGAACAACTCAACCTACCCAAATGAATCTTGTGCATTTGTTACATGTCAGAGGTCCCATGGAAAACTCTCCATCTGTCCCAGGTCCCAGAGAGTCTTCACCATTGAACAGAGTGCTGAGAGGACTTTCATCACTTGCTCCAGGTGATCCCACACCCCTTCTCTCTGATTATTGTCTTTTGTAGCTTAAAATATCTGCCAAGACTTCTCTGGGTCCTTCAAGATTTTCCACAGAAAGTCAAGATTCCTTGTCATCTTCCACTGGAGTCCTAGAAACAATCCATTATACACAGAGGAGGCATGCCCAGTAATTACCTGTAGAAGAGAATTTGGAAACTTCTCCATCTCCAGTAGGGAATTCAGTATATCAACCCTGTGCTTCAGAGCCTCTGGGACTTAAAACCTTAGAACAAGGGAATCAAGCAACTTTTCATGCTGCTCAAGGAGCTGTGGGTCGCTGCCTATCTACACAAGAGACTGAAGAATTCTCCACATCTACACAGATGATGCTCAGACATTATCCATCTGCTCAAGAGCTTTTAAACCCTGCCTCACATACACAAGGTACAGGATCTTTGTCCACTTCTGTACATAGAACAGTAGCACATTCATAATCTAATACCATTTCTCAGAGATATGCCCATCATGCCCAAAAGATGGTAGAAACTTCTAAATCTACCCAAGGGTCTCAAAGAATTTCCATAAATGTACAAGGGTCTCTAGAACTTTTGTCACCACCCTGGGAGCCTCCAGAATATTCATCATCTTCACCAGGTGTGGAAAAAAATCTAAGGCTACCCCAAGACATGTAGGATCTGATAAAGTGCCTCAGGAACTTTCCATATCTACCCAGGCGAACTTAAGTTCCTTACTTTCTTCCCAAAGCCTTTTTGAACCTTTCCTATCCATAGAAGGGAAATTTGATCTCTCCACACCTACACAACAAACAGAATGGTTGAAGAAACATGATCCACTGTTCTGCTGCATTCAAGAAAAATACCTCTGCAACAAAGATAAACACTACCTCAGAGTAAAGGACTGGAAAAATGTTTTTCAAAAAATGGACACAGAAAACAAACTGGAGTAGTTATCCTAATATCTAATAAAATAAACTTTCAACCAAAATAAATTTAAAAATATGAGAAGGGGCACTTCATTTTCATCAAAGAAAAAAAGCCACCAGGGGGACACATCCATGCCCCAAATATAAGAGAAGTAACATTTGGTTTTTTATTTTTATTTTTATTTTATATCACTCAGAGGTTAGGTACTTTGCATCCCCAGCATAGCCCCCTCCCCCTTTCCCTCCCACTCTCCCCATCCCTCTCTCATCTCCTCCCAGCCCACTCCAAGTCCACCTACAGGGGAGGATCTACTCCCCTTCCATCCAACCCCAGTTCATCTTGTCTCCTCAGGGTTGGCTACAATGTCCTCCCCTGGGATCTAGCCAGGCTGTTACTCCCCGGTGTTTATGGGGGAGAGTCAAAGAGCCAGCCATCGAGTTCATGTCTGAAACAGTCCCTGTTCCCCTTACGGGGGTCTTCAGTTGGACATCGAGCTACTATGGGCCACTTCTGAGCGGGGATTCTAGGACATATCCATACATGGTCCTTGGTTGGAGAAACTGTCCCATAAACGACAGCCTACAGACTGGGAAAGGATCATTACCAATCCTACTTCTGACAGAGGGATAATATCCAGTATATATAAAGAACTCAAGAAGTTAAAAAGTAAGAAATCAAGTAATCCAATTTGAAAATGGGGTATGGAGCTAAAAAGAGAACTGACTGTAGAGGATTATAGAATGGCAGAAAAACACTTAAAGAAATGCTCAACATCCTTAGCCATCAGGGAGATGCAAATCAAAACGACCCTGAGATTTCAGATCATCTAGAAAGAAGGTAAATAGGGAAATTATGGCACTTAGAGGTCCTGTTTCAAATGGTCTAAATAGATGTCTACAGAACTTTTCACCCAAAGTCAAAAGAGTATACCTTCTTTTCAGCACCTCATGGAACCTTCTCCAAAACAGACCATGTAATTGGTCACAAAGCAAGCCTCAACAAATATGAGAAGATTGAAATAATCCCTTGTATCCCATCTGATCACCATGGACTAAAGATGGACCTCAACAACAGAAATAGCAAAAAAAAAAAAAAAAAAAACCTACACACACCTGAAAACTGAACAACTCCCTATTCAATGACAGCTGGGTTAGGGAAGAAATAAAGACAGAAATTAAAGACTTCCTAGAATTAAAAAAAAAATGAAGGCACAACATACCCAAACTTATGGGACATTTTAAAAGCAGTGCTTCAATGAAGATACATAGCAATAAATACCTTCAAAAAGATATTTAAAATATCTCATACAAGCGACTTAATGGCTCACCTGAAAACCATGAGCGGCGGGGAGAGAAGCAGACACACCTAAGAGGAGTAGACAACTGGAAATATTCAAACTCAGGGCTGAAATCAATAAATTAGAAAGAAGTAAACAATTCTAAGAATAAATGAAACCAAGAGCTGGTTCTTTGAGAAAATCAACAAGACAGACATACCCTTAGCCAAACTAACCAAAAGGCAGAGAAAAACTGTGAAAAAACGCAAAATCAGAAAAGAAAAGGGGGGGGGCATAACAACAAAGAGTGAGGAAATCCTATCAATGGTTAGGTCTTACTACCAAAGCCTATATGCCAGAAAATTTGAAAATCTAAAGGAAATGGACAGTTTTCTTGAGAGATTCCATTTACCAAAGCTAAACCAAGATCAGGTAAGTAGATTAAACAATCCTTTATCCATGAAAGTAATTGAAGCAGTAATCAAAACTCTCCCTTCCAAAAAGAGCCCAGGATCAGATGGTTTCACCACAAAATTCTACCAGACCTTCAAAGAACAGCTAACCCCAATTCTCTTCAAAATATTTCACAAAACAGAAACAAGAAGGAACATTACCAAACTCATTCTAATAAGCGACAATCACCATGACTCCTAAACCACACAAAGACCCAACAAAAACAGAGAATTTCGTTCCTATCTCTCTTATGAACATTGATAGAAAAATACTCAATAAAATATTTGCAAACCAAAACCAAGAATATATAAAATATGTCATCCACCATGACCAATCAGGTTTCATCCCAGCCATTCAGGGGTGGTTCAATATATGGAAATCCATCAATGTAATCCACCATATAAATAAACTGAAGGAGAAAAACCGTATGATCATCTCCTTAGATGCCAAAAAAAAGCATTTGACAAAACAAAACACCCATTCATGTTTAAAGTCTTGGAGAAATCAGGGATACAAGGCACATGCCTAAACATAGTAAAGACAGTATAAAGCAAGCCTATAGCCAACAACAAACTAAGTACAGAGAAACTTAAACCAATCCCACCAAAATAAGGGACAAGGCAAGGCTGCCCACTCTCTCCATATCTCTTCAACATAGTTCTTGAAGTCCTAGCTAGAACAATAAGACAACTAAAGGAGATCAAGGGGATACAAATTGGAAAGGAAGAAATCAAAGTATCACTATTTGCAGATAATATGATAGTATACACAAGCAAACCCAAAAATTCAACCAGAAAATCCTTTAGCTGATAAACACCTTAAGCAAAGTCACTGGATAAAACATTAAATCAAAAAAAAAAAAAATCACAAGCCCTCCTGTATACCAAAGACAAAAGGGCCAAGAAAGAAGTTAAGGAAAGAATGCTCTTCACAATAGCCACTAATAACATAAAGTACCTTGGGGTTTCTCTAACCAAGCAAGTGAAGATCAGTTTGTAAAAAAAACTCTTTAAGTCTGTGAAGAAAGAAATTGAATAAGATAAGAGAAGATGGAAAGATTTCCAGTGCTCATGAATAGGTAGGATTAACCTAAGGAAGTGGCCATCCTGCCAAAAGTAATCTACAGATTCAATGGAATTCCCATCAAAATACCAACACAACTCTTTACAGAACTTGAAAGAACAATTCTCAACTTCATATGGAAAAACGAACAAATGAAGAATAACAACAACAACAAAAGAATTACCAAAACAATCCTGTACAACAATAGATCATCTGGAAGTATATCCATCCCTGATCTCAAGCTGTACTACATAGCAATAGTAATAAAATCTGCATGGTACCCACACACTTATGGATACTTGATTTTTGACAAAGAAGCCAAAACTATACAATGGAAAAAAAAACAGCATCTTGAACAAATGGTGTTGGTCTAACTGGATGTCTAAATGAAGAAAAATGCAAATAGATCCATATTTGTCACCCTGCACAATACTAAAGTCCAAGTGGATCAAAGACCTCAAAAGAAAACTAGACATACTAAATCAGCAAAAAAACTGGAGAAGATCTTAGAAATCGTTGGCACAAGAGACAACTTCCTGAACAGAACACTAAAAG
Source organism: Pachyuromys duprasi (assembly GCA_028658305.1). NCBI lineage: Eukaryota > Metazoa > Chordata > Mammalia > Rodentia > Muridae > Pachyuromys > Pachyuromys duprasi. The sequence goes on from CM053742.1 coordinate 49,786,595, forward strand.
CACAGGCTCTAAGATCAACCATCAATAAATGGGACCTCGTGAAACTGAAAAGCTTCTGTAAAGCAAAGGACACTATTGTCAGAACAAAACAATAGCCTACAGACTGGGAAAGGGTCTTCACCAACCCCATATCTGATAGAGAGCTAATATCCAGAATATATAAAGAACTAAATAAGCTAAAAAGCAACAAAACAAGTAATCCAATTAAAAATGGGGTACAGAGCTAAACAGAAAATTCTCTGTAGAGGAATACCAAATGGCAGAGAAACACTTAATGAAATGCTCAATATCCTTAGTCATCAGTGAGATGCAAATCAAAAGGACCCTTAGATTTCACCTTATACCCATCAGGATGGCTAAGATCAAAAACTCAAGTGACAACACATGATGGAGAGGTTGTGGAGAAACGGGTACCCTCCTCCACTGCTGGTGGGAATGTAAACTTGTAAAACAACTTTGGAAATCAATCTGGCCCTTCCTCAGACAACTAGGAATAGCACTTCCTCAAGATCCAGCTATAACACTCCTAGACATATATCCAAGAGTCTCAAGTACACAGTAAGGACATTTGCTCAACCATGTGTATTTCTATAGACCTCATGTCTATTTCCCTCCTCCATCCAGTGCATTTTCTCTGTCTCCCTCTTTACAAGTAACTCCAGAAAAAACTAATCAAGGTTTGTTGTTTGCTTTGTTCATAAATTTCTTGATGAATTCCTGAGCATTTTACCTGGAATATTAATGATGTTTTCTAATTATTTTCTATAGACTATTCCAATGTCAATTCTCATAATACTGGCAGCAGATAACATGTATTTCTCCACCCCCAAAGCAGGGAAAGTTTCCTGGATATCGAAGAAGATGGCTTAGGTAAGATTTTTGAAGAAGTGGAGATAGTGGAGAACAGAGGATCCCTGTATATGGATTCAAAATCTAATTTCCTATGCTAGCTTTGTAATTTTGACAGATTTTCCAGTTCTATGAGATACAGCTTCATCTGTGAAATATGAATATCAGTACTACACAGCTAGCAGTTGTATTGAAAATTCATTTATTTAATATATGCAAATGGCCCAGAGCAGAGCTTAATAAATATGGATTATTGTCATATTTCAGTCTCATTCAATATGCATGATCAGTCTTTTTCAAAAACTTAGTAATCCATGCCTACACAATACACAACACAAGCTTACAAAGAAATATGGATCATACTTGCCACTTTTACATATTCTGTGGACCCTCAATTAAGAAAAATAAAACTTTCAATGTCTTTAACCCATTCGCATTCCAGCAAACACACACACACACACACACACACACACACACGCACACACAGGAGAGAGAGAGAGAGAGAGAGAGAGAGAGAGAGAGAGAGAGAGAGAGAGAAAGAGAGAAAGTTAGCTTTTTCTTTGTTCTTTGAGGATACAAGCTTCACTCTCTTACTCACCTGCATGTGACACCTCAGCTATTTTAAAGATAATTCAGTACCTCAGGATCTCCTGTAAACAAGGACAAGACCAACTGATAAGTCTTAAGCAAATAAACTTACTGAGGACACCTACATAGGTTTATTTGGCTTGAAAGCAACTAATACTTATCTATGAAACCAAAATAAAACGTCTTTGATGTTTCTCATCAGTGTTTGAATGAATTTGACTTCTAAAGCATTTTCAGATGAAAAACAAAAAGAAAAGGCAGAAAGACACCATTCTTTGTGGATTATAATCAATGAATCACCCATCTGCATGTCAGGCCATGCAAAAGGTCACTATGATGAGGCATCAGTCTAAAAGTTGCTTTTGACTATTGAATAAAAAGGGAAAAGATGTTTATTTTGTTTCTTTTAAGGTCTAGTGAGTGTAAAGATAAAAGTTCTTACAGACAGAATGACATTTGCTAATAAAAGATTTGACTTGCCAAAGAGAATTGTCACAAACTGTAATATGTTTGTAAACCAAAGGAAACTATGACCATACCCTCAATCAGTCCTCCCTGCCTTTTATTTTTTATTTTTTGTATTCCTATCTGTAAGATAAATTTGGAATCTAAATATATATGCTTTCTAGAAGGAATAAGATTCATTTTTCTGATACTGGAGGAGACTTTAATCATGAACAGAAACAAATTCACACTTTGTTAAATAAATAGCAATAAATGACCTTAAGTGTCTAAAAGAATGTGGTGTTCTTAGTAACTCACTGAATTTCCAAAGTTAAGTTCAACTCCCTGTGACAGAATTTTCTTTTCATTAAATTAGAGTGACTAGAAGCATTCAAACCAATGAATATTTTACAAGGAACAAATTCAGGTTTTCTGATAAAACCTGGTGAAGTTACAATTAAGACTTAAATCAAGAAACTTTTAAGCTGGGTTTGGTAATGCACAGCTATAATTCCATTATAAATGGGTCTGAAGTATGAGGATCCTGTATTTCAAGACAACATAAAATACATAGAGAACAAAAAGTAAGGAGTAAAAATGATTTTCTAAATTTAAGGCCCTGAATTAATATTTATGACATTTATTAATTTTATTATAATTTCATTTAAATTATCATGAAAGTATAGATATTGTGAAAACAATTCTATAATGGATTAATAAAGAATAAGAAATTCCAAATAAAACATACACTATCCAATTCATAGAAAATGAAAATATAAATTTAAAACATTCATATGCATGATCCTCCTAAGAAAAATTGACAATATTACTTCTAAAATCTGAAAAGAAACAAGAGTGCCCATTTTCCTCCACATTCTTCAAAATAATGCTCAAAATCTTCATTGCATCAATAAAACAAGAGAATGCCATAAAATATTTAAATAGAAAAGGAAGAACTAAAATCATTCGTATTTTCAAGTGACATGATCCTCTACTTAAAAGATCTTAAAGACTTCATGAGGGAACACTAATACCTGAAAAACACTTTCATCAAAAGAACAAGATAAAGGGCTGGAAAAATATATCAATGGTTAAGAGCATTAAATGCTTTTTCAGGAGACCCACGTTCAAACCTCAGCATCCATATGGCCAAAAACAACTCTATCTCTATGTCCAGGAGGTCCAATGCCACTTTCTGGCTTCTATAGACACTTCAGACAGGTGGTATACAGATATAAATGCAGGTAAAACACCCATCCATACTCATACATAAAAATAGATAAATCTTTAAAATATACTAAGACACAAAATCAGCATATAAAAGTCAGTAGTAGGGCTGGAGATATGATTTAATGATTAAGAAGACTTGCTGCTATCATATCATCTGTAAACAGTGATACTTTGACTTCTTTCCTTTCCAATTTGAATCCCCTTTATCTCCTTTAATTCTCTTATTGCTCTAGCAAGGTCTTTAAAAGCTATGATGAAGAGATATGGAGAGAGTGGTCAGCCTTGCCTTGTCCCTGTTTTCAGTGGAATTTACTTGAGTTTCTCTCCATTGAGTTTGATACTGGCTCTAGGCTTGCTGTACATTATCTTTACTATGTTTAGTTATATGCCTTGTATCCCTGATCTCTCCAAGACTTTAAACATGAGAGGGTGTTGGATTCTGTCAAATGTTTTTTCAGCATCTAAGGAGATGATCATGTGGTTTTTCTCCTTCAGTTTGTTTATGTGGTGGATCACATTGACGGATTTCTATATACTGAACCACCCCTGCATGCCTGGGATGAAGCCTACTTGTCATAGTGGATATCTTTTATGTGTTCTTGTATTCGGGTTGCAAGTATTTTGTTGAGTATTTTTGCATCTATGTTCATTAGGGAGACTGGCCTGAAATTTTCTTTCTTTGTTGGGTCTTTGTGAGGTTTAGGTACCAATGTGATTGTGACTTCATAGAATGAGTTTGACAGTGTTCCTTCGGTTTCTATTTTGTGGAATAGTTTGAAGAGTATTGGTGTTTGCTCTTCTTTGAAGGTCTGGTAGAATTCTGCATTGAAATCATCTGGCCTTGGCCTTTTTTTGGGTGGGAAACTCTTGATGACCAATTCTATGTTCTTAGGGGATATAAGACTATTTAATTGATTCAACTGGTCTTGATTCAGCTTTGGCAAGTGGAATCCATCAAGAAAATTGTCCATTTCATTTAGATTTTCAAATTTTGTGGAGTATAGGCTTTTGAAGTAAGACCTAATGATTGTTTGGATTTCTTCAGTGTCTGTTGTTATGTCCCTGTTCTTGTTTCTGCTCAATCCCCATTCAGAAAGGCAAAGAGGATGGACATCAGAAGAAAGAAAAAACAGGGAGCAGGACAGGAGCCTGCCACAGAGGGCCGCTGAAAGGCTCTACCCTGCAGGGTATCAAAGCAGATGCTGAGACCCATGGGCAACCTTTGGGTAGAGTGCAGGGAATCTTATGAAAGAAGTGGGAAATAGTAAGACCTGGAGAGGAGAGTAGCTCCACAAGGAGAGCAACAGAAGCAAAATATGTGGGCACAGGGGTCTTTTCTCAGACTGATACTCCAACCAAGGGTTATTGATGGAAATAACCTAGAATCCCTGCACAGAGGTAGCCCAAGTGTCCAAGTGGGTTCAAGGACTGTCTCTGACATGAACTGATTGGCCTGCTTTTTGATCACCTCCCCTTGAGGGGGAAGCAGCCTTACCAGGCCACAGAGAAAGAAAATGCAGCCACTCCTGATAAGACCTGATAGACTAGGATCAGAAGGAAGGAGAGGAAGACCTCTCCTATCAGTAGACTTGGGGAGGGACATGCATAGAGAAAGGGGAGGGAGGATGGGACTAGGAGGGGAGGAGGGAGGGGGCTACAAAGTGAATAAAGTATAATTGATAAAAATTAAAATAAAAAAGAAGACTTGCTGCTCTTTAGGAGGATCCAAGTTCAGTTCTTAGCACCCACAACAGGTCAACTCACAACTACCTATAACTCCAGCTCCAGGAAACCCAATGCCTTTTTCTGACTTCCATCAACAACCACACATATCCTATGCATACGCACATACACAAACAATATTTTAAATCCAATAGAGGTACGTATAAACATACATACATGTGTGTACATAACTATATACATCTGCATATGCATATGACTATATCACTGAAAACCTCACCAAGAATGACATGTTTAAAAGCCTATTCAAAATAGCTTCAAGAGGACCTAGATTGGTATGATCAATGCTTGTTTGAATGAACAAATGGGATGGACATTGAGTGGAGGAGAAAACAAGCAACAGAACAGGAGCATGCCAAAGAGGACCTCTGGGGGGGGGGGTCAATGTAGCAATATATCAGAGCAGATATTAAGACTCGAGATCAAGCCTCTGACAGAGAGCGAGAAGTAACGATAGATCTGGGGGAGGTTGTTGAGACTTAGGGAGAACAAGAGCTCCACAAAGACCAAACTGAGCAGGGCACAGGGGTCTTGTATGAGACGGTTTCTACAATCAAGGACCATGTGTGGATATGGCCTGGAACCCCCACTCAGATGGGGCCCATGATAGCTCG
>CM053742.1:49797733-49816309 GCA_028658305.1 Pachyuromys duprasi
TATCTCAATCACAGGTTAGGTACTTTGAATCCCAGGCGTAGCCCCCTCCCTCAGTCCCTCCTACCCTCCCACTCCCTCCCTCATCTCCCGCCTCCCCGCCCCCTTCAAGTCCATCAACAGGGGAGGACCTCCTTCCCTTCCATCCAACCCCAGCTTATCCTGACTCCTCAGGGCTGGCTGCAATGTCCTCCCCTGGGATGGAACAATGGCGCAGTGGGTAAGAGCGCTTGCAGCTCTTGCAGAGGACTCCAGTCTGTCTCTCTTGCAGAGGAATGGGGTTTGATTCCCAGAACCCACATGCTGGCTCATGTGTATTCCAGGGATCTCGGCTGGCCCCCAAGGGCACCAGAAATACATGCACAGTCCATGCTAGCAAACAGCCATACACATAAAAGCAACTATTTTTAAGCACATACCTTGCCCTGGAGTGTTGTTGATATACATGGGGACATTCCATTAGAGAAAAGCTTTTTTTTCTTTCCCAGCAGGTATCAATTATGAATAGCTTCCTGATTAGGTTAAGGACCCTGTCCACTTCCCCTCAGTACTTGGAAGCCCACCTAGTCTTTTGCATACTGTTCCAGTCTTTGAATGTTCCTATGTGCATCTGTCTTCTGACTGGAATACATTGTTTCCTTTATGTCCTCTATCACCTCTGCCTCAAGAAATCTTTTTGCCTCCTCTTCTGCATGATCCCTGGACTCTGTGGAAAGAAATTTAATGAAAACATCCCATTTAGAATATAGTGCTTGCTGTAATATCTTTTACAGTTTTTACATTGTCCAGTTGTGGGTCTCTGTGTTAATTCCAATTTATTGCAAAACAGAACTTCTCTTATGAGGGCTCAGGAAGGCACTATTTATAAGTATAGCAATATGTGACTAGAAGTCATTTAATTTCTATGTTCCTTTATAAAATAATAATAGTAAGGTTTTTTTCCTGGGCTCATGACCTATCTAATTTGAGGTTAGTGGCCAGTTTAACAGTACCAAGTATGAGTTCTATCTCATGAAGTGGGCATCAATTATAATTATTAAAAGTGATTGGTTACTTCCAAGCCATTTGTGCTTGTAATGCACCACTTATCTTGCAGGAAGGCCACATGTTTGCAGCTGTGTGATACTAGTGAGTATCTTTTTCTTCTGGCAGTGTACATTCCAGTACCACAAATGCTAATCAGGGAAGATGAAGCTTTTAGTTGGGTAGAAGGTTGACTTCTATGTGTTTAAAATAAAAATAAGTGTTGTCTTCAGAATAGGGCCTTCCCATTAAGTTGTAGGGCACAACCAGCAGCCTTGGCAATAACTTGTGGTGTTTACTCAGCAAGATGTAATCCATTCTTGGCACAGGTTGAGTCAAGTTCTCACTATGCAGGATAGGCTAATCTCAAATTTCTCTTTCTTATGTATCAGCCTCTCAAAAGCAAGGTTCACAGGTATGTAGCTCTATAAGCGGTCTAATTTATTTTCATTATCATTTATATATCTAAAATAGAGATAAACTCATGGCACAGGTTTTTCAACTTTTCTTTCTTTTTCTGAACTATGGAAGGAACTTCTATAATATTTACTTGTGAATTTTTCCACTTCTTGATAGGATCATACTCTGTGTTGTTTTCCAAATTTGTGATTTGAAAATTTTTTACAGATATTAAATATTTTAATCCTTTGTCACTCTTTGACAAAAAAAAGATTATCATTTGTCACTAAATTGTATTTATTGTCCAGTGAGATTGACAGATATTTGATTTTATACATTTATTTTTAAATTATGGTAAAAGTAAAATTTCCTCATAATTATTATCTGTTTATTCTGTTAACTCTTCATATTTCATGATTCTACTGTCACCATATGACTTCAAGTAATGTTTTCCTCTCCATATGAGGAATACTTAGTTTGAAAGACTTTCAATATCTGCACCTCCTTAAAATAGTTGCAAGGAACTAGAGAGTCTACCCATCAATTTCTACCTGCAGTGACTGTTTAAAGGTCTCTACAATGTAGATGTATTATTCTGATTTCTTATTTTATTACTAATTGAACATATTGCATAAAACATTTTATACAACAACTGGAGAATTAAAATATTAAACCCCCACTGGTGATTGCTCATTATTTTCCTTCTTTCTTGGTGACAGACCTCAACTTGTCAGAATGCAAAAGAAATGTATATTACAAATAGAAGTCATATTACTGTGAATTCAATTTCCACACATTGTTATTAGACAAAGCCATTAATCATAACTTACCAAAGAAAACACCATAGCCTGAAAAAATTAGTGTTCAATTTTGAATGTAAAGAATGTCAAAAGTGCTAGTGAAGTTCCTCTGCAGAAAGTGCTCTCCCCATGTGAGAATGAGCATGTATTATCAGGCTGGCTTCCTTCGTGGAAAACAAACTATATTACTTGTCTAAATCCAATAATTAGTACCTTCTTATATTGTTTGATTATCAGCTGTATTATCACTTTTAGCTTTCAAAATTTTATTGCTGAGTTTCTTCCCAGGTTTCCTTTCCTTTGGATGAGGATAATCAACCTAAGAACTGGATTAAGAATCAGAAATAAAGCATTAGGATCTCGGCAATCAATTTCCAGCTAAGTAACGTTGATCTACTTACAGAATCCTTGTGAGCATTTAGTATCATCAAAAATCTCTTAGGATACTGATATGTCAGAACACGTACAAATTCGCTAAGCCTAGGACACCCTGCCTAATCACAAAACAATGTTGATTTCAAGTCAAAATTTACCCTGTGGCTTTTAGAGCGCATCATGATTCAGCATTAATATCTTCCTTTTGTCTTCTTGTACAATTAATTACTTACATAGTTTTATGGCATACCTATTGCAAAGTCTGATATCCAGAAGAACTCAAATTCATTGCCACAACTAGTGACTTCAGCTTTTAATAGGGGCTCAAATTGTTATAATGCCAACCTGCATTGATATATGTTTTTACTTGTTAAACAATTCCCATTGTATGTTTGTTAAACCAGGGAGATGATCAGCATTTTGACGGTTGAAGCCATGTCATCAATTTCTGCAGATGTTCCATAAATGAACTGCAATCTGCAAGCTTTTTAGTGTGTGGCTAAATAAATACTACAAGGTTCTGTCAGTGAGCAAATTTGATTTAACTGATATGATGAGTTCATCTATCAATACCAATGAAATCGTTATTCTTTTGACCAGCTTGAGTGGTGTAAAAGTATACTTTCAATTCTGTAACAGTGTACAGGAAAAGCCAAGTAAAGTGTGCCTACTGATGAGCAGTGAGAAAGGGGGAAACCTGTAGAAGAGAATTTGAAGGACTTATTTCTTCAGTTGAAACAAATGACAACATGTCATGTTCATTATTAGTCTATCTGCAATTTTTCATCATGAAAATTTATATTTCATCCTCTATACACCATTATATTTGGGCCTGAACCCTCCTGTTTCACCACCTGCTGTTTCAGCTGCTGTTAATAAGCAGGGATCACAGGTGTTTTGTTGTTGTTGTTGTTGTTCATTTGTTTGTTTTTAAAAGCATGTCAAGGAAAATGATAGAAAGGAAGGGACTGAGAGATGGAGGAGGGTAAATTCAAGGTTAGAAGCCTAGAAACCACAATAGGGTATAAAGTAATAAAGAGTAGAAATCTTCCTGATTGCACTGAATTCACCTATCACTTGCTGGTTTGTTTAGAGTTTCTTGTTATGTGTTAAATGGAGTGCCTATATCCAGGGTCTCAGAGAGTAGTAAAACGGCAGAAGTCAAATAAGAATCCAGAGAAGTCTCCTGTCAAGCACACTGCTGCCCTCTTCTACCTGACAATCTCTCTCCACCACTCCCCATTTTCTCTCCAGTTCAGAAAACTGCTGAGGTTGACAAGGTTGAATTCTTATTATTTACAATTTTCTGAATTTGGTCACTAAACAGGTTAGAGGGTGTATATAATTTTGGTCTAGCTTACAAGTACCTAAAGCAAAGGGTATGTCCAGCACAAGAGTGGAACAAATAGTGAAGGAAGTCTCCCATTTGGAGTACCCAAGTTTCAACTAGTAAAGAAGGTATCATTTGCCTTTAAATAACATAGTAAACACTTTCAAAATATACATAAATGGAAAAATAAAAAGGACAAGCAATGTAAATAGTACAAGTATTACTATCTTTTCTTTTATTATTATTATCATTAATTGCAGTTTATTCAATTTGTATCCCTGCTGTGACTCTCTCCATAATCTCTTCTCAAACCCACCCATCTTCCCTCTTTTCTCCCTATGCTCCTCCCCTAGTCTCCTGATAGGGGAGGTCCTCCTCCTCTACTATTAGAAATGAGGCTATCAGGTCTCATCAGAACTGGTTGCATTGTCTTCCTCTATAGACTGGTAAGGCTGTACCCAGGAGTATGAGGTGATCAGAGAGCCTGCTTCTGAGTTCATGCCAGAGAAAGTGACTGTCTCCATTACTAGGAACCCTACTTGAAGACTGAGTCTATGGACTTCATCTGAGCCCGGGTTTAGGTCCTCTCCATGCATTGTCCTTGACTGGATTATAATTCTTTTCAGGGCCACCAGGGATCAGTTTTTATGATTCTGTTGGTCTCCTTTTGGATCTCTTGTCCCCTCCAGGACTATCATAAGGTTCCCTGAACTCTGCCCAGAGTTTACCTATGAGTCTCAGCCTCTACTTCAATGCCTAAATCACTACTCTTTTTATTAATTTTTATTTTTATATTAATTACAGTTTATTTGTTTTGTATCCCAGCTATAGATCCCACCCTCATTCTGTCCTAATCCCACCCTTTCTCCCTCATCTCCTTCCGTGTCCCTCTCCAAGTCCACTGATAGGGGAGGTCCTCTTCCCCTTCCACCTGACCCTAGCTTATCAGATCTTATCAAGACTGGCTGCATTGTTCTCCTCTGTATCCCAGCAAGGCTGCTCCCCCTCTCAGGGGAAGGTGATAAAAGAGCCAGCCACTGAGTTCATGACAGAGACAGATCCTGTTCCCCTTACTAAGGACCCCAATTTTATACTGAGATGTCATGGGCTACATCTGAGCACGGGTTCTAGATTATCTTGGTTATATCTATGAATGGTCCTTGGTTGGAGTATCAGTCTCAGAAAAGGCCCCTGTGCCTAGATTTTTTTATTATGTTGCTCTCCTTGCGGAGCTCCTGTCTTCTCCAGGTCTTACTATCTCCCCCTTCTTTCATAAGATTCCCTGCACTCTGCCCAAAGCTTGGTTATGAATCTCAGTATTTGCTTTGATGCACTGTTGGGTGGAGTCTTTCAGAGTCCACCTGTAGTAGGCTCCTGTCCTGTTTCCTGTTTTGTCCTTCTTCCAATATCCATCCCGTTTGTCTTTCTGAGTGAGGCTTGATCATCTTACCCAGGGTCCTCCTTCTTGATTATCTTCTTTAGGTGTACAGATTTTAGTGTTTATATTTTATTATTTGTTTGTTAAGTGAGTATATACCATGTGTGTCTTTCTGCTTCTGGGATACCACACTTAGGATGATCTTTTCTACAGCCCACCATTTGCCAGAAAATTTCATGATATCCTTGTTTTTAATTGTTGAGTAGTTTTGCATTGTGTGAATGTATCACAATTTCTGTATCCATTCCTCAGTTATGGGACAAGTGAGTTGTTTCCAGGTTCTGGTTATTACAAATAAAGCTGATAAGAACATGAAGGATCAAATGTACCTGTTGTATACTTGAGCATATTTTGGATATATCCCTAGGAGTGGTATGCCTGGTTCTTGAAGTAGTATTATTCCTAATTGTCTGAGAAAGCACCAGATTTATTTCCAGAGTGGTTATACAAGTTTACACTCCCACCAGCAATGGAAGAAGGTTTCGCTATCTCCACATCCTCTCTAGCATGTGTTGTCACTTAAGTTTTTGATATTAGCCATTCTAATGGGTATAAGGTGAAATCTCATGGTGGTTTTGATTTGAATCTCCCAGATTACTAAGGACTTTGAACATTTCTTTAAGTGTTTCTCTGCTGTTCGATATTCCTCTATTGAAAAATCTCTGATTAGCTCTGTACCTCAATTTTTACTTTGATTACTTGGCTTGTTGGTGTTTACCTTCTTAAGTCCTTTATATATTCTGCATGTTAGCCCTCTGTCAGAAATAATGTTGGTGAAGATCCTTTCCCTATCTGTAGGCTGGCATTTTGTTCTTACTACAGAGTCCTTTGCTTTACAAAAGCTTTTTTAGTTTTATGAGGTCTCACTTATTGATTGTTGATCTTACAGCTTCTGCTGTTGGAGTTCTGTTCAGGAAGTTGTCTCCTTTGCCAATGAGTGCAAGGCTTTTTCCCACTTTTTCTTCTAACATGTTTAGTGTGTCTGGATTTATGTTGAAGATTTAAATTCACATAGACTTTAGTTTTGTGCAGGATGATAAACATGGATCTATTTGTATTTTTCTACATGCCCAAATTATGGCTATAAGTCTAATCATCTTCTTTGATACCCTGCTTGTTATAGCCTTTCAGAGTCCCCCTGTGGTAGACTCCTGTCCTGTTCCCTGTTTTCACCATCTTGTGATATCAGTCATTTTTTCTTCTGATTGAGGACTGATCATCTTATGCATGGTCCTCCTTCTTGCTTATGTTCTTTAAGGGTACTGGTTTTAGTATGTTTATTCTATATTATATATCTAATATCCACTTATAAGTGGGTATAGACCATGTGTATATTTCTGCTTCTCAGATACCTCATTCAGGAAGATCTTTTCTAGTTCCATGAATATGCATATAGATTTCATGGTTTCCTTGATTTTAATCGCTGAGTAATTCAATTACATTGTGCAAATGTACCTCAAGTTTTGTATCCATTTCTTGGTTGAGGGACATCTAGGGAGTTTTCTAATTTTTGGCTATTATAGATAAGGCTGCTATGAACATAGTTGAGCAAATTTCCTAGTTGAATGGTGGAGCATCATTTGGAAATATGCCCAGGAGTAATATAGCTGGATTTTGAGGTAGCACTATTCCTAATTTTCTGAGAAAGCACCAGAGTGATTTCCAGGGTGGATGTACAAATTTATACTCCCACCAGTAATGGAGGAGGGATCCTCTTTCTTCATATCTTCTCCAGCATATTCTGTTGCTTGAGATTTTGATCTTAGCCATTTTGATGGATGAAAAGTGGGATCTCAGGGTCGTTTTAATTTGCATTTCCCTGATGACTAAGGACACTGTGAATTTCTTTTTTATTTGTTTAATTAAATTTTTAATATTACTTACAGTTTATTCACTTTGTATCCCAGCTGTAGTCCCCTCTCTATCCCACTCTCAATCCCACACTCCCTCCCTTATCTCCTCCTATGCCCCTCTCCAAGTTCACAGATAAGGGAGGTTCTCCTCCCCTTCCATCTGACCCTAGCTTATCTGGTCTCTTCAGAACTGGATACATTGTACTCTTTTGTGGCCTGGCAAAGCTGCATCCCCATTCAAAGGAGGCAATCAAAGAGCTAGCCACTGAGTTCATGCCAGACTGTCCTTGTTCCCCTTACTAGGGTACCCATTGGATACTGACATGCCATGGGGTATATCTGATCATGGGTGCTAGGTAGTAACCATGAATGGACATTGGTTGGAGTATCATTCTCAGAAAATATCCCTGTGCCCAGATATTTTGGTTCTGTTGGTATTCTTGTGGAGCTCCTGTCCTCTCCAGGTCTTACTAACTGCCCTTTCATTTGTAACATTCCCTGTACTCTGCCCAAAGTTTGTTTATGAATCTCAGTATCTGCTTTGATACAATGCTGGGTACAGTCTTTCAGAGGCCCTCCATGGTAGCCTACTGTTCTGTTTCCTGTTTTCTCCTTCTTCCGATATCTGTCCTGTTTGACCTTCTGAATGATGATTGAACATCTTATCTAGGGTCCTCCTTCTAGTTCACCTTTTTGAGGTGTACAGATTTTTGTAGATTTATCCTATATTGCACGTCTAGTATCCACTTATAAGTGAGTGTATACTGTGTGTGCCTTTCTGTTTGGGGGATACCCTACTCAAGATGATCTTTTCTAGTTCCTACAACTTGCCTGCAAATATCATGATTTCCTTGTTTTAATTGCTGAGTAGTATTGCACTATGTAAATGTACCACAATTTCTATATACATTCCTCTACTGAGGGACATCTGGATTGTTTCCAGGTTGTAGCAATTATGAATAGAGCTGCTACAATCATGGTTGAACAAATGTCCTTGTTTTGTACTTGACCATATTTTGTATATATGCATAGAAGTGGTATAGCTGGATCTTGAGGAAGCGCTATTCCTAATTGCCTGAGAAAGCGCCAGATTAATTTCCACAGAGGTTGTACAAGTTTACATTCCCACCAGCAATGGAGAAGAGTACCCCTTTTCTCCACATTCTCTCCAGCATGTGCTGTCACTTGCGTTTTTTATCTTAGCCATTCTGATAGGTATAAGGTGAAATCTTAGGGTCGTTTTGATTTGCATCTCCCTGATGACTAAGGACACAGAGCATTTTTTAAGTGTTTCTCTGCCATTCTATATTCCTCTCCAGACAATCTTCTGTTCACCTCTGTACCACATTTTTAATTGGATTACTTGATTTACTCTACTTATCTTCTTTAGTTCTTTATATATTCTGGATATTAGCCCTGTGTTAGATACCAGGTTGGTGAAGATCATTTCTCAGTTTGTAAGCTGTCGTTTTGTTCTGACAATAGTGTCCTTTGCTTTATGGAAACTTTTCAGTTTCATGAAGGCCCACTTGTTGATTGTTGATTTTAGAGCCTGTGCTATTTGTGTTCTGTTCAGGAAGTTGTACCATTGAGTTCTAGGTTCTTTCTTAATTTTTCTTCTAACCTCTTTAGTGTGCCTGGTTTTATGTTGAGGTCTTTGATCCACTTGGACTTTAGTTTTGTACAGGGTGATAAATACGGATTTATTTGAATTTTTCTACATGTAGACATACAGTTAGATCAGCAACATTTGTTGAAGATGCTGTCCTTTTTCCGTTGTACGGATTTGACTTCTTTGTCAAAAATCAAGTATCCATAGATGTATGGGTTTATTTCTAAATTTTCAATTGTATTCTTTTGATCCACCATTCTGTTTCTATGCTAGGAAAAAGTGGTTTTTATTACTATTGCTCTGTAGTACAGCTTGAGATCGGGGAGGGAGATACCTCCAGACATTTGGTGGTTGTACAGGATAGTTTTGGAAATTCTGGGTTTTTAAAAATTTTTTCCATATGAAGTTAAGAATTTTTCTTTCAAGTTCTGTAAAGAATTGTGTTGGTATTTGAATGGGAATTGCATTGAATCTGTAGGTTGCTATTGGCTGGATGTCCATGAGCATGGGAGATCTTTCCAACTACTGATATCTTCTTTAATTTCTTTCTTCAGTAACTTGAAGTTCTTTTTTTTTCAAACAGGTCTTTCACTTGCCTGGTTAAAGTCACACCAAGGTACATTATGTTATTAGTGTCTATTGTGAAGGGTGTTGTTTCTCTATTTTCTTTATTGGCCTTTTGTCTTTGGCATACAGGAGGGCTTTTAAAAAATTTTTTGAGTTAATTTTGTATCTAGTCACTATGTTGAAGGTGTTTATCAGCTGATAAATTCTAGTGGAATTTTGGGGATCACTCATGTAGACTATTATATCATCTGCAAACAGTGATACTTTGACTTCTTTCTTTTCAATGTGTATCCCCTTGCTAGTATTTAGTTGACTTATTGCTCTAGCTAGGACTTCTAGTGCTATGTTGAAGAGATATTGAGAGAGTGGATAACTTTGCCTTCTCCCTAATTTCAGCAGGATTGATTTAAGTTTCTCTCCATTTAGTTTGATGTTGGTCATAGGTTTGCTGTATATTGCCTTTACCATGTTTAAGTATCTGCCTTGTATCCCTGATCTCTCCAAGACTTTAAACATGAGTGGGTGTAAGATTCTGTCAAATGAACTCAATGGCTGGCTCTTCGACCCTCCCCTCCCTCCAAGGGAGGAGCAGTCTTGCTAAATCACAGAGGAGGATATTGCAGCCAGCCCTAAAGAGACCTCATAAGCTAGGGTCAGATGGAAGGGGAGGAAGTCCTCAAATATCAGTGGACTTGGAAAGGTACAGAGAGGAGATAAGGCAGGGATGGAGGGATTGGGAGGGAATGAGGAAGGGGGCTACAGCTGGAATACAAAGTACATAACCTGTGATTAATATAAAAATAAATAAAATAACTTTTAAAAAGATTATGCCAAATGTTTTTTGGTGTCTAAGGAGATGATCATGTGTTTTTTCTCCTTCAGTTTCTTTATATGGTAGATTACATTGATGGATTTCTGTATATTGAACCACCCCTGCATGCCTGGGATGAAGCCTACTTTGTTCATGGTAGATGGTATCTTTTATGTTCTTGGATTCGGTTTGCCAGTATTTTATTGAGTTCTTTTATGTCAATGTTCATAAGAGAGATAGGTTTGACATTCTCTTTTTTTGTTGAGTCTTTGTGTGGTTTAGGTGTCAAGGTGACTGTGGCTTCAGAAAATGAATTTGGTGTTTTTCCTTCTGTTTCTATTTTGTGGACTAATTTGAAGAGAATTGGAGTTAGTACTTCTTTGAAGGTCTGGTAGAATTCTGCACTGAAACCATCTGGCCCTAGACTTTTTTTGAAAGGAAGATTTTTGATGACTGCTTCTATTTCCTGGGGCTATAGAGGACTATTCAATCTTTCTACCTGATCTTGATTTAATTTTGGTAAATGGGATCTATCAAGAAAACTGTCCATTTCCTTTAGATTTTCAAATTTTGTGGCATATAGGCTTTTGTAGTATGTCCTAAAGATTGTTAGGATTTCCTAAGTGTCTTAGTTATGTCTCCCTTTTCTTTTCTGATTTTACTGATTTGGATAGTTTCTCTTTGTCTTTTAGTTAGTTTGGCTAAGGGTTTGTCTATCTTGTTGATTTTCTTAAAGAACCAGCCCTTGGTTTCATTGATTCTTTGAATACTTTTATTTTATTCTAATTTATTTATTTTAGCCCTGAGTTTGATTGTTTCCAGCCATCTGATCCTCTTGGGTGTGTCTGCTTCCTTTTTTTTTTTTTTAGGACTTTCAGGTGGGCCATTAAGTTGCTTCTATGAAATATTTCAAATTTCTTCTTGAAGGCACTTGGTACTATGAATTTTCCTCCTAGCACTGCTTTCTTTGTGTCCCATAATTTTGGGTATGTTGTGCCTTCATTTTCATTTAATTCTGAGAAGTCTTTAATTTCTTTCTTTATTTCTTCACTAACCCATCTATCATTGAGTAGCGAGTTGTTCAGTTTCCATGTGCATGTAGGCTTTTTGCTCTTTCTGTTGTTTAGACCCAGCTTTAGTACCTGGTGGTCAGATAGTATACAAGGGATTATTTCATTCTTCTTGTATCTGCTAAGGCTTGCTTTGCGACCAACTATACAGTCTATCTTGGAGAAGGTTTCATGAAGTGCTGAAAAGAAGGTATACTTTTTGAATTTGGGTGAAAATTTTTGTAGACTTCTTTAAGGTCCATTTCATTTAGGACTTCTCTAACTGCCTTTATTTCCCTATTTAGCTTCTGTTTAGATGATCTGTCTCTTGGTGAGAGTGGGGTGTTGAAGTCTCCTACTATTAAGGTGTTGGGATCTATGTGTGATTTAAGTTTTAATAATGTTTCATTTACAAATGTAAGTGCTCTTGTATTTGGGGCATAGATAATCAGAATTGTTATGTGTGATTTAAGTTTTAATAATATTTCATTTACAAATGTAAGTGCTCTTGTATTTGGGGCATAGATAATCAGAATTGTTATGTCCTCCTGGTGGATTTTTCCTTTGATGAGAATGAACTGGCCCTCCTCACCTTATTGATAAATTTTTTTGAAAGTCTATTTTACTAGATATTAGGGTAGAGACCCCAGCTTGGGTCCATTTGTTTGAAAAACATTTTTCCAGTCCTTTACTCTGAGATATTGTTTATCTTTATTGCAGATGTGTGTTTCTTGGATGCAGCAGAATGTTGGATCCTGTTTCTGCAACCGTTCTTTAAGTCTGTGTCTTTTTATTAGAGAGATGAGTCCATTATGTTGGTAGATAATAGTGACCAATGAATGTTAGTTCCTTTTATTATGGATTTGGTGGTGTTATTGTGATTCATTGCTTGTTTTCTTTTAATTTTTGTTATAAAAGTTACCTGTATCCTGAGTTTTCTTGGGTGTATTTGTTTCTGTTGGATTGGAGTTTTCCTTCTAGTAGGGCTGGGTTGCTGTGTAGATATTGTTTAAATTTAATTTTGTCATGGGATGTTTTGCTTTTTCCTTCTATGTTGATTGAAAGCTTTGCTGGGTAGAGTAGTCTGGGGTTGGCATCTCTGGTCTCTTAAGGTCTGTATGACATCTGCACAGGCCCTTCTTGCTTTCATAGTTTCTGTTGAGAATTCTGGTGTGATTTGGATATGTCTATCTTTACATGTTACTTGGCCTTCTTCCCTTGCTGCCTTTAATATTTTTTCTTTGTTTTGTAGGTTTAGTGTTTTGACTATGATGTGACATGAAGAGTTTTTTTTTCTGGTTTAGTTTATTCGGTGTTCTATAGGCAGGCCTCTTGTATATTTATGGACATCTATTTCTTTAAGTTGGGGATCTTTTCTCCTATGATTTTCTTAAAAAATATTTTGCAGACCTTGAAGCCTGAAATAATCTTTTTCTTCTACTTCTATTGTTCCAAGATTTCGTCTTTTCATGGCTTCCTTGATTTCTTGGATGTTTTGTGTTTGGAACTTATCTGATTTTAGTTTTTCTTTGAGAGAAGTATCAATTTCAGCAAGCGTGTCTTCAGTACCTGAGATTCTCTCTTCCATCTCTTGTATTCTATTGGTGATGCTTACCTTTGTAGTTCCTGATCTTTTCTCTAGGTTCTCCAGCTCCAGGGTTTTTTCTGTTTGTGTTTTCTTTATAAATTCTAATTATATTTTCATGCCTTGCACCATTTCTTCCATCTGTTTGTATCTCTTTTATGGCTTCTATTTTTTTGTTGTTCATTTCCTCTCCATATGCCTCTAATTTTTTCTCTACTTGTGCTATTTGTTTGGCTATAGTTGTCTGTATTTCTTTGAGAGCTTTGTTTGTTTCCTCTTTATTTGCCTCTACTTGTGTGGCTATTTCTCTGAAAGATTTGTTCGTTTCCTCTTTGTGTGCCTCTAATAACTGGATAAGCATAGCTTTAAAGTAATTTTCCTGTGTTTCCGATGGATTGAAATATCCATTGACTACTTTGGGGGTTGCTGGTGGAGCCATGATTTCCTGATTTTTGTTGGGAGTGTTCTGACACCTACCTCTGGCCATCTGCTTCTCTGTAACCATCACTGTTCCTGGAGTCTGTACTTCAGATTAGGTCAGTCTTTCTTTGGTGTCTAGAGTATTCTTCAGGAAGATGAGAGAGGTCCACTGGTTTGAGAGTGTGCATTGGTATTTCAGCTGTACCTAAGTGATGAAGAACTGCTGGCACAGAATCATAATTGCTGGGGAGGAAGCATGCGTGTGTGAGTGAAAGTGTGTCTTGAAGGAGAGAGTGGTTGATAGTGTGATGTTTGGAATGTGAGGGGTGCAGGCGCAGTAAGGGGTGTGGATGCTAGCGTTGTTCACTGGCACAGTTTTCAGGTGCAATTGTTGTGCATTTTTAAGTGTTTCTCTGTTCTTTGATATTCCTCTGTTGAGTATTCTCTATTTAGCTCTGTACCCCATATTTTAATTGGATTACTTGGTTTGTTAGTATTTAATTTCTTGAGTTCTTTATATATTCTGCATATTAGCTCTCTCTCAGATACAAAAAGGTCCATCCATAGGGAAGATGCTTAATCCTCACTCAGAAGGGCAAACAGAATATACATCAGTAGTAGGAGAAAACATAGGACAGGAGTTCACATAGAAGGAATCTGAAAGACTCTACACAGCAGGGTATCGAAGCAAATGCTGAGACTTTGGGCACAGTGCAGGGAATTTTATGGAAGGAGGAGATAGAAAGACCTGGAGTGAACAGGAGCTCCATGCAGAGATCAAAAGACGCCCCCAAAAAATCTGGGCCCAGAGCTCCTGCAGAGACTGATAAATCAACCAAGGATCATGCCATAAAAAAGATCTAGACTCCCTGCTCAGTCTGGGCTGCTCAGTCTCAATGTGTTTTTCCTAGTAAAGCCAACAGGGGTTGCCTCTGGTATGAACTACATTACCTGCTCTTTTATCACCTGGCAGTATTAGTAGGCCACAGAGAAAGAGAATCCAGACAGTCCTGATGAGACCTGATACGCTAGGGTTAGGAAATAGGGGAAGAGGTCCTCCTGTATCGGTGGAGCATAGGGGGAGAAGAAGGAGGGAAGGTGTGAATGTGAGGAGATGAGGGTGTGGGATACAGCCTGGACACAAACTGAACAAATTGTAATTAATAATAATATAATTATAATTATAATGTTTTTTAAAAAAGAAATATTCTCCAAACTGATACTTCATTTTCTAATGTCTGTTAAGACTTCTTTGTCTTTTAAGAAGTAACTTAATTAACTGATAGCAAATATATATAGTATCTAAGACCTAAGTTAGTATATATATCAAAGAAATGACAATTATCTTACTGAAATACCATATCTTACCCAGAAATGTGAGGACACATCAATCATCCTTCATAGAAAAAAATGCAAATTTTCCAATAAATGCAAAGTATAAGATACAAACATTTAATATATATTATGACATGGAAAGAGGGTAATTATTATTATGAAATAGTTAATCCAAACACTCCAGAAAAAGCAATGTAAAAGTTAATCCATTTTATCACAATTTACACAAAACTGTCAAATCAAAAGAACCTAAATAATTAGCACACTTATAAAGCTTCTTTCTTTCTTTTTAAAATTTATTACTTTGTATTCCAGCTGTATTCTCCTCCCTCATCTCCTCCCAGTCCCACCCTACCTCTTTCTTCTCCCCCTATGCCCCTCCCCTAGTCCACTGATAGCAGAGGTCCTCCTCCTCTTCCATCTGACCCTAGCTTATCAGGACTCATCAGGACTGTCTGCATTGTTTTCCTCTATGGCCTGGTAAGGCTTCCCCCTAGAAGGAGGTGATCAAAGAGGTGGCCACTGAGTGCATACCAGAGAAAGCCCTTGCTCCCCTTACTAGAGAATATTGAGACTGTGCAGCCCACAGGCCACATCTGAGCAGAGGATCTAGGTCCTTTTCATGCACGTTCTTTGGAAGACTCATCAGTCTCTGCAGCACCCCCTAGGGTCAGTCTCTTTTGGCTCTATTGTTCTCCTTGTGGAGCTCCTGTCCCCTCCAGGTCTTTCTATCTCCCCGTTCTTCCCTAAGAGTCCCCGTACTTTGCACAAGGCTTAGCTATGAATCTCATCTCAGCATCTGCTTTAATACCCTGCTGGGTAGAGTCTTATAGAGGCCCTCTCTGGTAGACTCTTCTCCTGTTCCCTGTCTTTTCCTGCTTCCAAGGTCTATATTATTTGTTCTTCTAAATGACTTTCTTAAAGCAGAGAATATTGGAGAATTTTAAATTAAAAAAAAAGCCTAAAACTCCTGGTATATCTGTAACAATTATTGCAGCCATCTAGTATTTAGCTTATATTAGACACTTTGGATGAAACTATCTAATATAATTTCTTTTCATCAAGACAGTCTATATGCTAGATATATGTAATCTCCTTATTTTGTAAAAGGAGAAATTAAAACTGAAAAGCTAGAGCAGTGGTGTTTCAACCTTCCTAATGCTACAACCTTTTAATGAAGTTCATCATGTTGTGGTGACCCCCACAACTATAAAATTATTTTGTTGCTACTTCATAACTATAGTTTTGCTAATGTTATGAATCATAATATAAATATCTGATTGGTACAATATCTGATATGAGATCATCAAAAGGGTCAGGACCCAAAGGTTTGAGAACCACTTCACTAGACTAAGTAGCTTAAACAAGACCATGAAGTACGGGATAATATCAAACAGTAACTGTAACCTTCACTTTCCATATCGGAGCTTAACAGAAGGCGAGCTTGATGCCAAATCTAAGTAGGCAAGAATGAGTACCTGAAATCATTATGGTTGCAGTAAGAACTTAAATAATTTATGATTTTTTTGTAAGAAAGAATGAATAGGGTTTGATAATTGACTGTGTATGAAAAATGGGAGTAGTCACTTCAGTTTCAGTAATTTAGTGGGTATATTATATAACTATATTGGTTATGTTTATGTCACTGTTATCATAATTCTTGATGTTAAAGAAAAAAAGATGCATTTGATTCACAGGCTCAGAGCTTTCCAGCCCCTCATGGTAGAGAAATCATGAAGGAGTAGCTCAGTCCATAGTGATGGTAATATGAGATAGAGTCTTTGTACTATGGCAGACCAGAGAGCTAAACATAAAGCAGAAACCAGGAGTGAGCATAACCTTCAAAGTTCTACCCTTACTCACTTAATTTTTCCAACTAGGCTTCAAGGTTCTCAAGTTTCCCAAAAAACAATCTGGGAGACAGTCTTTCAAACCATGAGCCTGTAAAGGACATTTCATATTCAAACTATAGCACTTACCTAGGAAAAATGAATAAGAGATGGCTTGAGGAAATATGAGTTTGATTTTAGACACAAAATAGTGAAAAGCCATAAGGATGATGTTATGCATAAATAAATACTCAAGATACATAAGAATACAGGACTAAATCCTATGAAAAAGTTAATGATAGTACATATAGAAAAATGTTCATATTTATTAAATTTTCTATGATGAAATAGAAGAAATTAGTCAGCTCATGAGAAAGATGAGAAAGCCAGGAGACTTCAGTCTTGTAGTAAAAGAGGCAAAAAAGTATTATGAAATAGCTAAAGCTATATGGTGTACATGTGTGAAAATGTAATAATGAAACCCTTTATTATGTGTGGTTAATATATACAAACAAAAACATAAATGCACATAAGACTACAAAGGAATTCAGTGGGATGAGAGCTGGGGATATGCTCTTGCACTGTCAGAGTAGTTTGAAAAAATATTTTCATTAAAGTGGTGAGGGCAGAAGATGAATTACAAGTCACAGAGAATGGAGAAATGTTAGCTGTGATAAGAGATGATATACAGCCCTTTCAAGACATCCAGGAAGGAAGAAGATGCACATGATAAAGTGCAGTTTTTAAAGAGAAAACAAGGTCAAGTAAGAACTTCTTTATGCCAGGAACACTTTTAGCATAATTTTAGACAGAAACAAACGACCCAGTATATGGTATTAAAAAATAAAAGACTGAAGTAATAATTTATTTTCTATATGAGGAAGATGCCAAAAAACATAAAAGGAGAAGATGATAAGACCAGGTTTCATCTTTCCCAAAAGTCAGCTCATGAACTATTTCTAGAAGGACTGGATCAGAATTATAGCAACATCTGTCTCCACCCCCAGGTTTATTGGCACATTATTGTTAAATGAATTTGGACATATATATGTACATGAGTTATTACTTCAACAATCGAGAAAATTAATATATCCACTACCTTCAAATGCTTCCTTGTTTCTTTTTTCTTACTTTCTTTTCATTTTTGACTGTAATGTTACTGTCTGAGAAGATAGAGGGAACACTCTGTTGCCATGTGTCTTGGTGATGAATATTTGCATATAACACCAGAAGCACAAAAGCAAAACCAGAGAAGCTGAATTTCATCAAAGGAGGAAGCTTCTCTGCAGCAAAGGAGGAGCAATATAGGGAGTGTGAGAAAAGATTACAAACTGTACATCTAAGAATGGGCTAATGTCTACCATGTATAAGAAACTCCTAGTCAGGCATTCACGGAGATAGAGACAGGTGGATCTCTGTGATTCTGATGCCAGCCTGGTCTACAAAGTGAGTCCAAGGCAGTCAAGGGTACACAGAGAAATCCTGTTTCAATAAATAAAAAAAACATGCAAAAACAAAAAAACACAAAAAAGAAACTCCTAAAGTTGAAATATTTATTAAAATATATTTCTTGGTCATCTCTCACAGGTTCATATTTAATAGGCTATAGTTCTGATCCACAAACGCATAGCACAGCTATACAGTAGTCAATACTACTTCTTTTTTTTTTAATTTATTTATTTTTGTCTCAATCACAGGTTAGGTACTTTGAATCCCAGGTGTAGCCCCCTCCCCCATTCTCTCCTACCCTCCCACTCCCTCCCTCATCTCCCTCCACCCCGCCCCCTCCAAGTCCAACAACAGGGGAGGACCTCCTTCCCTTCCATCCAACCCCAGCTTATCCTGTCTCCTCAGGGCTGGCTGCAATGTCCTCCCCTGGGATATAACCAGTCTGTCACTCCCCGGCTTGTATGGGGGAGGGTCAAAGAGTCAGCCATCAAGATCATGACTGAAACAGTCCCTGTTTCCCTGAATAGGGTCTTCAGTCATACACCGAGCTATCATGGGCCCCATCTGTGCGGGGGTTCCAGGCCATATCCACACATGGTCATTGATTGTAGAAACCATCTCATACAAGACCCCTGTGCCCTGCTCAGTTTGGTCTTTGTGGAGCTCTTGGTCTCCCCAAGTCTCAATAATCTCCCCGACATCTA
>CM053742.1:49816809-49846037 GCA_028658305.1 Pachyuromys duprasi
AGTTGGATGGCTTATCTACATTAAATAGACTGCAAGGCTTTTGAGTAAAGGAGTTTATAAAAAGAAGCTGAAAGTAAAATGTCCTGTAAGACCGATCCACTCCTTGAACCTTTAAAAGGGGGCTTCTTGAGTTACCTTGTTCTTACCTTTTGGTATCCCAGTGCCAGCTTTTCCCCTGGCATCCCTCACAGAAGTACTTTTCCATTACTATGGAACCCACTTGGACATTGAACTGCCATGGGCTACATCTGTTCAGGAGTTCTAGGTTATCTCCATGCATGGTACTTGGTTGGAGTATAAGTCTCAGAAAAAACCTCTGTGCTCAGATTTTTTGAGAAACCTATTCTTGAAGATACCACATGTATAGCTGTGGACTTTGTGAGCTATTTTACCCATATTTAAGCCAAGATTTGCCTACTGATCTCATAGCAGACTGACTAGTATGACTTAACCGATTGCTTTCTGAGTAAATTAGGATTTTGCTCCACAGAAGGAAACTTACATCTGATATGTGTTAACCTGACCAAAAGCCTATGACTGGAGAGGTCATAGACCATACTGGGGAAGCTATTTTTTTTAAGTGAACATGATATACTTATCAAAACGCCAACTAAATATTTGGCTTACCTATAAAATAGTACTAATGTCGGCTTTGTTAGTTACTACAAAATATCATAATTGGTCAAAATACTGTAAATACTGACTATTGAATGTGCATATTTAAATGGGTTATCTATGCCACCTCTCCATGACTCAGGAGAAAGTCATAGATGAAGTGAAAAGAATCTATGAGCAGGAGAGAGGGGTGGGATAATGTGGAAAACTGTCTTCTGGACATGTCATAGTCATTGCAGTCTAGAATCCACAATAATTTTCTCAACATTCTGTCATAGAGTGGTAAACAGCTCACAAAGCCTGACTATTCTTTAATGACCTCTAAGCATTTTTTGAGGGAAGGGAGACATGTTTTCTTCAGTGCTGGAGCCACTAGGAAGTTATGCATGCTCCTATAAGTGATCCTTCACATAGGTTCCTCTAAGCTACTTCAATTTATTTGTCACACACACATGCACACACACACACACACACACACACACTACCTTTGACTTTTCATTTAAAACCAGATCTTCCCTGGTATATCTGGAAATCAAGCATTTCCTGTCTTATTAGGTTTGAAAAGTGGGTTGCTTACTATTTACTCCTCACTATTCTATTTCATGTACCCACCAGGAAAGTACAGGAATATACCAGCTCTGACACTCCCTTGAGTTTCATTTATTTCAAGTAATATTTTATGAATACAAATATCAATGAATATTGTGTGCAATTTTTCTTATCATTTTATGTTTTGTTATCTTAATGCCCTCAGATATTGAATTTAAGAAGACAAAGAAAGCATTTTCCTTGTAAACATCACTAATTCAACTGCTATTTATTCATACAAAGTGCTAATACTATAAAATGAGAATTTAAAATATATATTCTGCCTAGACTTTAGGGTCACTAGAAAATTTTTATTACATGTCTCTAGTGCAACATAATCTGCTTGAGGAGAAAATACCAACAACGTATGACCTCTAAGAAGAAGTACAGCAGCAGTACAAATATTCTTTTATCTCCAAGGGTATTCCACTCCCTGATATAACCAGTGTGCTAGAAATCAAGTGGGAATCATCTCACAAAACTTAGAAATTCATAGTACTTTTACTCCATTTCACTATACTAGTTTAACTCTCAGGTGGGATTGAATTGACCTGAGAAAAATTGTAAACTAAGAACAACTTTTCTTTATAGTCCCCATCTGCCTTCATTTGTTCCCCTAAAGTTTCTTGATGACCATTGTGGAGTCAGCACCAGGGACTGTTTGATCTCACTGTTGTACTTTAAGTGCTTCAGGAAGAGCAAATTTTCACTTAGATTTTTCTATTCTTTTCTGGCAACCTGAGTACCCAAATCACCAGTGCCCTCTAATAAAAGAGTATACTCATCTTGAAAAGCTGCTCACTGTTATTATAAAATTAATCCAATATAAATTAATCACAAAAGAGTGGGAATGAATAATATGACACTTGTCCTCCTTCCCCAGCTTCTCCAGGAATAATTGCACTTGCAACTTAGATAAGTCTCTAGCTGGAATGATTGACAGAATATGTGATAAAATGAGAAAATTTCAGCAAGTTTAAGAAGGAGTTAAAGCTAATAAAATGAATGGAGTATAGAATATTCTTCCTAAAATGTGAAGTCTACTGCCCAGGGACAAGCTGAGTCAAGCAAAGATTTCCCATATTATTTTGTTTTATTTATTGGCACCTGGAGAGTGAGCCAATTTGACTTCTTTTGCTGTTTGCAAATAAGTATTCAAGACTAGGAAAAGTAGGTGTAGGAATATATCAAAGAGATGTGAAAATTGATTTATCAAAACCAAAATGCTAATAGCAATAAAACAAATGACAACAAATACTGAAAAGCATAATTAATGTATGCTTTTGAAGACAATGTAAACTGATGTGAAGACTATGGAAATCAAAATGGGAATATCTAAAAATAGAGCTACCGTATGACTGACCTGTAATGATTTTCATTGTCAATCTAGCCAGACCCAGAATCACCCAGGAATGGGTAGAGAAAATGCTGTATATAAACACAATGAAAGCTTTTATTTCAGGTGTAAGAAAAATAAAAGTATACAATTTAAAGAAGAATGAATGGAACTATATATCACATGAAAGTAAAGGATGACTATGAGGAAGCAGGGAAGAATAAAGTGTGTAATGAACAATATATATACAAAACATTATTTAAAAATATTTTATTATTTGTACGGTATTCGGCTTGTATGTGCGGATCCATGCCACAAGAGGGCACTGTATGCATGTATGTCTACATGCCAGAAGAGGGCACCAGATCTCATTATAATTAAGACCCACCATGTGGTTTATGGGAATTGAACTCTGGACCTTTGGAACTACAGCCAGTTCACTTAACCTCTGATCCATCTCTCCAGCCCCCAATTTCTTCATATATAGAAATTTTGCATGCATGCAAAAATATGTGTGGGATGAGAGTAGAAAGGGGACTATTTAAAGAGGAAAAATGGTGGGAAAGGAAGAGCTCAGAGATGGGTGAAGAGTATTGGGGAGGTAAAATGCATCAAGCCATAAAACCCACTGTCTTACACATTGATTAAAGTAATTGGTGAGAAAGAAAAAATAGATCTTGAAGGAATTACAGAGTGATTGGTGGCAGATAGGAAAGGAGTTCAAGGGCATAAACAAACCTTAAGTATAAATGGAGAGATTTTTGTATAAACATAGATAAAGATAAAATGAACTATCATTGAGGGCCTTTTCTTCTATGGTGCAGGAGTTAAAGCATTTTGAATGCATTGAGGTCACAGCAATGAGAAGAGAGGGGTCCTGAAAAAGTGAATTTGAAAAGAAGCAAATTGTAGAGTAGAGAGAGAAGCAATCAAAGAATGCCTAATCAGCAGTGATAGTTAAATCAAAATTAGAAAAACAAAACATGATGGGGGATGTAAGGGAGCAAAATGATATAGAGTACAAATGCCCACAGAAGTGTTCACCCTTGGTAAAAAAAAAAATAGGGGTTGAAATTCAAAATAGCTGATATTGGTGCTGGGAGGATGGTGCAGTGGTTAAAAAGCATTTGGCAGGTAAGGTGAGGACCTGATTTTCAATCCCCAATTTCCAATAAAAAGTAGATGTGAGTGTCCTTAGTCCCAGCACTCCTAAAGGAAGATGGGAGGCAGAGACAAGAAGTCTTTTGAAACTCATGGGGCAGATAGCCTGGCATACAAAGCAAAGACTGAAAGTGTGACTCCATCTCAAAACATATTCACATGACCACTGTACTCACACACAGGAATGAATATACATACATATATTGTGTATAGATACACACACACAAGCGGCTGATTTTCTGGTAAAAATAGAATTGGCATGTATCAGTGTTTTTGTGAAACTAAGAGAGTCTTTAGAATGGAAAAGATGAAAATGCAAGGACATTAAGATCTAACAGTTGTGGTGACACCAACCTGTAATCCCAGGTGTTAGGAGTCTGAGACAGGAGGAGTAGAACAATTGAGGGCAGTGTGGGTTACAAGATGCCTTGTTTTTAAAAGAGGAGAAACTATAAATTTTTGTAGTTGGATCAGAGTTGTAGTTTACAGATTTTGAATCAGCCAAAACTTATTTCACATTTTTAGCTTCTTCACCTGAATGTAGGTGTTACTTTTAGGTAAACATGCTTTATTTCTCTTTCCTATGTTTCCTCATCAATAAAACTACAAAATAAAAATAGGGAAGTAGTTTAGTTTAATAGTTAAAGTTATTTTATAAATTACAGAACCCCATGGTGCATGAGCTCTTTAAAAAAATAATTGTTTAAATTGTTAAAATATTATTTAAATTTTATTAGAGAAAACAAAAAAAAACATAACATAAGCTTTAAATTGAGATGCCAGACAACATATTTTGGAATGTAGCCAAAGGTGAACTCAGTATATTGAGGAGAGACAATGCATTGTCATATTCATTGAAATACAAGTTGATCACTACATTATGGAATCAACCTAAGTACTCATAAATGGACAAGGAAATCATGGTACATATATACAATGGATGTTATTCTACCACAAAAAAGAATGAATTCCTGTTATTTGTGACATATGGTTGGAACTGGATGACATTTTAAGCAAAACACAGCACAGAAAGGGAAATAATACATATTCTCACTCATGGAAACTAAGAAAATATGATACTACAAAAGATGAGAACAAAATATTTATAGTTAAGCATGAAGTGAAGAGTGGATGAGGAGTTGAGACAGGTTGGTCAATGACTACATTATTAAAGTTAGATATGGAGAGTGAATACTGGATAAGTGACCATAGTCAAACTAGTTACAAAAGAGGATTTAAAACGTACTTAACATAGAATGAATGACAAAAGTTTAAGGTGATGGATATTCTAATTAGTCTAATGTGATCATCAACCAATCTACACATGAATCAAACTATTTTAATATATATATATACATTTGGGATATATATATATAGTAGGAGGAATTATGCACACACACACACACCCATATATATATATAATACTAATCAGAAATAGAACTTCCTGGGGATCTGTCTCAGTTGGTAGCATATTTCAGCTGCCATACATGAAGCTCTAAATTCAGTTTGTAGCAGTGTGGCATAAAATGGGTGAAGTAACATACTGTTATTCTCACAAAGAATTTCACAGAGGTATCATAGGGGTTCAGAATAGTCTAGACTACACAAGTTTGAGGCCAGCTGGAATTACATGAAACCCTTTCTTCACGAAATAAAATCAAGTTTTAAAATTTGTGATGAATTAATGGTGGGAACTAAAAGACTGTGTGTTATAGAGTAAATTATGTGGCTGCTTGCATTTATTGGTGTAGCCCCAAATCATAAAACTCCTCTAGAATCACCTATTGATTCAAAGACAAATATCTGAGTATTAATTTATTGGGCTGTATATTTATGCCAGGTGGTGGTGGCACATACCTTTAATGCCATCTCTCAGGAAGCAGAGGTAACTCTGAGTTCAAGGCCAGCCTGGTTTACAGAGTAAATTCCAGGACAGTCAGGGATGTTACACAGAGAAACCCTGTCTCAGAAAAAAAATGTCATTGTCAAACTGAATTGTTCACAAATATAAATGTTATTATATTAAAATTATATTAACATGTACTTGTATTTGAAATCATATTAAAGTTAACTACTATTGAGGTGAACACATATACATCACAAATCCTTAATTCTTTGTTATGTGGTGCACAGTCTAGCTCCTTAAAACTCACCCACAGGTATTTAGTAAAAAATTTTATATTTATTAGAGTTCTAACAGCTTTTCAGAAGAGAAGACTTGATCTGTAAAGGGAAAAGCAGCTCTTCGTAAGATTAACTCAGTTACTGCAACTAGCCCCATTGATTACTTTAATAAATACAGCTATATTCAGAGAGCTGGTGTATGCACACAAGTATACAAATACAGCAATTCTGTTTTGTGTCTACTGGAAGTAGTCATGAAATCAGCCATTATGGAGTTACTATAAAACCTAAAAGATGTAATTCAAATATGAGTTTGCTTGTGCTCATATCATCTATGACAAGCCACCAACTGACTGTGTAAAGGTCCGTCAGTTATTTTTCATCACACATGATCAGAAATAAGCCATCTATTTTTTCTAAGTTTACAGATAGCATTTACATCAGAATATTACACAATCCCATATTCTTATTTATGGATTATAGGTTGTTTTGTTATTTTTGGGGAAGGCAGAATCTTATTTTATAGCCAACTCTGAACATATAGCATTTTTTCCTGCTCAGGTCACAAATGGTAGAATCACAAATGGAATTCACACCACTTGCCTTAAAAGTAAACTTAAATAGATAACTCATAAGGATTTATTGGATCTTTTTAATGAAAGGATTTAAATTACTTTTTTTAGCTATGGACTATATTAACATCAAGTATTTGTCTTCCAATTACTATATGTGTTGCACAATTACAATTGTTTTAAAAAATTGGAAAAGGTTCAAAGATTTTGATCTCAAAACTTTGCTCACTGTTTATCAGCTTCATAAAATCACCCCGTCTTATTTTTTCAGTCTTATTCTATTTATCATTCAAGTTCCAATGCAATGTTGTGTGTGTGTCTTCATCACTGAGCATGTACACTTTATCCTCTGTAGCTCCATGTGTCTGAAATGCTGGCTCTCATAGCACTTACACTGTCTAGTTAAAGTTCTATAATATTTTAGGAAATGCCTTATTTATTCTACAAGATTTTAAATTGCTTCACCTATTAAAATTTAAGTTTTTTCCTACAGTTTATGCATAGCAAATGTGACAATAGATCCTTGAAAATTATTCACCAAGAAAAAATAAAAGATCTTTAATTCTGAAAAATAAGATTTTACTTCTTAGGGATTTTATATATTATATATTTACACTTTGACATTTCTGTAATTTCAGTCTTCCTTAAAGAAACATAATTAAAACTGGCATTTTCTCTGGGTATCGTTTTAAGTTCTCTAGTCTTCTCACTACAGTGCCACAAACACTGCCAAGACTCTTGAGGCACTGCTGAATTGTTTTTTATAACAGATGAACCATTTTGCATTCTCAGTGCTTTATGCTTGAGATTTTATACATCCTTGCCAATATTTGTAATTTTCCAAATTATTAAGTGAAAGCAAATATAGCAGGTGTGAATAGGTATCATATTGTTGTTGTTTATTTCCCTCATGATTAATGCTATTAAATGTCTTTCCAGTTATTTATTCACTTTATATCTTGCTTGTAGCCCAGCTCCTCTCCTCCCAATCCTTCCCCTTCTCATACTCCTCCTCTCCATTCTCCTCTTTCCGCCTCAGGGAAGGGGGAGGTCCTCCATGTGTGCCAACCTGCCTAAACACATTAAGTCACTGCACTACTAGGTGCATCCTCTCCCACTGAGGATAGACCAGGCAGTCCAGTTAAAGGGACAAGAACCTAAATGGAGGCACCAGAGTCAGAGAGGGCTCCCCACTCCAGTTGGAAGTTTCACAGGAAGGTGAAGTCTCACATATGCTACACATGTGCAGAAGGCCTAGGACCAGTCCATGCAGGCTCTTTGGTTGGTGGTTCAGCTGTGAGCTCCCATGGACCCAGATTAGTTGAATCCGTAGGTCTTCTTGTGGAGTCCTTGACCCCTGTACTCTCTCAAATCATTTCCCCAACTCTTCCATAAGACTCCCTGAGCTCTGTCTAATGTTTAGCTGCGGATCTGTGCATCTGTTTCCATTACCTGCTGGGTGAAGCCTTTTAAAAGGAGTTATGCTAGGCTCCTTTTTATAACTGAGTAACATTAATAGTGTCAGAGATTGGTTCTCAACTGTGGGATGGGTCTCAAGTCAGGCCAGCCTTTGCTTGAATGTTCTCTCAAACTTTGCTCCATCTTTGTCCTTTCTCATATTGTTGACAGAACAACTTTTGAGTCACAGGATATGTGGGTTGGTGTCCTTATCTCTCCACCTTATCTCTTGTCCTTATCTCTTGTCTGGTCACAGGAGGGTGGTCACTTTGACTACATATCCCTAGCTGCTAGGAGTCTCGGTTAGGGTTCCCACCATACAACTCCTGGGGCCTCCCCTATCCCAAGTCTCTGGCAAATCCTAGAGATGCTCCCTAACTCTGATTTCTGTTCTCTCCTGGCCCTCTCTCCCTACTCCAACCCCTGCTCCCTTCCCCATACCCCATCCTACCCAGTTCCTTTCCTCCATTTTTTACCTTTTTAGTGCATTTATCTGCAATGTTATTTTTGCAGAATGTCTATTCTAGGTCTTTTGTTCATTTTTTTAATTTTTTACTTTCATATTATTATAAATTATTATAATCTATTATAATTTATTCAATTTATACCCAAGCTGTGCCCCCTCCCTTGTCTCCTCCCAATTCTCCATAGATAGAGGAGGTCCTCCTCCCCTTCTATTTGACTCTTTGTTTATTTTTAATTATGCTATCATTTATTCTTTGTTTGTAAGACTTGTTAACACATTTTTTTAAATAAATTAACTTTTGTCTTTGAAAATTCCACAGGTAATGGAACTTATTCACTCTTTCCCTTACTCTCTTATCTTCTTCTCACCCCTGTCAATTCCCTTCTGTTCCTTCAAATCTCCATTCATATTCATTCTTTGTGTTGTTTTTTTGTTACTCACTTTAGTCAAGGCCATCAGTGTGACCGTGTGTTTGGAACTATTCTTTAGATATTGGTGGATTCTCAGCAGTGGGTACAGAACCAAAGATAGTGACCCCATATTTCCTCAAAATTTTAGGAGTAGGGGCTCTCCCTTTACTGTAACTGATTTTTTGACATGTACAGTCTTGGATGTACTTGTACATCTAACTACATTTGCTATGAGTTCAAGACTGCAATAGCTATTTTAGATCCATAATATTGCATTTCTCAGTTTTCTATCTTTTAGTTCTTACAACAAGAAGAAAAGGAGGTGGGGGAAGAAGATGATCAGTGATAATTACCTGAGTATGAGTTTCCACTGGTGGTACTAAGCCTATATAAGGCAAGATTGATAGGAAATTTGCCCTATGTCATACATTTTTCTGTTGAAGCTCCCTCTTCTCTTAAGGTGGAAATATGTACCATAGGTAATAGCACTATCTGTTCTTCCAGTAAATCCAGATATAATTCCCAGGACTGTAGTTGTATGATTTTAGTTCCAGGGGATCTGAAGTCTTCTAGCCTTCTCAGGCACCAGGCATGCCAATGGTACATGAACATACACGGTGGAACAATAGCCATACCTACCAATTAAAATTAAAATAAATAATTTGAAGAAGACATTGAGAAGACACAACTACACCCTCTGTGAAACAATGTGGCCAATGTGATATCTGAGAACTGCACTGAGTTTGTTCAGGGTTGTTTGTAATGGTCTCAGAGATTTTGATGAGAGAAGAGTTTATTGAGAATCACTGCGATAGTTACTTCACTTGTAAAAAAATTACGTAAGGTTTTATATAACTATATGTAAATATTCTTGATTTGAAGCTATCAAATATATGATAAAAGGCCAATTTCCCCTCAAATGTGTCTTTTACAGGCTGAGTACCACTACTGGAAGCATATACTCAGGTCATTATCATTGATCCCTATTTTCTTCCTAACAATTCTTCCTCATTGCCAATAAAGTGATTTAATTTTTAGAGCACTAACATTGAATTCTGTTTATTTTCATTTTTCTCTAATTGCATTGGGTAATAGTTTGTAATTTTCTGTCTTTTTCATTACGCATATCTCAAATTTTCTTGCTTGAAAGAATTTCTAAAAATGTTATTGTTTTTGATAGTATTGTAACTAAAATTACTTTTTTAATATTTTTATTTTTCATTTTTCATGTATACAAATACAATCAATTTTTGTAGATTTATCTTGTAACTTGCATCTTTACTATTAATGCTCACAGAACTTTTCAGAATTTTCTTGTATATACTTATGTGATGTGTGAATAAATATAGTTTTACTTCTTTCTTTCTAATTTTAATGTCTTTACTGGCAGTTTTTCAAACCTAATTACCAGATGACATGTTTTTAAAACATACATATTACTGTCAACTTTTTGTTATGGCACATGGGGTACTATAGTCATGGTACTGGTGAGTATGCAGCAGGAAGTTCCCCCCACCCTCACCCCTGAGTTTTAGGCAAGCTTAAACTACATGATAAGATCCTGCCTCAAAAAAAGTCTTCCTTTAAAAAATAATTTTTAGGGTAAAAGTATTTTCGAATAATGGAAACAAAAAAGGTTTAATACCATTGTTAGACTATTGTTTTTCTATACATAAATTTCACAGCCGCTTATACTATAACTGTGATTGACATATACAAACAACTGAATCTGTTTACTTGTCTTTTTCATTTACTTTACTTTTTCATTTATTCATGTTTAATACCAGACCTCACTTTACTGTCAAGGATGGCTTCAGTGTCCTGCTTCAATCTCAGGAGAATCCACAACAGCAGTTATGAGATCAAGAATGCTGTATCCCAGAAGCAGAAAGACACACATGGTATATACTCATTTATAAGTGGATATTAGACATGTGATATAGGATAAATATACTAAAATCTGTATACCTAAAGAAGCTAGCAAATAAGAGGACCCTGGGTAAGATGATCAATCCTCACTCAAAAAGGCAAAAGGGTCAGACATCCAAAGAGGGAGAAAACAGGGAACAAGACAGGAGCCCACCACAGAGGGCCTCTGAAAGACTCTAGCCAGCAGGGTATCAAAGCAGATGCTGAGGCTCATAACCAAACTTTGGGCAGAGTGCCAGGAATCTTATGAAAGAAGGGAGAGACAGAAAGACTTGGATGGGACAGGAGCTCCACAAGGATAACAACAGAATAAAAAAATCTGGGCCCAGTGTTCTTTTCTGAGAATGATACTCCAACCAAGGACCATGCATGGAGATAACTTAGAACCCCTGAACAGATGTAGCCCATGGCAGCTCAGTCTCCAAGTGGGTGCCCTAGTTAAGGGAACAGGGACTGCCTCTGACATGAAGTCAGTGACTGGCTCTTTAATCACTTCCCCTGTGGGGGGAGCAGTCTTACCAGGCCACAGAAGATGACAATGCAGCCATTCCTGATGAGATGTGATAGGCTACTGTCAGATGAAAAGGGAGGAGGACCTCCCCTATCAGCGTACTTAGAGAGGGGCAAGGGAGGAGATGAGGGTGGAAGGGTTGGATTGGGAAAGAATAAAAGATGGGGCTACAGTTAGGATACAAAGTGAATAAACTGTAATTAACATAAAAAATTTAAATTTAAATTTATAAAAGATCATGCCAAGCACTCTGCCTGCTTAATAACAAGTTATCTCCAATGTTTCTTCCATATAACAGATATTAAGCTGTCTAAGAACAGACAATCAATAGAAAATCAATAATACATTTGTCATTTTAAATTAAATGATAATTTCAAGGGGTGGAAGATATGACTCAGTAGTTAAAATCATTGGCTGTTCTTTCAAAGGGCCTATATTGGATAGCCAGCACCAAAATTGTTGCTCATAACCATCTGTAACTCATGTCTCACAGATTCTGATACCCTTGACTGGCCTCTGATTTTTCACTACTTGGCTAAATGAACAAAATTAGTTTCTCATTTGCCATTGTCAAAGGAACCTTCTCTGTACTTCCAGAAGGAGTATGGCAACAAAATGAATAAATTTATCTTTTGTAAAGGAAATATCATATGTGACTTGACAATTATTTCTAGCTTTTTTTCACTAACACAATCATTTTCAATATGACAGTCCACAAGTCATTTAAGCCAGCTACATGCCAGATTTCTGACAGATTGAAGTTATTTTTAAGTATCTGTAGCAAGTTTATTTAATTTTATATAAAAATAACAGAGCAAATAAGCTTTGGGTCTAGGAAAATACAGTATTTGTAGACAAAAACTTACTTTGAAAATCAAGACATCTTGAAATTAGCCATTATCAGATCATTAAATCATTTCTTAGAGTTTCATAACAGTAATTTTGTTCTGAATTCATAATTACTGAAAAAGAATCATTGTATTATTGGCCAGACAGGAGGTTTCAGCAACACGGATGGTGACTATGTCAATTGTATTTAAATAATGTGTATTGTGCTTTAACATAAATAATAAATTATTAATTTGAAGATTTTATACTATCTTTTTATCTTTAATTAAGTATATATGTTAGTATCTGTGATTAGGTATGTGCAGGTAAATGCAGTTGTCTGTGAATTCTAAAGTCATTGGATCCCCTTTGGAGCTCAGTGTGGGTACATGGATATCAAACTCTTGTCCTCTACAAGAGCAATAAAAAATCATAACTATTGGGCCACCCCTCTAGCCACAGAGCTCATAAGTTCTTAAGAGATCATATATGTAAATGTACTCAATGTGTTTTATTTTCATCACTGAGAGTGTACTTAACATAAATTCAAAATTGATTACAGTGATTATGATACGTGTACCATTCATTTTCTAAGATCTGTGATGTATTCAGTAATATATTTCGGTTATTGACAATATAAAGGTCACAATGAAGGAGAAATCTATGCTCACATAAATCAATAGTTATGTAAATTGGGCAGTGTCTGAACTGAGGCTGGTGATTTATCCTTTATTGATCTTCAGTACAGCAAATTACAAATTTTAATCTCGTCAGAGAAGTGTTTTTGTCTCACATACATGGAGTTAAAAGTTAATACCAAAGA
Organism: Pachyuromys duprasi; assembly: GCA_028658305.1. Lineage (NCBI taxonomy): Eukaryota > Metazoa > Chordata > Mammalia > Rodentia > Muridae > Pachyuromys > Pachyuromys duprasi. Next base: position 49,829,631 of record CM053742.1, read on the forward strand.
AGATAATAGTAGGACAGCAGTGTGACAAGAGCCTAGAAATATATGTGCATAAAAGAACTAGAGGGGGGATGCTTAAGGCATCCAGGAATGTAGCTGGATAGGAAGAGTGACTTCTAATGTTCTAAAGCACAGTAGGGTAAGTACAGTTTACAACATTTCATTATATGGTTTAAAATATCTTGGAGAAAATAGTTTAAACATTCCAAACACAGAGGAATTATAAGTGTTCTGGATGAAGGATGTATAAATTAGATTGAATACCTATAATGAAATGTCACGCTGTAGCCTATCTATAAATACTTTTAATAGTGCCAGCTAAAATAAAAACATTTTGGAAAAGAAAAACTTGGTTCCTTAGAATGTTGATATTTTAAGGATGTATTGCTTATTCTCTTATACATACACACAGTATGTATAATTTAATCTCCAGTATCGAAGTGAATTTCTATTATAATGGAAAACATACTTACCTACCAATATTATCTGAAATAAGCCAATAGCATAATAATAAAAGGCATTATTACTACCAAAATAATTTAAATTGCTTAGCATAATTTAAAGATACCTAATATAAACATGAAAGTTGTTTTCTCCTATCTTTCTTGATCATTTATTGTATGGAATGCGTGTGTTAAAAGTATATGTTTGATTTAAAAATATGCAGGCATATTTGAATTTATCAATTCCAACAGAGTAGAACTTAGACTGAAATATTTAAGAGCTTTCATTTAATTGAACTCAGAAAAACTTAGAAAATACCTTCCTGGAATAAAGTAATTCAAAATCCAATTATTAGATTGGAAATATTCTCTTGGAACATCCAAACTTAGTAAGAGGAAAATATTTCTAATGATAGATGCATTTAAAACTTAATATAATGACCAACAAACTAATTTCACACTATTTTAATGAGTTTTTTAAAAAGATGGTGCTCACTTCAGCAGCACATATACTAAAATTGGAACGATAAGAGAAGATTAGCATGGCCCCTGCGCAAGGAGGACATGCAAATTCATAAAGGGTTCCATATTTTTGCTCAAGTACACAAGGACATTTGCTCAACCATGTTCGTAGCAGCTTTATGCATAGTAGCCAGAACTTGGAAACAACCCAAATGTCCATCAAGGGAGGAATGGATACAGAAATTGTGTTACTTTTACACAATGGAATACTACTCAGCAATTAAAAACAAGGAAATCATGAAATTTGCAGGCAAATGGTAGGATCTAGAAAATATCATGCTGAGTGAGGTATCCCAGAAGCAGAAATACACACATGGTATATACTCACTTACAAGGGGATACTAGACCTTAAAGACAGGATAAACATACTAAAATCTGTACAGCTAAAGAAGATAAACAAGAAAGAGGACCCGCGGTAAGATGATTAATCCTCACTTAGAAAGACAAATGGGCTGGACATTGGACGTAGGAGAAAACAAGTAACAGGACAGGAGCCTATGACAGAGGGCCTCTGAAAGACTCTACCTAGCAGCGTATCAAAGCAGATGTTGAGACTCATAACCAAACCTTGGGTAGAGTGCAGGGAATCATATGAAAGAAGGGGGAGTTAGTGTGATCTGGAGAGGACAGGAGCTCCACACGTACCAAATATATCTGGGAACAGGGGTCTTTTCTGAGACTGAATCTTCAACCGAGGGCCATGTATGGATATAAACTAGAACCCCTGCTCAGACATCGCTCATGTCAGCTCAGTGTCCAAGTGGGTTCTCTAGTAAGGGGGACAGGGACTCTCTCTGACATGAACTCAATGCTGCCTCTTTGACCTCCCCTCCCCCAAGATGGAGGAGCAGCCTTGCTAAGTCACAGAGGAAGACATTGCAGCCAGTCCTGAATCAGATGGGATCAGATGGATCAGATGGAAGTGGAGGACATCCCCTATCAGTGTACTTAGAGAGGGGCAGGGAGGAGATGAGGACAGAGGGTGGAATTGGGAGGGAATGAGAGAGGGGACTACAGCTGGGGTACAAAGTAAATAAACTGTAACTAATATTTAAAAAAAATTTAAAGATGAGTACCACCTTAAGAAATAAGTTTCTCTTCTCTGTTGAGGAAAACCATTTTCTCCAGTGAATTCAAAGGGCTTAATCTAAATTTTATAATCTATGAACCAGAGAACTTGGATTAATGCCCGGGAGCAGGGGTCACTGTTATCACTTGAATTTATGAGGACTCTATTTATAGCTCCATGGACAAACATCTTATCAAGAAAAAAAGTTTATGAAAAGCAAGAAAATTGTGCTTTCATGATAATGTTTTTCAAAAAAAAAAAACAACAAAAAACACTGTTTCTACTAGAAAGTATATAATCTACACAACTTAAACTGGAGCATTATTACTTTATAAATTTGAATCACACCTATCGAAGGCAGGCATTAACTAGTCTAACAGTGGCAAATGGCCTAAATTTAAAATTCTACATGCTTTTCTCATATTTCTGCTGAAATTTGCCTTTCTTCTGATTTTATCATCAGCCTTTACAACAATCATATTTGTTGTCCAAAGCCTTTAGAATTTGATACCACTATAACTACTCAATCTTGATTATTCTACTCTCCAGAATCCACTATTTTCTTACTGTTATGTTGGGTTCTGTCTTGTCTCTGTCTTTATTGAAAGTGTTCCTCTTGTTCAAATCTTTCTTATATTCTAAAATCTTATTTAGGACCTAGACCCTAAGTATCCTTGGTTATTTCAATCCTCAAAGTTCATTTTAAAAAATCTTGTAGCCCTTAATATCCAATATTCAAACTGTTCTTTATGTCTATATACACTTACATTGGTATCATATGTTTATTTGTGCAAATTATAAGTTATATTAATATTAATTTATAAGAATATGCTGACAAACCTCAAAGCACTTATGTTAAGAAAGTGCTTTAAAATGTGGCTCCTGAGGCTGATTAGATGACCCAAGAAATAGAAGAACTTAATACCAAATCTCATCATCTGAGTTCAATTATCCTCACTTACACAATGAAAGAGGTGAACCAAGTCTGTCAACTTGTCCTCTCACCTCCTGTGACACATGCAGGCTCTCACACATGCATGAGTACATACAAAGGGTTTTTTAGTTCTACCAAAGTGTTCTAGCACTGAGCTATATCTCAGAGATTTGGCAACATGTCTAACTGTTACAACTAAATGATGCTACTAATACCAGAGGTCAGAGGTGCTGCTCATCATCCTACAAAACTGAGAATAGGCCATATATGCAACAAAGAAGTGTCAGTAGTGTTAAGATTGAGAAAACCTTACCTTAAATGGAAATGTTGAAAAAAAACACTAAATACAATACAGTTGATTTTATATAAATTTCTAGAGGAAACATAACTAAATCTCACTAAACGTATAAATAGTAGCCTAGGTCTACAGATGGGGAAAGAAAAAACAAGTAAAAGGGCCATTGAGGAAACACTTTATGTTAGAGGGAACCTGCTGTTTGAGGTTGCAGTCCTCCTATTCCAGATAGCCGTTCTGAGCAGGACTCCTCGCCAGAAAGGTCTCTTCCTTTCTGCTCGATTTTTTCTGAAGTATCTCTAGACAGATTCTCCTGACCACATTTGATATATAGTCTTTGACACAGCTCCCTGCTAGCTCTCCCCTCCCTGTGCCTATAGGATAATTAGTTACTGTGTTCCTGTTCGTATGATAAGAGCATGCTGTTGAATGCAAATCAAACATTCTTGAAGTGCCTAGTTCCAACTAGTTATGTACACCTATCCTTGGAGCCCCCCTCCAACTCCCCAAGAGGTATACAGCTTTGTTCTCTGGATTTAAAGTTGAACTAGTTCCTTGAAGTTGTTCCCAGGGTGTGTGATCCCTGTAAAATGCTCACCAGCCACTCTAGTCACTCTCCTCATCTCCTGTCCCTCCTGACTTTGTGGGCTTGTGGGAGAGAGGCCCCTGGCAGGAGGAGAACCACATTTTTAAGCTGATAGAATCATTTTCTACCTTTTCTATTTACAGATAAAAATTATATTTATAAAATTATATAAAACTACCAAAATTTATGAAGTTGTGAATTTAAGACCGATTTTAACCTTTTGTTACCACATTAATTAAAATTTACAAAACTATTAGACAAGAAAGAAAAACTGATGAAAGAAAAGTATAAGGCAACTGACTGAGGAATCTTTTTTCTGCTTTAATACTTTTGTTATTTTTTCGCTTTTCTTTTCTTTTTTTATTTATTACAGTTTATTCACTTTGTATCCCAGCTGTAGCCCCAACCCTCATCCCTGCCTAATCACACCCTTCCTCCCTCATCTCCTCCCATAACCCTCTCCACGTCCGCTGATAGGGGAGGTCCTCCTATCTGACTCCAACCTATCAAGTCTCATTAGGACTGGCATCATTGTCTTCCTCTGTGGCCTGGTAAGGCTGCTCTCTGCCCCCCCCCCCCAGGGAGATGATCAAAGAGCCAGCCACTGAGTTCATATAAGAGATAGGGAATGAGGGAGGGGGCTACGCCTGGAATGCAAAGTACCTAACCTGTGATTGATATAAAAATAAATAAATTACATAAAAAAAAGAGATAGCACCTGTTACCCTTGCTAAGGAACCCACCTGAACACTGAGCTGCCATGGGCTACATCTGTGCAAGTGTACTAGGTTGAATAGTCCTGGGTTGAGTTTCATTCTCAGAAAAGACCCCTGGGCCATCCAGCTCCATCTCCCCCTTCTTTCATAAGATTCTCTGCACTATGCAAGCAGGACAGACATCGGAAGAGGGAGAAAACAGGGAACAGGACTGGAGCATACCACAGAGGGCCTCTAAAAGACTTTACCCATCAGAATATCAAAGCAGAAGCTGAGAAGCTTAACCTTAAATTGGATTGACATTTCAATGTCAATAAACTGCAATTTGGTAGAACATAATTGCACAGAGCTACGGTGCACTCAAAAGAATCAAATTAGTTGTTCTGTGAAGTTCTGCAAGTAATGGTAAATAATAAAAATGTCTTATAGTCTTTTAGATCTTTTAATTCTTCAAAGAAATTCTCCATTAACTAAAGATCTTGTTAAAGAATATTCCCTTGAGTATTTGTGAAAGGTTATTCCTCATAGCCTGCAGAATAACTCACACAGTATTTTTATTAATTTTTTATGTGTGTTATAGAGGTTTCATCACAAATGAAGGCAAGTTTTTCCTGGAGATCTGAGATGAATCCTTTGAATCTTTGGAAGCACTGAAATTATCATAACAAAAACTCTCATTAGCTCCAAGGCCAGGAGCAGAGGCACCTAGTGTAATTCTTTAAGAAATGGTGTTTTGACTGAGAAACAAAGAGTTACATTTGATAAAGCCTGACCAAATGGTGCAGAAGTTCATCCTTCTGGAGTCAGATGAGGTTTTTCTATTTTTCTTTCATTTTGAGTTTTGTTGAGACAGTTATGTAGGAATAGCCCCTTCCCTTGGTGTTCAGAAAAGTTATTTTTCCCATCTGTTTCATTAAACCCTTGGATAAAAACCATCTTGGCAGTAATAAAATGCATTACAGTCAGCTCTGTGTGTAAAGTGTCTTGTGAAGGCAGAGAAGTAGAAAGCAAGATTAGCAAAGGTCAGTATGAATCCTGGCAACACTAGTAGAGCTATAAAAATAAAATTGAAATATTTTTTTTTCAAAACCTGGAGGAAAGAACATTGAAATGTAGAAAGTTAATTTCTAGGATTTCAACTTCTGACAGGGAATGTTTTAATGTTGACTTTAAAATGCATTAGATTTACTGCCTTCATACAAGTCAATGTGTTTCACTGTTAACATCCTATCTTGTGTGCTCTTTACATGACCTTCAAGGTCTCATCCTATACCACTACAAATGTAAGGGTTTTAACTGGGGACTTTCAAATAATGATTTAAGATGATACTATAATGTGCTGTCAGGTGTCCAGGACGGCAAGCTTAATGATATATAGTGTTTAAAAGCTCATTTTCAACAAAAGTATGCATTAGACAAAGCAAGTGAAAATAGTTATTTATGTCAACCAAGAAAATACTATTTTATATAAGCACTTGTTTTGTGTTTCTAGAAATGCATTCATATTAGCTAGAATCTTTCTAGTAAGACTTTCTCTAGGACCAGGGAGCTAGAAAAACTTAGAGTAGCTTAAGTCACCCTATTTTTTACACCTCCATCTCCTCCATCTCCATCTTTGCATTAACACTTAAAATTGATACAGAAGAGAATGAATATTTTTGAGAAAACATTTAAAAAAGTACACAGGTTGGGTGAAGAAAGTGGCTTGCCTTGGAATAGTAGAAGTGAGCAGTTTCAAGTCAAGGAGATTCATTATTCAAAGCCAGAACCTTTTCTGGCTAAGGAGATAGCAAAGTGAGAAGGAGCTTGTTTCATGTGTCAGAGGTCCTAGGATGGCTCCCTATCAGGACAAAGAACTAGAATTCTATCAAAGTACTAGTGCATGTCAATTAAGTTACATATGACTGTAATACGCAAACTGTCCTGCTAAGAGGAAGATATAAGTATTGCTTACATTATCACGTATAGTGATATTACTATGCAACAAATGTTCAAATATGGTTAATTCCTTTATTCTCGGGCCTCATTTAATATTGAGTATTGATGTTCTTTTGAAAAAATAAAAAAAGCATCACTGAATTACACAAACCAGCCTTCAACTCACTCTAGTACAAAGAGGAGCCAGAATTCATGATTTTTCTGTCTCAGTGTCTCAAGTAATAAGGATTGTAAGCCTGAGAGTTATACGTAAGCCACATATGACATCAGTTCTACTTGGATTTCTGTTATGACCTCTTGAATTCTTCCAAGCACACCAATTTTAAACAACTGCAGCAAACACAGCCTTGGAGCCATTTCCTTCCTATGATCTCAATGTTTTCATATCCCTTACATGGAAATGAAGACAAGATTTTGGAGAATCAGACATGTCTAAATTAACAAATTTGAGTTATCATTCATATTTCTAATCATGTGCTGTGTCTTTTGATCAACTATTTCTTTGAAATACCAAGAAACTTAAAAACCCTCTTTCGGAGGAGATATTGGGAGGGAGGGCTACAGCTGGGATACAAAGTGAATAAACTGTAATAAATGATAATTAATTAATTAATTTAAAAACCTGTTTCTTTCTTGATTCACTAGTAATTCCTCTCCCCTCCCTTCATTTGTTCCTACTTTGCTTCTTTTCTTTCCCTTGTCTTATTATTATCATTATTTCTTATATTGTCTTTCCCATTTGCCCGTTTCTCTCAACCAGAAAACACACACAATATATATGGAATAGAGTTCATTCGAATGAATGCTTATTAGGAGGTGTTAGACACTGAACACTCATCTGACTCCTTCCTTGTCAGAATGATTCCAAGACAATTTTTAGTAAACTGTTGCAGTTTATCTTTCCATTCTCAAATCTGCCAACAAAAAGGCAAATATCTTCAAGATCTTTATGTGAGAGGGGCACATAGTAACTGGAACAAAACCAAAATCTACCACCAAGAGTGAGTGCAGAAGCATGAGAGGTCACTGTTTGGCCTCATTAATCTTTTCCTGAATAATCCTATCATCTACTCTTCAAAGCAAAACATGGCTGATGCATACCACATAAAATGTTTAGGGAGTCATCAATCTCTGTACTTGCAAGGAAAAGAAATGGCACACAGTAAAGCAATGGTTCTCAGCCTCTGAGTCCTGACCCTTACGAGGGGGGTCTAACAACCATTTTGCAGGGGTGGCCTAAGACCATTGGAAAACATAGCTGTATACAATACAATTCATAACACTAGTAAAATTGCAGTTCTGAAGGAGCAATGAAAGTAATTCATGTTTGGGGGTTAGCACAACATGCAGAACTGTACTGAAGGGTCATAGTGTTAGGAGGGGTGACAACCAATGGTTTAAGTACTAGTGGAAGCTTCCCTGCAGTAAACACTAACTCAGCTACTCAGAGTAGTTGAGTTCTGTAAATAAAATCAAAGTTCAAAGCCAAGAACAAATGATTGATTACAGCAAATTATGTTACAATAATAAGATGATTAGCCATCAGTTTTCCTATGTGTCCATCGGACTGGTTTAGGGAGATTCAACAATGACATATTCAAAATAATTTAACATCTATAATTCACACACAATTAGGAGTCTGAGATTTTCCTTTTCATGGTTTTTTAATAACTTGCAATGGTTTGTGCCCCTTCATTTTGCCACTTAATTTTATATTTCTTATTGTTATTAAGTTGTGGGGGTTGCTTATTTTGGAGGGTGCTAATTTATGTGAATGGTATACAGTTAAAATTTTTGCCTCTGTAAACTGTAAATCCCTGGTGAGGGTGTTGAACAAACAAATAATTATTGAGTTGACCTGAATTGAATTGAAGAAAAACAATAACGTAAATAATTCCCAATTCATCTTTATTTTTCTTTGTGATGTATGTTTGTATTTCTATTTGTGTGTGTGTGTAATATATATGTGTATACATGTGTGTGTAATATATATGTGTATGTAGAATATACATATGTGTGTGTGTATCGTTGTGTAGCATATATATAGATAGATGTGTGTGTACACACAGAAGTTACTATAAATAGTGCTGATGTAAAGAATGCTGTGGTGGTCAGTTTTTTTTCTTCTTCTTTTTCTTTTTCTTTCTTTCTTTATTTTTTTGTTATCAATCACAGGTTAGGTACTTTGCATCTCAAGCATAGCCCCCTTCCTTATTCCCTCCCCCTTCCCCAACCCTCCCTCATCTCCTCCCGCCCCCTCCAAGTCCACCAACAGGGGAGGACCTCCTCCCCTTCCATCCAACCCCAGCTCATCCTGTCTCCTCAGGGCTGGCTGCAATATCCTCCACTGGGATCTAGCCAGTCTGTCACTCCCCGGCATGTATGGGGGAGGGTCAAAGAGTCAGCCATCAAGTTCAAGATTGAAACAGTCCCTGTTTCCCTCACTAGGGTCTTTAGTCCTACACTGAGCTATCATGGGTCCCATCTGAACAGGGGTTCCAGGACACATCCACACGTGGTCCCTGGTTGTAGAAACTGTCTCATACAAGACCCCCTGTGTCCTGCTCAGTTTAGTCATTGTGGAGCTCTTGTTCTCTCCAAGTTTCACCAACCTCCTCCATTTCTATCATCACTTCTTGCCCTCTGCCAAAGGCTTGATCGCGAGTCTTAATATCTGCTCTGATACATCGCTACGTTGACCCCCCAAGAGGTCCTCCTTGGCATACTCCTGTCCTGTTGCTTGTTTTCTCCTCCACTCAATGTCCATCCCATTTGTTCATCCAAACGTGTATTTCTATTTTAATAGAGATCTGTCTCAGACTTTAGAACTTTCCATAATTTCAGATAATAAAGTCACACTTTCAAGAGGTTGTTTAAAAAAAGTTAGGCAGCAACTCAGTATATAGTCGTGCTGCGGCTTGGAAAAAAGCACTAAACGTAGACTTGGGAGCAGGCTGAATAACTCATGAGGGACTAGAAAAATCAATCACAACCTTGTTGAAAAAGACTTTTCCTGACCACTGAACAAGGTCATCCCAGGACCGCATGACAAGAGGTTTGGAAGGCAACACACAGAATCTCAAAGTCTTCCCCTCTTCCTTGTCTGCTTTCCCAGAGAAGCACATTTAATTAGGGTAAAAAAGAAGTTGAAATAAATTAGGTCAGTGTTGGCAGAGTAAATTCAAATAAAAAATAACCAAGAAAACTGCATGGTTTTGTAGCCTTTGCCAATCACAGAGGAAATAAATGAAACCTTTGCTTTTGATAAACTTAAATGCTTGGAATTAACTCTTTCAGTGATTCCACACCCACCTAGCTCTTACCACACACAGACAAAAATCCTTCCTAAAAACCCATGCTAAACTAATCTTCTTAAGGCATTGCTTTCAGCATGTCACTCTCCTACAAGGCTATGCCATAGTGTCAAGTCAAAACTAATCAACTGGAATTCCAGGTCTTCTATCAATTGTCCCCACCCAACCTATTCATCCAATGCCCCCACTAATCCCCTGCATGACCTCTGGCCACAATTCTCTCACACTTGTCTCCATGAATTCACATACCACATTACTGCTTCCATCCCTTCACTCATTTCTCTTCTCTGTATATAAAATATTTTCTCCCTCCCTTTCGACTCATCAAACCCTCAAATCTTTTTCTTTGAATTTTAGTATTAAGATACATCTTCTTGAGTTAAAAGTAGAGATAGGTAGTTGAGGACTGGGAAGGGAACAAGGGATGAGAGAATGTTCGGTAGGGACAGAGACAGAAAATAAAAAGGAAGGTGGGCATGATCTAAACATAGAATTCACAAGTAAAGAAATTACAGTGAAACTTATTAACTTGACTATTTAATGCTAATTTTTAAAAATGAAACAAAATCATAGTGATCATTCTTTTTCTTAAAAGTTGCCCAGCCTAACCTGTTTCTTCAGAATCCACTCCCTTTCTTGAAATGAATACATCTTGAAGATGTATGTGTGTGCCAAGTGACTGTGCCTGTACCTTAAATGACCTCAAATATATGAGTTGCTTTGGAAGCAACTGGTCTAATTATATCTAGGGAGAAAAAAAAAAAAACCTTTGTCATCAGTGTCAGAAAAGACAGTGCTCATGATTCAATCATCGCTTTAAAGATATTTATTGCATAGTAACAAAACTACATGGTACTGGCATAGAAACAGAATGGAGGGTCATTGGAATTGAATAGAAGACACAGAAATAAACCCACACACTTACAGATACTTGAGTTTTGACAAAGAAGCCAAAAACCATAAAATTGAAAAAAGATAGATTCTTCAACAAATGGTGCTGGTCTAACTGGATTTCTATATGTAGAAAAATGCAAACAGGCCCGTATTTATCACCCTGCACAAAACTAAAGTCAACATGGATAAAAGACCTCAACATAAAACACTAAATCTATTAGAAGAAAAAGTGGGGAAGAGCCTTGATCTCATTGGCACAGGAGACAACTTCCTGAACAGAACACCAACAACACAGTATATGTCCAAAATATGCTAAATTATACAAAAAGGACATTTGCTTAACCATGTTCACAGCAGATTTATCCATAATAGCCAGATTCTGAAAATAACCCAGATATCCCTCAACTGAGGAATGGGTACAGAAATTGTGGTACATTCACACAGTGGACTACTATTCAGCAATTAAAAACAAGGAAATCATGAAATTTAGAGGCAAATAGTGGGAACTAGAAAAGATCATCCTTAGTGAGGTATCCTAGAAGTAGAAAGGCACACATGGTCTATTCTCACTTATAAATGGATATTAGAAATATAATATAGGATAAACATACTAAAATCTGTACACCTAAAGAAGCTAAGCAATTTGTCTCCTGTGGCAATAAGTTCAAGGCTCTTCCTCACTTTTTCTTCTAACCAATTTAATGAGTCTGCTTTTATGTTGAAGTCTTTGATCCACTCCGACTTTAGTTTTGTGCAGAGCGATAAGTATGGATCTATTTACATTTTTCTACATGTAGACATCCAGTTAGACCAGCACCATTTGTTGAACATGCTATCTTTTTTCCATTGGATGGTTTTGGCATCTTTGTCAAAAATCAGAGGTCCATAAGTATGTGGGTTTATTTCTATGTCTTCTATTCAGTTCCATTGATCAACCATTCTGTTTCAATACCAGTACCATACAGTTTTTATTTACTGTTGCTCTTTATTACAGCTTGAGATCAAGGATAGAGATACCTCCAGAAGATCTTTTATTGTAGAGGACAGTTTTAGCAATTCTGGGTGTCTTGTTATTCCACACCAAGTACCATGCATGGAGATAACCTAGAACCCCTGCATAGATGTATCCCATGTCATTTCTATGTCCAAGTGGGTTCCATAGTAATGGGAACAGGGACTGCCTCTTACATGAACTGATTGCCCTGCTCTTTGATCATCTCACCCTGAGGGGGGAGCAGTCTTACCAGGCCACAGAGGAAGACACAGAGGAAGCCACTCCTGATGAGACCTAATAGACTAGGATCAGAAGGAAAGAAAACAAGACCTCCCTTATCAGTGGACTTTGGGAGGGGCATGCGTGGAGAAGAGGGAGGAAGGGAGGGATTGGGAAGGGAAGAGAGAGGGATTACAGGGGGGATACAAAATGAATAAAGTGTAATTAATAAAAAATTTAAATAAAAAGGCTAAGCAAGAAGGAGGACCCTTGAAGACATGATCAATCCTCATTCAGAAAGGCAAATGGGATGGACATCAGAAGAGGGAGAATACAGGGGACAGGACAGGAGCCTACCACAGAGGGGCATCTGAAAGACTATCCAGGAGGAAATTAAAGCAGATGCTGAGACTCCTAGCCAAATTTGGGCAGAGGACAGAGTATCTTATGAAAGATGGGAGAGATAGAAAGACCTGGAGGGGACAGGAACTCCACAAGAAGAACAACAGAACCAAAAATTCTGGGCACAAGAGTCTTTTCTGAGATTGATACTCCAACCAAGGACCGTGCATGGAGATAACCTAGAACCCCTCCACAGCTGTAGTCTAAGACAGCTCAGTGTCCAATAGGTTCCCTAGTAATGGTAATAGGGACTGTCTCTGACATGAACTCAGTAGTTGGCTCTTTGTTCACCTCCTCCTGAAGGTAGAGCAACATTACCAGGATGCAGCCAGTTCTGATGAGTCCTAATAGGCTAGGGTCAGATGGAAGGGGAGGAGGATGGCCTCTATCAGTGGACTGGGAAAGGAGCATGAGAGGAAATGAGGAAAAAAAAGTGTGATTGGGAGGGGATGAGGGATTGGGCTACAGCTGGGATACAAAAAGAATAAATTGTAATTAATAAAAAATGTAATTAGAAAAGATACTTATTGCAGTAATACGAAACATGAATGTTTGTGTGAATGTTAATAATCCATGATAGAATCCTGTTAAGGCTTAAAGACAATCTAAAATAAATATGACATAGACATGCATGTGTATTAAAACTTACTCTTCTTTTCATAAATTTTTATTTTTAAATATCCAAATCCTTTACTCGCTTCAAGTTTCTACATCAAATTTATTTCTGATTTACTTTCTTTTAAAAAAGAAAACATGTTCTGTTTTGAAATCTGTTTCAGTTTGGTTCTGAGTTCATGTACAATCTTAAACATTCCAATTCAGGTATCTTAATTTAGCTTTTACATATATTTGTAGCTCAGTAACTTTGCCTGAGGAAAGGGGAAGATTGAGCCAACCAGGAGGCCTGGAGGAAAAGATTCTGTTCTTTTTCACACTCAGAGTCACTTTCTCTCCCACATGGATATAAGCTCTCCATGGTGTCTACAGGATTACTTTCTGACTCAAAGCCAAGTATTTCTTTTTTGTATTATCCTTTACTTTGAGAGGTAAAGAACAGCTGCTTTAATTGCTTTTTAGCCAAGAATTTTCCAAACTTCAGTTTCTTTTTTTATGTCTCCTAGGTCTTTGAAATTTCAGTCAGGGAAATTTGTTGTTTTGTTTCTAGCCCACCTCTTCTCTTAGGTTTTTGAAACAGTTTATATATTCTCTAACTACCTTCATGGAGGCTGTAGCAATAACTTTACCATTAACTAACACTGGTTGCTTCTCCAGAGGACCTGCATTTGACTGCCAGCACACACATGCCAGCTTACAACTACCTGAAATTCCAGTTCTTGGGAATCTGATGCTCTCCACTGTCCTCTTGAAGTACCAAATATACACAAGGTACAATAACATTCATGCAGGTAAAATGTCAGTATACACAGAATAAAACTTTTTAAAATTATTTTTATTAATTACAGTTTATTCACTTTGTATCCCTCCTGTACTTCCCTCCCTCCTCCACTCCCAAACCCACCCTCCCTCTTCCCCACCCGTGTCCCTCTCCCAGTCCACTGAAAAGGGAGGTCCTCCTCCCCTTCTCTCTGACCCAAGTCTATCAGGTCTCATCAGGAATGGCTGCATTGTCTTCTTCTGTGGCCTGGCAAGGCTGCTCCCCCCTCAGGGCGAGGTGATCAAAGAGCAGGCCAATCAATTCATGTCAGAGACAGTCCCTGTCTCCATTACTATGGAGGCCACTTGGATACTTTACTGCCATGAGCTACCTCTGTGCAGGGGTTCCAGGCCATCTCAATGAGTGGTCCTTGGCTGGAGTATCAGTTTCAGAAAAGACCCCTGTGTGTGGGCTGCTTCTTAAGTAGTGTAAACTATCGTGAGGATTTGTCTTCAGAGGAATAAAGGCTCGGTGTTCTGTGCAGGTGGTGGGCTTTGTCACGGGTTGAATCTAAAATAGTTCGTACAGGCTTATGGTTTAAGTGCTTGCTCCCCACCTGGTAGCACTGTTTGGGAAGGCTGTCGAATCTCTAGACGGTGGAGCCTAGCTAGCAGAAGCAAGACACTAGGGGGCAGCCTTTAGAGAGGGAGCAAGGAGTAAAATGAGGGTCTGTATCAGATCTGGGGAGAGCAGGGGCAGGAAGACAAGAGGGCTGACACAGAGAAGAGAAATCCTGGGAGGGTAAGTTTTTGGGAGGATAAGAGAGTGACTCTAACTGAGGTTCCTAATAATAGGGATCATGGAGACTAAAGAGGCCACCCTCTAACTAGACACAACTCCTTGTGTAGACAGGAGGATACCAAGCCACCCACAAAAACTTCGACCTAAAATTTACCCTGCGTAAAAGGTGGCCAAGGGCAAAAATAAAGCATAGAATGAGGGAATGTCCAACCAGTGACTGGTTCAACCTAAGACTCACCCCGTCGGGGGAGACAGCCAACCAATACATGATTAATGATACTCAGCTCTGCTTACAGATGACAGATTGAAGCAGATGCAGAGACAGAGACAGCCAAACACTGGGTAGAGTGCAGGGAGAGGTGGGGGATAGAAGCATCAGGAGACACAGGAACTCCATAAGACCAGCAGAGCCAACAAATCAGGGCCCAGGGGGGCCTGCGGAGACTGAAGCACCAACCAAAGGCCATGCATAGACTGGACCTGGGCCTGCTACACAGATGTAGCCGATGGGCAGCTCAATCCTCATATAGGTTCCATAGTAAGGGGAACGGGGACTGACTGACTCTGACATGGACTCTATTGCCTGCTTTTCAATCACTTTTCCCTGTGGAGCTACTTTGCCAGGCCACGGGGGAAGAAAATGCCCTCAGTCCTGATGTTTTTTTTATTTATTTATTTTTATATAAATCACAGGTTAGGTAGCTGACATCTCAAAAGACTGGGAAGCTAAACCTCCAGACCAGAGGGGTGACCAGCCTGCAGTGCTCACAGCTTCTAGCACAGAGCACGAAGCGGGGCACACAGAGCCCACAACAGAGTTCAACTGAGACAAAACACACACCACAAACCACCGGAAATCCCTGATCTTCTTGAAGAATACTCCTGACACAAGAGATTGACAGATTCAGACTGAAGTACAGCCTTAAAGCACAAACAGCTCCATGATTATATATAAACAAATGCCCAGAAATCGGCGAAAGAACTCACCCAACAAAAATCAGGACACCATGGCCCCACTGGAAGCACGCAAAAGCAGTGGAGATTTTAATTCAGCGGAGACACAGGAAAATTATCTTAAAGCTATGATTATGCAGATATTGGAGGAACAAAAAGACAGACAAAAAGAGTAAATGAACAAGGGCCTCAAAGAAATGGAGAAGAAATTAACTGCCCACATAGAGGAACAATCAAAGATAGACAGAGAGGAAACAACCAAAATAGGAGACACAGTCAATTAGTTGAAGGAAACAGTACAAAACATAAAAACGGAATTAGAATCTACAATAAAACTTTTTAAAGAAGCCACTATTTTTGTTTTCTTCTTCTTTCAGACTAAGTGATTTAGGAAAAATGAATTAGCATGAAGGGCAGAGACCATGACGATACAATTTTTTTAAAGGAATAGGGATAATTGTCAAAAACTCTTTAGTCAATGCCAATGCCAAAATTTGTACTGGCATTCTATAATCCTCTACAGTCAGTTCTCTTTTTAGCTCCATACCCCATTTTTTAATTGGATTATTTGGTTTCTTGCTTTTTAACTTCTCAAGTTCTTTATATATTCTGGATATTAGCCCTCTGTCAGAAGTGGGATTGGTAATGATCCTTTCCCAATCTGTTGGCGGTCGTTTCGTTCGGATGACAGTGTCCTTTGCTTTACAGAAGCTTTAGAATGGCAGAAAAACACTTAAAGAAATGCTCAACGTCCTTAGCCATCAGAGAGATGCAAATCAAAACAACTCTGAGATTTCACCTTACACCCTCCAGAATAGCTAAGATCAAAAACTCTAGTGACATCGCATGCTGGAGAGGCTGTGGAGAAAGAGGAACCCTCCTCCATTGCTGGTGGGAATGCAAACTTGTACAACCACTCTGGAAATCAATTTGGCGCTTTCTTAGACAATTAGG
>CM053742.1:49846537-49867574 GCA_028658305.1 Pachyuromys duprasi
AACAGTTTGTGGCCTTTAGAGAGGAAATGCTTAAATTACTGAAAGAAATAAAAGAAATGGAGGATTGTTCAAACAAACAGCTGAAGGAATTGAAGGAAAAACAGGAATATACAGCCAGACAGGTGAAGGAAATCAACAAAACGGCTCAAGGTCTGAAGATAGAATTGGAAAAATTAAAGAAAACACAAATGGAGGAAATTATGGAGAGAAAAAAAACTTAGGGAAGAAAGCAGGAACTACAGAGGTAAGCATAACCAATAGACTACAAAAGATGGAAGAAAAAAATCTCAGGTGTGGAAGACACAATGGAAGAAATAGATATATCTTTCAAAGAAAATGTTAATCTAAAAAATTCCTGACACAGACCGTCCAAGAAATTCAAGACAACACAAAAAGACAAAACCTAAGAATAATAGGAATAGAGGAAAAAGAAGATTCCCTCCTCCAAGGCCCAGAAAATATTTTCAACAAAATCATTGAAGAAAACTTCCCGATCTTAAAGGAGAGGCCAATAAGAATACAAGAGGCCTGCAGAACACCCAATAAATTAGACCAGAAAAGAAAATCCTCTGGCCACATAATAATCAAAACAGTAAGTATACAGAACAAAGAAAAAATACTAAAAACTGCAAGGGAAAAAGGCCAAGTAACATATAATGGTAAATCCATAGGAATCACACCTGACTTCTCAACAGAGACTATGAAAGACAGAAAGGCCTAAGAGATAGACCCTAAGAGAACACAGATATCAGCCCAGGCTACTATACCCAGCAAAACTCTCAGTCCTCATAGACAGAGAAAACAAGATATTCAACGACAAAAACAAATTTCAACAATACTTACACACAAATCCAATGTTACAGAAGATACTAGAAGGAAAAATACAACCCAAAAAAGCTAACCACTTTCAAGAAAACACAGGAAATAACTAACCTCACTACAGTACAACAAAAAGTAACCAAGAACACAAACTTACTATCACAGCCAACACCAAAATCAAAGGATGTAACAGCCACTTGTCGTTAATCTCTTTCAACATCAATGGACTCAATTCTCCAATAAAAAGACACAGACTAACAGAATGGATGCGTAAACAAGACCCAGTAATCTGTTGCATACAAGAAACACACCTAAGTCACAAAGATAGACATTACCTGACGGTAAAGGGCTGGAAGATGGTTTTCCAAGCAAATGGACCCAAGAAGTAAACAGGAGTGGCCATTCTAATATCGGATAAAATAGACTTTCAACCAAAATTAATAAAAAGGGATGGGGAAGGAAACTTCATACTCATCAAGGGAAAATTCCACCAGGAAGACATCACAATCCTGAACCTCTATGCCTCAAATACAAGGGCACCCACATTTGTAAAAGAAACATTGATAAAACTTAAAGCACACATAGATCCCCACACATTAGTAGTGGGAGACTTCAACACCCCACTCTCAAAAAAAGGACAGGTCAACAAAACAGAAATTAAACAAAGAAACAATGTCTCTAACAGAGGTCATGAATCACGTGGACCTAATAGACATCTACAGAACATTATACTCCAAAACAAAAGAATTTACCTTCTTCTCAGCACCTCATGGAACCTTCTTCAAAACAGACCATGTGGTTTCTCACAAAGCAAACCTCAACAGATACAAGAAGATTGAAATAATCCCCTCTATCCTACCTGATCACCATGGAATAGAGCTGGACCTTGACAACAACAAAAATAGCAAAATGTGTACACACATATGGAAACTGAACAACTTACTGCTAAATGACAGCTGGGTCAGAGAATAAATAAAGACAGAAATTAAAGTCTTCTTAGAATTCAATGAAAATGAAGACACAACATACCCAAACTTATGGGACACAATGAAAGCAGTGCTAAGAGAAAGTTCATAGCACTAAGTGACTTCAAGAAGAAATTCGAGACTTCTCATTCAAGCAAATTAATGGCTCACCTAAACACTAGGGAAAAAAAAGAAGAAGCAGACTCACCAAAAAGGAGTAGATGGCTGGAAATAATCAAACTCAGGGCTGAAATCAATTAGAAACAAATAAAACAATTCAAGGAATCAATGAAACCAAGAGCTAGTTCTTTGAGAAAATCAACAAGATAGACAAACCCTTAGCCAAACTAACTAAAAGGTAGAGAGACACCATCCAAATCAACAAAATTAAAAATGTAAAGTGGGACATAACAACAGACACTGAGGAAATTCAAACAATCATGAGGACTTACTTCAAAAGTCTATATGCCACAAAATTTGAAAGTCTAAATGAAATGGACAATTTTCTTGATCTATTCCACTTACTAAAGCTGACCAGATAAATCAATTAAATGGTCCTATATCCCCTAAGGACATAGAAGCAGTCATCAAAAGTCTCCCATGCAAAAACTCATTCTGTGAAGCCACAGTCACCTTGGTACCTAAACCTCACTAAGACCCAACAAAGAAAGAGCATTTCACGCCAATCTCCCTTATGAATATTGGTGCAAAAATACTCAACAAAATACTAGCAAACCAAATACAAGAACACATCAAAGATATCATCCAATATGACCAAATAGGCTTCATCCCAGGTATGCAGGGGTGGTTCAATATACAGAAATCCATCAATGTGATCCACCATATTAACA
Source organism: Pachyuromys duprasi (assembly GCA_028658305.1). Lineage (NCBI taxonomy): Eukaryota > Metazoa > Chordata > Mammalia > Rodentia > Muridae > Pachyuromys > Pachyuromys duprasi. The sequence goes on from CM053742.1 coordinate 49,849,173, forward strand.
AACTGAAAGAAAAAAAAACACATGATAATCTCCTTAGATGATGAAAAAGCATTTGACAATATCCAACATACATTCGTGTTTAAAGTATTGGAGAGGTCAGTGATACAAGGCATATACCTAAACATAATAAAGGCAATATACAATAAGCCTATAGCCAAAATCAAACTAAACGGAGAGAAACTTAAAGCAATCCCACTGAAATCAGGGACAAGGCAAGGCTGCCCACTCTCTCCATATCTCTTCAACATAGTTCTGGAAGTCCTCGCTAGAGCAATAAGACAATTGAAGGAGATCAAGGGGATACAAATCAGAAAGAAAGAGGTCAAAGTATCACTATTTGCAGACTATATGATAGTATACCTGAGTGACCCCAAAAATTCTACCAGGGAATTCCCACAGCTGAAAAACACCTTCAGCAAAGTGGCCAGATACAAAATTAACTCAAAAAAAAAAAACAGTAGCCTTCTTGTATACAAAAGACAAAAGGGCTGAGAAAGAAATTAGTGAAACAACACCTTTCACAATAGCCACAAAAGACATAAAGTACCTTCGTGTGACCTTAACCAAGAAGTCAAAGACCTATATGAAAAAACGTTCCAGTCTCTGAAGAAAGAATTGGAAGAATATATCAGAAGATGGAAAAATCTCCCATGCTCATGGCTTTGCAGGATTAACATAGTAAAAATGGCCATCTTATGAAAAGCAATCTACAGATTCAATGCAATTCCCATCAAATTACCAACACAATTTTTTACAGACTTAGAATGAAGAATTCTCAACTTCGTATGGAATAACAAGAAACCCAGAATTGCTAAAACAATCCTCTACAATAAAATATCTTCTGGAGGTATCTCCATACCTGATCTCAAGCTGTATTATAGAGCAACAGTAAATAAAAACTGCATGGTACTGGCATAGAAACATAACTGTGTATCAATGGAACTGAATAGAAGACCCAGAAAAATACCCCACACACTTATGGACACCTGATTTTTGACAAAGATGCCAAAACTGTACAATGGAAAAAAGATAGCATATTCAACAAATGGCGCTGGTCTAATTGGATGTCTACATGTAGATCCATACTTATCACCCTGCAAAAAACTAAAGTCGGAGTGGATCAAAGACTTCAACATAAAACCAGACACATTAAATCAGTTAGAAGAAAAAGTGGGGAAGAGCCTTGAACTCATTGGTACAGGAGACAACTTCCTGAACAGAACACCAACAGCACAGGCTCTAAGATCAACAATCAATAAATGGGAACTCACAATACTTAAAAGCTTCTGTAAAGCAAAGGACACTGTCATCAAACCAAAATAACTGCCTACTGATTGGGAAAGAATCTTCACCAACCCTTTATCTGACAGAGGGCTAATATCCAGTATATATAAAGAACTAGAGAAGTTGAAAAGCAATAAATCAAGTAATCCAATTAAAAAATGGGGAACAGAGCTAAACAGAATTCTCTATAGAGGAATATCAAATGGCAGAGAAACACTTAAAGAAATGCTCAATGTCATTAGCCATGAGTGAAATACAAATAAAAATGACCTTGAGATTTCACCTTACACCCATCAGAATGGCCAAAATAAAAAACTTAAAGTGATAACATATGCTGGAGAGGTTGTGGAGAAAAGGGAAACCTCCTCCACTGCTGGTGGGAATGTAAACTTGTACAACCACTCTGGAAATCAATCTGGTGCTTCCTCAGCAAACTAGGAATAGCGCTTCCTCAAGATCCAGCTATACCACTCCTATGCTTATATCCAAAAGAGGCTCAACTACACAATAAGGACATTTGCACAACCATGTTTTTATCAGATTTATTTGTAATAGCCAGAACCTGGAAAGAACCCAGATGCCCCTCAACTGAGGAATGGATATAGAAATTGTGGTACACAATGGAATATTACTTATCAATAAAAAACAAGGATATGAAATTTGCAGGTAAAATGGTGGGAACTCGAAAGTATCATTCTGATTGAGCTATCCCAGAAGCAGAAGACACACATGGTATATACTCACTCATATAGACATATAAAATAGGATAAACCTACTAAAATCTGTATACCTAAAGAAACTAATCAAGAGGGAGGACTCTGGCTAAAATGTTCAATCCCCAGCTACAAAGGCAAAGTAGATTGACATCAGAAGAAGAAAACAGGAAACAAGCTAGTAGCCTGTCACAGAGGCCCCATGAAAGGCTCTGCCTTGCACAATATCAAAGCAGATGCTGAGACATATGGCCAAACTGTTGGGCAGAGTGCATGAAATCTTACGAAAGATGTGGGAAATAAGATAGGGAGAGGACAGGAGCTCCACAAGGAGAGTAACAGAACCAAAAATCTGAGCACAGGGGTCTTTCCTGAGACTGATACTCCAACCAAGTACCATGCATGGAGAAAACCTAGAACCCCTGCACAGATGTAGCCCATGCTAGTTCAGTATCCAAGTGGGTTCCATAATAATTAGAACAGGGACAATCTCTGACATGAACTGATTGGCCTGTTCTTTGATCACCTCTCCCTGATGGGGGAGCATCCTTATCAGGCCACAGAAGAAGAAAATGTAACCACTCCTGATGAGAGCTGATAGACTAGGATCAGAAGGAAGAAAAGGAAGACCTCCCCTATCAGTGGACTTGGGGAGGGGCATGTGTGGAGAAAGAGGAGGGAAGGAGGGATTGAGAGGGGAGGAGGGAGGGGTTTATGGGGGGGGATACAAAGTGAATAAAATGTAATTAATGAAAAAAGAAAAGAAAAGAAAAAATGATGTTGGGATAGATGTGTGATTTAAACTTTAATAATGTTTCATTTACAAATGTGGGTGCTATTTTATTTGAGACATAGATGTTCAGAATTGTGGTGTCTTCCTGTTAGATTTTACCTTTGATGAGAATGAAGTGTCTCTCCTCATCTTTTTGATTATTTTTGGTTGAAAGTTGAATTTAATAGATTTTAGGATAGCTACGCCAGCTTGTTTTTTTGCTTCCATTTTCTTGAAAAACTTTTTTCCAGCCCTTTACTCTGAGGTAGTGTTGATCTTTGTTTCAAAGGTGTGTTTTTTGGATGCAGCAGAATGTTGAATCCTGTTTTCTGCTACCATTCTGTTATTCTCTGTCCTTTTATTGGAGAGTTGGTCTGTTGATGTTGATTAATAGTGATAAATGTACTGTCTCTGACATGCAGTGGCTGGATCTTTAACCTTTCCTCCCACGAGGAAGGAGCAGCCTTGCTAGGCCACAGAGGAGGACATTGCAGCCAGTCCTAATGAAACCTGATGATCTACGGTCACATAGAAGGGGAGGAGGACCTCCCCTATCAGTAGACTTAGAGAGGGGCATGGAGAAAATGAGGGAGGGAGGGATGGGGGATTGGGTGGGAATGAGGGAGGGGACTACAGCTAGGATACAAAGTAAATAAATTGTAATTAATTTTAAAAAGTAAAAATTTAATTAAAAAACAAAACTAGTTACCTGCTACCTTCAAAAAATAAGTAGAAAATCATCAATTTCTCAAAATAAGAAAAAAAATAGTGACCAATGTATGTTCCTTTTATTGTGGAGTTGGTGGTTTTACTGTGTTTCAGGACTTGAATTCTTTTAAATTTTTGTTGTGAAATTATCTACATCCTATGTTTTCTTGGATGTAGTTGTCTTCATTTGATTGGAGTTTTCCTTCTAGTATCTTCTGTGGGGCTGGGTTGCTGTGTAGATATTGTTTAAATGTAGGTTTGTTATGGGATATTTTGTTTTCTCTACCTATGTAGATTGAAAGCTTTGCGAGATGTAGTAGTCTGGGTTGGCATCTGTGGTCCCTCATGGTCTGCATGACATCTGCCCAGGCCATTCTGGCTTTCATAGTTTCTGTTGAGAAGTCTGGTGTGATTCTGATAGCTCTCCCTTCATATGTTACTTGACAATTTTCCCTTGCTGCCTTTAATATTTTTCTTTGTTTTGTAGGTTTAATGTTTTGACTATGATGTGACGAGAGGAATTTCTTTTCTGGTTTTGTCTATTTGGTGTCCTGTAGGCCTCTTGTATGTTTATGGACATCTCTTTCTTTAAGTTTGGGAAATTTTCTTCCATGATTTTCTCAAAAACATTTTCTGGACCTTGGGTCCTGGAATCTTCATTTTTAGCTATTCCTGTTATTCCTAGTTTCTGTCTTTTCATGGCATCCTCGAATTCTTGGATGTGTTTTGTTTGGAACTTTTGTAATTTTACTTTTTTTGTGAGAGGTTTCAATTTCTGCAAGTGTATCTTCAGTGCCTGAGATTCTCTCTTCCATACCTTGTACTCTGTTGCTAATGGTTACCTTTGTGGTTCCTGATATTTTCTCTAATTTTCCAATTCCAGAGTTTTCTCTCTTTGTGTTTTCTTTATTGATTCTAATTCTGTTTTCTGTTCTTGCACCATTTCCTTCATCTGTTTGAATGTGGATTCCTGACTTTCCATGATGGCCTCTATTTTTTGTTTGTTTGTTTGTTTCCCCTTTATATGCCACTATTTGTGCCTTTATTTGTTTGGCTGTATTTGGTTGTATTTCTTTGAGAGCTTAGTTCATTTCTTCTTTATGTGTCTCTAGTATCTGGATAAGCCTAGAATAGAGATCATTTCGTGTTTCTAATGAATTAGCATGTCCATTGATTCTTTTGGTTGCTGGTGAAGCCATGATGTCCTGATTTTTGTTGGATGTGTTTACACTGACCTCTAGCCATCTGCATTTCTGTAAGCTTCACTGTTTGTTACTGGAGTCTGTACTTCAGACTGTCTCTTTTTGTCTCTGGTATCTGGAGTATTCTTCAGGAAGATAACAAAGGTTCACTGGTTTGAGAGTGGATGTTAGTGTTTCAGCTGTAGCTAAGAGAAGATGGTCCTAGGTTCAGGTGCACTAGCACGGGCATGTGTATGGAAGTATGCCTTGAAGGAGAAGGTGCTAGAGCATGTAGATGCCTGGAATCTTTGGCTTAAGAACAGGAGTGGGTTCAGGTGCTGGTGATGTTTGCATGCACAATGTTCGTGTGCAGGTGCCCTGAATACTTCAGTGGCCTATCGGCCTGTCATACTGTCCTCCTACTATTCAGAACTGTCTAAGATCCAGGCATTGTTTTCCTGGACTCCACTGGTAGACTCACAGAACAAGGGCTTCAATGTTGAGAGCACTGTCCCAAGGATCCTTATATTGACCACAGTGGGGGTGTGGGTGGGAGGGATCCAAAATCTGGCTGCTGGCATAGAGGGACCCTGGATCTGAGGTTCTGCATGCACTCACTTTAAAGTGCACTCTTTCGCTAGCAGGCCTAATGAGAAAGCACAGGGTTTTCCCTGTTCTCGACTCTCATATTTGGGACTGCAGGAGTGTAGGAGAGCTGTCAGCTCAGTGGTTTTAACTCTTTGTTCACTGGGAAGGGAGAGCCTTACTTGGTATAGCCATGTCTGTTGTCTCAGTCATGAAGCATGGAGGCTCCTCTTAGGGCTAGCTGCTACCTAGCCACAGACACTGCAGACCTTGGAGGCTGATACACCTGCCCCCACTGGGAGGCCCTGGAAGGCCCATATCGCTGTCTGCCATGGCTGCACACCTGGTAGTCCAATACAGTAGCCAGCTGGGAGGTCCAGCGATGCCTGGACAGTTGCCTATACCCCTGCGATGCTGTTGCATCCACCCACAGAGAGACTCTGGGAGGCCCATACAGCTGTCTGCTGCTGCAGACATGCGAGACTGTAATAGTCTCCTTCTGGGATCCCATGGGAAGACTTTATGGCTGCCAGTAGACCTGAGAGACCTGTACAGCAACCTCTTGGGAGGCCCATACAGCTGCCCACCACCACTGCAGAACTGAGAAGCCCGCCTCTGCTGTCTCAGTTACTGAGCAGGGAGGCCCATACTTGGAGCAGCTGGTACTGTGTGCTGCCTCTGCCGAGGAGGGTGATCCAAGCTTGGGTCAAGAGGAAGTGCAGGGGAGTTGTATATTCCCCACTTTCTGTCCCTTGTGATGTCAGCAGGTGACCTGGATCTAAGTGGTCTCAGCTGACGTGTTGTCCTCTCTCACCCAGGTCGCCTCAATGTTGATGTTCTGGCTTCAGCTTCCCCTCCACTCACCAATTTTGGAGGTGCACAGGTGTGCCCCTTATATATGGTGTACATTGGTTGCCGCCATCTTGGATCTCTAAATGGTGTTTTATTACATAACCATAAAGTAACTAAATAAGAAACTAAGTGTAGTATACTAAATCTGTCAGCATAATAGTAATCAGCATTCCAGATACAATGTGTCTGTGTGCCAGACACATTACCCAAATGACATTATTTCATTCCTTACAACAAACCCATTTGATGAGATCACGAATTGACTCCTTATCTTTACATTCCACAGATGGAAAAACTTAAAGAAAATTTTCATAAACATCATTTAATTTTAGAGACATTTACATTCCTTAATATTATATCCTTCCTGTTGCTGTCATTTAATAATATTAAAATTAGAAACACACACCCAAGATCTGGAATGTCTTCATGTAATTAGTAAGTGAAGTACTTTAACAAGCTCTAAATTTAACTGTAGAGAGCAGTTTTTGACTGAATGCAGAAAGATTGATAAACCCCCAAAAGCAAGTTCTTAGAGATGAAAATGATCCCAGTCTTTCAGCTGGTATTGAAGATGCAGGAATGGGTGTGGAATGCTGGATGTCATAGGATACTTCTCTCTGATCCTAACATTGTTGTAACCTGCTTAAACTCTATAGCCCCTTTGTTGAGGACTGCTTTAGTTCTTAGCATAATTATGGCTCCTCTGTTAAGGTCTGCTGTAACCTTTAGCATATCAGAAGCCATATTGTCTCCAAAGGTCGCTACTGTTTATTTTTCACACTTTGAATACTTTGTTACCTGGATACTCAAAGTTCCCCAACTGCAGAACCAACCAAATTAAAGGTCAGTTAGAAACACTTTGTCTAGCTAGGTAAAATGATGTAATGTTGCTTGCTACATCTGGATACTTGGTTGCATTTTTGTTACCTGCTTATTACCTACTTGCATTTCGTTTCCTACACCTGCTTGCAGTTTTGCTCCCTAGTTTTTACTCGGTTTTGCTTTTGTTTTGTACAGAAAACCTGTTTTAGCAGCGGGCGAAGACTATAGTTTGGCTCCTGCGTCCAGATTATAGCTCTGACCAGTCAGTTTCTGTTTAGCATTCAATAAGCCTGTTGAATCTAGTGTCTGAGTGGTCAGTGAGCAGCTATTCCTGAACCTGTAACAACACTCAAAGACTGGGGCAAGAGGATTGTTAAATTTGCACCAGCCTGAACCAGGAGCAAGGTCCTAGATAAAGGGCAAAACAAAAGCAACCCACCAACCAAACAGATAAAAGCAAAACCGAAAACCAAAACCAAAACCAAACCAAACCAAAAAAGCAAAACAAAGCAAAGCTAATTGTTATGCCTAGATGGTAAGACTTCCGAAGAGACCACCAGGAACACGAGTCCCATGCGAACACATGAGCACAATATTCAAGCTAAGTTTTAGCAGTCAATCGTCCCTGAAGCAATAGGTTAGAAAGAGTGGCCTTTAGTTTCAGGAGGGCAGAACTTTTAAAGGGAAAAAACCAAAAGCTGGGAATTCTAAGCCATGTTGTTACAAGGTTGGGTAAGACTGGGTGGGGGCTTCAGCAAGCGAGAAGAACTTTAGACTGGTTGTTCCAAGCCACCTGGTCAAACAGCAAGATATCTGTATGATAGCCTACTGGGTGTAGGACCCATTAACACATTTTATGGTATTTATGACAACCTGTGGGGTAGAGGCCTTATTATAGTTATCTATTAACACATTCTGTGCTACTCACAACAACTTGCAGGGTGTAGGGACAGGTAGTTGTTCTTGGAATCTGAAGGTGGGGGCCAAGTCATTCTAAGGACAGTTAACTTAAGATAGAGCCTGAGAAACAAAATGGAGTTAGCCTTGTTATCTTTAGTTTTTCATTACCCCTTTTTCTGCTAACTAGGAAGGCCAATCTTGGGCTCCTTAGAAATCTGATATCTGAGTATTGAGTTGTTGATATTGGGATCTCAATAACCATTAACTGAATAATTCCCAGTCTTTGTTTCTGTATTGTAATAGCTTATTAAGAATGCAAGACCAAAAGGTTAACAACAATAGTAGAATGAGGAAGGGTCCCGTTATGGTGGAAACCAATGTTGTTAACCAGGGGGAAGCATTAAACCATGATTGGAACCAACTTTGGGATTATTCCCATTACCTTTTTCACCTTTGTAAGCCTTCTCATACTCTGGTCATAGAACCTTTAACTACATGTGAGTGATCCATGTAAAAACAACATTCTTCCTTAAGGGCTGCACAAAGTACCCCTTGCTGTAGGAATAAGAGGTCTAATCCTCTTTTAATTTGTAATGCAACTTCAGCCAAAGAGGATAATGGGTCCTGCAAGCAGGAGATGGCAGTCTCTAATCTACTGATGTCCTCATCTATAGACTCCCTAAACTGATTATAGTATCAATCCTGGAATACCAAGGAAGAGATTCCTGTTCCAGTCCCTGCAGCCCCTCACTCCAGGATGACAGCCAACATTAAGGTAGAGATGGGTTTCCTCTTTGCTCTGACATGCAGGTTTATTAGGGTAGAGGGAGAGTCCCAGAAGGACACAAAGTCTTCCACACTATGATAGGTTAGAAGTGGAACTAGCTGTACAAAGATGCAAAACTGGCCCAGAGACTGTAACAGCTAGCCATGGGCACAGGGAGTCAATCCTGTTGAATAAGCTCACCATGTATTGGCAGAAGGGATCAGATATTTAATCTTCTCAGAATCCATGAAGCTCTGGGTTAGACTACAGAATGCTTTATATTCCTCAGCAGCATTACCTATGCACACTCTTGTTCATTGGCCTTCGAGTGACTGGAGTGTGAATCTGGCTGAGGAGGATTGCTGCCATCTACATAGACTATGGTTATCAGAGAAAGTATATTTGCCGATTGTGGTGACACCATCATAATGGGGGGGGGGTGCATTGTAGTATAACCAACAGGACTGAGTTAAATCAGGCCTAGACTTATGAATGGCTGTGTAAGTATGTACCATGAGATACCATAAGAGATTAGTATTGGTGCCCTGAGTGGGAAAAGTGGTCACAGGTTTTATAATGTCCTTGGTTGTAGGAGTTTGTTAAAGTTTAAATGTGACCATTGAATTTGTGGGACCCCATGGGTATAGAAGCTGGTTTGGGTACTAAGGCTGGGTCCAGTACTAGTCCCCAAGGGGTGGTCAGGACCAGACTCATGGTTAGGAAAACCATGAGTCCTCCATCATCATATCTGTGTTTGTATAGTCGGATACCAAAGTTTTTACCTTTTTCCCAATTGTAAGATTTTCCTAGCTCAGTAAAGGTCACCTTGAGTTGTTTTCAAGGCTGATCAGCTTTCTTTGGTCAAATCACTCCTGCATAACCACAGTTTGATTCAAGATCCTTCTGGATAGCTACTAAGGCCTCCAGTTTGGTTGATGAAGCCAGGAGCCCTACATTTCACATCCCCAAATAGCACAGAAATAATCCCTAGACAGATGCCCACATTTAAACTTCCACCAAGGTGGACCATAATAAGTTGAAGGACAAACATAGTAAGGAACTTTTCCTACCCTCAAAATACCTCCCCTTGCATTGGGGATAATTTGTAAGAGATCAAAGCTAAGCTCAGGAAACCAAATTCCACTGGGAACCACCTTTGAGATACTAGTAATAGCTGTTCCATAGTCATCCTTAAGTATTCAGGTGTGGTTGTAAGGGCTATGTGGGTCCTGGTCAGTAGTACATACAGTTAGAAGTCTCAAGGGGGCTAAGAACTGGAAAACTTGAGTTTTAAAGGGTTGCTTCCACAGTGAACTTTCCATTCTGGTGCAATAGGATTCAGATAGTCCTCTTTGGTGGAGAACAAGTTATCTGGTCTGGCATGGGTGTAATGTATCCATGCAGCGATCCCATCCACCGTAAGAACAGTTGGCATGGTCAGCATAACGGTGTAAGGTCCTTTCCATCTGGGCTGGAGTGTGCCTTGGTGAAAACTCCTCACATAGTTCCAGTCTCCTGGTGGGAATTTATGTGGCTCTGGAACTGGGTCTGCTTCATAAAGGGCACACAATTTAGGCCAAAAATATTGATGACTCCGTTGGTTTCCTCTAACTCTGAATCATCATCTTCTAGTTCTACAATAGCTGTCAATTGCAGGTTAGGTAAAATGGGAGCTGGGATACCATACATGATCTCGAATGGGGTGAGCTCCATCTGGTAAGGAGAATTCATAACCCAGTAGAGGGCAAATGAAAGGAGCATCACTTCTCTAAGTTCAACTTAGTTAAGGTCTGTTTTAGTGTTCTATTCATTCTCTCTACCTGTTCTAAGCTTTGGGATCTATAAGGACACTGCAGTTTCCAATCTGCCCCAGTAAAACTTGCTATGTCCTGACTTACCTTGGACATGAATGCTGGTCCATTATATGACCCTATCATGTGAGGAAGTCCATACCTAGGTAAGACAACCTCCAAAAGTTTCTTGGCTACTACCTGTGCTGTTTTAGTCTTGGTTGTAAACACTTCTGTCCATCGGAAAAGCTATCCACAAACACTAGCAGACACTTATAGCCATATTTTCCTAGCTTGATTTCTATAAAATCAAGTTCCCAATAGGCCCCGTGTCTCTTACCTTGTAGCTGAGACCATGGATGTCTGGCATTACCAGAGGCCTTAGTTAGTTGGCAAGCTTTAAAATTTGTCACAATGTCTTTAAGGGTACTCTTTATGTTGTTGAAAGTCACTGTAGATTATCTGACCACATCTGCCACTCTTCTGTGTCCATGTGGGTGACTCTGAATTTTCCTACAAATGGTTCTTGCTAAAGAGTTAGATAATATTAGCTTATCTTCAGCAGATCACCACCAGCTCTCCAGAAATTGACTTGTGGGCAGGCTCTTAGCCCATTTGATTTCTTTCTTGGTATAGACTGGTTGTTCCAACAAGTTGGGGTTGGGTGGTTCCAGTAGAACAGTGGTTAGAAGAGAGAGGGTATTTTCTCACAGGGTAGTTGCCCTAGCCATCTGATCTACCAAATTATTTTCTTTGGCTATAGAGGAGGTTCTTTTCTGATGTCCTGCCAGTGGATGATAGCCAACCTCTTAGGTAACCAGAGCGCTTGGAGCATTTTCAGAATCTCCTCTTTATTTTTGATGGTCTTTCCCTCAGCAGTGAGCAGGCTTTGTTCTTGGGAAATGGAACCATGCAGATGGGCCATGGCAAAGGCATACCTGCTATCCATGTAGATGTTGTCTGCCAAATCTTTTCTCAAAGTTAAGGTCTTGGTCAAGGCTATCAACCCAGCATTCTGTGCAGAGGTTCCTGTGGGGAGAGACTGAAACCAAATTATCTTTTTCAGTAGTTACTGCTGCTCTGCTTTTCTCTGGACCTCTGCTTCTAGCTGTGTACAGATTGTGATTGGTTCCAGTCAGGGGGAAATCCATCAAGTCTGGCTTGGTGCTGTGTAATTCAACCAATATCTCAGTGCAGTCATGTAGAGGGGTTCCAAGTCTGGGTCCAGTAACAGAGTCGTCATATTCAGGAAAGTAGGCAACTGGAAACTGACTCTGCAAGGGTTTACCAACAGGGTCTGATAATGAGTCATTCTGGCATTACTAAGCCACTGATCTGGAGGTTGTTTTAGCACTCCTTCAACTGCATGTGGAGTGGTAACAATTAGGCTTTGCCCCAGGGTGAGCTTATCTGCATCCTTGACCAATAAGGTGGTGGCTGCAATGATGCGCAGGCAAGGGGGCCATCTGACCATAACAGGGTCCAACTTTTTGGACAGGTATGCTACAGGTCCCAATGTTTGAGTCAGGACACCCTTGGCAATCCCTTTTCATTCATCCACAAAGGGCTTAGTAATGTTTGGCAACCATAAGGCTGGTAATGACAGCAGGGCCTGCTTCAACTTATCAAAAGCCTGTTGTTGTTCTGTGGTCCAATTAAAGTTCTCAGTCTCTTTTGTGATTTCATAATCACAAAAGAGGTTTAGCTATTTCTGCAAAGCCTGGGATATAGAGCTTGCAAAATCCCACCCATCCTAGGAACTCTATTACCTGGTGATGACAGCTTGGAACTGGAATTCTCAGAACAGTCTCTTTTCTGGTCTTGGAGAACCAGTGTTGTTCCCCTTTCAGGATACAGCCAAAGTAAGTCACTTCAGTTCTGCATGGTTGTGTCTTTTTTGCTGAGGTGCAGTACCCTAGGTCTCCCAGAACTTGTAAGAGCCTCCAGACAGCTTGCCTGGTCCTTAGCTGCCACCATAGGTCACCTACATACTGGAGAAGGGTAACATCCTGGTTATTAGCCTGGTAACACTTAAGTCCACATGCAGGCCAGAGATGGTGTGTGAGTTCTTAAATCCTTGGGGTAGACACGTCCAAGTCAGCTGTCCTTTGATGCCTGCCTCTGGGTCATTTGAAAGCAAAGTATTCCTGGCTTTTGGGTGCCAGGGGGAGGCTGAAGAAGGCATCCTTCAAGTCAAGGATGGTATACCAGACTCTTTTGGGTGGTAGGGAACTCAGCAAAGTATATTGTATGATAGGTACAGTGGGGTGAATATCCATCACTCTCTTGTTGATTTCTCTCAAGTCCTTGACTGGCTGATAGTCATTTGAGTTAGGCATTTTAACAGGGAACAAGGGAGTATTCCAGGCATATTGACAAGGCCTGAGAATCCCAATTTTGAGTAATTTACAGATATGAGGAGTTATTCCCTCTTTTGTCTCCAGGGACACTGGGTATTAGTGTACCTGGGCAGGATCTGCCCCTGGCTTAAGATCCACAAAAACTGGTGGCCAGGGTTTGGCTAGCCCCATTCCCCCTGTTTCAGCCCAAGCCTGAGGAAATTCCTCCAACCAATGATCCATATTTCCCTCAGGCACAAGGGGTTGCTCATACAATTTGTATTCAGATTCAGAGGCCAAGTTGACTGTTAGGACTTGAATAGGCATTCCTTTTTCATTAATTAGCTTGGCTCCTTCTGGCCCAAAATGTATCTGGGCCCTCATTTTGGTTAGTAGATCCCTCCCCAAAAGGGGGTAAGGGCATTCTGGAATGATCATGAATGAATGGGTTACCTGTCCGGTTCCCAAGTCCACAGATCTTCTGGTAGTCCAAGAGTATTGTTTGGTAGCTGTGGCCCCTTGGACCCAAGATTCTTTTGAGGTGAAGGGTCATCAGCCTTTTGAAGTACTGAATGTTGAGCTCCTGTATCCCCCAGAAAGTTTAAGGGTTTCCCCTCCACCTTAAGGGATACCCTGGGTTCTGAGAGGGGACCTGAACCCTATCCCTCAATTGCTATCTCCTACAGCAAACATGACTTTGGGCTTGAGTCTCCTCTTTGGGCATTTTCTTGCCCAATGGCCCTCCTTTTTACAATATGCACAAACACATGTTTTTAATCTTCCTTTCAGGTCTTTCCTGTTAGTAAATTGTTGGAGCTGCCACTGTCTTCCTCTGGGTTCAGCCATCTTGGCCAGGAGCACTTAAGCCATATCCCTATTCTGCCTCTTTTCTGCCTTTATCCGCCTATACTCTGGACTATCTCACTTAATGCAAACTCTCTCTGCCACTTCAACTAGATCCCTGAACAATTTTTCTCCTAATCATTCTTGTGTTTGCAGCTTCTTCTGGTTCTGACTAGTTAGTGAAAGCCAGGGCCACTGATGATTTTTGGTCAGAGTATTCAGCATCATAAGGAGTATAACATCTGTAAGCCTCATGATCCTCTCTAAGAATGCCACTGGGCTTTCCTTAGGCTATTGCCTGACATCATACACCTTTGCCAAATTAGTGGGCCATCTGACTGCTGCTTTGAGACCTGCCAACAGAGCCTGGCAATAAATCCAGAGGCACTCCTTACATGCACCTGTGTTATAGTCCCAACAGGGTCGAGTAAGGGGAAAGGTTGTATCTATTGTGGCTGGATTCTAAATGGGATCTCCTGTATACCTCGGAATATTTTTCCTGACAACCAGGAGGATGTGTTCCCTCTTGTCTGTAGTGAAAAGAACCTGCAAAAGATGTTGACAATCATCCCAAGTGGGTTGGTGAGTAAAGAAGACAGTTTCAAAAAGGTTAATAAGTGGTTTCAGGTTTTGTACAAAGGAGTATTTTGTGTCCTCCAGTTATAGAGGTCTGCAAAAGTAAGTGAACAATAATGGTGAGGTTGATTCCAGTGCTGATATGCTGGCCCTGTTGCCCTAAGGGAAAGAAGAGTGGAATCCATCTCCTTCCCCCCAACCTCAGGAGGTAAATTGCACCTATTCCTGGTGCCTCATGCGGGTCCCCCTCCTGCTCTCAAAATTGGTGCCATTGGAGCAGGTGGCAGGGCAAGGGCTGGCACCAGTTGTGCTTGTGTAAGGTGGTGGTGGGGAAATGAGATCTTATGGGGTGGTATACTGCAAGACAGGATACAGGGATGCTGTTGGCTTAGGAGTCTCTCATTCGCCCATTACCAGTTGTTGGTATGGTTCCTGTTGATGAAGAACTGTTAACAGAAGGAGAGAGAAAGGGCTTAACCCATGGAAGTGAATGAGCAATCAGGCCCTTCCAGACTGTAATATAAGGGACCTGATCAGGATGTCCATATGCTTTCTGAAATACTTTGTCCTCTATTGCTAATATGGTCGAAAGATGGAAGGTTCCTTCTGGTGGCCATCCAACATTAAATGTTGGCTATTCTGAGCTGCAGTATGTAGGCAGTTTTCATTTCCTTATATCTACCGAATGGTTATGAGACATAGCCCTAACTTTTTTGAACTGGGTCCAGATGAGATCAAAGGGGTGAGTGGTGATCTGTCCCATAGCATCCATCACAGTCCAACACAAACACTCACAAACACAAGGAACAAAATTGAAAGACACAGACAAAAAAATAGAAACACAGACAAAGTAGCCACTCCCCAACTGGAAACAGAAATAGATCCAAAAGCTTGGACTCACAGACTTCTGCCTCAGAATCTGAAAGTGGCACGGAGAAGAGAGTAGACGGTGGTATTCCACATCCACTGAAAATCTTTCCAACTGATGAATGGGTTGTATCTGAACGACCTCCTGATGGTGGGTCTCTACCTGAGTGATAGGTGGGTTCTACTTGAACCACACCAGGGTCAGAGATGGCTCTCTGACCCCATTGCTGTTAACTCTTCGGCACATCCACTCTTAGCCATGTCTAGCCATTTATACAGACACCTCGTGGCTTTTCAGAACCAACAGTATGAGACAAGACACAGACATTACACAGAGACACTTACAGGCCAGTAGAAGACCCTCTGGATCAAGGTCCTGGAGTCTGGGAAATCTTGGTGGGACCTCTATAAGTTATGCCTGGGCCACAAGACCCCGTAGAGATCACCAGGAACACGAGTCCAATGCAAACACATGAGGGCTTTATTCAAGCTTAAGCTCTAGCCATCAATCATCCCTGATGCAGCAGGTTAGAAGGAGCTACCTCAAGTCTCAGGATAGCAGAATTTTTAAAGGGAAAAACCGCAAGTGGGGAATTCTAAGCCTTGGTGTTACAGGGTTAGGTAAGACTGGGGGAGGGAGAGTTTCAGCAATTGAGGTGACCCTTAGGCTGCTTGTTCCAAGCCACCAGGTCAACCTACAAGCCTGATGGGTGAAGGACCCATTAACACATTCTTTGGTATGCAAAACAACTTCCACAATGTAGGGTCAGGTGTTTTTTCTCAGAACACAAACGTGGGGGCCAATCACTCTAAGGACAGTCAAGATAGAGCCTAAGAAACAAAATGGAGTTAACCCTGTTATCTTCAATTCCTTCAAAAAAAATAAAAATGAAATAAAATAATAATAAAAAAAAAACACCAAGTGAATTTGATAGACACAAGAACATTGAAACTTTCTTGGGACTTTAAAGAAGACTGCCTCTAGGCAATATGAAATTGAAGTTAGAAATTTACTGTACAGGTAGGGTTTGCCTGGTGTACTCTGTCTGTGAATTTGTCATTCACTCTGTTTTACCTTCCCTCAAATTATGAGACCACTTTTACTTTCATACAAGAGTAATTAAAAGAAAA
Source organism: Pachyuromys duprasi (assembly GCA_028658305.1). Taxonomy (NCBI): domain Eukaryota; kingdom Metazoa; phylum Chordata; class Mammalia; order Rodentia; family Muridae; genus Pachyuromys; species Pachyuromys duprasi. Next base: position 49,865,302 of record CM053742.1, read on the forward strand.
TAATGACACCTGTTTAATGCTTTCTTTGTGCCAAACACATAACCTGCACTATTGCTTACCAATGTGTAACACATATGAAACTATAGTCAATCATTTGTGACTAGATGAATAACTAGGCAAAGCAGTTCCTAATATTCTCATTTTACAACTGACAAAAATCAATGCTCTAAGGAGTTAAATGTATTGCTTTAGGTTACTTCTTTCAGTCCTCTTCTTATTTTTCTTTCTTAAACTTAAAAAAAATTGAAGGTCAACCTTAATTGCCAGAAGCCCAAATCTTATTAAAAGTCTCCTTCTTCTGGTTCTTTTTATTCTTCCTCCTCCTCCTCTTTCTACCTAACCACTAGAGATAAGCAGTCTGTAAAATTTGTGTAGCCCTCTTTCTTTCAGTGTCTCCATTGAACCCATTCACTGTTGTTTCAGGGTTTAATCTTATTTATTTATTTTATTTATTTAATCTTATTTAATTCTATGTGGATTCAATTAGCAGAAATCCATTTGCTATGTTTGGATGTAAACTGTTCATCTTACTTAGTGACTGAGTGTTTGTTTTTGTTGTTTTTTTTTTGTTGTTGTTGTTGTTTAAAGATGATACCGTTAAAGGTATCATCTTGCTTTTATTCCTGCTACCATCAACAAGAGTGTAGCATTGTTTATAATAAGGATATTATTTGGGGAGATCCAAGATGGCTGCCATGAGAGGACAGTGTCTGAGGAGTAGGATAGCAGTAACAACTCAGCAACCAGGAGACTGAACTCTGGGACCTAAAACACCAGCATTTGTGATTGCCAGGTGAGCAGAATTCATACGGTGAGGAAATCAAGTGGGAAAGTCCTAGGGACATCCAGTTATTCCCCGGAAAAACTCCGAGTGACCAGCAGTGCACAACCCTGATCTGAATGAGCAGCCGCCCTGGCCACCAAGAGCTGCCATACCAGTCAGGGACACACAGTCTCCGGGCCAGACTGAGAGGGCCCCAGGTACCATTCCAGACAGGCCTGCATACGGCGGGTATACACCGCTTGGCAACGCCTGCAACCACTCCAGACCGTGTGTGTGTGTTCACGGGCCAGTCTGAGAAGGCCCCAGAATCCATTCCCCAGACAGGGCTGCATCAAGCAGGCACACTCCCCGTGAAGGCGCTAGCCGCAACCCCGGACCAAAACAAACAGTATCAAGTCCAGACTGAGGTAACCCCAAATACCATCTCAGACCATGGTGCACAATCCTTGGCCCAGAAGGAGGCATCAAGTCTCCAGTCCAGAGGAGAGCCCATAACAGCAAGCCCAGGTCGGAGCGTGGAGCCACCAGAACAGAGTGGCACCCAGAGCTGACATCTCAAACTGGGAAATTCAGCCTCTGGCACAGAGTGAGGAGCCAAGCCTCCAGACCACAGAGGTGACTAGCCTGTGGTGCTCACAGCATCTAGCACAGAGCATGAAGCCAGGCACACAGATCCCACAACAGAGTTCAAATGAGGTAACAGCACATACTATCAAACCACTGGAACTCCATGATCTTCTTGAAGAATACTCCTGACACAAGAGATTGACAGTTCCAGTCTGAAGTTCAGTCTTAAAGCACAAACAGCTCCTTGATTATATATAAACAAATGGCCAAAGGTGTACGAAAGAACTCACCGAACAAAAATCAGGACACCATGGCCCCACCAGAAACACCCAAAAGCAATAGAGATTTTAATTCAGCGGAGACACAGGAAAATTATGTTAAAGCAATGATTATACAGATATTAGAGGAACAAAAAGAGGGACAAGAAGAGGAAATCAACAAGGCCCTCAAAGAAATTCAGAAGAATTTAACTGCCCACATACAGGAACAATTAAAGATATACAAAGAGGAAAAAAAAAATAGGATCCACAGTCAATCAGATGAAGGAAACGATACAAAGCATGAAAACAGAATTAGAATCTATAAAGAAGACACAAATGGAGAAGAACCTGGAACTAGAGAACTTAGAGAAAAGATCAGGAACCACAAAGGTAAGATCACCAATAGAATACAAGAGATGGGAGAGAGACTCTCGGGAGCTGAAGATACACTTGCTAAAATGGATTCCTCACTCAAGGAAAAAATAAAATCAGAAAAGTCCCAAACACAAATCATCTTAGAAATTAAGGATGCCATGAAAAGACAAAACCTAAGAATAATTGGAATAGATGAAAAAGAAGATTCCAGGCTCCAAGGACCGGAAAATATTTTTAAGAAAATCATAGAAGAAAATTTTCCCAACTTAAAAAAAGAATTGTCCATA
>CM053742.1:49868074-49897772 GCA_028658305.1 Pachyuromys duprasi
GATTCCTCAAGACTCAGCCATACCACTCTTAGGCATATATCCAAATGATGCTCAAGTACAAAACAAGGACATTTGCTCAACCATGTTTGTAGCAGCTTTATTTGTAATAGCCAGAACCTGGAAACAACCCAGATGTCCCTCAGTTGAGGAATGGATACAGAAATTATGGTACTTTTACACAATGGAATACTGCTCAGCAATTAAAAATGAGGAAATCATGAAATCTGCAGACAAATGGTGGGACCTGGAAACAATCATCCTGAGTGAGGTATCCCAAAAGCAGAAAGAAGCACATGGTATATACTCATTTATATAGACCTATAAGATAGGATAAACTTACTGAAATCTATACACTTAAAGAAGGTAAACAAGAAAGAGGACTTGGGGTAAAATGATTAATCCTCACTTAGATAGACAAATGGGATGAACAGTGAATGTAGGAGAAAACAAGCAACAAGACAGGAGCCTACCACAGAGGGCCTCTGAAAGACTCTACCTAGCAGTGTATCAAAGCATACATTAAGACTCACAACCAAACCTTTGGCAGAGTGCAGGAAATTATACAAAAGAAGGAGAGTTAGTAAGACTTGGAGAGGACAAGAGCTCCACAAAGACCAAATAGATCAGGGCACAGGGTCTTCTGTGAGACTGTTTCTCCAACCAAGGACCATGTATGGATATAGCCTAGAACCCCTGTTAGGATATAGCCCATGGTAGCTCAGTATCCAACTGGGTACCCTAGTAAGGGGTACAGGGTCTATTTCTGTCATGAACTCAATGGCTGTCTCTTCGACCCTTCTCCTCCCCCCACCCCCCGAGGGAGGAGCAGCCTCGCTAGACCCCAGAAGAGGACATTGCAGCCAGCCCTGAAGAGACCTGATAAGGTAGGGTCAGAAGGAAGGGGAGGAGGTCTTCCCCTATCAGTGGACTTGGAAAGGGATAGGGAGGAGATGAGGGAGGGATGGGGAGAGTGGGAGGGAATGAGGGAGGGGGCTGGTCAACAAAGTACATAACCTCTGATTAATATAAAAATAAATAAATTTAAAAATAAAAATAAAAAACAAAATGAATAAACTGTAATTAATATAAAAAATCAAAATTTAATTTAAAAAGTACAAAACAATACAATGCTGTACAGCTGTAAGTTCAGGGGTGTATAAACTGATCTTGTGAGGTTAAAAACATACAAAAGAATAATAAGATGAAATCAATAGGGCAATTTCAGGGAAAGGTGAGTTTAAAGCAAGGTAATGAAAGTGATTGAGATACTCTGGTGTTTAAGAGTAAAGTACTCTACTGTGAAGCAATAAAGAAAATGAATAGGAATTCAAGAATTAATCTTTTAAATTTTTCTCTAAATAATGAACAGTACAGAAGTTGACTACTGCATAGAGAATCAAAGGAATTTATTTTACCTACAATAAAGCCAGGTTTACAAGAAATTAACAGTCCAAGTACTTGGCATACATATGGCAGTCTGTAGCTATATGTTCTTTAGTAGTATAAATAGCTATCTGTCTATTCATATAATCAATATTTTTTAATATGTAGTATGTGCCAGAGGTTCAAGAATGCAGAAGACTATGCCAAGAGCTTTAAGTATTTCCTCATATAGGCCTCTTAGCAGTACTATCAGTGATGTTTTAATACATCCCTTGCATTTTGTTTATTAGGGCCTGAACCTCAAAGGAAATACATACTATTTCCAAAATGTCACAACTAGCAAAAAAGTATTACAGAGACTCAGATGACTATCTCTTGAGCTCATACTGAAAGCACTAGGATTCTGTAGAGATTTGTGAGCAAGAGACAAGTATAAGAAAAATACTGTTAATAAGAGACTATGGCCACTAATATGTGAAAGAAGGGCATAAAATCCAAGTTCATACTGAGTGGGTCACATGATGAAGTAACCATGAATTCATTTAAAATTAAAGCACTTGTCTTTTCTTCTCATGCAGTTTTAAGGACATTGTATATCTGAACGTTATGTGAAAGGAAATAGATAAAAACTTCAAATTACCTCTTTACTTTCCCCAGTGGTGCAGAACAACGAGAACAATAGGCACAAATTATATTCTCTGCCTAGCAATTAATGAGGTTTGGTATGTAATAACTTTTTGCATTTATTTAAAATTTTTTGTTAGAATCTGAAATGTAAGGAATTATATACATACTCTTTTATGGATATAGCAAGAAATGCATTGAAGCCAAATATCCTCTTTGAAGCCTCTTAGTAAAAAAAAAATAACAATTTAGTTTCAACATGGAAAAAAGTTATAAATTTAAATCAAAAAAATATATATTCTTAATTTGCCAAAATTCCTTCTTTTTCTAGGTTGAACCATATCTAGGCTGAAAACATTTAAAAACACCAAAGGACAGTACTCATTGGTGCCTATGGCTTCCAATGTCGTATATACTAAATGCTTATCATGAGCCAGGGAAGGGGCAGGAGGTCTCTTTGTATTAGTGGTTAATTTTTTGTTTATTCCCACATAAATACCCCAGTATCTCATAATTTATTTAGAAATGAAGAAAACTAGAAAATTCCATCCCTAGAATCTCAATTTTTATAATTTATTGAAATGTTTATTAAATTTTGTAATCATAATCCCTTTGGATGTTTTCATAGTGAGTTCCTTTTGTTCTGAGAAGCATACACTTTGGCCTTGAGCCTCAGCTGCCCTAGTTTGCAGATGAGCTATGAAGGGTTTGGGAGATAACTACCCAAACTCCCTGACAGGCGACAAGGTTAGAACAACTGCTAAGGAACTGTGACTCCCTTCCATTGCCAGCATTTTCTAATCCATGGAATGCCAATGAGCTTGCATTCTATTCCCTTCCTGTGGTTATTCTTCTAGCTACTATATAACCATCTTGATATTGTTTTTGCTAAAAGCAGAAACTAGAGGAAACTCCAAGGGAAGAAAATTTAAAGTTCCATTCTTTTAAAGGCAACATTCTAACTCCAAAAAGTAGTAATGCCAGAGCACCAATAAAAGGTGAAAGAACAAGCACCTTTTAAATCCAATCCAGGAAGGAAACTACTATATGATTTTGGATTATCTTGAGAAGTTCATGAAACAGTGACACAAATTTTCATTCTTTTTCAAGAGAGACAAATTTGGGTTCCATGTAAATGTTGCCTGTTTTCTATTTTTTAATTAATTTTTTAATATTAGTTACAGTTTATTAACTTTGTATCCCAGATGTATCCCTGTCCTTCATTCCCTCCCATTCTCACCCTCCTTCTCTCATCTTCTCCCTACACCTTTCCAAGTCCACTGATGGGGAGGACCTCCTCCCCTTTCTTCTGAACTTGGTTTATCAGGTATCTTGAGGACTGGCTGCAAAGTCCTCCTCTGTTTTCAATGTCCCTGTAGTACTCATGCTGTGCTATGGACAAAGCGAGCTTTTTACACTTATTTTTAGATGTAATCAAGAGTGTTATTCAATATTAGTCTTTGATGACCGGTGCAACTCAGAGCTCTTGCAGTGCAATTTGTAAAGACTTTTACGCTGTTTGCATAGACTGACAGGAAGTGATATAGCTCATTTCTATTTTTTATAACATGCACACTTTGCAAAGGTATTCATAGCATATAGGATCTGACCAAAACAGATTAACCAGTCATTCCTCTTAGCACAAGAGAAAAAGTTTCAGGATGCCCATTTTCCAAGGCCTGGCTATTTTCTAAAACTGAAATATCAGAAAAAAAATGAATTATTGTCCAGTTTCCAATTTTTTCAGCTAAAATTGAATCTAACTCTTTGTAAAATTTTCAAAGATCCCTGACAATAATTTATATGATTAATAACTTCAAAAATATATTTATATAAGTTCCTCCTAGCTCTCAAAGAGTTGTATTCTGACTCTGAAAATACATCTTTATAATACAATATAGATTATGATAATCTTCACAATGTATGCTTGTATACAGTTCAGAATAAGTTGCAAGTAGGAAAGATACTATTTTATTGGGAGCAAAAAGAAAGGCTTTAGGAAGAAACATTTCCCAAAGCAAAACATTACATCAATGACCAGTTTGTTAGGTTTCCTCAGCATGGATTCTAGCTCTGAAAAACAGCTTCCTGGTTAATACTAACGGCCAACCTCTCAGATTCAATTTTGTCATCTGTAAAATGGAGACAATAAAATTATTTAATAAGACTGAATAAGAAAAAAAGATAGTGCACCAGCACTCAGGGAGGCAGAGGCAAGCAGATTGCTGTGAGTTCAAGGCCAGCCTGGTCTACAAATCGAGTCCCTCACAGCTAAGGGTATACAGAGAAACCCTGTCTCAAAAAACAAACAATAATAACAAAATAAAAAGAAATAAAAGATAGTACACCATACATCCAGCAAAAATTATTCTAGATTTATTAATTCTTATTTCATGTGTATGAGTGTTTTCGCCTACATGTATGTCTGTGCATCATGTGTGTGCCTGGAACAGGGTGTCAGATCCTTTGGAGTTGATGTTACTCATGGCTGTGAGTTGCCATTTGGATACAGGAAATCAAACCCAGGTCCTCTGTAACAGCAGCCAGTGCTCTTAGCTTTAACCACTGAACCATGTCTCCTGTTCCTTAGAATGATTTTCTTCTCTGTAGGCAAACTATGGGTATCAGAAGATGAAATAAGGCAAAGGTGTTTCTATCCATAAAACTGAAAAATTAGCTTAAGAAGTATGAAGTATGTCAGAGGAAAGTAAAAAGTTAAAATTTTAGTAAGTAAAAGTATCTTCTATGAGAGTGGTGAACTCCACTGGTCCCTCCAAATCACAGCAGCTGAAATAGTCTTACTAACACTGAACTTAGAACAAGGACACAAGCCACCAGGACACAATTGAACCATAAGATTTTATGGAAAATCTGATCTGCCTCTCTGCCATTTCTTCCATTCACCTTGCTCTGTCCTAAAACTCCAGAAGAGGGAGCCAGGTCATCCATGTACAACAGAGCTTCCTCAGCCAAATTAGAGTCTACCTAAATCCTGAGATTGGAGAGAGAGGACACCATCTCAGCGACACAAAGGGAAACAAACACACACACACTCACCCCCAACAAAGACAGACCCATCCACCCTGCTACCTCCACGACTGGCATACCCATTTCCCAACAAATAAACATAATCAAAGGAACACAAGTGCACTCTTAACAGAGGAGATGCAATCAATAGCTTGGAGCCAGCTTGTCTTTACCACTGAGAGGAAGCACTGTTATCATGAAACTTTGAATCCTGAAGTAAACTGTAAATTCCTAATGGTTCTAATGGCACAATCAGCTCTGCTTTGAATTGCAGGGTTCAATTACCCTGTGACTATACTCAAAGAAAATTCACAAACATACACCATGCCTACAAACATACTAATAGACTCAAGAAGTGCTAAAAGAGCACTAACACAAACAAAACTGATTAAGTGGGAACTGAAAATAATCTCACAATAGAAAATAGCACTTTTTTTCCTTAATCTTTACATGGGTTGATTTGAGAAAAGACTATGATTTTGGTTATTCATCTTTCAAAGCAAATTTGATTTTTAATTGCTGGATCAAGGAGTCTACCTTATTTTTTTATTTTTAAAGTAATTAATCATCACTGAGTGAGAGAGAATTTAAACTCAGGTCTTCATACTTGTGTAGCAAGTAACTTAAACTGCTGATCCATTCCCTAGGCCTGGTTCACATATTTTACACATTTACTTCTTCTTCCATTTTCTTTGTCCATAGTTGTTAAGCAAATAGGGCTTTAAAAATTGATCAGTGTTTTTATGGAAGTTCAGTTCTCCTTGATTAATTAGACAGCAGCATTTTGTAAACGTAGATATAAAAATAGTGTCATTTAGGCTGGGCATGTAGTTTAATGGTAATACGTTTACTTGTTATAAAGAAAGATGGCAATATGGCCAAGTGGGTAAAGGCAGTTATTGTCAAGTTTGAAAGCCTAAGTTTGATCTCTGAAAATCTCATGGTTGAAGGAAAGAATCAACTCATTACACAGATGCCTCTGACCTAAACATTCATTCTGTGGTATGTATGTGCATGCAACACACAATACATAAACAGTTAATGCATAAAAAATAAAAGTAATAAAAATATTATCACTTATACAATGAACCTTTTCTCATTTATTTATTTTACTCACTTTACATCCTTATAACCCCTTCCTTTCTTCCCTCCTAGTTCCACCTTTTCTCCCTCCCTCCCCGTTCCTCAGAAACTGGGAGCTCCCTTTCTCATCCACCCCAGGTCATCAAGTTGCATCAGGACCAAATGTGTCCTTTTTCCCTGTGTCCTTTCAAGTCAGTCACAGTCAGGGAAAGTGATCCAAAAGCTATCAAGTGAATACTGGCCTGATGCTGGCCCCAATTCCCTTACTAGTGGACCCACTTGAAGCCTAAACTGCCCATCTTCTGCATCTTTGTATGGTGACTAGGTCCAGTTCAGGCATAGTACTTGGTTGATGCTTCAGTCTCAGCAAACCCCTGTAGGCCCTGGTTAGTTGGATCTGTTATTTTTCTTTTTCATTCTTTCTTTTTATTAATTAATTCAATTTACATCTCAGTCATAGAATGAAAAGGCAGTCTACTGACTGGGAAAAGAATCTCACCAATCCTACATCTGACAAAAGGCTAATATCCAGAATATATAAAGAAATCAAGAAATTAAACACCAACAAACTATGCAATCCAATTTAAAAATGGGATCGAGAACTAAACAGAGAATTCTCAAGAGAGGAATCTCGAATGGCAGAGAAGCACTTAAAGAAATAATGTTCTTAGTCATCAGGGAAATGAAAATCAAAACAAAATTCCATCCTACCCTGTGAGAATGGCTAAGATCAGAGGACAGGAACCTACCACAGAGGGCCTCTGAAAGGCTCTGCCCTGCAGGGTATCAAAGCAGATGCTGAGACTTATAGCCAGCATACTTGGGCAGAGTATAGGGAATCTTATAAAAGAAGTGGGAAATAGTAAGACCTGTAGAGGACAGAGCCTAACCACTGAGGAACCTCTCCAGTTGCTTTGTGGGGTTTTCTTTGTTTGTTTAGTCATTTATTTGTTTTGAAATGGCAATCTTATTATATAGCCTAGGCTGACATTGAACTTCTGATATTCCTACCTCACTCTCCCAAATTCTGGAATTATAGACAGGAACCACTATGTCTAGGTCATAGTTGACTTTCTTAGGGAGTAGAAATAACAGAAAAAGTGGGATAATGAAGTGTATGCTTAACTAGAAAAGAGTGTATGCAAATGCCTTGAGACAGAAAACAGTTTAGATAGGAATTAAAGAAAGATTAATGCAGGTGATGTACAAAAGGTTACAGAAAATGCAGTGGTAAGAGGTGGCTATGACTGAGATAATTGTAGGACATAGCTTTCACAGTTCTGATACTAACTATATAGATGAGGCTGGCCTTGAATTCACAGATATCCAACTGCTTCTGCTTCCCGAGTACTGGGACTAAATCCATCCCTGCAATTTACACAGGTTAAATACACCCAAGAAAAAAGAAATTGATAATCTCAGACCAGAAAATCAAAAGAGGGGAATCACATACAACACACACACCACCACCACCACAACAAAATAACAATAACAAAAATCAATAAAATAAGGGCGAACAACAAACATTGCTCATTGGTATCTCTTAGTAATGGTCTCAATATCCCAATAAAGAGACACAGATTAACACAGTGCATTCAAAACTAGGATCCATCTTTCTCATTATCTAAGAAATGCACCTTAACAGTAACAACAGACATCACTTCAAGGTGAAAGGATAGAAAATATATTCCACGCAAACAGACTTAAGAAGCAAGCCAGTATTGATATCTAACAACCTATGCTTTAAACCAAAACTAGTTAAAAGAGATAGGGAAGGACAGTACATACTCAAGAAAGGAAATATCCACCAAGAGGACATTGCAGTTCTTAACATATATGCTCCAAACACAAGTGCAGCCAAGTTGGTAAAAAAAAAAAAAAATCTGTAGCTTGAATCATATTGATCTTCACACACTTATAGTGGGAGACTTCAGTACCCCATCTTCACCAATAAACAGATCATCCAGACAAAATATAAACAGAGAAATACCAAAGCTAACAGACATTATAAACCTAATGGACCTAACAAATACCAAAGATTTCACATGCAAAGATTTCAGATGCAAAACAAATCTCAGCAGACAGAAGAAAATTTGCATAACACCTTGAATCCTATCTGACTACCCCAGATTAAAGCTGAATGCCAACAACAACAAAAACAACAGAAAGCTTTCAAACTCATGGAAACTGAGCAACTCACTTGTGAATGAAAATTGTGTCAAGACAGAAATTAAGAAAGAAATCAAAGGCTTTGTAGAATTTAATAAAAATGAATACATCACATTCCCAAACTTAGGGAGGCACAATGAAGGTGCTTCTAAGGGGCAAGTTAATAATATTAAGTGCCTACATTAAAAAAAAATTGGGAAGATCTCAGACTAGCAACTTAATGGCACACGTGGAAGCTGTAGAACAATAACAATCAATCACACACAAAATAAGTAGATGTCAAGAAATAAACTCATGGCTGAAATCAATAAAATAGAAACAACAACAAAAACAATACAAAGAATCAATGAAACAAAGAGGTGCTTCTTTGAGAAAATCAACAAGACTGAAAAACCCTTATCCAAATTAACTAAAAGGCAGAAAAAGTATATCCAAATTAACAATAAAAAGAGGAATATAACAACAGAAACAGAGGAAATTCATAGACTTGTAAGGACATACTTTAAAAACCTATACTCCATCAAATTCGAAAATCTAAAAAAGTATATAGATAGATGGATAGATAGACAATATTATTGATATATACCACTTATCAAGGATAAATCATGTTCAGATAAACACTTTAAAGAAACCTATATCCCCTTATAAAACAGATGCTGTCATTAAAAGTCTACTAAAAAAGCCTAGGGCCAGATAGTTTTAAGCAGAATCCTACCAGACTTTCAAAACTGAGTCAATAGTCCTCAAATTAATCCACAACATAGAAACTTAAGGAACACTATCCAAATTGTTTTATGAAGCCACATTTATGCCAAAACCCAAACCACATAAAGACTCAACAAAGAAATAATAACAGACTAATTTCCTTTATGATCATGGATGCAAAATACTCAATAACATATTCGCAAGAACATATCAAAAAGATTGCCCACCATGATCAAGTAAGCTTCTTTCCAGGGGTACAGAGATGGTTTAATATATATAAGTCAATAAATGTAATCCACTTTATAAAGAAATTGAAACACAAAAACCACATTCTTATCTCAATAGATTCAGAAAAGGCCTTTGACAAAATCTGTCACATCTTCATAATAAAAGTCCAGGAGAGATATGGCAAACAACAGACATATTTTACCATAGGAAAGGCAGTTTACAAAAAGCCCATAGATAACATCAACTTAAATGCAGAGAAATGGAAGCATTCCCAGTAAAATCAGGGACAAGACTGACCATTATCTCCATACTTATTCAATATAGTAGTGCCTTAGTTAGAGCAATAAGACAACTGAAGTAGGTCAAGCCGATAAAAACAGAACGAAAACAAAATGCATCCTTAATTGTGAATGATATAATTGTACATATAAGTGACCCCAAAAATTCCACCAGAAAACTCCTGTAAGTAATAAACACTTTCATCAAAGAAACTGAATGTAAAATTAACTCTAACTCATAAAAATCAGTAGCCCTTCTTTATACAAATGGCTGACTGTGAAAAAGTCAGGAAAACAACATCTTTCACAATAAAGTCAAACAATACAAAATATCTTGTGGGTAACTAAGTAAACAAAAAGACATATATGGTTATAAGTAGATATATATTTTAAGTCAGTTAAGTCAATGATTGCCATGCTACAGTTCATAAAATCATAAAGGTTAGGTATAAAGTAAGGGACTACAGGAGGAACATAGATCTTGTTAGAAAGGTGAACTATGATAGTTATGGCTGCATGGGGTGATATTGCAATGGAAGGATCAAGTGGGGAGGGAAAGCAGAGAGAAAGAGGGTGTGATAAGGGAGGTAATACTGGGAGAGACAGCTAAAAACTAAGGGCCAGTTGAGGAGTAGTATGGAAACTTAATACAGTAGAAACTTCCGAAAATATATGCACTTATGAAGGCAATCTAAATGAAATTGCCAAACAATGGCAACCCCAACTGGCCATCCCTTGTGACCAAATAAAGCTTTCAGTACCAGGACTGAATTATGTCTAATTGAGTTGTTAGCCAAATGGGCACCATGGAAATCTATAAGCAACCCAGGCTGTTGCTTTCCCACAAACTTATGGCAGGGTACCCATTCCTGAAGATGACACCTATACAACTAATTGAACATGAAGAAGTTGAGATGGTGCCTTTATAAAAGTTTCACCCCTTTGACAAATGTAGGAGCCCTTATGTTTGGTGCATATATGTTTAGGATTCTGATGTCCTCCTGGTGGATTTTTTCTTTGATGATAATGTAGTGTCTCTCTCCATCTCTTTTGATTAATTTTGGTTAAATGTCTGTTTTATTAGATATTAGGATGGCTACTCCAGCTTGCTTCTTGGGTCTGTTTGCTTGAAAAATCTTTTTCCAGCTCTTTGATCTGAGATAGTGTTTATCTTTGTTGCAGAAGTATGTTTCTTCATTGTAGCAGAATGTTGGATCCTGTTCCTCAACCAGTCAGTCTGTGTCTTTTTATTGGAGAGTTGAGACCATTGATGTTAATAGATATTAGTGACCAATGTTTGTTAGTTCCATTTATTCTGGAGTTGGTGCTGATTGTGTGTTTGTGTGCTTGTTTTCTTTTGATTTTTTTTTGTTGTAAAGTTTTCTGTGCCCTGTGTTTTCTTGGGGGTAGTTGATCTCATTGGGTTGGAGTTTTCCTTCTAGTATCTTCTGTATGGCTGGCTTGCTGCATATATATTGATTACATTTAGTTTTGTCATGGAGTATTTTGTTTTTTTCATCTATGTTGGTTGAAAGTTTTGTTGGATGTAGTAGTTTGGGTTGGCATCTGTGATTTTTTTTTAGTGTCTGCATGATATATGTCCAGGCCATTCTGGCTTTCAACATTAAGTGTTGTTCTAGGCCAGCCTGGACTACACAGTGATACCCTGAAAAAGAAAGAGAGAAAGAGAGAGAGGGAGAGAGAGAGAGAATGCAGTGATGGAGAAGGAGGAGGACAAAATGGAAAATAAGCTGAAAAAACAAGATGACTGGAGGAAGTGGCTGCCGGGGACTGCGGGCGTTTTTTGTGTTGGCTGGACCTGGAGTGGCGACAAGATGGTGTCCTCAGGGGAGTGATGGGTTCCCTCCTGGCTGGAACCTGAGACAGTAGTGGCAGTGGGACCACTGCCCTAATTCACTGGGCCCTTTTCCCAGCCCATGATGTCACTGCAAACTTGAGACATCGGTGACCTCCCAAATAGCAAATGGCCTAGCTTCAGCAGCCGCAACCAGTAACTGAGGCCAGGCCTTCAGCAAGCAGCAATCCGGCTTCTCTCAGCTGACTCTGTGCCCTGTAAAGCCAACAAAAGCCTCGGTTTTTGGTTGTCTGCCATGCTCCGCAGTTCTGCTGCGTGGAATATCCCCAGAGACCTCCATCCTCTTCCCAGATCCCGCCTCCATTTTCAGGTCTCAGGATGGCAAGCAGCAGCCACTCCAAGGCAGAATTTACCTTGTGAGAGAAATACAAACTGATGAGGATCTTGCTCCCCTGGGGACATTTATCCGGCAATGAATATCACCAGTGGCGAGGAAGTGGAAGTGAAGTTAGAATCCGGAAAGCCAGGCATTCCCAGTTGCTGTACGAGAGCAAACTGTGTAAGATTTTTAAAGATGGGGTTGGGATCATTCACATACAGTGGTATGGACAAGAAAAAGACTACAGTGTGCTAGTCATGGATCTCCTGAGGCCCAGCCTTGAAGACCTCTTCAATTTCTGTTCAATAAGGTTCACTATGAGGACTGTACTTATATTAGCTGACCAGACAATCAGTGGAATCAAATATGTGCACACAGAATTTTATACACAGAGACACTAAACCAGATAACTTCTTAATGGCTATTGGACACCACTGTAATAAATTATTCCTTACTGATTTTGATTTGGACAAAAAGTACAGAGACAACAGGACAAGGCAACATATTCCATGCAGAGAAGATAAAAACCTCACTGGCACTGCATGATATGCTAGCATCAATCTTAGTATTGAACAGCTGACATGGAATCTTTAGGATATGTTTTGATGTATTTTAATAGAACCAGTCTTCCATGGCAAGGGCTAAAAGCTGCAACAAAGAAACAAAAATATGAAAAGATTAGTGAAAAGATGTCCACTCCTGTTGAGGTTTTGTGTAAGGGGTTTCCTGCAGAATTTGACATGCATTTAAATTACTGTCATGGGCTGTGCTTTGAGGAAGCTCCGAATTACATGTATCTGAGACAGCTATTCCACATACTTTTCAGGACCCTGAACCGCAATATATTTGATTGGATGGTGTTAAAGCAGAAAGCAGCAGAGCAGGCAGCCTCTTTCAGTGGGCAGGGTCAGCAGGCCCAAACACCCATAGGCAAGTAAACTTACAAAACCAAGAGTAACATGATGAGTTTCTAAGCATGAATTAGGGAAGAAGAGCAGCAGAGCAAATGATTGGAGCAACATTTGTTTCTCCCCAATTCTAGACATTTTAGTTCATATGTACACTAGCCAGTAGTTGCGGACAACCATTTACTTGGTATGAAGACCTTAATTTCGGGATAAACTGGCTCTGGACATCATTGCTGATGCCAATCTTGAGCTGTACCTGCTGTAATTGTGAATATTAACTGAAGTATCGAAACATGGTGTCTGGTTTTCTACTGATTTTTTTTTTCACGTGGAAAAGTTAACTAAATGGTTGACACATGAATTGGTAGGGAAATTTTGCATATGCCATTTTTTTGTTGTTGTTAAAACCTTTTATTTTGAGCTATACTGCTTTGGGATCTCATTTCAGAAGAACAGCATGAACAGTCTTTGGCCACAGTTGTGATGGTCAATGTTCACAATTGTATGTTCTTAGGGTTTTCCTTCCCTGGGGTTTTCAAGTTGTTAACTTAAAACATTCTTTAAATGGCTGGCTTCTTGTTTGCAGGCCAGCTGATATGGTAGCAAGTGAAGATTCCAGTGTTTGAGCATTTGAAAGACTCTACCTCCTTACCTGTGCTGGAAATAACAGCATCTAAAGTGAAGACATAAGGAAAAAAGAAAAAGAAAGAAAGCAGAGTGACTACTAAATTATCCATAGGTTTCTGCATTAACTCTATATTGTTCTTGCTATTAAAAAGCATATTTGTCACAGAAATTTAGTTACTGTCTTAAAACTGAACATGTATGTGTGTTGCTTAGATAAATGTAATCACTGTAAACATTTATATGATCTGTGATTTGTTTTTATTTTGAAATGGGAGCTTTTTGTTTACAAGTTCATTAAAAATTAAAAACTGAAAAAAACAAGATGACTAAAATAGAAAGAAGAGAGCTTAAATCTGGGTATGTAGTAAAGATGTTATTATGTCTAACTAGCAGTTTACTGGCCTCGTGTGTCCCAGAATAACTATGAAAGTGGCTGAGCACAGAATCAACCATGAAATAACTTAAAGAGTTGGAATTTGGGGCTTGTTTTCTTTTGTAACTCAATTGCAAGCTCCTACAGCTCTTAAGCTTGAACTTTGTAGATGACAATTTTGCATACAATGGTAAAGGATTCTACATGACTGCCTGAGTAAAAGAAAAAAGACAGCCAGAAATTTAAGTGGAAAACTGTAAGAGTTTTGCAGCAGCAAAGCACTGCAAGGAGTCAGTGGTCTGAATAGAGCATTTCAAAGGAGTGAAAAAGGCCAAGATGTTTCTCTATTACCAGGAAAGCCTTTCCAAATGGGGCAACTCTTTCCTTCCTTGCATTTTTTTTTTTTGCTTTATAACAGTCAACATTTTGGTAAGGAAATCTTTTCATCCTTCCTTCAGCCTAGAATCATGAGGAACAAGAAAGAAGCCCAGAGAAAATGAAAGGCACTGCAAGTTCTTCCATGAACAATTGACCATAGGTTTCTTTAGCCGCAAGAGACACACAAAAAAAAAAAAAAAAAAAAAAAAACTTCAGAAGATATATTGTTAATGCACCCTGCTGAGAGCACTTTCCCTCCTCTTATTTCTGTAGTCACCTTCTCCCAAAATGGAGTCAACTCACTAAATGACATCATAGAAAATTCACAAGCTGTTGTCCATATTGCAATAATCACCAATTAATAGCAACATGAGTTTTGCAACTGAAAATGCTTTCCTGTCTCCTTTTTGCAGAATCAGTGTTATTTGGAAATACAGAAAAGAAAGAAGCAACAGCTATCAGATGGTTCCATGTTTGTTTTTTTGTTTTGTTTTGTTTGTGGTTAAGTAAATTTAAAGAGGCAATAACCATGATAAATATAAGTTCTGAAAGCAACTCATGGTTCATTCTTGTTTAGGAGTCTATTAGTTTAATCAAATGTGACCTTCTGTTTCACTGAATATATACAGACACAAGGAGTAATTAAAGGGCAAGATTATATTTCAAGCTGCATTGGGCTCCAATTTCCCATTTGATTTCATTGTACTGTCAGCTGTTATTTATTAAGCATTTATTATGTATTAGGCATTCTTCTTGGGTGTCTACAATAAAGCAATAAGGTAAACATAAATCATGGATATAATGGAGCTTATTGGTTGTCATGTTTGGTATTGTGCTAGCACCAAGTCTCTGCATTTGCTTTTGTGGAAAATAGCTAATGAGGAGACAAATGAACTCTCCAGGACCCTTCCTTTTTTGCTCTTTGTTTCTCCTGCTTCTAGAAAATAGATCACAGACTCTCTCAGGAATTAAGAGGAGAAAATGTTTGTATGACCTAGTCCTATATGTCTCTTATGACCTTCCTCTGTCTTTCCTTTGGGTTTTATTTCTTGTGGTGTTGATCAATCTAAGGCCTTGTATGTATCAAGCAATCAGTCACTCAATCCCAGACTGCCACCTGTATAATTTAGTATTCTAGTCTTATAATTTCTTGTAGTGGCGCCATAAATTCTCTGCTTCCTGAAGGGGGTTGGAAGGAGGTCTACTTGATCTAGTGACAAGGAAGCTTTGAGAAGTGTGTTAGAAGACTTCAGTATAATATTTTCTGTCCTCAAACCCTCAGTATTTTTCACTACATTTTATTTATTCTTTCACTCTCTGTTACTATCTCTGCCTCTCTCTGTCTTTGCCTCTCTCTCTCTCTCTCTCTCTCTCTCTCTCTCTCTCTCTCTGCATGTATGTGTGCATGTGTGTTTAAAAGGTAAACAAGAGTGCCCTAGGGCGCATGCATCTATCAGAAGACAACTGCAGTTGTTCTCTACTTCCAGCATGTGGGTCCAAGGATTCATCTCAGATTGTCAGTTTGTCAGGTTCAGCAACAGGCATCTTATCCAACAAATCTTCTCACTAGCCTGTTCTCAACAAGTTTGATATTCACTTTTTTTTTTCATTGAATGTCATGTACCCTTCATTTTTGTGAGTGAAAATTATCCTGCTTTTCCTCTCAATACTGCTCTGGTCATTTCTCTCATCTCTGAGGATTTTCTTCCTCTGAACATCCCTTTATGGCAGTTTTTTTTCTCAAAGTTCTATCTAAAGCACTTGCCTCTTCTTTCCTGCCCTCCCCTAGTTACTTTCTATTGCTGTGAAGACTCAAGATGACCAAAGAAACTCTTATAGCAAAAGCTTTTAATTGGAGGCTTGTTTACAGTTTCAAAGGATTAGTCCATTTCCATTGTGGCGGGAAGCATGGCAACAGACAGGCAGAAGTGGAGCTGAGATGTTTACCTCCTGATTCACAGTCAGCCGAGAGAAAAAGAAAAGCATTGGACCTGTTTTGGGCTTTGAAAATCTCAAAGACCACCCAAGTGACACATCTCTTCCAAAAAGACCACACCTGATCTTTTCTATATAGCTCATTAACTGGAGACTAAGCATGCAAACATATGAGCCTATTGAGGGAGGCATTTTCATTCAAACAAGCACATGGGCATAGTAAGAAAAAAAGGCCCCTAAGTACTTCCATTTATACCCATAGATTAGGAAATTGTTGTAGTACATAGTGATTTATATAGAGACACACAAATGGTCAGTGTGCAAAGAACAAATGGGAAATGTTTCTCCCTAAATGGGATTTTTATATCATATGTCCTCTTCCAAGGCTCAGGGATATTCATGGAAGTGGGACTGGAAAGATTTTTAAGAGCCAGAGGTAATAGACCTTTGCTATAAAAATTATTTGCCAGATATAATAACATTTTTGCACACATAAACCAACAGCAGTTTTGATCTCAGGCACAAGATGTACACACGATCAAGACCAAAATCTAGGGGAAGTTGTTTATGAAGCTGAGAAGAAGTTATTATTATTGGGATAGGGAAAGGGAGAATCAGTTTTGTTCAGGGATGCAAACCTAAGAGACCGACCATGCACCAATAGATTGTATTACACCTATGTATATATAGACAGCACTAGGTGTTAGTATTTAGGCAGCCTGCTTCTGTGTTGTTCAGCAACTTATCATGTCATCATGTGTCCCCTGCCAGGTGTGACACCTGGCAGGCATGATTAATTTGGGTCATAAAAGGACCAACTGGCCACTTTGTCTCTCTTTTGCCCTCTTGCTCGTGTTCTCTCACTCTCTTGCTCTTCTCTTCTCTCTGTTGGGATGCCCCCTCCCCTACATTCTCTCTCTCTCTGTGTCTGTTTCCTTCCCCTTTTCTCTCCATCGTCATCCACTAAGCCTCATTGGATTAAAGATTGGTTGTGTGCATGGCATTTTTTATCTAAATCGTAACATTTGGTGCCAAAACCCAGGAAGGCTCTTTTAGCAATGTTCAGACATGCTAGAACCCCTCTTCACATGCTTGCCTGCCCACAACAAATCATTCCCTGGCACCCTCATCTCCTCTTTTCATGATTGCTTAACCTGACTGCTGCAATTACATACATCTGTCCCACTTTGGCAGCTGCTCAGAAGCATGTGTGGCTAACAAAGGAACTTTTTCTCCCTGGCACCCTTATCTGCTCCGGTCTTTCACAATCACTCACTCACTGGCGCTGGACTTCACTCTTAGGTAAGCCAGACCTCGGGACCTGCCTGCCCAGCATGCAGGGTTTTAATACTGCCCTGAAATGGCTTTAAATTTTGCAACTGCCTCAGGCCCCAGGAATTAGGGTTGAAAATTTCCTGCCTACCTTAGGTGTAAAAGGCAGGGTTTTTGAATTGCGCTGACACCTGCTAAGCCATGCTACCATCCTACAGTTTAGAACTGCTCATGGACAGGTTCTGCAATGCCATCAGCAAGGCCCTAGGTCTTGCGACCCTGATCTTCACTGTGCTGTGGTGGCCGAGCATCACACATGGCAAGCCACCATGTTGATTTTAAAATTAAGAAGCACTACAGTGCACTTGCCCCTCCCTGACTCTAGCAAAACTCCAAGCCTTGCATTCTAAAACACTGGCTCTCAAAATATTTCTGACCTGTAAGACCCTACTTTAAAAATCCAAGCTTTTAAAAGTCTTTGCTTCATGATTTCTGTACACTCTGCTATTAATATATATGTATATATTAAAATGCTATAAATTCTTATCTAACAATTTATATAATTTGCTCATTAGGTTTACATTTATAAGACTTCCTAAGTCATAACTGTTTATTTTGACTCCTTTTACACTAAAAGCAACAAGTCTCATTTTAAATTGGTATGGAGTTTTATATAAAACTTCAAAGTTATATTTTTACAACCTGATATATAATGATTCTACACTGGTTCAAAATAATTTTTATATGATACTAAAATTTCAAATTATAAAGACCTATTCAAATTAAGCTAATATAAAATGTATGTCTAACTGCCTATGTCTTTATCAAATTCTAAATTAATAAATAAATGCAATTGTCTTCCTCTGTGGCCTGGTTGAGGCTGCTAACTGTCAGGGGAAGGTAGCCTAAGAGCCAGCCACTGAGTTCATGTCAGAGACAGTCCCTGTTCCCCTTAATAGGGAATCCACTTGGATACTGAGCTGCCATGGGCTACATCTGTGCAGGGGTTCTAGGTTACTTCCATGTATGGTCCTTGGTTGGAGTATCAGACTCAGAAAAGACCCCTAATGCCCAGAATTTTTGGTTCTGTTGCTCTCCTTGTGGAGTTCCTCCTCCTGCTCCCCACAGGTCTTTCTATCTCTCCTTCTTTCATAAGATTCTCTGCACTCTGCCCAAAGTTTGGCTATGAGTCTCAGCATCTTCTTTGATACCCTGATGGGTTGAGTCTTTCAGACGCCCTCTGTGGTAGGCTCCTGTCTTGTTCCTTTTTTACTACCTCATCCAATGTCCATCCCATTTGACTTTCTGAGTGAGGATCAATCATCTTATGAAGGGTCCTCCTTCTTGATTAGCTCCTTTAGGTGAACAGAATTTAGCATGTTTATCCTATATTATATTTCTAATATATTCTTATAAGTGAGTATATACCATGTGTGTCTTTCTGCTTCTGGGATACCTCACTCAGCATATTTTCTAGGTCCCACCATTTGCCTGCAAATTTCATGATTTCCTTGTTTTTAATTGCTGAGTAGTATTCCATTGTGTAAATGTACCACAATTTCTGTATCCATCCCTCAGTTGAGGGGCATCCTGGTTGTTTCCAGGTTCTAGCTATTACAAATGAAGCTGCTGCAAACATGGTTGAGCAAATGTCCTGGTTTACTTGAGCATATTTGGGATATATTCCTAGGAGTTGTATTGCTGGATCTTGAGGAAGCACTATTCCTAATTGTCTGAGAAAAAGTCAGATTGATTTCCAAAGTGATTGTACAAGTTTACATTCCCACCAGCAATGGAGGAGGGTTGCCCTTTTTCCACATCCTCTCCAGCATGTATTATCACTTGAGTTTTTTATCTTGGCCATTCTCATGGGTGTAAGATGAAATCTCAGGATCCTTTTGATTTGCATTTCCCTGATGACTAAGGACTTTGAACATTTCTTTAAGTGTTTCTCTGCCATTTGATATTCCTCCACAGAGAATTCTCTGTTTAGCTCTGTACCACATTTTTTAATTGGATTACTTGTTCTTTTGCTTTTTTAACTTCTTTAGTTCTTTATATAATCTGGATATTAGCCCTCTGCCAGATATAGATTTGGTGAACATCCCTTCCCAGTCTGTAGGCTGTCGTTTTGTTCTGATGACAGTGTCCCTTGCTTTACAGAAGCTTTTCAGTTTCATGAAGTCCCATTGCAGGTCTGTTTTTAACCTCACACTTAGGTCCCATGGACATATTTCCAACTTCTGTCTTGGGAGACTTCAGAAGCTTCTCAGTCTTCTTCATATGCAAGAGACCAGGCCTTAAGCCTTCTAGAGCTGTTACTGTCAAGTCTAGACACAATATACTTTCTCGTCTGACTCAAGAGACAGGCCTCAAATGTAACCTTTTACCATCCCTTTAGCTAAAGAGCAATGAATGTTCAGAACAGTCTCACTTATGTCTCATGCTAAATAACTACATACAAAGGCCCAAGGAAAAATGCTGTTTTCAGGTCTTAAAAATGTTTTAAGGTTTGTAAATGCAAGTTATAAAGGTTGCAATGTCTTAGGTGATTGAAGTCATTCTAAATAGATAAAAGTGCTTAAAATCTCCTCCCATTGCTGTGCTACTGTTATATTGAGTGAACAGAGCTTTGACCTTTATAAATAGAGGTCTGATTTATTAATCTAATAATTACTAAAATATTATACTATACCACCCACTATCATGGTTCCAAGCTCTTGATTTTAAATCTCCTTTGGTTCATCTTTTAAGTATAGACCTGAAAATTGTTTCTCATTTTGTTGGACTTATGTGCATACAGTCTCTTCTGGACTTAGAGAAAAAAGCCTTTCTTCCATAATGTGTAATCATACTAAAAGTTAAGATCAAGTGAGCTTTTGTCCCTTCTAGTTCACAAAATGCTTCTGCCTTTTCAGAGCACACCTTAAAAATGTTTATGCTGTCATCAAAAAGGAGTATGTCTACTGCCTTTTCTACAATGTATATTTCAATGGATATTACAATGGTGATGCTAACATGTCTAAAGTTTTATCTCCTTTGTAAAACTTAAAGGGGATTCTTGTAAGCTGCAAAAAATCCACCGCTCAGGTCAACTGGGCTCCAGATAAGTACTACATCTATTCTCTATCTCAAAAGGTGGGACTCCTTCCTGCCTTTCCTTGGTTTTGGGACTCCTCTTTCCTGGGTACCCAATCGCTGCATCCATACATCTAACACCAGCAGATTGATGAGGTCCCTTCCATGGTCGGCATAAATGTTTCCCTTTGTCTGAGAGACTGACCATCATCCCTCCATTTCACTGGGGAAGAGAGGTTCCATCCTTTCTCGAGCCACCTCTCACACAGATGACTTCTCTTGGGCGAATAATCTTTTCTTTTTACTGACAGGGTCTCTTGGCTTTTCCTTTCCTCTCATGTGTTAGATGTTCCCTCAAAAAATCCTAGTACTACAATATGAGCCATGTCTCTCAGGAGTCTTCTTTGTGGTTCCTGGCACTGCTTGTGACGACCTGCTTTGCCAGCTTGTGCCCCCATACCTCTGGTTCTCTTGTACTTTGTGGGGACACCCCAAAGACGGGCAGAACTGACTTCTCTCTCTTCACCCATGAGAATCGCATCTCCCACCATAACCCCAGGATCCCCTCTGGGATGTCTCATAAATAATTTCACATTTGTATACCTAGCACCCACTTTAAGGGCCCCTAGGCGTACATATTTCTACAACCAAACTTAGACACAATTTCCTTAGATGACAGATCCAAAGCAAAGTCTTTTAAATTATTGTTAGAGATTGGGTAAAGGGAGGTTACCTCAGGTAAATTAAGGTTCCTATGTTCAAGTCTCTTCTGAGGTCTCTGTTTGCTCTCCTAAAAAGTTTCACAAGTATACCTAAAAAATATACACCTAAAGAAAATTTCTTCATAACTTACTTTGTCTTCTGCCTATATATGTTCTAGTATCCTACCAGACCCAAGTGTTTCCTACTTTCAAGATATGACCAAAACTGCTATCCACAGGTGTTCCAGTCTAACCTCACAGACTTTGTCAAGCCTGCACTTTCACTCCTAGGTACGGATGATCTCATAGAACCTTCACAGCATCAAAACAGGAAATTCTTCCTGGGCTTGACCAGCCTTTTGACCTCCTTACAGAGCCCCCACTGTCAGCAGGAAGTAGCCAGAAGAGAATCCCTGCCCATTACTCACTTATTATTAACAAAAGGCTGGAATCATGTGCTTCAGGCCCAGGAAAAATTGCTCCAGGCCCAGCACAAATTTCTCCAGGTTCTTCCAGCATTCCTCAGTCCCTACCTGCTGCAGTGCATATCTGGCAACTCTCTACTGGCAATCCTCTACCTGAAACTTTCCAGGGCATGGTCTACCCCTCCTCCTCTTAACCATGTAATCTGGACATTATTATTATTATTATTTTGCTATTACTTTTTTCTCTCCCTTACCCACTTGTATGGCAACCAAGAGCTGCTTCCAATGAAGCTACATTTATATACTTTTACTTGTCTTACATGAGAAGCAACCCAACCTCCTCATTTTTTAATTATAGAAAAGGAGAGGGATGTTAGTATTTAGGCAGCCTGTTTCTGTGTTGCCTAGTAATCTATGATGTCATCATGTGTCCCCTGCCAGGTGTCACACCCAGCAGGCATGGTTCAGTTGTTCCATAAAAGGACCAACTTTTCACAATTTAATTTTGTGAAAATGAATGAAATTGGAGATGCAAACAAAGGAGTTGCTAATATTCCAACTTTAACTTTGTTCCAAAAATTCACAATAAATAAGAATCCCCTGTATAAGACTATAATTTTACAAAATAGATAATTTATCTGTTACCATTTTCAGATTTATGAAATACTACCCTTTGAACTGAAACAAGGTTTTTTTTATAATTTATTTAATTTTTATTTTATGTGCATTAGCGTGAAGGTGTCAGATCCCTTGGAATTGGTGTTACAGACAGTTGTGAGCTGCCATGTGGGTGCTGGGAATTGAACCCGGGTCCTTTGGAAGAGCAGACAGCGCTCTTAACCACTGAGCCATCTCTCCAGCCCCCTGAAACAAGGTTTTCTACCAAAATAAATAACAAGCCAGAAATACAATTCATGGAGAACCTGAAAACCACAGTCCCCTGATCCGTTCATATGTATACCTCCACAAAATCCAAATCAATTTAATCGACCAGACACTGACATTTATTCTCTTTTTTTATCTACTATACAAATCATACGCTATTAGACAGCACAGAAAAACCCACTTCAGAAACTCTTAAAGTTGGCCCAAAGATAGCTTCATTCTTTCTTTGGTGCTCATTTTCTTCCCACTTTTCTCTTTCAGACTAGCATTTTCTTCTATTATGGAATTTGTCATGCCTAAAGTGAGATTTCCTGTGATATCATTATCTGATACTGTCTTTTGCATTGAATAAACTCATTTTCATCGCAAAAAATATAATTGCAAGATAGAGCAGTAAAATTGGTTTTTATGTAGAAACATTGATAAGATTGAATGTTGTACAATCAATCATTTCCAAAGATATAAGGTTTATGGAGTTATTTTGAGGTGGGATTTGTACAAGGGATAAATCTTATGGTTTTCTACATGCCATTTATTTTTAATTATAAGGTCTCACTATATAGACATGGGTATCATGAAATTTATCATATAGACCAAGCTGGCCTAGAACTTCCTTCAGTCTTACTGTGTGCTATAAGCCACAAGACTTGGTATCTTTATTTATTTTAAGACCTTAACCCAGAAGGATATAACTTTAAAAGCAAAACTGATTCATGGTTTAAGATTTCAGCATTTTGTTTCAGGTGAAGGCTCAACAACATAACGCAGGTTGGCCATGAACTCACTATTCTCTGCCTCATCTTCTTGAGTACTGGCATTCCAGGTGTGCACATCTACGCTTATCAGCTTCTTTGCTGAATAATTGTAAAGGACAGTTACACTGAAAATTATAACTAAAGCGATAAAAAATTGTTCAAGAATTAACAACAATTGTTCATCTTGCAGAGGATCCAAGCTTGGGTTTCCAACATGGATACAATAGCTCAAAACCATCTACAACTTCAATTCCAGGGGACTCAATGCCCTCTTCTGGCTTTTACAGACACCAGGCACAAACATAAATGAGAGCAAAACATGTATATATAAAAAATAAAATGAATAATTCTTTCTAAAAAGCTTTCTAAAGAGCAAACATTCCTAAAAACCAAAGAAAAGAAAATTCTAACTAATTTGAGAAAAGTTATTTTTCCACATCAGCCAACAATTAAATAATGCATGGGGGGGTATAGTGACATATGCTTTTAATCCCAGCACTCTGGAGGCAGGGGCAGTTGGATCTCTGTGAGTTCAAGTCCAGCCTGGTCTACAAAAGTGAGTCCAGGATAGCCAGGACCACAAGATAAATTCTGTCTCAAAAAACAAAACAAACAAAACAAAACCTTGCCAGACCACAAGGAAGAAGACATTCTCAGACCTGACACAACTTGATGAGCTGAGGTGGATGGGAAAGGGAGTTCCCTTTTTCTAAGGAAGAGCTATGGAAGAAATGTGAAGGAGGAAGCATTGGAATGAGAGGGGAAAGGGCTACAACCAGGGTGTTAAAGCAAATAAAAAATAAATAATTTTAAAAAACAAAAAAATGAATAACACATATTATTATTTTCAAAGCAACATATTAGAGTATATGCATATAAATATAAAAATGTTCAAGGAGGGGGCTGGTTAGATGTGTCAGTAGGTATGGAACTTGCCATGAAAGCATAGCAGTCTTAGTTTAATCCACAGAATCCAATTCTTCAAAGTTGTCCTCTGACCTCCACATGCCTGATGTAGATGTGTCTCAGGGACTGTACTAAATCCATTATACAAATCATATAAATCAACTGCATCACTAGCCAAGAATTCAAGCATAGATATTACAAAACTATCATTCTGAAATGGCATGGGAGAGATATAGAGCTGGAAACTTACACCCAAGCTCCAGTAATAACAATACTATTCCTGTTGTTATTATTAACATGTAATTATTGTTAGGATATATTATAAAAATGCCATGACTTAACAGATCTGATAAGAAGAGATTTATTTAGGGGAAGGAAAGGGGAGAGGAGTTGGGGACTGAGTGAGCCATGAGGTTAGAAAGAGAATGAGAAAGAGCTAGACAAAGAGACTCAGTGTGAGAGCACAGTTGAAGAGAAAGAGGAACATGGTAGGGGAGGCCAGAGAAAGTCAGAAAGGAGAAGGGGTGAGAAACAAAAGAAGGGAGCATAGGTTGGAGTAGTAGATGCTATATCTGGAGCACTTGACCCAGATGATGATATAGGATGCAGGTGTGACATATGACACTGTCAGGACCCTAAAGGCCCCAGACAGCAAGCTGTACTATAGAACAGTAGTAATGAAAACTGCATGGTACTGGCATAGCAACAGAAAGGTGGATCAATGGAATTGAATAGAAGACCCAGAAATAAACCCATACACATATGGATACTTGATGTTTGACAAACAAGCCAAAACCATTCAATGGAAAAAAAGACAGCATCTTCAACAAATGGTGTTGGTCTAACTGGATGTCTACATATAGAAAAATGCAAACAGATCCATATTAATCATTCTGCACAAAACTGAACTCCAAGTGGATCAAAGACCTCAACATAAAACTAGACACACTAACTCTGTTAGAAAAAAAAGTGGGGAAGAGCCTAGAACTCATTGGCACAGGAAACAACTTCCTGAACAGAACACCAACAGCACAGGCTCCAAGATCAGCCATCACTAAATGGGACCTCATGAAACTGAAAAACTTCTGTAAAGCAAGGGACATTGTCATCAGAACAAACCGACAGCCTACATACTGGAAAAGTATCTTAATCAACCCTATATCTGACAAAGGGCTAATATCCAGAATATATAAAGAACTAAAGAAGTTAAAAAGCAACAAAGCAAGCAATCCAATTAAAAATGGGGTACAGAGATAAACAGAGAATTCTCTGTAGAGAAATATACAATGGCAGAGAAACGCTTAAAGAAATGTTCAACGTCCTTAGTCAACAGGGAGATGCAAATCAAAAAGACCCCGAGATTTCACCTTATAACCATCAGAATGGCTAAGACCAAAAACTCAAATGACAGTACATGCTGGAGAGGATGTGGAGAAAGGGGGACCCTCCTCCAATGCTGGTGGAAATGTAAAGTTGTACAATCACTGTGGAAATCAATCTGGTGCTTTCTCAGGTTATTAGAAATAGTGCTTACTCAAGATCCAGCAATACCACTCCTAGGAATGTATCCAAACTATGCTCAAGTACACAAGGACCTTTGTTCAACCATTTTCATAGCAGTTTTAGTCATAATAAAAAGAACCTGGAAACAACCCAAATGTCCGTCATCAGAGTAATAGATACAGAAATTGTGGTACCTTCCCTCAATAGACTGCTACTCAGCAATAAAAAAAAACAAAAAAAAAGGAAATCATGAAATTTGCAGACGAATGTTGGAATCTAGAAAAAAATCAACCTGAGTGAGTTATCCATAAGAAGAAAGACACACATAGTGTATACTCATTTATAAGTGGATACTAGACATATACTATAGGATAAACCTACAAAAATCTGTGCACCTAAAGAAACTAAGCAAGAAGGAGGACCCTAGTTAAGATGAGAAATCCTCACTCAGAAAGACAAATAGGATGGACATTTGAGGAAGGAGAAAATAGGAAACAGGAGAGGAGCCTACCACAGAATGCCTCTGAAATATTCTATCCAGCAGTGTATCAAAGCAGATGCTGAGACTCATAACCATACTTTGGGTAGAATGCAGGGAATCTTATGAAAGAAATGGCAGAGAGTAAGACCTTGTGGGACAGAAGTTCCACAAGATGAGCAACAGAAACAAAATATCTGGGCATTAGGGGTCTTTTCTGAGACTGATAATCCAACCAAGACCATTCATAGATATAACCTAGAACCTCTGCTCAAATGTAGCCCATGGCAGTTCAGTATCCATGTGAGTTCCCTAGTAAGGGAACAGGGACTGTCTCTGACATGAACTCAGTGGCTGGCTGTTTGATCACCTCCCCCTGAGGCTGGGAAGCAGCCTTGCTAGGCCACAGAGAAGGACAATGCAGCCAGTCCTGATGAGATCTGATAAGCTAGGGTCAGATGGAAGAGGAGGATGACCTCACCTATCAGTGGACTTGGAGAGGGGTTTGAGAGGAAATCAGGGAGGGAGGGTGGGATTTGGGGGGAATGAGGGAGTGGACTACAGTTGGGATATAAAGTGAATAAACTATAATTAATATAAAAAATAAATTATAAAAGAAAAGGAAAAATAAAAACCTCTAAGGAAAAAAATGTCTGACAAAGAATTATGAGATAAAGAACTTCTGAAAATGCCACTGAGTTTATTTTGTTTTGGACATCTTTTGCTTGGCATGGGGCCTACTTTTACATGGGGTTTGTATACCCAGTGAGACTCAAGAAAAGTAATTTTTCATGTTTTTGTGGTTGTCAATTGGAGATAGGTTCTGAGTTAAGAATAGGGACTTATGTCTACTTTGTTAGTATTTGTATAAAAATGCCATGTACACAATCTTTTGGGGGGTTTTGTTTGTTTTTTATTATTACTGATTTTATTTATCAGGAAGTAAGTATGAAAGTCATAATTCATGTATATGTCAGATAAAATATAACTATTATAAACATCTTTAAAAATTGAACAGAAAACAGGTCAAAGGTCACTAATAAAAATCTCAGGATAGTTGTATGGTTATCCTGTATTATATAGCTAAATCCCTTTACAAGTGAGTGTATACCATAGCGTCTTTCTTGGTCTGGATTACTTAGGATGGTCTTTTCTAGTTCCATCCATTTGCCTGAAACTTTTATTATTTAGGCTGAGAAGTATTCCGTTGTACAGATGTACCAGTTTCTTTATTCATTCTTCAGGTAAGGGACATTTGGGTTTTTTTTTCTAGTTTCTGGCTATTATGAATAAAGCATTCAGAAAGGCAAAGTGGATAGACATCAGAAGAGGGAGAAAACAGGGAACAGGACAGGAGCCTACCACAGAGGGCCTCTGAAAGACTCTACCCAGCAGGATATCAAAGCAGATGCTGAGACTCATAGCCAAACTTTTGGCAGAGAGCAGGGAATCTTATGAAAGAAGGGGAAGATAGAAAGACTTAGAAGGAACTGGAGCTCCACAAGGACAGCAACAGAACCAAAAAATCTGGACACAGAGGTGTTTTCTGAGACTGATACTCCAATCAAGGGTCATTCATGGAGATAACCTAGAACCCCTGCACAGATGTATCCCATGCAGCTCAGTGTCCAAGGGGGTTCTCTAGTAATGTGAACAGGGACTGTTTCTGACATGAACTGATTGGCCTGCTCTTTGATTACCTACCCCTCAGGGGTGTGCAGCCTTACCAGCCCACAGAGGAAGACAATGTAGCCACTCCTGACGATACCTGATAGACTAGGGTCAGATGGAATGAGAGGAGGCCCTTCCCTAACAGTGGACTGGGGGTGGGGCAAGGGGGGAGAAGAGAGTGAGAGGGTGGTATTAGGAAGGGAAGAGGGAGGAGCTACAGGTGGGATACATTGGAATAAACTGTAATTAATACAAATAAAAATTAAAAATTATAATAAAAACATTTTTTAAAACACAGAATTGTTAGGATGGGGGGAGGGGGGGAACAGCCTTATCAGGCCACAGAGGAAGACAATGCAACCAGTCCTGATCAGACCTGATAGGCTAGGCAGAGGGAAGGGGAGGAAGACCTCCTCTATCAGTGGACTTGGGGAGGGACATGGAAGGAAATGAGGGAGGAAGGGTGGACTGGAAGGGAATAAGAGGGGGTGCAACAGCTGGAATACAAAATGAATAAACTGTAATAAATAAATTAATCAACTAATTTTTTAAAAAAGAAAAACCTCAAGTGACAGCACATGCTGAAGAGGATGTGGAGAAAGGGGGAACACTTCTCCATTCCTGCTGGGAGCACAGATTTTACGATCACTTTGGAAATCAATATGGCACTTTCTAAGAAAATTGGGAACAGCTCTATCTCAAGACCCAGCTATACGTCTCCTGGCTATATACCCAAAGATGTTCCACCATACAACAAGGACATTTGCTCAACTATGTTCACAACCAATCTTAAATCCAATTAGGTTTAATGGATGGAGATGGAGAAGGAGAGGGAAGAAGAGACAGAGAGAGAGAGAGACTTAGTGGGGGAAAGGGGGAACCCTGACACAGAGAGGGGAAGAGCAAGAGAACTAAAGAGCAAGAGCAAGAAGGCAAGAGGAAGGGCAGTGGTTCAACAAGTCACTATGTACCTGGCCCAGACGATGTCATAGGATGCAGGTACTGACAGGATGTTTCACTTTATTGTAAACCTTTTACTCATGTTTTGGCATAGATGCCATAACAAATATTGTAATGGCCATGTAATACTTCATTAAATGGGTGTATCAAGACACATTTACCAATTTATTCAATTATTAAGATAGCTTTCAGTCTTGTGGTAGTCTAAATAACGTTATAAAAACATCTTTTTAATTTAACCTTTTGCATAAGGTATTGTCAGGACCCTGAAGGTCCCTAAGGGAAGGCCAGTTGAATTGCCTGCACAGCATAACATACTTCCCCTGTCAGCAATGGGACTACATCAAGCCCAGAACTCTGCAGGCCCTGAGCATGCTGCCACGGTCTCTGTGACTTCATAAGTGCATTCGTCCTGTTGTTTTTAGAAGGCCTTATTTTCTTGGTGATTTCCATTATCTCTGGTTCTTACATTCTTTTTACCTCTTCCTCTGCCAGGCTCCCTGAACTCTGAGGTGAGGGATTATATGGAAACGTCTCTCTTAGGACTGAATGTTACAAGGTCTCTTCTCCTCTGCACACTGTTTGTCGATAGGGCTCCGTAATTGTTTTGATCTACTGCAGGTGGAAGCTTCTCTAATGATGGCTGAGCAAGGTACTGATACTGAATTTAACAGAACGTCATTAGAATTTATTTTATTGCTATGTATCTTTAGCAAAACAGTTGTATATACCTTTCCTCTAGTTCCATGGCAAACATGGTCACAGGTTCTTGGATACCTGAACAGTGTTGGGAAAGGGTCCATCTTGTGGAGTGTGCCTTAAATACAATTAGATATTGGCTGTTTTCTCCCAGAATTTTTATGTCACTGATGCACTAGTGCATCTTGCAGGCATATCACCATGGTTGATTGAAGGCTTCAGAGCTGGGTTGATGTTTACATTTCTCCTTTGTTAGCATACAGAGTACCTTGCAGTACCATGAACACTAGCTAATAGAAGTAAAGGCTCTAGGTAGGCACCAGCTTAATTTCTCCAAGTTCAATGAATTATATAGGTTTGTCTTCAGCAACAGAGCCTTGTAGAGAGCAGTCAACAGCCTTGGCAATAGCCTGTGCTGTTAGGAGATTCCCATGTGGCCCTTTGACCAGCAA
>CM053742.1:49898272-49965070 GCA_028658305.1 Pachyuromys duprasi
ACTATATAGTCTCTTAGTAACAATGCTAGAATTGAGTACCCAAGACCATAGACCAATTTGTCTTTTATTTGTTCGCACATTTACTGTGTTTTTGTTGGTTCTTTGGATTTCACCATTTTGTGAATTTCTCATGTGTGTGTAAACATTAATAAAACTTGGGTTTGAGGAGATAGTTCAGCAGTTTAAAGTACTCTCTGTTCTTGAAGAAGACCTGGTTTGGTTCCCAGCACCCACATCATGGCTCACATTTGTCTGTAACTCTAGTTATAGGGGGTCTGATGCTATCTTCAGTCCTCTATGCACACAAACAACACATTTGGTAAATATACATATTTGTAGGCGAATACTCATACGCATAAAATAAAATGAACAAATTTAATTAACTATTTATTTTTTTGTCTTGTTAATAGGCTCTTACACATGTTGGGTTTCTAGATCCAGCCAAAGAGTACATAAGTACTCAGAAGGGAAAAGGAGACTCTCTCTTCCCTTTAAGTAAGCAAGAAGTGAGTTCATTGTCATTCAGATTGCTGGCATATTCCTACCTCAAATGGATAAGGCAAGAAATATTTTACTGGCCTTGAGTAGTGAGTAATCTCAATATTCAGATGACTGTGACATAAAATTGTGGTAGTAGACAAAGCTGAGCTTAAAGTGTTCAAAACTGACAGATGACCAGTTATATGGCTTAACAGCACAATCCTGGCAACATGAGTTTACTTGGTGGAACCCACTTAAAGGTGGGGTAACAGAATTTATTTTAGATTTCTGTCCTCTAATGTCCACATGTATTGTGTGCATATGCCCCCACACAGCATGCATATGCATCCAGTAATACCAAACACAAAAGTTTCACATTGGTAGATCCCAGTGTGATCTGGGTGACAGGACCATTTCCTTCATTGATTTGGACAAAAAGACTTAGTCTTAGTCCTTTCAGAGGTAGTTTGTACTGTATAATCAGCATGTATTTATTACTTACAATTCTGGAAATTGAAAAGACTAAAATCAAGGTATCAAAGCATTTGGTGATGGGTAAAGATACATTTACTTTTTCATAGAGAGAACCTTTTTCTTCTCTTATGAGTAACAAAGTTCTGATATTTCCTTTATAGGAGAGTCATCCATGAGGAATCCCCTATCATCACAAAACCACTTGCCAAAAAGCACTTACTCCTAATTCAACTTCTTTGGAAGAGATTATTTCAACATATAAATTTGAAGGATCATAAATATACAGACAGTAGTAAGACCTATAGGAGTCAAATTTTAAGTTAGATCTTAACACGGTGTTAATTTATTAAGTAAATCAAAATAACTTTAGAATTGAAAGGACCATCTAGAGTATCCATCCCTAGTATTCTCTCTCAATCACCAGTTATTTCCATGAAGTCTCCCTCCAAAGATTTGCAGGATTCTTCACCACAGCCTTGGAAGATGACATTTCTAAGTCTCAAATGCTTCAGATAAAGTTGGATAAGTTTGTGCCAATCTGTACTTTCCTTCATCCTGACTTACATCTCTCTCTCTCTCTCTCTTTCTCTCTCTCTCTCTTCTCTCTCTCTCTCTCTCTCTCTCTCTCTCTCTCTCTCTCTCTCTCTCTCTCAGAGCTGTGATTCTTAACATGGATTTTTGCAGAGTCCATTATTTAAGGATGAATTCACCTCAAATGATTCCGCTTATGTTACCACCCAATGGTCATACTAAGTCATAGTCAAACTTTACACACACAAGAGTGACAACATATACAAGTACATGTGAGGAAAAAAGGTCACAACACTTTGCAAAATCCCAAATGTTTATTTCTTTTTCTATTTTTTTGCATTTTTTATTATTAGTTACATTTTATTAACTCTGTATCCCAGGTAAATCCCACTCCCTCATTCCATCCCAATTCCACCCTCCCTCCTTCATCTACTCCCTGCCCCTTTCCAAGTCCACTAAGAGGGGAGGACCTCCTCCCCTTTCATCTGGCCCTGGTTTATCAGGTTTCTTCAGGACTGGCTGCAAAGTACTCTGTGGCCTAGAAGGGCTGCTCCTCCCTTGCTGGATGGGGAGGTCAAAGAGTCTGCCACTGAGTTCATGTCAGAAATCGTCCCTATTTCCCTTGTTAGGGTACCCACTTGAATACTGAGCTACCAAGGGCTACAGGCAAGTAGGGGTTATAGGTTATATCCATACATGGTCCTTGGTTGGAGAAACAGTCTCATATAGGACCCCTGTACCCAGATATATTTGGTCCTTTTGGAGCTCCTATTCTCTCCAGATCATATTAACTGCCCCTTTTTTCATGTGATTCCCTGCCATCTGCTGAAAGTTTGGTTATGAGTCTCAGTTTCTGCTTTGATACACTGCTAGGTAGAGTCTTTCAGGGGTCCTCTGATGTAGGACTCTGTCTTACCACTTGTTTTCTCCTACATCCCATTTGTCCTTGTAAGTAAGGATTGATCATCTAACCCCGGGTCCTCTTTTTGTTTATTTTCTTTAGGTGTATAGATTTCACTATGTTTATCATATCTTATAGGTCCAAATAAGAGAATATATACCATTTGTGTCTTTCTCCTTCTGGGATACCTCACTCAGAATGATATTTTCTAGATCCCACCATTTGCCTGCAAATTTCATGATTTCCTCTTTTTTAATTGCTGAGTAGTATTCCATTGTGTAAAAATACCACAATTTCTGTATCCATTCCTCAGTTGATGGACATCTGGGTTGTTAGTTTATTTTCTAATGACTTACTTTTCCCATATAAACACATGTGATTGTTATTGAAAATTCATGAGAAGTTGCAGTAAATAAGAGGAACTTTTCTGTTAATGGAATCTTTTAAAAAATACATTATACATATACCTAAGTGATTTATTTCAAAGAAGTAGCCAAAAAAATAATCAGTATGGTCAGTCTTAAGTATGAAACATTCCTTAATATTGACTTTTATAACTATGGTAAACTCAGTGCAAGCATCAAATAGCAAAATATGTTTGCATTATTTTCCTTTTTCAGGTTTTGTTTGTTTGCTTTATTTTGTTTCTTATTTGTTTTTGAGATGAGACCTCTCTACATACCCTTGGATGTCCTGGAACTCACTATGTAGACAAGGAAGACCTTGAAATCACAGTCATCCACCTATCTTAGCCTCTTGAGTGCTGGGATTAAAGACATGTGTCACCATGTTTGGCCTTGCATTTTTCTTATTAATACATAATTTGGCATTCTCTAGGATGAGCACAAAATCATGATACAAACACAGAGATATTTTTAATATAACATTTTATTATTAAGAACTTACTTAGTTGACTTTGTAGAAATAGTATTCCCAAGTATGCTTTTTATATTAGGATATTCCAAGCTGTCAGCTATATAAAAATGTGTCAAAGCTGTGAACTTTTCAGTATTTATTCCCATTTAATTTCAGAGTCTTAAATTTAAGTACTATTGTTTAAATGGAGAAAAATATTGTATACACATTCTTTGGGCCACCTTTATAAAGAACAGAACACCCTCAGAATTTCATTTCAGGCTGTTCATATGAGATGAGACTAGATCAAACACAAAGAATATGTTTTCTTCCTTGCCATGCCCAATTATTAACAATGGTCTGAGACACAGAATCAATATGCAATTTCTTTCTGCTTTTATTCCTTCTGACTGATCCTAACTTAGCCTATCCAGTGTTGTTTTGTAGCCACAGGAATTCTCTCTGGATGTTGATTTTTTGTTGTTATTAGTTTTTCCTTTGGGCTTTTTGGTTGGTTGGTTTTTTGGTTGTTTGGTTGTTCTGTTTTATTTGCCAAGAACTCACTGGGTAGTCTAGGCTGGTGTCTAATTCACAGTGATATTTCTGATTCATCCCTCCTATATAATATTGTCTATAAGCAAATTTTAAAATGGTCTGGTCATTCTAATATGAGATTTTGGCTTTTATTCTTATGAAGCTACCCTGATCTTCTGTATTAGGCCTTTACGGTTTTTAAGTGAGGTGATAAATTGACACAGGAAGTAAACCCTTACCCTACAGTTCTCTGAGAACTGATATCACCTTTGTTTGCTCCATCCCTCCAGCTCATCTCACTGGGTCTGGGTGGCTTCTACCAGCTATCTAGGTCAGATATCTAGTTTGAGTGATACCCAGAAAATCCTTTACTGTGAGTTCCGTCAAGATAAGATTGACAACTCATTGTAACCAGAACATTTAAACATAAACTAAAGGGTAATAAAACACATGCAGAAATAAAGAATGATAGCATCTCAAAATAAACTTGTTCTAACTTAAAGCCACTTCCGTTTGACTAATGCACCTTTAAAAGAATGCTAGTCCCTTTCCTTCCTCTTATGAGTTCGTGGAAAACAAAAGTATCTTTAAACTCAGACTTTCAACTCTGCTGAGGTGATGCCAATTTAAGATAGCCAAGATCTTATCTGGTTATGCATCAATCTTCTGGTTTACCTCCCCCTGATCCGCTATTGTCCTAGGTCTCCCTGGCAAAACGTCTTAACTCTTTTAAATCCAGCCTTGCTCAGCCCTTTCTCAGTATTTGGTGTGCTTCAAAAGAACAGCTAATTCTTCACCTACTAATTATTGACCTTCCAGTTATCCATTTCACAGGTCACAGAGGTCTTTGACCCTATTATTGTGATTATTTTCTCTCATGATCACTTCATTAGAAAAGATTTAGCAACTCAGTGAATTTTTTTCTTCATATTTTAGGTATATTTGTTCTCTTGGCTTGTTTACCTGTTCCTTTTTAGAGTCCTGAGCTCTTTTCACGTCTACTTTCTAAATTGTTTGCCTTCAGCTTATTTTTAGAATAGAGATTGGCAAGCTGTCAATCAGCCCATTGGATAGTCAGGATACCCCAGGTAACCAGATATTCTGGTTATCCATAACCACAGGAAACAATCTGCTAGAAGATGTCACCATAATTGCAACATGGTTTTTGCTTATTTGGTGTGTGTGTGTGTGTGTGTGTGTGTGTGTATGCATGCACGCGTGCAAGCACACTAGCGTGTGTGTACACATACCATTATACCCAAGTGGATGTCAGCTCTCTCCTTCCACCATGTGGGTTCTGGGAATCAAACTCAGGTTCTCAGATTTTCATAAAGCACATTTACCTTCTGAAGTAACCCACCATCATTTTTTTCAACATTAATTAATTGAAAAAAAACAATTTCTTCTTGCCTAAGTATGTGTCTAGTCTACATAATGAGTTAATGCAAAACTAACTGGATTGTTAAATGAAGCTAGTGGCAAAAAAATCAGCCAGGAAATGAATTAGTATTAGTTAGGTATTATGAAAACCATTTTTCAACCTTTATGTCCATTCTTTTCTTTAATAGACTGTGAGTAACTTAATGCAGAATAAATTTAAATGTATATATATATATATATATATATATACAGTAACTTTCATTGCTTAGACACAAGTATGAATAACCAATTTATTAGAAATGTGAAAACCTACCCTTCAAAGAAGCTGAGAAGCTAATAAATTCAACTTGTCAGAATACTATTTTATACATTTCTCAAACAAGAATAAAGAAAAATGCCATCACAGTTGACTAGCTTGCGTAAAATTATAAAACATCATACATAAATAATTGTTTATATTAAAT
Source organism: Pachyuromys duprasi (assembly GCA_028658305.1). Taxonomy (NCBI): domain Eukaryota; kingdom Metazoa; phylum Chordata; class Mammalia; order Rodentia; family Muridae; genus Pachyuromys; species Pachyuromys duprasi. The sequence goes on from CM053742.1 coordinate 49,903,892, forward strand.
AATGTCTTTATTTCTTTTCTATTCCTGTGACAAAACACCAAAAACAAGAGAATTTATAGAAGAAAGATTTTACTGGAGGCTTGTTTACAATCTCATAGGGTTACAGACCATGACTGTCACTGCAGGGAACATGGCAACAAGCAGGCAGACTTCATGCTGGAACACTAGCTGAGAGCATACATATGAACCAAGAGACAGAGAGGGCTACACAAGACTGGTGTGGGAATTTAAAACTTCAAAGCACATCCCCAGTACATAACCCTTCCAACAAGACCACCAACTGCGAACCAAACATTTAAATATGTAAGGCTATGGGGGTCATTCCCATTCAAACCATCACAATAGGGGTACAAAATGGGTACAACAGTCATAGTATGCTGAGATCAAAGTTACCTTTCAAGGATTCATTTGACTATTTGAGGGTGCTTCTAGTCTCTTAGAATAGCTGACTATAGTCTAAATCCATGCTTGCTAATCTCCCTCTTTATACTGTCCATATTCAAACCAAATTACTCATTGAAAACTGTAGCTTCATCATATTATCCTCTACTTATTAACCTATAGTACAATTCCTTCACCTTTACAATAAAACAGAAAAATTTTACACAGACTTCTAGTTCCTATATAATCTGGTTCTTATCTACGATGACCATTTCAGTTTAAGGTAATGACTAAACTCACCTCTAAATCTTTAGCCATACTGAATTTCCAGTTGTTTGTGCTTACTTTATATTGTTAAAGAGAATGTTCTTTCAGAACAACTTTTCTTCCAACACTTTTCTCTGAACGTGGCAGGCTCATCAAAAAGGATGTTCTGTTGGTGGACTTGGAGGGGGTGGGGAGGAGGGAGATGAGGGAGGGAATAGGAGGGTAGGAGGGACTGAGGGAGGGGGCTACGCCTGGGATTCAAAGTACCTAACCTGTGATTGAGATAAAAATAAATAAATTTATTTAAAAAAGGATGTTCTTTCAATGAAGCTAAACAATAAAATTATTATAAGTGAAGTTCTTTTCTAATTGTCTGCAAATTTTCTTTCATTTGCAGTCATGCATTTATGTGACCACTTACTTTTCTAATATTTGTCTTTCTACTAAAGGCTTCATTAGAGTAGGAAATATGTATGTATGTACGTATGTATGTATGTATGTATATATTATAGTCACAATTCAGTGTCTATTTAACTTTGCAAATTTAAAAATGAGTGGCAAGTAGGAAACATTATCAAACATGTAATTGTATTTAAATAGAGAAGATTAGAAAAAATACTCAATATGAAAGAAGTGCCTGTTTTAATGCATAATTATAACCATTAAGACAATTTTGAAATATTTTAGAGAAATAAATATTAGGTGGTATTCCCATCATTATTGGATACATTTTATTAATAAAAGTAAATATGATCAATGTATTTTTCAAATATTTATTCTGTAGTTCTCATTGGTTGAAAATAATATTGCCATATATATGCTCATATATCAATATAATTTGACATATTATAAATAAAACTTCAGAAAAGAATATATAAGGTTAGGGTGCACTTGTCCTAGAGCAGTTGCCTGACACAAATAAGGCTCTGTTTTCAGCTTCACAATGTCTCTGAAGGAAAATGGGAAAGATAAAACATTTGGATTCACACATGTTATAGGGTATTACAACTACTCTTCAGATGAATTCTGTCCATTTTTTTCTACAATGTAGTCTTTTAAAATGTCGTCATGATGCTACATTAAAAGGCAAACTATCTGAAGTACCTTGACTGGTAAGGTATCTATTTTAACTTGAAACTCACAGAAAGAAAGTCCAGAGATTGTGCTAACTTTCTTAATACTGGCAGCCATCTGCCAAAATAATCATATCAGCATGTGCTCACTATATAATCACTAAATAAGGAGAAGAAAACATTAAGAAATTCTTGAGTTATGAAAACTACATCAATTAATTTTTCCTAGTAGCTTCTGGACTGCTAGGATTTAGGCAAGCTTCTGTTCCAAAAAATCCAGAAACCTAGCGAGAAAAATCAGAGGTTTCAAAACTCATTTTTGTTATTGCCCTAAAGCAGAACCCAAACGGAACTGTAATATATATTATATATATAATATGACATATATATAAAACACACACTCATTCATTCATACATACATACATGCATACCTACATACATACAAATATGATCTTCATTGTGAATTATCATGGCATTCCTGTTTTTGGATTCTTTTGTGTATCATTTCAAAGTTAGCACATGTACTACAGAAGAAAGGAGTGCATTATGCCTTAAATGAACCTAGCCTGTCATATTTAAATGTCTTAAAATCTTTGGAAAGGACAGGTCAATCAGTGTTTGAAAAAAGCGTACATGACAGTAAAGCTAGAGAAGACCATAGCAGATTATAAAATATTCAACGTAAAGCAGTATGGTAATGGACATTTTATTATAGAGGGGAGCCATTCGTGCAGAAAAGAAGTTAAGTGAGTGAACTGGCAATTTGGTTGCACAAGGAACATTTCAACCATCAGGAGCCTGACATTTAGAGAGAAAATAAAATTAGTGGCAAAAGGATCAAAAAGTTTTTGTACACCTGACTATTAATTAATTGCCAGCAAAGAGAGGCTGGAGAAAAGTTTAAGTGGGTAAGAACACTTGATGTTCTTGCAGAGTACCCAGGTTCAATTACCGACACCCACATGATGGCTCACAGCCATCCATAATTCCAGTTCCAGGAAATCCAACTTCCTCTTCTGACCTCCAAGACTACATGGTTTGCAGGTAAAATGCTCAGACTCCCATAAAAAGTAAATATCATTTAAAAATTCCAAAAGAAAATTTGGCAAGAAACTACCACTCTTCTCCAAATCTATTTAGTAGCATTAAGAAAGGGACTTGTAGCTGGGAATGGTGTTGTATGCCTTTTAATCCCAGCACTCAAGAGACACACTGAGTTCAAGTCCAGCCTGGTTTACAGAGAGAGTTCCAAGACAGCCAGGGCTACACAGCAAAATCTTGTCTCCAAACAACAGGCAAGAAAGGAATTGTTTACAAGAAAATAGTTAACAGAGTTTGATACTAGAATCTTTGGAGTTTGTCCATTAATGGTTACTAGGTAAGGGTAGGTAAGATAAAAACTACCATCCAGATGTTATGAAGATAGGAAATATTTCTTGATTGGTCTATTTATTTTTTAAGATTTACTTTCATTTTCATTCATGTGTATATTTGTGTGTAGATGACTGCAGAGGCCCGAGACATTGGATGCCCTGGAGCTGAGTTGAAGGCAGTTGTGAGCTTCCAATGTGGGTGCTGGGAGTCAAACTTATGTTCTCTGAAAGAGTAATGCATGCTCTCAACTGCTGCATCATCTCAACAGCCACTTCCCACCCCATCTAATATTTTTGAACCATGTTTAACCATGTCTAGCAGAAATAACATAAAGTCAACTCATGAATAAGGACTACTGTTGTGCCTGCCATATTCAACCCTATTATTTCCAGGTAAACACCATTAAAAATAATCTTTTCCTGTGTGTTTCTGTGCATATGCAAATACACATCAACAAAAGGGTTGTGTTTTGCTGCTTAATATGATGAAACTATACAGATTTTCTGTGGCTTGCTTTTATCTGGCATCTAATTGATGTCTTTTTACTTATGTGTAACAAAAGTCAGTAACAGAAATATTCATTGAAAAAAAGCCAAAGGCAACTTAATTACTAAATTTACCTAATTTATAACAATCTATCTTGAAACAGCTACTAGAATTATTAGCTAACATCTTAAATTAGTAATTTCCATATTTTAGCATTCAGAGTGCACAGTATTTACTTACTCAAAATATAGTTGTCTAAATCAGAAAAGAGAAGAAATACAGAGCCTATCGCAGATCAGTTGTTCCCAAACTTAGTAGGCACAGAAATTATGGGAATTATTGTGGTGAAAGAAATAGTTGGGTTCCATACAAGATATTTCGGATTGCTGTGTTAGGGCCTGAAAATTTGAATTTCTAACAAAATCCCAAATGATGAATCCTTCTACTCTCAGGACGACATTCTCAACACCCAAGTATCAAGGGAAAGACTCAACTCTATCTCCATTTTCTGCTGTGTTTGACTTAAGATAAACAAACATTTCAGAACAGACTCCAACAAAAGTTTTTAAATACACAAAGGAACAAATACATATAGAGTGCTTTTTAACCTCTTAATCTCAGTGAGGTAAGAAGTGCTGAAGCCTTTTTCTCTATTCACTGGACAGAAGCATAAATGTACATTCTGCCAGGCTACTTTGGTTTGAATGGTTTTGTTCACTCAAAATTTATATTGAAAGTTAACCTCCAATGCAACAATATTATAAGGAGGAATGACCTTCATGAGATGCCTCTCAAGACTGATCATAGCTTAGATAATTAATTTTCAAAGAATGAAAAAAGCTGTGAGGAAAATTTGATTCTCAGTTATTCACATGGTCATGACAGTGAAGATTACTTTAATGAAGTTTTTTTTATGCAATGAGGAATAAGACATTAGAAACTTGAGAAAGGACTATTTTTATTGTAAACTAGCACAAAAAAAAACTTGATTGTAATTGTAGTCTTGTGCTATGAATTTGTGGGAAACAGAATTTAAGAATGACTAAATGAATATTTAGCAGAGAAATTCTTAACCAGCAATGTACCCAATATACAGTGAAATTTGAAAAGCAAAATGCTTTAAAGATGGGATTTATGTTGAAGAAATAGCAGAGTTTTCAAAATTGAAAAACTGTTTGTGTATTTGTTTATTTTTAATTGGTATGTGTCTGTGTGTGCATGTGCCTGCTTGTGTAGGAGGTCACACAGGTCAGAGGCCTCACATCTCCCTGGAGATGGAGTTGCAGGCAGTTATGAGCCTACAAATGTGGGTCCTGGGAGCTGAATTTTTGTCCTTCTGGAGATAAGTACCTACTCTTTTTGTTAATGTAAACTCCTTATTTATTTCTAGTTTGCTGAAGTTTTTCCCCCATATAGATGTATAGACATAGGCAAAAGCACTTTTAAATTTTAAAAATGCTTTTTCTTTTGTCAGGCAGCTGGTTAGATATTAGCAAGCTGGAAGGTCATTGAGGATGGACTTTCCCCTCACAATCAGCATCCCATAAAAACACAAATGGAAACCGTAGAACTGTTCCCAGTTCTTGCCACCCGCAACCACTAAAGAAACAAACCAGGAAACAGAATTTAGAGGTGCTGATAATTTTATTCATGTCCAGGCCTTAGACCATAGATTAAAGCTGTCCATCTTCTAGAAGAGCATCCCCTGTTTTCCAGAAAGAAAAGTTCTTACAAGAGTGAGAATGTTCTTGGGGGTGGCCAGTAGATGACTCTAATGTTGTGTTGACTATGCCAACATGTTCTGTGACACTCTTGAGAGGGTGATCTGTACAGCAGGGGTTCTTTTCGGAGACTGATACTTCAACCAAGGTCCATTTATGGATATAACTTAGAAACCCTGCTCAGATGTAGCCCATGGTAGCTCAGTAGCCCAGTGGGTGACCTAGTAAGGGGAACACAGACTATCTCTGAGATGAACTCAGTTCAGTGGCTGGATCTTTGACCCCACCCCCACCTCTGAGGGAGGAGCAGCCTTGCCAGGCCACATAGGAGAACATTGCAGCCAGTCCTGATGAGAGCTGATAAGCTAGGGTCAGATGGAAGGGGAGGAGGACCTCCCCTATGAACGGACTTGGAGAGGGGCATGGGAAGAAATGAAGGAGGGAGGGTGGAATTGGGAGGGAATGAGGGAAAGGGCTACAGCTGGTATGCAAAGCTAATAAAATGTAATTAATGCAAAAAATAAAATTTAAAGTAAAAAAGGTATTGTGTTAACACGTACACAAGAGGCAGAACCTCAAGAAGATGGTGATTTTTCTAAACAAAAAACCCAAAACAAACAAACAAGTACCTACTCTTAACAGCTGAATCATATCTTTAGTTCCTGTTTTGTGCCTTTAGTGCGCTTGTGTGTGTGTGTGTGTGTGTGTGTGTCTGTATGTTAGGTTCAAGTTGTAAGCCCTAACTTCTGATCCCCATGTTTCTACCACCCAAGTACTGGAATTTCAGGAGTGAGCCACAAGTTCTGCAAAATTTTGTAAATGCTTCAGGCAGGCACAAGAAGAATAAAAATGCAATGGGTCATCCTAGCATATACCTGGCAATCCCTTCAATCAGGAGACCTTGTGAGAAGGATCATGAGGTAGAGCTCAGCTTGGAATACATAATGAGTCCCTCCTCTGTCTTCTCCCTCATGTTTGAATAAAGAAAAAAAGGTGTGGTTAGGAGAAGAGAAAGTGATGGTTTAATTATATTCTTATTTGTTCACAAGATTAATATGACTATAAAGAAGGCAGGAACACTTAATAAAAAAAGTAGGAGTGGTCACAAGATATTTTGGAGAACTTTAGACCTCCATATCAAGCTCAGCGTGATAGTCATAAGAGCAAAAAGGTTTGGAGGAGAAGCCCCATGTATCCACAAGGTGGGAGGTTTCACTTCTCAGGCTAACTCTGGTCTTTGCTTCCTGAATTTTAATACAAGTTTCCTTATCCACCCTATGTGAGGCCCAAGTGGTTTCAAATGCAGTTAAGACTACTGCTGTGGAGAATACTGGCTGTGGTGTCCATGTGGTGTTGCCAGGCATGCACAATGTGAGAGCTGTGAAAATATGGCTGCCTCCAACTAGATTTCAATGAATGCTTCACAGAGCCTACTGGTTTTGGTATAAAATTGCCTTAAGAGTGGAGCTAGGACATTAGCTGGCTGAACTGTGTAATCACCACAGAGAGTCCTCAATAAAGCTGCTTGAGAGTCAGAGCTTTTCCTATGACAGCCAAGCTATAGATGAAGAGCATTCAAAGAGCCTGGGAGAACTGCAGGTATGTAACTTCAGTGTCACAGGGGCAAAAATGCCTGAGGCCTTTGGGACTCAACCCCCAGCCCAGTGTCTGTAAAGCAGGACTTGGAGCCAGAAGGGATTATGCTTAAGCTTTTAGATTTAGCATTGTTTGCTTTGCTGGGCTTTTGACTTAAATGAGCCCTTTTACGTGTTTACTCTACTTTTCCCATTTAAAATAGAAATGTCTATTTTATGACTGTCCCATCATTGTTTTCAAAGATCATAACTTGTTTGACTTCATAGGCTTAAAGCTTGAAGGAAATTGACTTCAGAATACATTAAGCCTTGAATTTCACTCAAGTCTGAGATAAGTACATGGAGTCAGACTTTAAAGTTGGTTTTGGACTGATAAGGCTCAGAGCTATTGTGATGGAATGGATGTGTTTTTGTGAGTGAGGACTGGAATGCTGATGAGGCAGAGGAAGTGTGCTAGGGTCTAAATGCATTCTCTGCACATTCAGAGATGGTCTTCTGCTAGAGGAATAGGCTACAAGGGCTTAGTAGTCACTGATGGATGAGATTAGGTATCTTTATAGAGGGGCTTGATGAAGTTACCTGTTTCCTTGCTTTGTCCTTCTGTCTTCTGTCTTCTGGTAGCACAACCTTTTTCCCCCATTTGTCAACATTTAAGGTGAAGGGCACAAAGAAAATAGTGAGGCTTAACAACTAAAAATAATTAACAAGCTTACTTGGGAAATATTAGGTTACAGAAGAATAAGAAAACAGAATAAGAAAATCTGTCTCAAAGACAATAGAGCTAAAACTAAACTGACTCTTAGTTTTTATAAGCCTGATTATCTTTTTTTTCTGTAAAAGTCTTATGTTTGTGCTTCTCCTCTGAGAACTGATCACCACCAAGACCACTTTACGTGCAGTGTTCTATTTGAAAGATAAAACTGTTTTAACTAGGAATCTGTAGTTTTAGCTTCTATAAAATTTACTTAAAACTAGAGAAAATCTCTTTTGGGGCAGGGATTAAAAAGCCCACCCAAAGATGGCCACACACATAGGATTAGCACAATAAGCCATAGGAATGTTATGCATTTCATAAGCTATGAAATGTTTCTTATCCTTATAGAACCTCCTTGAGAAGGAACGGGAGGTTTGAGTAGCTCTCATTAAAGTGTTTCTGTCTATCTCCTAGTGCAATTGAAGTAGAAAGGTATTGCCACTGAAGGAGAGAGCAGTTCTTAACAAAGGTCATATGTTGACTGAATCCTTCCCTCCCCCCCAGAAATGTGAGACATAATTTTTTCCTCTTTTTATATTTTTAATTTATTATAATTTATTCACTTTGTGTTCCAGCTGTATCCCCCTCTTTTGTCCCCTCCCAATCCTGTCCTCTTTCCCTCATCTTCTCCCATGGCCCTCTCCAGGTCCACTGATAAGGGAGATCCTCCTCTCCTTCCATTGACCTTAGCCTATCAGATTTCCTCAGGACTGACTGGATTATCTTCCTCTGGGCCTCCATAAGGCTGTCTCACCCCCCTCAAGGGAAGGTAATCAAAGAGCCATCAACCATGTTCTTAGCAGCTTTATTCTTAATAGCCAGAACCTGGAAACAACCTAGATGTCCCTCAATGGAGGAATGGATACAGAAATTGTGGTATATTTACACAATGGAATACTACTCAGCAATTAAAAACAAGGAAATCATGAAATTTGCAGGCAAATGGTGGGAACTAGAAAAGATCATCCTGAGTGAAGTATCCGAGAAGCAGAAAGACACACATGGTATATATTAACTTATAAGTGGATATTAGATATATAATGTAGGATAATTATACTAAAATCTGTACACCCAAAGAATCTAAATAAGAAGGAGGACCCTGGGTAAGATGAGCAATCCTCACTCAGAAATGCAAACAGGATAGACATTAGAAGAGGGTGAAAACAAGGAACAGGACAGGAACCTACCACAGGGGCCTCTGAAAGACTCTACCCAGCAGGGTATTAAAGTGGATTCTGAGATTCATAACCAAACTTTGGGGAGAGTGCAGGGAATCTGATGAAAGAAGGGGAAGATAGAAAGACCTGGAGGGGACAGGAGCTCCACAAGAACAACAGAACCAAAATATCTGAGCATAGGGATCTTTTCTGAGACTGACACTCCCAGCAAGGACCATTCATAGAGATAACCTACAACTCCTGCACAGATGTAGCCCACAATAGCTCATTCACAAGTGGGTTTCCAAGGGGAACAGGGGCTTTCTCTGACATGAACTCATAGACAAATTTTTCTTCTTAATAAATAACGTAGACCGTCGAAGAAGATGTAAAAGCGAATCTAGGGCATAAGTTCTCTTACATTCAAATTAAGTAGGTGCTGTAGTCATGGGGCTTCAGTTGACACCTAGGAGCCGCTGTGCTTTTTGAACTGTAGTACAATACTGTAGTAAAAATAAACAAAAATCAAAAAACAACCATGAGAATGCAAGATGGCTCATTAGAATGCTTTTTTTATTAATCCTTCATAGAAGCTTCCGGCAGAAACTGAATCTTTCAAATAAAGCATGTCTTAATTTACATATCTACCTGGGCTTTTCTTTTACCCAAGTGATCCCAACATTCATCTGAAAAAGCATAATGAAGAGTGAAAAGAGTCCTGAGTTCAAGACTTAGCTTCATATCCCCTGTTTGCAGCTGTACCTATATATTTTTTCATCTATAAAATAAATCAAATAATGAGATCTGTTTGGAAGGTCACAAGGACTCCCACTGTGTGCATTTAAATCACTTAGCATGACCCCTGGCACATATCACATGTAACACCTTAATAAATAATAGAAAAGAATGAGCTTCCAGCTGTATCTTTCTTTCAGCAGAAATGCAACAATAATATGCCAATAAAACACTTTTTTTTTTTTTACCGAATTTTACCTTAATGACTTTTTGAGTAACCTCCATGATTTCTATAAGAAGCAGGAGCTATCAAATATGCACAGATTCAACTGAAACACTAGTCAGGAGAGTTTTGTAATAAATGAGGTGAAGTGTAGTGGTATTTTAGATTACAGTGATATCAATGCATCAAAATGTGAGATAAATGTGTATACTAGTCAGATTTCTACCAGTAAAGCAAATTAACTGAGGGAATCAATTCATAAGAAAAACTGGTTTACTTTGGTTCCATTTGAGCAGTTCTAGTTTGTGATCAATTGGAAACATTGGTAGGAGCACATGGTAAAGCAGTCTTAGTAGGATGCCGAGAGACAGAAAAATGAAATGGCTCACCTCATATTACCCCTCTCAATGCACGTCCACAAAGACATGGAGACCTCCTATAATCTCACCATTTAAGGGTTTCACTGTATCCCAGTAGGTCATCTCTAAGGACCAAAGGTTTTAATGTTTGTGCTTTGGGAGCTCATCACATATCCAAATCATAGCACATGAGAGATGTTGAAGGTAAAAACAGACTTAGAGGTGGATTAGGTATGAGAAACATGAAGGGATCTGTGATAAATAATAATTTTCTAGCATTGCGAGCTGTAAGAGGGAAGAAAATCATTATTTTTCATTAAAACTGAAGCAACAGTTATGGGGAATGAAGATAAAAAGAAAACAATGGAAGTAGAGGAATGTCTGTCATGAGCCCAGATGCCCCTGTGGGTCATGGTCTACTAAAGGAAACTCTGACTCTTAAACATCTCACTTTGGACTTTGTTTTAGTCACTAATCCCAGACACAATGGAGCAGATTATGTGTGACTATCCCATACCTGCCATGGTTTGATCCTGAAGCAATAATCTAGATTGTTTACTGTGAGCTGTCAAAAATATTGGGCCCCTAGTCCTAGTTCTTCTAGATTGCACTGCAACCTACAATACATGGTGCTATCAGTTGGGACTTATTTTAGTGTTTCAGTGGACTTAGATCACAGAAAACAACCTGCAAGTTCTCTTTCTGATTTTTGTGCTGTGAATAATTACCATGTTCTCGTCCAGAAGTCAGAAAAACTTTCTACACAATAAATACATAGGAATGCTCGGGTCCTTAGTTCAATTCCTAGCACCACCAAAGAAAGCAGTAATAATAAAAAGAAAAAGACAAATAGAATAAGACACATGGCATTATTCTCTGGTCTCTAGATGCTCATGAATGAATGCACATACAAACACACACACACAACACTTATACACAAGCATAAAGCATAAAAAACTGTTATTAGCATAAGAAAATTGTTAGTGGGCTGGATTTTTATAGGGGTGTAGTTGTCAATCCTCCCTCTGTGAAAATAAACTACATTGTCTACTTGTGACAACTCTGACACTGTAGTGAACCAAGATGTCTGATTTGTCATTTCTTTTGATCATTGGTTGTTTCTTAATATCTCCAATAAGAGTGCAATTCTTTCCTATCAATAGGATATAGTTTAAATACCTAATATGTAGTGACAGAGAAGTGATTATAAGGCAGGAAAATGGGGATACAATTGTCTTTCCTTAGGAAAGAAGTCAAAGATACAAATATTCATTTGAAAGAAAATTGAGGAAAATAATTAAAATAAAGAAGATGGGTAAGTTTTCTCAGGAGTTTGGACAATAAGAAAGGAAACAAACCTGGGACAGAATGTACAACACTAGGAAACAAAAATAATTAATGTACCCATTGTCAACCGCAAGTGATTTTTGCTTCCTAGGGGACATTTAGAAATTTCTAGAGACTTTGTTTCTTATCAGAACTGGCAGAACTTTCTACTACCATCTCGTGGGTGCAAGCTAGGAATGTTGTGAAACAACACACAATGCACAGAACAGCTCTCTACAACAGCAAAATTCTGTCTTAAGTTTCCACTCTTACAGAGATTAAGAAACTCAAATTTTGAGGAAAGAAACAGAAAAGTTAGAAATAATAATACCTACAGAATATATTCTGTACCTATATCTTGAATCTTAAAACCCTCAGTTCCTAATCAAAGAGAATCAGCAAGCATTAAAAAAGTGGTTGTTTCTAGGACACAGAAAAACTGACAAGTAATCCCTGTGCATCTTCTATTTCTAGAACGCAAGGGAGTGCTAACATACAAGTACACATGCACAATGATGAGATATGTGAAATGATTAAATATATTAACAGAACTCCTAGTGGCAAAAATTGGAAAAATTTTAGTAAAACAATTGTGAGTGTATTATATTAGATTATCATATGAATTATGTTTTTTAAGAGTGGGGTCAGCCTCCCCCTTACATGCCAGGTAGTAACAGCCTGGCTAGATCCCGGGGGAGGACATTGCAGCCAGCCCTGAGGAGACAAGATCATCTGGGGTCAGATGGAAGGGGAGGAGATCCTCCCCCGTTGGTGGACTTGGAGGGGGCGGGGAGGAGATGAGGGAGGGTTGGGGAGGGTGGGAGGGAGTGAGGGAGGGGGCTACGTATGGGATGCAAAAAACCTAACCTGTGATTGATATAAAAATAAAAACATTTATTAAAAAAAAAGAGTGGGGTCAGTACCTAAACTTGAACTTCTAGCCCCATGTGTGCTAGATAAATACTCTACACTGAACTACATAGCACTAGCATTATTTTTCTTTACTAGAATTATACAGACAAATTATCTTTAATCTGTATGTAGGAGAACACCTTTGTGGGGCCAGTTCTCTGGTTCTCCCTTTATGTGGATGCTGGCCATCAAAATCAGGTTGCCAGGCTTGCAGTGCAAGCAATTTAGCAGGTGACCCATCTCACAGACAACACAGGCTGATACATTTTTGAAGAAGAATAGTTTATTTAGTTCCTGGTTTAGGAGACTGAAGGTCTGAAAAGCATTGTGCAGATTTCAGCAAGAGCTTCCTAGGGCTGTGTCACCTTATGCTGAAAGGCAATGTTGGTAGCGTATCTGGAAAGAGATAGTTTCACAAAACAGAAAGCCAGAGAAAGAGACTGAGGATATTGACTTGAGCAAAGCCAAGGCTTTTGTAATAATCCCTTTGAAAGGCTGAGAAAGGAGTTGCCTAAGAACTACCTTAATCTCCAAAGGCCACATCCTTAATGACTTAAGGACCTCCCACAAGGTACCACCTCTTGTGTCCACAAGATCACAGAAAATCACCACACTATGAAGCAAGCTTTCAATATATAAACTTATGATGGGCATGTTTAAACCATAGAATAATTCTAAAATACAATACACGTCTATGGTTCTAAACTAAAGTAAGCAATTTATAAATAAATACAAAAGAATTAAGTCCCCACTGCCAATAAACTTCAAATATGCTATATATGTGATCCATGAAAAAAAGAAATTAGAGTACCACTTACTATCCATTTCTCACATCTGACATGTATTGTATTGAGAGACTTCCTTCTAAACAAAACAACATGAGAAAAAGAAAGAAAGCAAAGTAACCTGTCACAGCCAACCAGAGAATCCAGAAAGAAAAAAAGCATCAGGCAAAATGAAGGAAACTCGAATTATTTAAAAATCTACTAATATTATTTTATCACATTTGGCAAGTGACCTATACCATTGTAAGTTTTTTAAATGGAGGAAGAAATTCAGCAAATGAAAATTGTCTGTACTACCTAAAATATTTCTCCATAAATATAAATTATTGTAAAATAGATTTTGAACTTCATTTTAAGAGGAAAGGGTAAATTATGTTAATTTAAGAAGATAAGACGTGAATAGAAAGTGCTTCATGAAGGTCATGTTGGAGAATTTCAACGGATGATGCCTACAGATTATTGGTTTAGATAGTTTAGTTATGAGTAAATATAAAATTCCGAACGCCATAACTAGAAAGAAAACTTGGGTATAAATAGCTTTTGTCTTCTTTTAAGTCACAAAAAACCTGAGCATATATGGTAGAGGATGTCTAGATTATGCTAATTGACGTAGGGAAAGGTCATACCATTCCCTAGGTTTGAGTCCTGGAGAGTGTAAGTGTGGAGAATGTGAACTGTGTTTTTAGCATGCATTCATTCATTCCCTCTGTGCCCTTTACAATGAATGTGACTAACTGCTTCAAGCTCCCGTTACCTTGACTTCCACTGTTTGAATATGTTGTTGTTTATTAACCAATTGAAAGGCATCTTGTTTGCTGCCAAGAAGAGTATTTATAAACACAGCTTTTTAAATATCAATGTACAGGTTTTAGTATGAACAGAAGTTTGAAATTCATTTACGTAAATACTGAGGACACCACTGCTAGATTTTATGGTAAGAATATGTTTAACCTGTAACAAATTATCAGAGTCATCACAACTGATTACCATTTTGAATTCCCACCTGAAACAAATGATTCAACCCCTGCTGCTCAAACTTTAATTATTTTAACAAAGTCAGTGTTATGGAATCTTGACTTCCAACAGTTGAGTGTGGTATTTCAGTGTTCATTTAATTTTAGCTTACAATTTATGAATTCTATATGGTAGACAAGAACTTTTCTAAATCTTCGATGTATGTTTTCCTACATAGGAGGCAGTTAAGGTCCTTGCTCTCCATGCACTTTACATATATATATGTAAAGATATTATACATGTAAATAGGTATGAGCATAAGCACTTGAATATATTTTGATATTATGCTGAGGAAATTTTGGATTCATCATATGTAATTCTCTTTGAACTTAATCTGTGGTTTGGTGTTTGATAATAATTTGAAAAATTTCTCTGCCTTTATTATTAAAAATGTTTCTTCTGTTCTTTCTTTCTTTTCAATCTCATATTCCCAATATGTTTATGATACACTTCTTTTAGCCCCATGTCTAAATAAAGAGCACAGTCTATTCTCTTTTGCTTTTTAGTTACCTTTCTCTTTATTTCCTAGTTTGTGATGTTTCTGCTGTGATATCTTTAAACTTGCAATTCTTGTTTTAGCTGTCTCCAGATTGCATTACTAACAAGCCTAACAAAAACAACCTTCATTTAATTTTTGTTTTGTACCTCTCTAGTTTTTATTCTTTCTTAAAGTTTCTATCTCTAAACTAACATTGCACATCTTTCCTTACACATAAGCTATTTTGTATATTAGAGCCACCTATAAATGAATCATAGCCATTTTGCTGGTGTCAGTGGTTCCAACCTTTAACCCCAGTGCTTGGTAGGTAAATGATGGAGGATTGTGATTTCAAGAACAGTCTTGAGTGACAAAGAGATCTAGAGCATCTTAAAACATAAAGTAAAACTTTAAAATTCAGTCTGGCGATTCTAAAATGGCCTTACTTAAGAGTGTTTCTGATGCTTGCTACAGTTTTTCAACTGTGTCGTTTGACTTTTTAAAATCTGTGTTGTAATTTTTATTGAAAGGCAAACATTATATACTAGACAAAATGATCTGCTCTAAAGAACATTTCAATGTCATGGCGATAGAACTGGGAAAGGAGAAATATTCTACAGTCTTGGAATTGCTTGCCTCCATTAAGGATCTTGTGCCTGCATCTAGTGAATTTCTCACGTGCTTCTCCAACTTTTTTTCACCATTCATCAGAGCCAAAAACCACATATTTACCTTAGTCTACAGGTTTAGCTCTACTTACCTGATGCTTACAAAGGTTCTTTCCCTTCTCTCAGGCTTAGGTTTTAGGAACAGAATTTTTTTTTTCTTGAAGTTGAGCTTTGTCATAAGAACCCAATGTTCCTGCATATTTTAGCATTATTATTTTCCTCTATGTCTGATGGGAACACAAAATGGTTTTCTTTGATCCTTGTTGTGTGACCATGATTTGGGCTTTGGATGGCAGAAAAAAAAATCAAGAAGTATAAGCAGATAGTTGGTAAGAATTTTACCCAAGAAGACTTTCACTCTTGATGTGAAAAAAAAAAACAGGTTTTAAGTTTGGTAAATTATTTCTTTTTTTTCTCACTTATTGATTTTATTCACTTTACATCCTTGTAGCCCTTTCCCTCCTTCCCTCCCAGTCCCATTCTCTCTCCTTCCCCTCTCCCCATCTCCTTTGTCTCAGAAAAGAGGAACTCCCTTCCCATCCACCCTAACTCATCAAATTGCATCAGGACTGAACATTTCCTCTTCCCTCATGACCTGTCAAGGTAGTGGTAGCCTGTCAAGGCAGTGCCACTAGGGGAAAGCGATCTAAAAGCTAGCAAGTGAGTCCCAGGGCAATGCTGGCCCCACTTCCCTTACTAGAGTACCCACTTGAAGTCTAAGCTGTCCATCTGCTACACACATTACTATTATTATTATTATTATTATTATTATCATCATCTTTACAATTTATTCACTTTGTATCCTTGTAGCCCCTTCTCTCATCTCCTGCCCATCCCTCTCTCCTTCCATCTTCCCTCCCCATCCACTGATAGGGGAAGTCCTCCTCCCTTACTGTCTGTCTACTCAGCTGTTAGAAACAAGGAAATCACGAAATTTCAAGGCAAATGGATGGAACTAGAAAAGACCATCCTGAGTGAGGTAATGCAGAAGAAGAAAGACATGCATGGTATATACTCATTTATAAGCAGATATTAGCCATATAATATAGGATAAACATACTAAAATCTACAGACCTAAAGAAGCCAAACAACAAGGAGGACTCTAGGTAGGGTGTTTAAGTCTCATTCCGAAGGATCTAGCACCCCCTGCTCAGATGTAGCCCATAGGCAATTCAGTGTCCATCTGGGTTCCCTAGTAAGGGGAGCAGGGGCAGTCTCTTACATGAACTCGGTTACCTGTTCTTAGCTCACTTCCCCCTGGTGGGTTGGGCTTACTAGGCCACAGAAGAAGAGTATCCAGGCAGTCCTGATGAGACCTGATAGAATTATGATTTCTTATATTCACCCTCTGACTCTCCAATTTGGGGAACAGCACTTTTCGTGTGACCTCACTTTTACAATGGCACTAATAAGTTATTGACTCTTTCATTTTTTGTAGCTTTATATTTTTTACTCGGAATGGAGCATCTCTAAATTTTCATCATAGGTATCTATAGACTTAAAATGAATAGGATTTCAATACAGTATGCTTCAAACATGATATTGACATTCATAAGAAAACATTGCTATTACCAACTTTAGCATTCAAGAAGCACAGTGTTAAATAATTCACAATTCCCTACAACTTTTTCTTATGCATCAGATAATTTGTGTTACTTTACAGTTATTTTGTTAATAGACAACAGGGCAAACTTCTTGTTGTTTTTACATAAGGTCTGATTGTATAGTCCAAACTAGCCTTGAACTTGTGATCATGCTGTCTCATACTGCCCAGGGCTGAGTTTACAGGTATGTGTCTTCATTATGTGTCTCTGCAGTGTTCACATGTTTTGACCGTTAAATAGGACAAGCATGAATCTTCCTAAGCCTAGAGGTAGAGGGTTTAATTCCCAGAGGCTTTTTTGACTTTTCAACAGGAATTAGATGGAACTCAGGTTTTCATCTTCTATAAATGTATCTTTGTAAAACAAAAATCATTATTTCAGAATAAATTTGTTTGTGTTGGGAGAAAATACAGCAACTTGGATCGTGAGTGCTTATTAAAAAACATTTTCTTTTCCTTTAAATTCTTAGTTTCAATTACACTTGCCACATGGGGTGAGATGATTGTTTTAGAAAGTAATCTCCAAAAGTAGATCAAAGTCCATACTGAGCTATCTGCATCTTTATAGATGCTCCCAATGGCTGCCCACTATGAATAGAGAAGCTAATTAATGGGAATTCTACCCCTTGAGCCAAATAATTTACGGTTAATTATTTTTTAGAAGACCTGAAATATTAACAAGCCTGTTCTTGGACAAAGATGGCATGGGCAGCCTCTTGGTGTTATTTTTGTGACAGCAGGCAAAGCACCTTTTGCCAAAAATCTCTCTGTGGCCTGTTCTTTGAAGCTTGAAATTGCTTAGTGAGGACTTTGCATTCCCTTTCAGAATTAGAGATAAAGATGATAAATCAGATACTCTAGAGGAAAAGAACTAGACTCCCACAGCACTTGTGTTCCATCTCAGTAATAACATTGCAACTTGTTAATTAATAATTCATTGTCTACACCCATAGGCTCTGAATTCCTGAAGGGCAGTAACTCACGCATCTCTGATGCCTCAGGCTTTTGTGAGAGCTGGAAAGAAAGCAAACAGTAAATAAAATATCAACGAAGTGATTTTTTAAATGAATAAATGTATCTTTATGATAAAGACTGAAGGAATAAGAATAAGCCCTTTCTTGGGATTATGGATGTAAAAAAATATGATAGCTATAAAAATACCATAACATGATATATATGTAGATTAATGACTATCATGGCTACACATTGCCCAGTACTAAAGATTGCCATCTTTTCCTGGTCTCTTACTTTTTAAAGCACTATTTCTGCTACTTTTGATTTAACAAAAATGGGAACCTTACCAAAATGTTTCACTCATAAAGAAACTGGAAAAACTTAGCTGAATTTGCCCTCAAGGACAGTGTTTGCTACACTTTTAGAAAATTACCTCTCACTGCAGGAAGTGATTTCTGAAGAATAACATGAAAGTCCAACCTTGTATGAAATGTAAGCCTGTCTACATGCCAAGCTTGTAATATGGAAATTCAAACCTCGGCCAAGCTAGTCTGTTCTTATGTTCTGTTTTTAGAATAAGATACACATTAAATAAGTTATATGATTATGAAAATCAAGAAGGTTGATAATATTTTTACATAAACCCAGGACATAAAAATTTTTAGTTATTAAAAACTTAAAAAAAAAACCTGATAGTTTTGTAAGTATCAAGGACCTGCCATGTATCAGTCTTATCACTCTTGCTGACCATTACATTGTAAAGGAAACATACAAAGTTTTGTTTTGTCCATTTATAAGTCTTGGTTCATGTGTGAACTCCAGTTTTCCCAAGCCTGCACTGAAAATACATGGTGAAGAATCGACAATGTGTCAGAAATATTTGTGGAGCACATCACAAGTTAATTTTAAAAAAAATTCAGTGTTGTAACTTAGTAATTTTATCGAAAGAGCTGTGACTAATGAACTTACTGGTATCAGCAGTAACCAGTCAAGAAGTCAGCCAGTTAGGGAGACCACACAGATTTTAGTGAAAGTCTATTCCAGACAAAGGAACCAGTTCATTACTGTAACTTCATTTCTTGGTACTGTGTGCTGGAAGCCCCATCATCAACCTCCTGGGAGACTAAAATCACATCAGTTAAATTATATATATCCATTTCTTCCAGTGTGAAGTAAGAATAACCATCCTTAATAATTCCATGACATAACATGATTTCAATAAAATTTGTATTAATCAATAACTACAATAATAGCAAACATTTAGGCATACTCACTGTGAGCCATAATAAGTTCCAAGATATTTCTGTGTATACAAATGCTTTCAACACCATGAAATTACTGTTACAATTTTTAGTAAATTTAATTAACTAAATCATAGTTCAGATAGCCCAGATCAGAGACAGTAAAGGACTTATTCTAGATCAAACACATGAGTGGGAGATGGGATTCCAAGTCATATCTGTTCAATTCTAGAATGTGATCTATTTAGAAAAATGTGTTGCTGTTAAGTATCAATGCCTTACTCTAAATACGTTAGCTGTTTTCTGATAAGTTAAAAACGGAAGAAAAACAAGAGGGAGGTCCTGTGGTGGGGAGGAATATCGAATAGGATGACTTGAGCTGGGACTTAAAGGATTCTAAGCATTTATGGAAACAGAAAGGATGAGGGTGCGTATTTCAAACCAGTTTATCTTATTACTTACTAAAACTTCAGTTCCTTATACATCTTACAGAAAAAAACATGTATTCTATACATAGCTGTGAAATTATTTGATAAAAAACTAAACAAAAACGTCGTCAAGAGAACATGGGTCGGTTTAGACAGATAAGGGTCAAGAAGAAGGTATGTGTCTGTTGGGAAATGGTGCAGGACAATATAGGTCATGGGCAGACAAAGGAAAGTTGAAGCTATCTCTTCTGACATTTTGTTCTTATACCTTGACCCTCTTTTTCTCTCCAGTCATACAATCATGATAAAGTGAAGCAGAGATCTTGACACAGAGTTATAGTATATCAAGTATACAATTTGTATACAAAACAAATCAAGAAAGTTAGGGGCTTAGCAGGTAAAAGTGCTTGTTTGCTTATGACACGCACACACACATGAATATAATGAAACGTTTTTTTTTTTTTGATGTATGCATCAGTCAGAGTGATTTCTAGGGCACCCTGTACCACTTTCACATGAAAGAGTTATTCATGTGACTGACTTAAACTTAGGCCTCAACACCCCACCCCAGTGACTTTTCTCCCTGATAGTAAATGTGTCTATCATCAGAACAAAACCTATTCAGTGTTAAGTAATGGCTTATCTCCTGATAGCAATTTCTTGGAAAATGAACTCTCATATTGTTCTTTTGCATTTATGAGAAAACAGCTATATTAACTGTTCTGCTGAAAGAGGAAGACTATAATTCACTAGGAGCTGTTACTTAACCAAAAATTAGAATCAGCATTCCAAGATCATCTTACCCCCAACATAATTAAGTGAGGAAATTCTAAGAAGGTCAAAGTGATATGTCGATGTAGTAAAATGAACTTTATTCTTGGTGAGACTTATTGAAACTTTAAGACTGGACTAGAATTCCAGAAAACATTCAAAGCCTGGTGAAATTTGTCCTTCACTATTCTCTAAGTCCAAGTTATACCTCCCATTCCATTCTGTCATGCTTCTCTTCCCAGCAATCCTGGCTCAGGATAAAGTCAGAAACACAACCCTTAAAAGGGGAGGGAATGACGGAGGGGGCTACGCTTGGGATGCAAAGTACCTAACCTGTGATTGATAACAAAAAAATAAAAAAATAAAAAGGAGAGAAAAAAAAAAGTACTGTGTCTGATGCTGATAGTACTACTTACCACTTTTCCTGGCCAAGGCACATTTAACAATGAATGTCAAGCATTTTCTTCTTTCTTTTTTTTTAGAAGTTCAAGATCAACCTTTTTAATATAATTTTTTATTTATTACAATTTATTCACTTTGTATCCCAGCAGTAGCCCCACCCTCATCCCCTTCAAACCTCTCTCCTTCCCTACCTTATCTCCTGCCTTGCCCCTTCCCCAGTCTACTGATAGTGGAGGACCTCCTCCCTTACCATCTGACCCTAGCCTATCAGGTCTCATCAGGACTGTCTTTCATAGTCTTCCTCTATGGTCTGGTCAGGCTGCTCCCCCCTCAGGGGGAGGTGATGAATGCGCCAGCCACTGAGTTTATGTCAGAAACAGCCCTTGCTCCCCTTACTAAGATACCCATTTGGAGATTGAGCTGCCACTCTGTGCAGGAGGTCTAGGTTGTCTCCATGAATGGTCCTTGGTTGGAGTATCAGTCTCAGAAAAGACCTCTGGGCTTAGATTTTTTGGTTCTGTTGTTCTCCTTGTGGAGCTCCAGACCCTTCCAGGTATTTCTATCTCCCCTTTCTTTCATAAGATTCTCTGCACTCTGCCCAAAGTTTGGCTATGAGTCTTGGCATCGACTTTAATACCCTGCTGGGTAGAGTCTTTCAGAGGCCCTCTTTGGTAGGCTCCTGTCCTGTTCCCTGTGTTCTCCCTTTTCCGATGTTCTGTTTGCCTTTCTGAGTGAGGATTGAGCATCTTACCCAGTGTCCTCCGTCTTGCTTAGCTACTTTAGGTGTACAGATTTTAGTATGATTATCCTACATTATATTTCTAATATACTCTTATAAGTGAGTATATACCATGTGTGTCTTTCTGCTTCTGGATACCTCACTCAAGATGATCCTTTTTAGTTCCCACCATTTGCCTGCAAATTTCATAATTTCCTTGTTTTAATTGCTGAGTGGTATTCCGTTGTGTAAATGTACCACAATTTCTGTATCCATTCCTCAACTGAGGGACATCTGGGTTGATTCCAGATTCTGCCTCTTAAGAATAAAGCTGCTATGAACATGGTTGAGCAAATGTCCTTGTTGTATACTTGAGCATCTCTTGGATATATGCCTCATGAAACTGAAAATTTCTATAAAGCAAAAGACACAGTTGTCAGAACAAAACAACAGTCTATGGATTGGGAAAGGATCTTCACCAATCCTATATCTGACAGAGGGCTAATATCCAGAATATAAAGAACTCAAGAAGTAATACAGCAACAAATCAAGTAATCCAATTAAAAATGGAGTACAGAGCTAAACAGAGAATTGCCAATAGAGGAATACTGAATGGCAGAGAAATGCTTAAAGGAATGCTTACTCATCAGGGAAATGAAAATCAATATGACTCCTAGATTTCACCTTAGACCCATCAGAATGGCTAAAATCAAGAACTCAAGTGACAACACATGCTGGAAAGGATGTGGAGAAAGGGAACCCTCCTCCATTTTCTTAGACATGCATTGCATCTGACATTCTATACCTTGGGAAACAAAAAGAAACTACCCTGGCATTATTCAATAAGCAAAAGAGTCTATATTTTAAATCTAGCATTCTAGCTGACACACCTGGAAGCTTATCTTATGCTTAGGATTAATTAGAGAAAAGAGTGAATCCTTTGGGTTGAAATTCAAACTTGAGACAATGAGTTTCATTGGACTGGTGTTTCAGTTCTTTGCTCATGTTGGCTATGTACTCCCTAAATACTCTAGGTTGTGACTCCCACTTGGCTTTGACCTTTAACATCTAACACATTAATTTTATTGATTTTGCTGTCATGTGCCTATGTGTGTATGTGTGTATCAAAGAGCTTTGTGTTGATAAGGAATGAATTCATGTTGACTTACCAAGAGTTAGTTTATACTATATTCTTTCATATTCATATTTTTATTGTTTTAGGTTTTGTTTTTCTAGTTGATTCCCTGACTCCTTTTCTTGGTGCAATCTCACATGTAGACAGTGTAATTCTGACACAATTAAATCATGCTACAACAATAAATGTAAGGACCAGCTATTAGCATTTTGCACATTTTGTGTACAAAATCAAAATTATAGATAATTTCCAGCAACAAGAACAAAGAATTGTGATACTACCAAGCTTTTTTCAACCCAAAATTGAAACCTTTGTCAAAAGGTTATCTTCTTTGTTATCCTGTTTCATTCATGATCCTTGACATAATTTTTAATCTTTTTTTTCTATTTTTAGTTTTTGGTTATTTCAAGACAGGGTCTCTCTGTATAGTTTTGGCTGTCCTAGACTTGCCATCATTTTCTTATATTGGAGCTAATATTAATTTCAAATAATTGAGAATAATTAAATTCTTCTGTAGGTATTTAAAATTATTTCTGTGTGTGATTATTGAAAATTAAAAATACTAAAAAAGATCTCAAATATTAAAGTTCTTCAAAAGCTGTAAATAATTGTCACCTTACGATAGCAAGGCCTAAAACTGTTTTGAAAGCAACTCAAGAGAATCTGCCAGGCTTAGGAGTGCAGATTTTATTCAATGTATTTCCACAGCACATGCATTCCATTTACTGATGTAATAAACTTTTATTAATGACCAAAAAACTAAAAGTGGCAAGGCTCTTCCAACATATGTTTTCTTCAATATTTCATATCCAATCTATTACCACATCTTGCAAATAATTTCTTATCCCTGCACCGTGGTGATGGTGGTGGGCATAATCTTCATAATTGGCATTTCTTTAACTGTAATTAATGTGTTACTGATATCCTTTGGAATGTTAGTATGCATACTTCATTAATAGTTTTCAAAAACCTATGGACAAATAAGGATGAGAAATGGTGAGCTAAAGAAAGATAAATACCTTTTCGTATCAGAGAGCTTCTCAAAGCTAATGATATGGTAATATTCAAAGTAAACTGGAAAAGCTTTCATATATAAAACTTTACAAGTAGCTTGGTTTTTGTCTGTTTGAACACATAAAATTTATCATTTAATCCATTTTAAATGTAAAGCATTATTAACTATAGCCTTTTATCATCGTCCAACATATCACAAGGTCTTTGGCATCTTGCGTAACTGAAAATCTGTAAACTGACAAGTAAATCTCCATTAGCCACAACCACCACCCTAGTCCTTTTAAATGTTGGACTAGTTTTGATTATTCATACAGTATTTCTTTTCTAAAAGTTTACTTTTTTAATACTATTGCCAGAGAATATGGGTTCATGTGTGCCATGACACATCTTTGGTGGTCAGAAGACAACATTATAAAGTCAGGTTTAACTTAAAGAAATGTTCAACGTCCTTAGCCATCAGAGAGATGCAAATCAAAATGACAGTGAGATTTCACCTTACACCCATCAAAATGTCTAAGATCAAAAACTCAAGTGACAACACATGCTGGAGAGGATGTGGAGAAAGGGGAACTCTTCTCCATTGCTGGTGGGAATGAAAACTCATACAACCACTTTGGAAATCAATCTGGCCCTTTCTCAGACAACTAGGAATAGTACTTCCTCAAGATCCAGCTGTACCACTCCTAGGCATATATCCAAAACATGCTCAAGTACACAACAAGGACATTTGCTTAACCATGTCTGTAGCAGCTTTATTCGTAATAACCAGAACCTGGAAACAACCCAGATGTCTCTCATCGGGGTAATGGATACAGAAATTGTGGTACATTTACACAATGAAATACTACTCAGGAAGAAAAAAACAAGGATATCGTGAAATTTGCAGGCAAATGGAGGGATCTAGAAAAGAACATCCTGAGTGAGGTATCCCAGAAGCAGAAAGACACACCCGATATATACTCACTTATAAGTGGATACTATACCTATAAGGTAGGATAAACATACTAAAATCTATACACCTAAAGAAACTAAACAAGAAAGATGTCCCAGGGTAAGATGATCGACCCTCACTTAGAAAGACAAATGGCATGGACATTGGAAATAGGAGAAAACAAGAAACAGGACAGGAGCCTACCATAGAGGGCCTCTGAAAGACTCTACCTAGCAGTGTATCAAAGCAGATGCTGAGACTCATAACCAAACCTTGGGCAGAATTCAGGGAATCATATGAAAGAAGGGGAATTTAGTAAGACCTAGAGAGTACAGGAGCTCTACACGGACCAAATATATCTGGGCACAGGTGTTTTTTCTGAGACTGATTCTCCAACCAAGGACCGTACATGGATATAACCTAGAACCCCTGCTCATATGTAGCCCATGGCAGCTCAGCATCCAAGTGAGTTTCCCTAGTAAGGAAAACAGGGACTGTCTCAGACATGAACTCACTCCCGCCAAGGGAGGAGCAGCCTTGCTAGGCCACAGAGGAGGACATTGCAGCCAGTCCTGATGAGACCTGATAGACTAGGGTCAGATGGAAGGGGAGGAGGACCTACCCTATCAGTGGACTTAGAGAGGGTCAGGGAGGAGATGAGGGAGGGAGGGTGAGATTGGGAGGGAATGAGGGAGGAGGATACAGATGGGATACAAAGTAATTAAACTGTAATTAATATAAAAATAGAATTTATTTTAAAATGAAATAAAGTCAGGCTTATTCACGATCTGGAGACTGAACTCAGGTTCAAGTGCTTCTACATGCTGAGCCACTTCTCTGGCCGGTGTTTTTTTGATTTGTTTCCTTCAGCATAATATCTTCTAGGCTCACAAACATTCAATGTGTGACAGAATTTTCTTTTTAAGTGTGAAAAACAATATTTTCTTGTGATTGTTTCTTAATCCATGTGTCAGTAAATAGATATTCATTTACTTCTACCTCTTAGCTAGCACAGAGCATGATGGACGGTACATGAGTTTCTAATAAGTCTTTTATATCCTGATGTTGAATTATCAGCACACTTGGTTTGTCTAATTTTAGAGACTTCCTGCTTTTTTCTATAATGATCCCGTATTTTTCACTCTGCTGCCAATTTCAAATTTGAGCGTAAAAGTTTCATTTTCCTCTTAGAAGAATTATTAACATTTAGAGTAAAGTCAGAATGACAAAAGATATAACTTTTACTATAGGGACTCTGACAAGAGAATGACGGCATACAGGCTGAGTGCTACCTTGAAACATGCCTCACTGTCTTAATAAATATTTGATGTGGGTTTTTTTTGTCAGATTTGTTGTTATAAGACAGAATTTAATAATGTAAGCAATTCTCACAATAAAACTTTTATCCAACACTTAAAAGATAAGTACTTTCAAAATATTGAGATAATATAGAACACATTTGTGGTTTTGACCCATTGGGTATTAAAGCTCTATATTATTTGCCTTGTAGTAAGAACATGGTCAAGGATCATTATCTAAGCATTTGTTGCCCAAATGCCAGAAATTAAGAAACTCTACTCAGTAGCCTTTCTTGCTTGCTGGAAACTTGTGCTGGCTATTTCCTGGCTGACTTTTGATATTGTTGGACAACATAATAAAAAAAGCAGTGTAAAAGTAAAATTGCAAATCTTGAAAACATACAGTAGCACAGGAAGTAGACATGGAGTCATGCATTCATTTCTTGGTATCTCTAAAAGAAAATGAGAAGTAAATGACCATGATGTCTGGCTAACAATTGTTTATTTAATGTCTGCGATTATTTTACTATCTATTTTATTTAAACATTTTTGTCTGAGGAGAGATTTTATACCTGACTACTATATTAACATAATTTCCAACCTTCTCTTTGCCCTTCCCATCTCACATTTCTTATGCTCTACTCCATCTCAAATTCGTGACATTTCTCTCTTTAATTATTATTGTTATACACATTACAAACACAATAGAAACTTACTATACTGTTTTTACAAAATACATGAAATAGCTTTTTATCAGAAAGTTAAATATGAGGATTCATGATTATCTTATTTCCCTAAGATTTTCCTTCTTTGAGGAGCCATTGTAGTCCATGATCAAACTGAAAAGTAGTCTAACAGCTGAATACTGGGAACACATTAACATCTACAAGTGTAATTTCCTTTGTTGATAAGATTACAAATACATGAACCAGAAACAACAGAAGAGGCCTGTTTTCTTTTGCGTTACTTTTCTTTTTCATTCTGCAGACTTGATTATTTACAATTCACTATTATCACCAAAACTTGGAAGGCTTGTCATTAGTCAATGGTACCTGTACATAGAAGGCACTAGGCAAAATTCACTTATTTTTCTCCATCACTGATATACATTAAATAAAAAGATAATTTGATGATTAAAAAGGAACAGTGATCAAAATTGTTTCTGCCTTCAACAGACACTTGATGACTTCCTTCATTAAATGTGTAGGCTTTTGTGTGTATAGGTGTCCATATAGAACATTCCACCAAAACATACTATTTCTTGATTTCAAAACATATCTCATTAGAAGAGTGCTTGCCTGGTTAGCCAGGGAAACTCCATTCTACCTCCTCTGTAAATAACTAAATATCAGTTCTCAATTTTGTTTGTATTTAAGAAACAAGATTATCATTAAGCATTCACTCTACTATAAGTGTGCATCCTCTCAACCTAGCTAAAGTAAAATCACTTAGTGAACAACTGTGTTCCTGTCATTTGAAACTGGTATTGGAGATGACTTGTACACAGGTGGATGTCTAAAAACTTACAATTTTCTACATTATTCAAAGCCCTTTTAACAACCGGAACCTTCTTTAAGTTAGTTCTTCCATGGGGTTTAGGAAAATCTGATATGTTTATGTGCATGTATCATCTATGCAAAGGACATCCTAGATTTGAAGCAAGGAGCATTAGATTCATAGCTTCTTGACTTTTCTGTGAAAATAAATTCCTAAGAGGAATATCTGTTTGTTGTGCCTCAGACTGAAGAGAAGTATCATTTATCAAGCTTGTTTCCTGCAGAGCACTAATTCCCACACCTTTCAGTCATATTTAGATAATTGGCCCCAGTCTGGTTGGAGCTACCTCTTCCTAATAGAGGGTTCCTGGATTTGATGTGAATCATTAGGACGCAAAATTTGCTGAGTGATCACCTTGACTATCTGTCCTCATTTTTCTCCCTTACTGTCATTTCAGCTGCTTACAAATTGTCAAAGTATCTACACAATTTCAAGATAACAGTACTAGAAATCAGTAAATAGAGAAGTGAAATAAAAATTTATTTTTGATAAAGCAGAGGATATTTGGTCTTTCTTTTTAGTTCAAGTCTTTCTGCTCAGCTCTTTAAAGCTCTAAAATAAAGGAAATAAAATATTCAAAATCTTTCTGCTGAATTTAGACAAAGAAATCAAGAAATCTCAAGTGATTCTCATTTTTTCACATTGTCCAAATCGTCAGGCTCAGAGTTAATTATCAATACACAGTGTTTATCTTTCTAGATTGAATAGGAAATTGCAGATAATTTTCAAGTCTCATTTATTTTGAAGTCTGTATTGTAAATCCCTGTTTGTAACAGGTTTTATATAATTATTACTTTATCTAATTTGGGTTACCATGTACTTTATAATAGTACTGATTTAAGAAAAAGGTAAATGAAGGGCTTTTTAAAAAAATGTGTACAGAATGCTTTGAGATTGATACAACAAAGATATTACAGTCAGGGCTTTTTTTCAGTTGATTCGCAATTATAGTTTTCAAGTTTTTCAAATTTTGTGATGTTGCCTTTGACTTTTTGGTACCAATTTTGTTCTAGTTGCTAAATATTTTTAATATATGTGTTATAAGATAATATATTATTGGGGGTGGGAAGAAAATTGCACTATTACTGGGGTTTAAAAGTAAATGTTAGGCTTGGCAGTGGTGACTCACTCCTTTAATTCTAGCACTCAGGAGGCAGAAGAAAGTGTATCACTTTGAGTTTGAGGCCAGACTGGTCTACAAAACAAGTTTCAGGACAGCCAATTCTCTGTCTTGTAAAATCAAAATCAAAAAGTAGAGATTAGGATGTGAAGTTGTGAGTTTCTAGAAATCAAGGTGTCAGAGGCATTGTAAATATCAATAATGTTACTATTTAAAGGTAAAAGACAAGAGAAGTCAGAAGTGCACAGTCAAACAGGTACAGAAAGCTTAAATTATCTCCAGCAAAGTTTTCAGACCATTGACACCCATCACCTACTCTAGACTAGCTTAAATTCAGCTAACTCTTGTTTTGCCTATCTGGCTACTCTTACCCCTATATTGTCAAATCTTGACTGCTACCCCAGGAACTACTAAAATTTCCACTTTTCATGGCAAATTTTTCTATAATGTCAGAGGAAAAAGTGTGGGAACAGCATTCTGGAACTGGATCAGTACTGATGCTTTGATGAGTACATAAACTTAACTAGACCAGCAGATGTGTAAAATTCCAGATTCCTGTATATTTGTAGGTCCAAAGCAAATGCCCTTTTAATCACCTTTATCTTACTAATTTCTCTGAGACAAACACTGAGCCATCTCTCTAGCCCCTCTGATATCATATTCATTCATTCATTAATAAATATCTATTTTTATTCATTGCCCATGAATCAAGCTATGTGCTGGGATGTGAATGCACATATTGATAAAATTAATTCCTTGCCATGAAGACTTCTCAAGCCAGCCATCCTTGATTTCTCTGTAGTATTTAAAATGTGGAGTTACTACATCATTCAAAAACAACCTCTCGAAACCATTTTGTGTGGTCCAATATATTTGGTCCTTTCCTTTAGTCTATTCTTTTTCTTATTTAATAATGTGAATTTTCTCTAAGGTTCAGTCTCCCTAAAGTGACCTTATGCTTTTAGCTCAGAATTCGCACTTTCTTCACTCTATGAATCAATTACTATCCTAAGAGACCAACATATATTTGAAATAAATTGCTTGTAAAAGGCAAAAAACACTTATGAAGAATCCGTTCTGGGTTTTTGTTTTGTTTTATTTTGTTTTGTTTTGTTTAGCACAATGGATAACTCTTTGTTAAAATAACCTATTAACATTTAAAAATGAATGATAAATAATGCAGAACAACAGGAAATTCCTAATGTATACATTGATTAATGTTTGAGGGCAAGAAAAAGTTTATAATGTGGTATAGATATAAAATGTTCCCAAATGCTGTGTTGAAAAGTATATTATCAACCTGTTCACACTATTAATAGCTCATTCAATCGAGAGAACTAATATTGTCAATGAACTGATACATTTCTAAGTTCGTGATATATGGGATTTTTAGGGGTATGTCCTAGTTGAAGGCAGTAAGTCACTGGGGTATGTATTGAAGGATATATTTTGTTCCTGATCCTCCTTTTCTCTCTCCTTTGATTCTCTCTTATCCATTCCTTTGCCCCTTCCCTGAATCTTGGATGCCATGAAGTGAGAAATTGTCCTGTCACACTCCTCCCATTATGATGTTCTGCTTCATCCCGGGTACATAGTGAAACTGTCAAAGGACCATTAACTGAAATATCTGAAACAGCAAGCCCAAATCAATATTTTGAAGTGATTTCTCTAAGCCAATTCTGTCACAGCAAGGGAAAGCTGACTAGCACACTTTGTTAGCCTAATTTGGTTTTTATACATTATATAAATTTACTAGATTAGGCTAGTGTAGCCTATGAAGATGTGCCAGTACTACATTGCTTTTAAAATTTAATAGCAAAAACTAAAACTGGTTGGTTTCATAGCATATGCTACCTATACAGTAAATGCAGGCTATTAACAACAGAATCATTACATCCTAGTCAAAAGAGCTACCATCAGGAAAATAAATTGCTGGCAACATAATTCAGTGACTAAAGGCGCTTGCCACCATGCTTGAAGGCAGAGTTTAATCCTAAGGATTCACATGACAAAAGGAGAAACTCAAGTCCTGCATATTGGTCTTCCGACCCCGCCCCCCCACACACACACTATGACATGTGCCTCTCCCACACACATACTTAAATAAATGTACTGGAGGTTTAATTAAAGAATGATTGAAAGGGTTCCTTTTTGAAAAAGAAAACTGTGCGTTGGGGGATCATTTGTATAGTTTGCTATTAAAAATAAATAGATAGATATATAGAGAGAGGAACAGATAGATAGACAGATAGACAGAAAGATAAGAAGTCCATGCTTTTAATCCCAACAATTAAGAGTCTGAGGCCAGCCTGGCCTACATATTGAAGACCAGGCTATCCACAATAAGATATTGTCTCAAAAACAAAATCACACCTAAAAAATTAGCAATGATTTCTTAGCCATGCATGTTAGTAACCTGTCTAAAAATAAATAAACACAAATTTTAAAAGAAATGGCAATGGATACTGACAAGAAAATGATTGCTGGTGGGAGTATAAGCAACAGCAACCACCATGGAAATCAATGTAGAGTCATCTGAAAAAAATAAATAAATAAAATTATAACATGATTTAGCTATGTCCCTTCTGGGCCTATACCAAAGGATACTTTAGCTTCCTAAGGAGGTATTTGCCATCCATGTTCATTTCTGTCCTAGTCACAAAGAGAAGAAACAGAATCAGTCTAAATATACATTAACAGATGAATAGTTAATAAAAAATACCATACATATACACAATATAATATTATTCAATCCTAAAACTGAAATCTGCGGAAAAAAAATTGAGGGAACTGGAAACTATTATATTAAGGCTCAAAAAATACCACATGTAGCAAATTCTAGCTTTTAATTTTTATGTATGTGTATTTATGTGGGAGTGATCATGTATAGAAACCAAGAAATTAGAAAGAAGCCTATAGGAAAGAAAAAAAGAGGTTTTAAGGAAAAATATAGGGGGTATAATAGATAGATGATATTTGAAAGTAGAAGGAGGCATATTAGGGCTGAAGGGTATATCAGGGAAATGGGAGGCAGAGGTTGAGGGAGAAGTAAGGGACAAAATCAACTAAAACTATGTGTGTACATGCCATAAGAAAACCTATGGAAAACAAAATTTAAGATAATAATATATAATATATGATAATATAAATATTATGTAATAATATTATATTATATATGATTTTATATATTATATAATATTTTAAAAATCAGTATCCTATATGAAACTAATAGAAAGTAAATGCAGAAGGATGATTTTTCAATCAATTAGACAAGGTGAAATTGTTAATGATGGGTAATCAAAGCAGGAGAAATTTGAATGTTTCAAAATTAATGCTCCACAATGACTCATTTTCCATTAGTATATCCTGCTAAATATCAAATCCACAATGTTCCTGTAGCTGGAGCTATGAAAACTTGGTGGGAGATGGAAAATTATGACCCTGGTTTCTTTGTTTAGTGGGTATTAGTTAAGATATTTAAATATTTTCTTTATTGAACAAAGTTACTTACTATTAGTTTATCCATTCATGCATTTGTGTACTACACATTTGTTTAAATTCTTCTTATGAACTTAAATGTAAGGTCAATCTGCAATTTGTCATAAAGACAAAGAAACAAACAATTGAAGAGGTGGAAACACTTTTATGATTGACTACTCTGTGGATGCTTTTGAATTTTCAAGGCCAATACCTAGTTTGGCATGGTAATTCACTGTCTGTACTTGTACCCTTTGATCATAAGGGCATTAAAGTATTTATTCTCAGTGTCAATACAAGTAATGACATATGAGCCTAACTAAAAACATGAAGACATTAGCCTTTTATTCACATGAACAAGAGAATAAATACATTGAATTTTATTCAATCGGTGTGTGTCACACCCATTCTGTACCAACAAAAGCGTCAGGAAGAACAAACATATCTTGATTCATGTATCATGTGCAGTGATGACAAATCAAATCGGTGACACTCCAGAGGTCAAATTATGCTCACAAAGAGACACCATATCATTTTTTTTTGCCTTCAGCAAAATATCAAACTAATTATATCATTCAGGGATCCTTTTAAGCTCTCCTTACACACCACCCCAAAGCCTTCTGTCGTTTTATTATCGTTCCATGCATCTTCATTTTGTGTGTCCTAATGGCCATTTGCCAAATTCAGAAGAAAAGTTCTTCAAAAGAAAACATGTTTTGATCATTCATTCACTAAAAAAAGGAGACTTAACCCTTTACTATATGTTACTCACTGTTCTAAGTGCTGGGAAGGCAATTGGTTACAAGAGCACGAAGTGCTTTCTTTAACTGGAGTTTTCCCACCACTATCTTAGCTTGGATTACTAGAGCAGAACACCAAAGACTGGGTGGTTTGAACAGGAAGAATTTCCTTTTTACAACGTTGGAGGCTGAAAAATTCAAATGCCAGAATTGTGCTGAGTATCTTGTTCAGTGGTAGAGCATTTATTTGGTATGTACAATGCTCTTTTTTCCATTCCTATCAAACACACAAAAATAAATCAACATAGTTTGGTTCTGAGTAAAGATAAAAGGCTTGAACATGGGCTAGTTTATAAAGGGTCAGGTTTTCCTCATTGCATTCATATAATATAGAAAGCAACAAAAATCAAGTAAGCTCCTTTGCTTTTCATTACAATGGCACCAATTATATCATAAAGACTTCTAAATCCATGACCTAATTACTATAAAATACCAGCCTTACTATATGAACACAATAGGAGTTAAAATTTCAGAATATGAATTCTAGAGATGATTCTATATTGTATAGAGAAACAAACAACCAGTATGTAACAACTACCATATCTGACTTCTAATTTATTAATTCTTTTATCAGATATTTCCTTTCAACTTTCGTTTTTTGTTTGTTGCATCTAAGACCCAGAGATGCTGTTTTCTTGAAATGACCTTAGTTCATTAACAACTCCAATTTTATTCTCTGTTTTGTTGTTAGGGTCCTCTCTCCTCTCTTCAAGATTCCATGGATCTGGTTTTTCAACTTGTACCTCAATGGTGAGGGCACCACCGTTCTACATCCCCATCAAAGAAATGAAAAGAGGATTCCACCTTTGCTTTTAGAAAAATTTGTCTTTACACTACACATTTTTCTGTCTTATTCCTTCACATTGATTTCCTTTCTTCTTTCATTCTTCTTAGCTTGCCCTCTTTGTCCTTTCATCCAGCATTCTATAACAACCCTTGTTATTTCCTAGGTTACTTCATGATAAAGCCTAAATCTACATAATATATTTTATATTTCCTTTATTTCCACTCTGGATATGGAATCTCAAAAATTATGCATACCACCCAATCGCTCTATCCCTGAACTTCAAAACCAAAGTTTTTTATTGAACTGTCCATATAATCCAGAGTTCTTGAATTCCACAGTGGCCAGAGCTATTATGGAGCCCAGCCTGCCCAACCAGAGAAACCTATATCAGTGATATCAACAAACCCAGCTCATCACTTCTGAAAAGCAGGAATTTTCTCCTGTAGTCAGACTTCTAAAAACATCACTTTCTGGGTTATTCGTTCATCATAGTGACATTTTTCCTGAATGAACACCTAGGCTTACTCATCTTGGAATGCCAAGACATTTACTTCTTATCCTCTCCAAAAGATTTTGCAAATGTTTCAGGTTTTTTTCTCTTATAAAGATGTCCATAATGCCTCTGTAGAAGACTGTCCCAAACAGTCTAAAAATCTAGATTTTTTTTCTTCCTCTGCCATTGATTTGCTTAGAGAATTAAGACAAGTCATTTGCAACAGTCCTCAAGTGACTTACATGCAAGATAGCCAGGTCATTTTTGCTAAAAGTATGGTTGTTTCTTGTTCACAATGTCTACAAATCAATTTCCATGGTCTCTGTAATCAAAAAGATATAGAGAGATGCCTGTTCCTACCTTATTTTGCCTGAAAAGTCTTGAAATCTTTATGGTTTCCCAGACCATTCTTGTTTGTGTTTCTTGTTTGTGCATAGAGCTCTCCTAAACAAACAAAACATAGTAAAAGACTGGCTTCAAATACAGCTTAATTCCAGAAAAGTGTTGTAGAAACAGCCTATGGATTCTATGCTAATGCCAAGTAATCTAAAGGCAGCATTGCTGTTAAAGGATCCCAAAGTGGAGAGACCTCTCTGTAGATGATTTTCTTCTGTTAATTAAACAGCTACTCCATTAGCAGGAACTAAACTGCAGTTCCTCAGACAGTGAAATGATTCTTTATATACTGTAATACTTTGAGCACCAGCTCTATGAATACCTAAAATGGGACTAAGTGAAAATCAGATAACACTTGCTTGACATTGTCACTGGCCTTTCTCTAATGTCAAAGATGGATTTGCATAATTATTCTGAAAGCTAGGAAAATGTACCCAGCAGGAAGCTTACTGGCTGCTGGCAGGTTTTATTTCTACTCCAACTGTGACTCTCAAGATGAAGAAAATCTCCTTTTAGAAAAATGAACAGAGTGCACACTTTCTAAGGCACTGCACTAACTGCTTAAGGACAATTTGCTTTGCATACTTATTTCCCAGGTCTAATTAAGATAGGCCTGATAAGCTACTGATTGACTGAACAACCTTATGCTCAGTATGAAAAGAGCTTCAGAGAGAACAGAGACCAATCGTTCTTACCTTATAAACCTCTTCCTGATTAAAATTCTTTCAACCTGGCGAGATGCCTGATAGAAGCAAACTTCTAAAGACTGCCACTGAAACAGGTGTGGGGCTGTGGTGCAATCTTGTCTTTCAAGGTCACTGCAGTCATAAAATAACCACAAGGGAGAATGCTGAAGCCACTAAGGCCTCTCCAAAGGTCTCCACCCTTTATGCATTCTGCTAGGACCTCGCTCATTATCTCTTTCCACACAGGCTTTCTCATTTTCCAAGTTGCTTTCACAAAGGAATTGAAATCATTACTCTTCTTTGGCTTGAAGAACCATTTTTTTCATTTCTGCCTTCCTTTTTCTTCCTTTCCTTCCTTTTTTGCTTTCTTCCTTCCTTCCTTTCCTTTCCTTTCTTTTCTTTTTACTTACAGTTTTAAATAAGGTTTCCTTACTATTATTTAAAATAATATGAAACTATTTGGACTATGTTATTAAGGCAAAGAATTTAAAAAGGAAACTTTATCACCTTCTGGAATGAATACCCAAATGGCAGGGATCATTCATTCTTATCTCAACAGACATACACAAAGACTCATTGCCAGAGGCAGTAATGTCCCCCACACTTAGGAAATCCTTGCATTTATATCAACAATACATACGAATAATATCCTCTTATAAGTGAGCATATAGCATTTCTGTCTTTCTGCTTCTGGGTTACCTCACTCAGGATGAGCTTTTCTAGTTCCATTTGCCTGCAAATTTCATGATTTCCGTGCTTTTAATAGCTGAGTAGTATTCCATTGTGTAAATGTGCCACAATTTCTGTATCCCTTCCCTCATTGAGGGACATCTAGGTTGTTTCCAGGTTCTGGCTATTACTAACAAAGCTTCGAAGATAGTTGAACAAATGTCCTGGTTGAATGGTGGAGCATCTTTCAGGTATATGCCCAGGAATCGTAGAGCTGAATCTTGAGATAGAGCTATTCTCAATTTTCTGAGAAAGTGCCAAATTGATTTGCAAAGTGGTTGTACCAGTATACATTGCCACCATCAATGGAGGAGGGTTCCCCTTTCTCCACATCCTCTCCAGCATGTGTTGTCACTTGAGTTTTTGATCTTAGACATTCTCAGGGTTGTTTTGATTTGCATTTCCCTCATGACTAAGGGTGTTGAGCATTTCTTTTAGTGTTTCTCCTATATCTGATATTCCTCTATTGAGAAATCTTTGTTTAAACCTGTACCCCATTTTTAATTGGATTATTTGTTTTAGTGATGTCTAATTTCTTGAGTTCTTTATTTATTCTGGATATTAGCCCTCTCTCAGATGTAGAGTTGATGAAGATCTTTTCCCAGTCTGTAGGCTGTCATTTTGTTCTGTTGATAGTATCCTTTGCTTTACAGAAGCTTTTAAATTTCACGAGGTCCCATTTATTAATTTTGGATCTTAGAGTCTGAGCTGTTGGTGTTCTATTCAGGAACTTGTCTCCTGTGTGAGGCTCTTCTCCACCTTTTCCTCCAACAGATTTAGTGTATCTGGTTTTATGTTGAGGTCTTTGATCCACTTGGACTTTAATTTTGTGCAGGGTAATAGATATGGTTCTATTTGTGTTTTTCTACATGTAGACTTCCAGTTAGAACAACACCTCAACATTTGTTGAGGATGCTATGTTTTTTCCATTGTATGTTTTTGGCATTGGAGTTACTCTAGAAAGGATGCTTAAATCTCATTCAGAATGTTAAACAGTATAGCCAACAGAAGCAGTGGAAGAGAGGAATAGGATGGGAGCTTATTATAGAGGACTGTCCGAAAGGCTACACCAAACAGGAGATCCAAGCAGATTCTGAGACTCATACCCATACTTTGGGCAGAGTGCAGGGAGTCTTATGGAAGAAGTGGGGGATAGAAGGACACTTCCCAGGACAGGAGTCTTACAAGGAGACTAACAAAGCTGAAAAATATAATCCAGGGGGTCCTACAGAGCCTGATGCACCAACCAACGACTATGCATGGAGAGGACCTATACCCCCTACTCAGATGTAGGTGATAGGCAGCGCAGTCTCCATGTGGGTCTGGTAGTAAGAGAATCTAGGCAGTCCTGATGAGACTTAATAAGCTAGGGGCAGAGGATGAGAACTCCCTCTTTTAATGGACTAGGACAAGGTGATGAGGGGTAAGACTAGGAGGAGTTGAGGGAGGGGACTAAATTTGGGATATAAAATGAATAAATTGTAGTAATAATAATAATAATAATAATAATAATAATAATAAAATAGACCAGCAATACAGTCAGTTTTCACCAGGCATTGTTTTCACAGAGACCTAACAATATATTGTACACTGAACTTTTCGAAATTTCCCTAACTTATATGTTTGTGTTCACTCATCATTGATAAAAAGTATTTTTGTTGTTATTTTGCTTGCCTTTAATTTATCTGTGATGGCGGTCTCATTATGTTGTTGACTGATCTTGGACTCATAAATGCAATAGATCTTCCACCTCCATCTCCCAAGTAACATGACAAACACGTGTCACTCTACCTAGGCCTAAAAGGATTTTTTCCTACTGAGTTTTTACTAGAAAAATTCATAAATGCAAGAAACATCAAGGATTATGTCATAATCAAGAACACAGACCACTTGTACTACTCATTACATTCAAACTGTGGTTGCTTCTCTATTAAGCTGGACAGTTTTTATGACACTATGAAGCCTAACCTGCATGTGTGTTTCTTTGACAGTGTTGTCCTGTCTCATGATGAGAGAAATCTTAACACACATCAAATGTCTCAGTGCAGATCATACCTTTCAGCTTAATTCTAATTTGAACTGAAGTTTTGAATTTGTGCAATTTACTAAATGGCAATTTGCCTTGGAATAAGCTCATGAACACACCACAAGCAGATAGACTGAATCAGTCTCTGACCTTTTAAAGGGTAAATGTCTAGCTTCTAAGGCAAAAAGGCAGTCATAGAAACAAAAGCTATATCCATCTTAAAACATATTATTATGGTTATTATCACACTGTGATTGTAGAGCACTTACCGTTCATAGAGCATTGATATAGCCATTATATCATTTGATAATCACACCAATCCTGTCAGAGAGATGTTCATTCATATAGGCAATTGTCAGAGACAGAGTTTCAGGCATAGAAATGGTGTACTGTCAATTGGTATGCATAAAAATCATGCCCTTTCGCAATACAAAAGAAAAAAAGAATGGAGACTATTTGAAGAACTCGGAATTTAGCCATCTGCGATCTTTATCTTTAATGTTGACTGGTATGTACAGTTCAGTCTTCAGAAAAAGTAAAGCTTCAGGTTGCTTAGTGAAACTGGCATGATGGAAATGGAGATGGCCATGCTCAACAATGAGCTAACATTGACGATATTATCTGTCACATCAATGTGCAATGTGACATAAGAACATGAAACACACTGAGGAATTTGCTTCAATTTCATTACTATTTCCAGATAAATTTGGAAAACCCAGATCGGCCTTTCCAGTGAGGCTTCATGGCACATGTGTGCAGCCCTAGCTACTTGAAAACATGACGCATATGTGTTATTTGTACCCAGTAGCTTGAGATTATCCTTGATAAGAGACTAAGATGATGTCTGAAAACAAAAGATGAAGTAGAACAACAGAAAAGGAAACCTGCCTCCTCAAACAAGTCATTTAGTTATTATGTCATGACTCTTCTATTTGTCAACAGCCAGCCCTTCCAATATTGTTGAAAATAGTAAGCTACTGAATAGTAGCTGTAATAAATCTCAAAACTGCAATATTCTGCAGTATTTGTAAGGAATTCTTCCTAAGATCTAAAGGCAGCCATATTCTTCAGTCTCTGTGTAGTGTAAGGACAAATACCAATTAGCGAGAACACAGGGCTACTTTCTGATTCCCTTCTTGCTGCATTGTTTTAAAGGAGGAAAAAGTTAAAATGGAGGTTATGGCACATCTATGTAGTGAGTCTTAAAAAGCAAGGGATGGGAAGTTTGAAGCATTATTAGCAGTTTTACATTTTACGTTCTCTTAAATATATTTTTAAGGGTACTAAATATCCTATATTGCAAAGGCTACTTCTATGGGGAGAAAACATTCATTAAGCCAGTCTTAGTCTTGAAAAATAGCTGCTAGAGCTGCTAAGTGAATTGTGTTTATGTGAAAAGCTGTACCCTAGGAAGCAGGTAATTGCTACTTTTATATATTTGCATTGCCGTTGCTCAGGTCTGATTTTTCTGGTTTGAAAAGAAAAACAAGTTTAAATAATGCAGTTCTTATTAGCATCTGAATACGGACCTAATTGTACCCTTTTGACTCTGAGTGGTAATTGGGAATGTATTCTGTTACTACATTGAGGAACATGCAACTTGTGCAATTATAACAAAAACCTTTCATTTTGAAAACTCCAACCTTCTCCCATTGTCTCTGAGCAGAACAAATAGCTGTCACTCTGTACATTTTTCTGAGAAGATCTCTTATAAGGATATGCAAAGAACAGTATAAACATGTATCCCAGTTCATCGGATTATAGTAGAATGGCTCAGTATCTTGTAGCACTCTGTAATACCAGGCATAGTCAGGGCTCCTCAAAGCCAAAACTTAGAAAACTTAAAAACAAAAGTCAAATGGTTGTTTGGCCCCAAGTTGTCCCTAAGATAACCTCTGGGTTTATTTTGTGCTAGATCCAAATTCCTTTTGAATTGAACACACCATAGCCTGAAAGTTTTAGAAGTTCCTCAGAAATCTTTTTGATGATTTCTCTGAGATTAAAAAACAACAGCAAAAAAAAAAAATAATCCCCAAACACTGCATATTTCTCCTTCATACAAACTTGGTATGAACACCTAACCTATCTTGGTTAAAAAAAACATGTTAGACGTCAATGAAATTTTAATTTGCTTTATAGTTATAAACATTCATTTTTTAAAAAAATACTGAGCTCAGCCTGTTAAGGCAAAAATTCTCTTGAATAAGCAGGTTTTATTTTTATTTTTTTGTCTTTTGCCTAATACAAGTTTGGCTAATTGTATTTATTTGGTTGGGTTTTCATCCAGAATGACTAATAAAATTGCCATATCATGAGCTGTGTATATATATACATATAAACACACACACACATACATACATACATACATACATATATATATATATATGTCTGTGTATGCACATACAAACATATATGTGAATTTCAAAATATTCTTGTCATGCTACATTTTTAACTCTTGTAGCTAGTTTTCAATATATTTGTTCTATGTTATACTGACATCTATGGACTCCGCAAGAGAAATTCAGTTTTTTAGCACAATTGTTTTAGCTCTTTAGAAGCAACTTAAAATGTGAATAAGAGTCTTCTGATCTCTTGTGTATGAGCCATGGCTGATCTTTGAACTTCATCATTTAGAAAAAAAATCAGTATGGAACTTATTTCCTTACCTACAAAGCAAATGAGCAACCTCCACAGGCAAAGAATTAGTGTCTCCTTTCTTTTTATTAAATTCTTTATTAATTACACTTTATTCACCTTATATACCCCTGTAGTTCCCTCCCTCTTCCCATCCCAATCCCTCCCTTCCTCCCCCCTCTACACTCCTGTCCCTCCCCAAGACCACCGATAGGGGAGGGCCTCCTTTCCTTCCCTCCAATCCCAGTCCATCAGGTCTCATCAGGAGTGGCTGCATTGTCTTCCTCTGTGGCCCGGCAAGTTTGTTCCCCGCTCAGGGGGAAGTGATCAAAAAGCAGGCCAATCAGTTCATGTCAGAGACAGTCCCTGTTCCCATTACTATGGAACCCACTTGGACACTGAGCTGCCATGGGCCACACCTGTGCAGGTGTTCTAGGCTACCTCCATGCATGGTAGCTAGTTGGACCATCAGTCTTAGGAAAAACCCCTGTGCTCAGACCACGTGGTTCTATTGCTCTCCTTGTGGAGTTCCTGTCCTCTCCAGATCCCACTATTTCCCACTCCCCTCATAAGATTCCTTGCACTCTGCCCAAGTGTTGGCCATCAGACTCAGCATCTGCTTTGATAGCCTGCAGGGTAGAGCCCTTCCGAGGCCCTCCGTGGCAGGCTCCTGACCCGTTCCCTGCCCTCTCTTTCTTCCGATGTCCATCCCCTTTGCCCTTCTGGATAGGGATCTATTTGCATTTTTCTACATGTAGACATCCAGTTGGAAGAACACCATTTGTTGAAGCTGCTCTCTCTTTTCCATTGAATGGTTTTGGCATCTTTGTCAAAAATCAGCTGTCCATAAGTGTGTGGATTTATTTCAGAGTTTTCTGTTTGATTCCATTGATTCACCAGTGTGTTTCTTGAAGTCCTTGCTAGAGCAATAAAACAATTAAAGGAGATCAAGGGGATACAAATTGGAAAGGAAGAAGTCAAAGTATCACTATTTGCAGATGATATGATAGTATACCTGTGTGACCCCAAAAATTCTACCAGGAAATTCCTACAGCTGATTAACAACTTCAGCAAAGTGGCTGGATACAAAATTAATTCAAAAAAATAAGGAGCCTTCCTGTATACAAAAGACAAAAGGACTGAGAAAAATTGGCAAGAAAACACCCTTCACAATAGCCACAAGGTCATAAAGTACCTTGGTGTGAACCAAACCAAGCAAGTCAAAGACTTGTATGAAAAAAAAATCTCCAGGCTCTAAAGAAAGAATTAGAAGATATCAGACGATGTAAAGATCTCCCATGCTCATGGCTTTGCAGGATTAATATAGTAAAGATGGCCATCTTACCAAAAGCAATCTACAGATTCAATGCAATTCCCATCAAATTACCAACACAATTCTTTACAGACCTTGAAATAAAAATTCTCAACTTCATATGGAACAACAAGAAACCCAGAATTGCTAAAACAATCCTCTACAGTAAAAGATCTTCTGGAGGTATCTCCATCCCTGTTCTCAAGCTGAACTATAATAGAGCAACAATACTAAAAACTGCATGGTACTGGCATAGAATTAATGTCTCCTTATCAAAATGTGTTCTTTGTTTGTGAGCATGCTAGCACACACATTTTTAGTATTCTGTCATAATTATCTCTAATTTTAACTGTCATGTGATTACTGTACTTAACACTAGGGATGCAAAAAGTAATAAATTTTACCCTAAACTTAACCCTCAAAGAACTCATAGTCAAATTTAGGAGAAATAAATAAAATATGGAATGGACAATAAAGTACATTTAGTTTCATGATAGGGTGTTTTTGTCAAAATAAGTTAAACGTTTTTGTTTTTTTTTAAGAAATCTCAAGATTTCAGTGTCTTCAGACAATAAACTTTATTTTGTTCATTGAAGTTATTGTCCAGTGTAGCAAAGAATTAATCAGAGGATACTCTATTTATTCCAGTCAGTTAGGGATTTGAATTCCTTCTACCTTAGAATTTCATTAATTTCAACACATGGGAGTCTCAGATCATCATAAAGAGGAAAAAAAGGCATTTTGCAGGAACCACACCTACTTCTACGTTCCTCATTCAAGAAGAGACACAACAGTTGTGCTCATATACTGCAGAGAACAAGTCACAGATATGTGCTTATGGAAAGCAACTTGAAGACATAACTCAGCTGTGACATGCTAAACAATTATTAATAAATAGATATAACAACTGATCACTAGGTGACATGTTGACTATAGATAAAAAGAAAGCCAAAAAATAAAACTTAAAATTCATTTCAAATGTAGCATTTTTTACGTTAGAATTGTGACTATTAAAAAATTAGAACGATAGAGGATCAGTAGCTAGCAAATGCATAATCAGAGTGAATACAATAAGTGAGTAGATGTGTGCATTCATGTTTGTGTGTGCATGCATGTGCATTTATATGTGTGATCATCCTTACGGGCATTCTTGCATGCATATGTGCGTACATGTGTGGGTGGTTGTGTGTTTGTAAAATACATGATTTAAGGTAGTCTAGACTAGCCTCTCACTTGCTATGTAACTAAAGCTGGCCTGTAATCCATGTTTCCACCTAGGATTACAGGAGTATACCAATACACTTAGCTCATAATTTTATTTCAGCTATAGAATTCACTATTGAGAAAAAAGTATGACCTAGTTGATTTTTTATAGTTCAGTAAAGATAATTAGGATAAACAGTATGAACTAAAATACGAAAATACTCATTCTTTTGAAATCTTATTTCTTGCTGGAATAGTATGCTAGTTGGTTTTTTAGTCTCAATACCTGAGACAAATTATTTCAAAGGAGAAAGGATTTATCTTTGGCTCATAGTTTCAGAGGTCTCAGTCTATATGTTTGGCTGCCTGCATTGTTTCTTTGTCACAGTAAAGCATAATTTTACGGCACAATGACAGAGAAGAACATTTTTTCAGCTGATAGTAACCTGGAAAAAGAAAGTAATATAAGAGGGAACCTATAACAATGAATATTTTCCCTTTCATCTCTGGGTTGTCCGTTGTTATAATATGTCTCCTATTAGGATGCCCCACTAATTTATTGTAAACCTTTACCTGTTTCTACTTTGTATTACCCTAGTCTTGAAGACATACTCTCTCTGGGTTGTTTCTAAAATTTCTGACTGTCACTTGGATTCTAAATTAATACCCACTGTTTGTAGACCATGTTAAAACAAACTTAC
This sequence comes from Pachyuromys duprasi, assembly GCA_028658305.1. Classification (NCBI taxonomy): domain Eukaryota; kingdom Metazoa; phylum Chordata; class Mammalia; order Rodentia; family Muridae; genus Pachyuromys; species Pachyuromys duprasi. The sequence goes on from CM053742.1 coordinate 49,947,616, forward strand.
TGTCCTCCTTACACAAAAGGAGGAAAAGTTTCCATAACACAAAATCTACTTGAAGCAAGGAGACAAAGTAGGCAACCTCATTGAAAGTAACAAATTAAACAGTGGAATTTATGGAAAGCAAGTTTTAAACTGGCAGAAATCCAAATCAAGGTTTGTTGGGGATGAATTGGAAAATGATCTAAATGTTGCCATGATGAGTTGTGTTATCCACCTTTTGCCATTGTTTTATTTCCTGGCATAACTGCCCTCTACTAAGTTAGTTTTTCTCTCTGGACAAAATCATAAATGTTCATGGCTTCCTTTATTTTAGTTCTATTAAACAAGATTATTCCCCTTAACTTGATATTCATAGTTTTAAAGGACTGTATTCTTGCTAAGCTTGGGCAAATATTTATTCTAGTATAACTATAGTGTAGTTAGTGAAATGAAGTTCTAGTTTTAGAAGGCCCTGGGTGAGAAGTATATACTTGTAGCATGTAAGGTAGACCTTTTTTATAAGCGTTACTAGAATCACACAATTTGAAAAGTTGGAGTAAAGTTCCCAGAAGAATACAAAGACATCATCAGCTGCAGGATCGATGAACTTGTGCTGTAATATAATTTTCAGAGTGCAAATATCTAGATTCAAATATTTATTGAGATACTCTTTATGGATTTGGAGTCAACTGTGACTACTTATTCTAGAGTATCACTTGCTGAAGGAAATTGATGCTATAAGAACAGTGATTCTCAACCTTCCTAATGTTCTGACTCTTCAATACAGTTCCTCATGTGGTGTTGACCCCAACCATAAAATTATTTTCTTTGCTAGTTCATAATTGTAATTTTGTCTCAGTAAATGAATCTTAATTTAAATTTTTTTAGAGATAGACCTTTGCCACAAGTCAAGAACCACTGTGTTAGAATCTTTGTCACCAAGTCATCTACAGTAAAGGTTGTGAGTAGAAGATGCAAAAGTGAAGAACATTATATGTAAAATAAACTGTTCTTGATAGGTATGTAATGTGAGTCAATCAAAAATGGTTAATGAATATGTTATGCCATTGCAGGTCTAGAAATGCAGTCATTGCTCAAAAAATGAAGAAATGCTTGAGTAAATTATCAGAGGTAAACATTCCTAATACAGGAGATGAGTCATAAATTTGGGGGTTAATAGTTGTCATGGTTTGAATGAAAACAGCCCTCACAGGCTAATAGAGAGTGTTGTGATTAGGAGGTGTGCCCTTGTTGGAGGAAATATGTCACGGGACATGTACTTTGAGTTTTAGAAGATCAAGAAGGCCTACCCACTCAGTGGCTCATTCTTTCTTCCTGCTGCCTGCTAATCCAGATGTAGAACTCTTGGCTCCATCTCCAGTAGCATGTCTGCCTGTGTACCTCCATGCTTCCTATCATGACCATAGTGGATTAAATTTCTGAATCTTGTAAGCCAGCTCCAATTAAGTGTTTTCCTTTATAAGAGTTGCCATGGTCATGGTGTATCTTCACAGCAATAAAAATCCTAAGACAGACATCAATAAAAAACAGAAAAATCTTTCACAACATTGCATTTATATATATAGCACTTATTTGGACATAATCTAGCTGAAAAGATGGCAATCTAGCACCAATTTCTGCGAACAAATGCAGAATCAGGAAGGCTCATATACAAAACAGTGTTAAATATGTCAACTTATGTAATGTATATCTAGTGCTTAATATAATGAGTGTATATACTCTGCCAAAGGTTCTATTATCGTAATTACAAAATGAATAGTGTATTTTGGGGTACTTTGTATGTTATTATAAAAATTAGCCCTATTTTGATAGATGTCAATACTTTAAAATAATATTCACTTCATTTTAAATAAATTTCTAAAATGTGACTAATGTTAACTTACAGAGGAAATTTAAGCATACTTAATACCTAATTCCAAAGTTTGTCATCTTACCATTATATATAAGCCTCATTTTTGTTGTTGGTAATATCTTTGGAAAGGCAAAGTAATATTTGATATATTTTTGTGATCATGGTGTGACTCTATGTAGATAAAATATAAATTGCTTATAAGATGGGAAATTTGATGGTCAAAGGGTTAAATGGTTATTTTTACAGTTCTTCACTGAATTGATGCTGGTCTCAAATCCGTACAAAATGTGATGTTCTAGTCAATGAACTGAAAATATTTTTTAATTGTGTTACTGTCCAAGTATATTCAAAATATCATGCTGTTCCCACTTTTGTCTACCGAAATAAAATTTTTACACATGAGTGAGAAGCATCAAAGCTGTTATAGAGCATAAAGTATCTGACTTAGTGTGGCGGAATGTTGACCTCTGGGCACATCATGGCCATTGATGTCTTCTCATCATTAATAAATATCTGCAGATGTGCACAATATTGGGCCCACTAAAGTACTTTGTGAAAGGGAGACCCACCACTCCTCAAGGGTATGTAAGTATATAGTGTTTGTTCTGGGGGGACATTTTCTTTTTTTCTTTTAATTTTTTTATTAATTACAATTTATTCAATTCGTATCCCAGCTGTAGCACCCTCCCTCATTCCTCCCAGCCCCACCCTTTCTCCCTCTTCACCTCCCATGGCTCTTCCCCAGTCCATCTCTAAGGGAGGTCCTCCTCCCCTTCCATCGGACCCTCTCCTATCAGGTCTCATTACCACTGGCTACATTGTCTTCCTCCGTGGCCTGGCAAGGCTGCTCCGCCTTCAGGGGGAGGTGATCAAAGAGCCAGCCATTGAGTTCATGTCAGAGACAGCCTCTGTTCCCATTACTAGGGAACCCACTTGGAGACTGAGCTTCCATGGGCTACAAACGTGCAGGGGTTGTAGGATATATCCGTACATGATCTTTGGTTGGATTATCAGTTTCAGAAAAGACCCCTGTGCTTAGATTTTTTGGTTCTGTTGCTCCTTGTGGAACTCCAGTACCATCCTGTCTTTCATTTCCCCCTTCTTTCATAAGAGTCCCTACACTCTGTCCAATGTTTGACTATAAGTCTCAGCATCTCCTTAAATACCCTGCTGGGTAGAGTCTTTCAGAGGCCCTCTGTGGTAGGCTCCTGTCCTGTTCCCTGTTTTCTTTCACTTCTAATGCCTATGCCATTTGCCTTTATGAATGAGTATTGAGCAAGTTCCCTAGGGTACGGAATCTTGCTTAGCTTCTTTAGGTGTACAGATTTTAAAATATTTATCCTATATTATAAATCTAATACCCACTTATAAGTGAGTGTATACCATGTGTGTCTTTCTGCTTCTGGGATACCTCATTCAGGATGATCTTTTCCAGTTCCCACCATTTGCCTGCAAATTTCATGATTCCCTTGTTTTCAATTGCTGAGCAGTATTCCATTGTGTAAATGTACCACACTTTTTGTATCCGTTCCTCAATTGAGGGGCATATTGATTGTTTCAGGTTCTGGCTATTATGAATAAAGCTGCTACAAACATGGTTGAGCAAATGACCTTGTTTTATACTTGAGCATATTTTGGATATATGCCTAGGAGTGGTATAGCTGGATCTTGAGGTAGCACTATTCCTAAATATCTGAGAAAGTGCCAGATTGATTTTCCAAAGTGGTTGTACAAGTTTGCATTCCCAACAGCAATGGAGGAGGGTTCCCCTTTCTCCACATTCTCTCCAGCATGTGTTATCACTTGAGTTTTTGATCTTAGCCATTCTGATGGGTGTAACGTGAAATCTCAGGGTCATTTTATTTTGCATTTCCCTGATAATGAAGGATGTTGAGCATTTCTTTAAGTGTTTCTCTGGCGTTCAATGTTCCTCTATTGATAAGTCTCTGTTTAGCTGTGTACCCCATTTTTAATTTGATTAGTTGATTGTTGCTGTTTAACTTCTTGAATTCTTTATAAGTTCTAGATATTAGCCCAGTGTCAGATATAGGGATGATAAGGATCCTTTCCTAGTCTGTAGGCAGTTTTGTTTTGACGACAGTGTCCTTTGCTTTACAGAAGCTTTTCCATTTCATAAGGTCTCATTACTTCATTGTTGATCTTAGAGCCTGTGCGGTTGTTGTTTTATTAAGTATATTGTCTCCTGTACCAATGAGTTCAAGGCATTGCCCTAATTTTTCTTCTAACAGGTTTAGTGTGTCTGCTTTTATGTTGAAGTCTTTGATCCACTTGGACTTTAGTTTTGTGCATGGTGATAAATATGGATCTATTTGCATTTTTCTACATGTAGATATCCACTTAGACAAACACCATTTATTGAAGATGCTATCTTTTTTCCATTGTATGGTTTTGGCATCTTTGTAAAAAATTGGGTGTCCATAAGTGTGTGGGCTTATTTCTTGTTCTTCTATTCTATGACATTGATCCACCAGCCTGTTTCTATGCCAGTACCATGCAGTTCTTATTACCGTTACTCTATAGTCCATCAGGGATGGAGATATTTCCAGAAGATCTCTTATTGTAGAGGACTGTTCTAGTGATTCTGTGTTTCTTGTTGTTCCATATGAAATTGAGAATTTTCTTTCAGGTTCTGTAAAGAATTGTGTTGGTGATTTGATGGGAATTGCATTGAATCTGTAGATTGCTTTTAGTGAGATGGCCATTTTTACTATGTTAATCCTGTCAAGCTATGAGCATGGGAGACCTTGGTAGGACATTTTCATTAGTGAGGTAACTGATCATCCATAACTTGTTATGTATATCACTCTTCATCCAACTCCTTGTAAGTAACTCGAGTTGAACTCACTGATTCACCATGCTATACTTAGACGTAATAAGTGTTTGGTCTGTTGTATGTTTCATATCTGAGATGTGTTCTTTTTTTTTTCACATCTACCCAGGAATAGTTCACACAAAACTACTGTTGTCATTGTGTCTGTTCATTCAGAAAGGTAGTTTTCTCTGTATTTTTTTCTTCCAAATTTGTATCATTTCTGTTGTCTTTCAGACACTTAGAAAAGATGAAAGAAAGTCTAGGTTGTCATTAATAATATGTATTACTCATCAATGACAACCAGAGATAACACTGAAGCCTCAGTGACAGTTATGTAACTATGAGACATAGTTGAGAAAATGAAAGGGAAAGGCTGGCTTTGTAGGTAGTCTTAAAGGTTTTGAAATTACTGATTTGGAATTGAGTTAAACCTTTTTGTGAAAATTAATTACAATTTGATGATGGAACTCTTTCGGTAGGGTGCTTGTACCAAGCCTTGGTTTAATCACCAACATCAAATAAAATCGGGCATAGTGTTGAAACTCTAAAATTGCAGCCTTCAGAAAGTATTTCCTAACATGACCTCCCCCCACATACACCAACACACAGAAACATATCAAGGCTCAGGGAGTTTCTGATGTCCCCACACTCCTGCATATATGGCCAGCAGTAACTGCACTTGGTGGGGCATCAAAAGCAAAAAGACATGAAATTGGAAGCATGTATTTTGAAATAGGCATGGGGTAGTTGGAATGGAGGTGATGGAGCATATATATTATTAGATTTCATCATATAATTATATGAAATTCTCATAAATGAAGTCACACTGTAAATTTCCTGGAGAAGCAATAAATGCACTAGATATGAGGACATCCCATTGACTGCATATTAATTGATACCAGGTCTCAGTCTCATATACCTGCAGAGTTAATGTAAACTTGTACAATCACTTTGGAAATCAATCAGAGTCTTTCTCAGACAATTAGGAATAGTGCTACCTCAAGAGCCAGCTATACCACTACTCTTTGTATAGCCACAAGATGCCCCACTATTCAATAAGAACATTTGCACAACTATGTTCATAGCAGCTTTATTTGTAATACCCAGAATCTCAAACAACCTAGATGTCCCTCAGTGGAGGAATGGATACAGAAAGTGTGGTATATTTACACAATGGAATACAACTCAACAATTATTTGCATACTTTTTATGCTTCACAATACATTCATTACACATGATGCTAGAAAAAAAAGAACATGTACACATTCTGGTGGAAATAGCTGGGAAACAATGCTTTATTATTACAGAATTATTGTCAAATTTTAATGAGATCATTTGCTTTGTGAATTTTAGGACAGTGATGACCCCATGGGGAGTCGAAGGACCCTCTTACAGGGTCACATATCTGATGTTTACACTGTAATTCATAATAACAGCAATTTTACAGTTACAAAGTAGCAAGAAAATAATTTTGTAGCTGGGAGTCACCACAACATGAGAAACTGTATTAAAGGGTCTCAGTATTAGGAAGGTTGAGAACCATAGCTTTAGGAGAAATCTCTAAAATTAACTGTGTCCAGATGTATTTCATTAGAGATTTTTTTCTTTCTGATGTCTATATTATATGTTAATAGCTAATAGAAATCTTTATACTTCCATAAAAAGTAACTTAAAATTGTGTGGAGAGGACCTAAGACCCAGGCTCAGATATATCCCATAGACCCAGTCTCCAACCTGGGTCTCTAGTAAGAGGAGCAGGGACTTTCTCTGGCATGAACTCAGTATCAGGCTCTCTGATCACCTCCCCGTGGGGAGTGCAACCTTGCCAGGTGGCAGAGGAAGAAAATGCAACCAGTTATGATGAGATCTGATAGGCTAGGGTCAAACAGAAGGGGAAGAGGACCTCCTCTATCAATGGACTAGGTGAGGGGTATAGAGGGAGAAGAGGAAAGAGGGTGAGATTGGGAGGAGACGAGGGAGCGGACCACAGCCGGGATACAAATTGAATAAATTGTAATAAAAAATAAAAAGAATTGCTGCCTTGGGAGCCTGGAGAGATGGCTAAGTGGTTAAAACGACTGACTACTCTTTCAGAGGACTTGGGTTCAATTTCCAGCACCCACTTGGCAGCTTACAACTTTCTGTTAATTCCATGATCTGACATAGACATACATAGACTCACGTAGACATACATTCAGGCAAAACACCAATGCACATGAAAGAAAAATTATTTAACAGATATTGAGGGAATGTCCATCCAATGATTGGCCCAACCTGAGACCCACCCCACAGTAGAGAGCCAGCCTCTGACACTATTAATGATGCTCTGCTATGCCTGCAGAGAGGAGACTAAAAATAATGTCTTCTGGGAGGCTCCACCCATCAGCAGATAGACACAGATGTTGGAACTTTAAGTCAAGCATGGGGTAGTGCTCCAGAGTCGTGTGTAATTGTTGGTGGAAAGATGGAAGGACATGGAGGGGACAGGGACCTTACAAGAAGAACAACAGACAACTAACCCAGTCCCATGGGGGCTTTCTGAGACTAAGGCATTAACTAAGGAGCATACATGAGCTGGACCTAGACTCTCTGCACATATGTAGCCAATAGGTAGCTTGGTCTTCATGTGGATCACCTGGAGAGCAGAGGGGCAGCTGTTTCTAACAAGGATGCTATTGCCTACTTTTGCATCACTTCCCCCTGGCAGGGTTGCCTTGCCTAGACTCAGTGAATCAGGATATGCACAGTCCTGATGTGACTTGATGTGCTGGGGAGGGTTGATGGGGGGGAGGAGCAGGAGGGGGACTCCCCTTTTCTGGAGGGAAAGGGAGAGGAGAAAGGGGAAGGAGGGGAAAGAGAGACAGGGAGGAGAGGAGGGAGGAGGCCCCCTTGGGATGTAAAGTAAATAAACTTAAATGAAATAAAATTTTTAAAAAAGAGTTGCTGTCCTGTGTTAACATAGCAATAAGTGTGCCACCAATAAATTGGCATCCATACTTGAGAGCCAAGCCACTGTCAGATACTTTTAGCAAATAGGAAACTTTCTTCCTTCATTCTTTCCTTCCTTTTCTTCCTTCCTTTACTTCCTTCCTTCCTCTTTTTTTTCTTTCTTCATTCTTCCTTCCTTTTCTTCCTTCCTTTCCTTCCTTCCTTCCTTCCTTCCTTCCTTCCTTCCTTCCTTCCTTCCTTCCTTCCTCTTTTTGAAACAAGGTTTCTCTATGTAGCCCTGACTATCCTGGAATTCTATGTAGACCAGGCTGACCTCACACTCATAGAGCTCTGTATGTCTCTGCTTTCCCCATGCATGGTTTAATGGTGTCATCTACTACATCTATCTAGCTCAGAAATTCTTAAATAAACTCTGAGAAAGCTTGATAAGCATGCTTTCATTATGAGAGAATATGGGCAAGAATAGTCTTTGAACTCTGCATTCACATAGCTATACTCTCCTGCTTCCTTATTTTGAGTTGAATAATTAGACTACTGGAGTCCTGGCAGAGACTCCTGTTTGCTCATTCATTCCGAAACATCTTTCCTATGTTTCAGTCTTCATGACATTAAACTTGACTTGCATTATTCTTGCCCCTACTAATTTTCAATGATTATATAAAAAAGTATTAATGGTCAGTGAAATCATTTATATTATTCAGATGAAATGTCTTTAACAACATCTATTACCCATTCTGTAATTACACTTTCCACATTGCATATTTAGGTGCAATTTAATATTGTTATCACATAAGTATGAATTACCTTTAATGTAATAAAAATTAAAAAATGACTAAGTCAGCCAGACACAAAGAAATGATTCCACTTACATTATTCACAAAAACGGGAAGTAGAATACTGGAATGTGAGGAGGAGGAAGTGGAAAGTTAATATTTAATGGGCACAGAGTTTTACCTTTGTAAAATGAAAAGCGTTCTAGAGATGGATTGTACAACAATGGATGTGTGGAAGATTGCTCAACTGTACATCTACAAATAGCTAAAATTAGTGAAGTATATTTTAACACAATTGTATTTCTTTCTCTTATCCTCTCTCTCCACTTTCCTCCCATTCAATCTACGTTCAAAATGCAATTACATGGTAAATATGAGCACATCTCTCACTAAAGCTGGAGGATAAGCTCGTCTTCTACAATGGCATGCAAGGCTTGTCACATACCCCTTTGTCTAACTTCACCTTCTCACACTGCCCTATTTTGAGCCTCTCTCAAGTCACATCAAATAGTTCTTACTTTTCTGAATATGATATTTCATTATTCTTGTCTCTGCCTAAAATGTCTTCTTAGAGTCCCTGGTCTGCCTGGTCAGCTAGGCCTTACTATCTGCTCTGGGGAGCATTTTGACTAAGCAGAACACTGACTCCATTGTCCACCCTGTCTATGTGCTTAAAGTATTCCATCACTACAGGTACCATGCCATACTGCAAAAGTTTGTTTATATGGCTGAATCCTTCAATAGGCTGAAAGGACGTGAAAGGCTCATTCTTGTTTGTTTAAAAGAAAAATGCTTAGAGCACAGTGCCAGCTAACTAGTGAATGGAGTTTTATGCCTGGATGTTAAGGAAATAAATGGATATATGAAAACCAAGACACAGATAATAGTTTCCACTATAACCATCAATAAAAGTCGTAAAGAAGCACTGCATTGTTGGGCATGTAGCATATACCTACACTTTAACACTGTGGAGACAGAAACAGGAGGATCATGAGTTCAAGGCCACCATGGGCTCCCAAACAAGAATCTGTTTCAAAAAAGGCAGACAAAAACAACAACAGATAAGTTCTGTGTTGTCATGTAGCACTTAGACTCATATTTAAGGATAAGAAAGACAAGAGGCAACTAGCCTCAAGTGCTTTAAAGGACCCCTTCTTCCTGCTCCTTTTAATATATAGAAGGGTCCATTTTTAACTCAGAGACCAGAGTGATAACTTTGACAAGGCTTGTCTGCAAAAGGACAGGAGGAGGGAGTATGGCACACCAGTGAGGAAAAGTGACACAGGAAAGTAAACTTGATAATGTTTTTCTTGTATTCAACTTGAGCTTTAGGGGGTATGTGTATGTAAATGTCATTTTACCATACTTTTAGGATATTGTGGATAAAGTAGATGTAACTACCCTTGCTTGCTGATAGGTTTAAAATTTATAACATTCTTTATATAGGAAACTTGTTTCTGAGTTGGGATTAAAAGCAAACATGTGAAACTTAGCGGAAATATAGAAATGCATAAAAGTGAATAATTTTGGTTGCAGAGAAAAGTAACTATGGCATTGTGTAGATGTACTATCATATGCATTATGATTAGATTATGCCATTCCTGTTCTGTAGTGCCCAAATGGCCCATTATTGTGACTGCACTAAATTCAATAATGAAGCAATTTAAATAAAGTTGAAAACTGCAACTTTCCATTTTAAGGTAGTCTCATAAAGGGTCCATCATTCAATACATTCTATGTTTTATCATGCAAGCTGCTTCTGACTTGCTTCAGAACACAAGCAGATTGTAAAAATGATGCACCTGTCTCAAGTGCATAAGTAACATGTCAGACTATGAAAGTGACTCACTGTCTTAAAGTTAGTCATGAGGGTAAAGTACACTTTGAAATGCAGCAGTCCTCTCTAGGACCCAAATGCATCTAAACCACCGTATAATACAAATGGTTATTTCTGGCTATTCCACTTTCTACATCCAAATGTTTGTGACATATTGTTCTGCAGTTGAAGGTTAGAAGGCAGTGTGCAGGACTTTAGAGGAAACGGTTCATTTGCAGACACTCCACAGAAAATCTGATGAAAGATGCTTTCTTTTTAAAAAAATGTATAGAAAGGATTCTAAAATTGCTTTTAAGAATCACCTGTTTTCCTGTTAGAAAAAACAATTGTGGATATCTGTCAAATATTAATGACAGTCTGTCAATCACACAACAATGCCACCCCTCTCTGTTTTCAGAAGCTTATTTTCCTATTGTAAAATTAGCTTTTAACTATTTCCAAAGCAACAGAACTATATTGCTGCTATGTGTGACTGAAATGGGTGACAGGTTGTTTGGATTGTAATTCCAAGGCCCCAGTTATTACCTCCCAGCTAACGCATTCTCCTCATTCAATAGAATCTTGTGAGTGCATAATGTCAAACAAATGGTAGGGTACTAAACAAACAATGAGCTAATTCAGAAACCTGCAGTGTCTCAGGTTGTGCTATACTCTAAGTTGAAAACTTGAAATTCTTCTGAAAATCACATTGAGGTCCACACTGTGGCAGTTCTGTGATATAGAGGGATTATCTGGTTCATTTCTCTTATCTTTTCTAGGTACAAGGTAGCAAGCATGCTGAGAGTATTCGTTTTCCAAATATTTCAATGAATGAAACCGAAAGAAAGACTCACAATATTTTTGGACGTGAACTAAATTCAGCTATTAATATTAACGTCTTAATTATGTTTCACAAAAATTTAAAGGTTTCACTACATAAACATTAGCAATATATTTTTAAAATGTTACTCCACTGGTATCCTTGGCTATGCCAAATCAAGAGGATTATCAGGTCTGCTTTGTGACTTGGGGCAGGGGTGAATTCAAACACTCATTGTCTTAGTAATGATTTTATTGCTGTAAGGAGACAGCATGGCCATTTCAACTCGGAAAGCATTTAATTAGGACTGACCTACAGTTCAGAGGTTTATTCCATTGTCATCATTGCGGGAAGCATGGTGGCACACACATAGATACGGTCCTGGAGAAGGAACTGAGAGTTCTACATTGAGATCAGGAGGCAGCAGGCAGAGAGGTAAGTGACTGGGTCTAATTTGAGCATATGAGAGATCAAAACTTGCTTCCACAGTGACACACTTTCTCTAACCAGACCACATATACTCCATCAAGGCTATGCCTCCTAATAGTGCCACTCCCTATGAGCCTTTAGGAGCCATCTTTGTTCAAACCACCATACGCACATATTAGGATGATGGTAAAAAAGGGATAAAGGGCTGATGTGTTCAGAGGGCATGACAGAGATTCAGAGACTTGGGTCCTGCTTTTAAACATGGTCAAAATTTGTCTTCTCCATATATGCTTCTTTGCATCTCTGTATTTATCCTTTCATTCTTCATACTCCCTTCCAATTTCCAACAAAATGTACTTTCAGTCAAGGTCCATTCTCAAAATTCCCATCACAACTACAAGGTCTATGGTCATATTTAGTATGAGCAGCTTTACTAGTACAGCAAAAATCATAGCTTGTTTATATAATCAGACTATATTATAATTGAACAGAGAGACATTATTTCTTACAATAGCTATTTAATGGTAGGCATTTCTGCTTTCACAAAATGTTTCCACTGTCTTTTATTATTGTTATGCTGTTGCTACTGTTATTATTTTTGAGATACATCCTTATTATATAACTCAGGGCACCCTTGTACTTATTATACAGTGTAGGCTCACCTCAAACTTATAAATCCTTTTTCCTGGACTACATAGAGAGCTGCAGGCTAGTGTGAACTCTAGAATGAAGCTATCTCAAAATTAACAAAAGAGAAGGAGAAAATTATTGTAGTGACTATGAAATGAGTTGATACATAGGAAATATTATATTTGTCACAGTGTTCAGCACCCAGTAAGCATTAAATGTTAGATATTAAAATTATAATTCCAAATCAGAAGGACAAAGTATATTATAAAGACCAAATTCCACTTACCTCACCAATTATACTCATAGGATTTTGCATTTAAAATATACCTTAAAGAGCTGGGAAGGTAAATCAGCAAGTAAAGAGGTTTGCTGCCAAACCTTATAATCTGAGCATGAGTCCCTGGGATCTCTTCAATAAACAAACAAACAAATAAAATCAAACAAATGATATTTTAATGAAGACACTTACAGATGATCAATTTCTAATTTTTTTGTTATTTGCAGAATCTTGAAAATCTAACAAAATATGATGGAATCTCTCCAAGAAAAACTACACTCTAGTAAGTTGAATAATGGCTCCTCAAAAGATATAATCACAGCTTAATCCCCAGAAGCCATGAACATGATGTTATGATGTAACCGGAAAAAGAAAACCTTCGTGAATATCATAAATTCTGAATCTTAAAATGAGATGATCATCTTGGATTTTCCAGGTGGGTCCTAAATCAAATACCAAGGGTAGTAAACACGTAGTAAAAGCAGACACAGAGGAGGCAATAAAGGAAGAGGAAGAGATGGAATTTATAAAGGGACAGGTCAAGAAATGCTGACAGCCACCACAAGCTGCAAGACATAAGGAACTTATGCTCCTCTAGAGTCTCCTTAGGGACCTTGACTCCACTAGAACCTTGCTTTTGATTTTGGTGTCCAGTCCTGTGAGGAAAAAAAAAATGGTTTCTGCAAGTCACCAACTTTGTGGTCAATTTTCTTTTTTTAATAAATTGTTTTTTTATTTATTTATTTTACATCCTGGTAGTAGCCTCTTCCCTCTTCTCCTTCCATTCCCACCTCCCTCCCTGTTTCCCCTATCTCCACTCCTCTACTCCTCAGAGAAGAGGAGCCCCACCAACCTACCTACCCCAGGATTTCTAGTTATCTCTGGACTGAGCTCATCCTCTTTCTCTGTGGCCTGGTGAGTTAGCCCTGACAGGGGAAAGCAATCCAAAATCAGGCAATAGAGTCAGTGTCCCCATTCTCCTTAATTGGGAACCAATATAAGGACAGAGCTGCTCTTGGCTGCATCTGTGGACGGAGCCTAGTTACAGTCCATGCATGGTCTTTGGTTGGCACTTCAGTTTCCATAGGCTCTCTTGGACCCTGGTTCCTTAGCTCTGTTGGTTTTCTGTGGCACTCCTGCCCCATTCGGGTCCTACTATCCTTCCTTCCACTCTTCTACAAGACTCCCTTCACTCCACCCAATGTTTGGTTGTGGGTCTCTTCAACTGTTTCCATCGTGTGCTAGGTGGAGCCACTCAGAAGACACTTATGCTAGGCTTCCATCTGCAAACATAACAGAATACTGTTAATAGTGTTAGGGGTCGTTTTTTTCCCCGTGGGTGAGTGTCAGGTTGAGCCAATCCTTGGTTGGACATTCCCTCAATCTCTGCTTCATTTTTGTCCCTGCCCAACTTGCAGGGTAAATTTTGAGTTGAAGTCTTTTGTGGGTAGATTGGTATTCCTCTCACTTGTCTCATTAGGGGTAGCCTCTTCAGCCTCCATGGGCCCTATTAATAGGAGTCTCATCTAGAGTCACCCTCATATCTTCTCAGAAGCCTACCCTGCTGTAGGTCTCCAGCTTGTCACAGAGAAGTCCCTGCCCATGGTTTTTCTTCTCTGTAAGCCCTCTGTCTTCCTCTTTTTCCCTGTCCCTGCTCTCCCCAGATCTGATGTTGACCCTCATTTTTCAATAAACAGACAGAAGCCCAATAGACATCCTCCAAGATGTGGATTCTAACCAGCCTGGACCCCAGTCACAGAAACATGGCTTCAATACTCCCTTATCACTCAAGAATCTGTAACCAGACACTCACATGAACCCAAAGTTAGATTGTGACTTTGTGTAAGAAGGGCTGCTGGTTACAAACCAAAGTAAGTGCTGAGATGAAAAACAACTGGATCTCAGGTAATGCAGGTTTACTAGCTGAGCCTTGAAAGTCAAAGGATAGGGGAAAAATATTCTCTCTGCTGTCCAACAGCATGGGAGTCCTTCCTGCTTCTCAAAGATCCCTGTTTTTTCTCTACCCAAAGATTTATAAACTAGAGAACATAGTCAGTTTGAAAAGAATTTAAGGTATATTTAAAAATTACACAATAGTAGTGGGCACACCATAATTACAAGTGAATTAAGAGCTTGAAAACACACTGAAAATGATGGACTGTACAGAGCTCTTTCTCAGAAGAATAGCAGGAGGTGAGGTAACAACACCACTGTTGTAGAGACACCAAGAAAGCCCCTCTTCTGCCAACTTGGGAATCAGAAGATGTTATTATATGGGTCCTGGTTTGAGGTGAGTTGTGTTTCTTACAAAGATATGTTGAAGTCTTATATCCTAGTACCTATGATACGAATTCATTTAGAAGTAGGAGATTTTAAAACATCAACCTTACCTATATATCTTTGCTTTACTTCTTAGATGGTAAGACCGAAAACGAGAGAATACCATGTGCAGATGGGGACACCCAGAAGGTAGATGGTCATTTGATGATGCAGAGAAAGATTAGAGTTATGATGCCATAAGTCAAAGAATACCTGAGGCTACCAGAAGCTCAGAAAATCAAGGAATTCTCCTTTGGAAGCTTCAGTGCAAGTCTGGTCCTGACAGCAGCTTCAGTTTGAGCTTCCGGTTATTATTTTAAACAAGATATTCTGTGGTTTCTCTGTGGCATGCCTAGAAAATGAAGATAACAGTTTTTGTCTTTGCATAAGACATTTACTGAACAACTAATACACCGGCACTATGCTAGACTCTGAGGAAATTCCTAGATAAAATAGTCATTTTCTTCCTCCGAAACAGGATTCCATTTTCTGTGACAGGTTTATTAGTATCTATAGATACCAAACCACTGTCTTACCAACTACATTTCTATTTTATGAGTTCATTCTGTAGAGTATATTGATGCTCTAAAAGTCTGATTTTGCCTGGTATTTCTGATTATTTCACATTTATTCAGAAACGTCATTCACACATCTCATCCCCCTCTGAGGTGATCAAGATGGACAACTTTCATCTTTTCTTTCCTGTCCTTATGTTTCCTAGGGAATTAATTCATATTCTCAATAACACCTCTTCTGCTCAAAAATTATGTGGTCCACATACGCTTTATGAAACTTTGTGCAGAAACCACACCGTGGCACTGTTTCATTTCCAGAATTTAATAAAATGCACAGTTTATTGTACGTTACAATATGAAGCATTCACCTCATGGTTTATAGTGTGTGTATGTGTGAAGCACATGTAAAGCCAATTAAACGTCAATCTCAGGACTGGGAACATAGCTTAATGGTAAAACACTTGCCTAGAAAATGTGAGGCTCTGATTTTGATCTCCAGCCAAACACACACACACACACACACACACACCAACACACACACTGAACATATTTGTCCTTATTTCATACCCATATTTATGATTACTGAGAAATCTTTTTTGTGAGGCTTAGAGAATGGATCCAAGAGCCATGAATACGTTAGCTCTACCAGTGAGCTCTATTCCCAGACCAAAATCTCATTTTTATCATGTTCTGCCTTTTTGTCTCTTCCTACCTAATCTAAGGTACTTTGCTCTTTGATTCTTGTCACACTCTTGCCTTCATTAACATTCTAACTTAGCTTGGGAGATACTAACTAATAAAAATTATATTACCTTTAACTATGGCCCCTCAAATAGCAGATATATGTGTGTGCCACAATGTTCACTTTTTGTGTTTTGTTTTGTTGTATTGTACCAATATCACACTACATAGTATAGACTGATAATAGAATTTCTTCTGCATTACTGTATTTGAAGTTCTCCTGGCTCATTATCCCTGGAATTGCAGACATATATCGCTATCCTTAGCCAGCAGTTAGAGATGTCTCTGAGCTCAAAAACTCTTAATGCTAATAAGAATTTGGCTTGAGTGACTGACATGTAAGGGGTGAATCCTTTGGGGTAGAGAGAGTGAATCCTTTTATGTTCACTTCCTGTTTCCAACTGACATATGTTGAACATTCTTCTTTCCTTAATGTGTCACATATATTCTTTCATGTGGTTTAAAGCAACCCATGAAGAACCTATTGGCATTCTAATTGTAAATAGAAGGAAACAGAGTCAAACAATGGTAATAACTTGTCCAGGGTCAGAGAGTAGGAAGATGTCAAACTTAGAACTAATTTTAGAAGTTTCTCTGTTTTCAAGTTTGATAACCTTTCTTTAATACCAGACTGTTTTATTTGATTATTCTAGATGGAAAGAATACCTCCTATATGAAAGATTTATTCATAGTCTTACAGAATAATACAGACATACCTTAGCACTCCTTTATACTCAAAAGTCCATGCTAAAATCAACAGTGGTTTCATGTATCCACAGATAATGTAAAACCTTACTATCTTTTGTTTTCTCCTATGCATATATAACTATGGTAAAGTTTAGTTTATCAGTTAGGCATAATACTATGGTTTACATGTAAAGTGTCCCCCCATAGGCTCATATTTTCCATAACTGTTTCTTATCTGGTGCTACTGGTGGTATTGAGAGGGAAGGCTCTGGAGTCTTTGAGACTGTGGGCTGCCTAGAAGATGACACTATTGGTGGGGGTCAAGTGGAGATAGTAACAGAATTACTAAAAGGCTGTACTCAGTTTTGGTTCTGGCCTATGCTCTGATCTCTGCTTTCTAATTCACCCTCCCACATTTATGTATGGAACAACCCCAGGCACTGTGCCTTCTCCAATATGTAGGACTGTGCCCTTTGAACTGTGAGCCAAAATAGATATTTTCTCCTTTAAGTTACTTTTATCATGTGTTTGGCCAAAGCAATGAGAAAAGTCACTAATGCACTCTAAAGAAGATAAACAAGAAAGAGGACCTGGGGTAAGAGGATTAATCCTCACTTAGAAAGACAAATGGGATGGACATTGGATGTAGGAGAAAACAAGTAGCAGGACAAGAGCCTACCACAGAGGGCCTCTGAAAGACTCTACCTAGCAGTGTATCAAAGCAAATATTAAGACACATAACCAACCCTTTGGCAGAGTTCAGGGAATCATATGAAAGAAAGGGTAGTTAGTATGACCTGGAGAGGACAGGAACTCC
>CM053742.1:49965170-50059681 GCA_028658305.1 Pachyuromys duprasi
CTAGAGTTAGAAAGAAGGGGAGGAGGACCTCCCCTATCAGTGGACTTAGAAAGGGGCAAGGAAGAGATGAGGGAGGGATGGGAGGGGTAGGGAAGGAATGCAGGAGGGGGCTATGGCTGGCATACAAAGTACATAACCTGTGATTAATATAAAATAAAAATGTAAAAAAAAAAGAAATTAGCAATGACAAGGACAGTGGAGGCCTGTGATCTCAGCACTCAGGGACGCAGAGGCAGGCAGATCTCTGTGAATTCAAGGCCAGCCTGGTCTACAAAGCAAGTCAAGGACAGCCAAGGCTACATGGAGAAACCCTATCTCAGAAAAAAAGGAGGAATAAACATAAGAAAGAAAGGAAGGAAGGAAGAAATAATATTAATTACCTAAACTGAACAATTATAACAGTGTACAATAACAAAATATTTAACACCACTATTTATGCATTTGAGGGGCTCTGTTAAGCAAATTGGAGGCTACTTAAATACAAGTACAAAAGATATAACAACCAGCATTATTAAGTAACTTACAAATGGATAGTGTTCACAGCGTAGCTACAGCCTAGGTAAAGAGATGATTCATGTCCTGGGCAATAAGGAGAACAATGTGAGACATTCTTATGCTTTTCAAAATCATTCAACTTAAAGTTTTTACATTTGTTTTTATCATATAGGCTCTCATTCTGTGACCTACACTGATCTGGTACTCACTATATTGCCCACACTGACTTCAAACTTATAGCGATTCTATTGCCTTAGCCTCCCAAGCATTGGTCTTATAGTGTGAACAAGCTTGACAAATTTGTTTTTATTTATTGAAAATTACGTTGTTTTCTAACTCTGATTGCACTTGTAGAAATAAAGCCAAGGAGAAGAAAACCATGTATAAGGTGTGACTACTGCATAGCATGTCAATGTCTCCTAAGAACTTAAAACCTTTCTCATAAAAAAAAAAAAAAATCAGGTAGTCACTGCCTCACCTTCATGGCCAGACTGCCTGGATCCTCTTCCTCCTTGGCCTGGAAAGTCCTTCTCACCAGGGACAAATGATCAAAGAGTAGTCAACTAAGTTCATGATAGAGGCAGCTCTTGCTCTCTTCACACGGGGATCCACATGGAGACTAAGCTGCCTACATCTCTGAGCAGGGGGTCTAGGTCATCTCCATGAATGGTCCTCAGTTGGTACATCAGTCTCTCCAGGACCCCCTGGGCTCAGATTATTTAGCTTTGATGGTCTCCTTGTGGGGCTCCTGTCTCCTCCATGTCCCTCTATCCTCACCCATCCTCCCTTTTTTCCATAAGACTCCCTGCACTCTGCACAATGTTTTGATCCCCTGTTGGCTGGATCATTTCAGAGGACCTCTATAGCTGGCTCCAATCCTGTTTCCTCTCTTCCACCGCTTCTGGTGTCTATACTGTTTGCTATCTGATGAATGAGATTTAAGCATCCTCCCTAGGCTTCTTCCTTAGTGTTCAGATTCTTTGCATCTGTAGTTGGCTCTCCTATATTATATGTCTAATATCCACTTTTAAGTGAGTGTATACTGTGCCTCTTTTTCTGTTTCTGGATTACTCACTCAGAATGATCTTTTCTAGTTTCATCCACTGGCCTGCAAATTTCATGATTTTCTTGTCTTTAATATCTGAGTAGTATTCCATTTTGTAGATGTACCACAATTTCTATATCCCTTCTTCTGTTGAGGGACATCTAGGTTGTTTCCAGATTCTGGCTATTAGAAATAAAGCTTCTATGAACATAGTTGAGCAAATGTCCTTATTGAATGGTGGGGCACCTTTTAGGTATACTCCCAGAAGTGGTATAGCTGGAACTTGGGGTAGTGCTATACCCAATTCCCTGAGAAAGCACCAGATTGATTTCCAAAGTGGTTGTACAAGTTTGCACTCCCACCAGAGATGTAGGAGCGTTCCCCTTTCTCCACATCCTCTCCAGCCTGTTTTGTCACTTGAGTTTTGACCTTATCCATTCTGATAGGTAAAGGATGGAATATCAGAATGGTTTTGATTTGCATTTCCCTGAAGACTAAGGATGCTGAGCATTTCTTTAAGTGTTTCTCTGCCATTTGATAGTCCTCTGCTTTGTTCTGTATCCCATTTTTAATTGTATTATTTGGTTTGTTGGTGTCTAATTTCTTCAGTTCTTTATATATTCTGGCTATTAGCCCTCTTGTATAGCTATATCTGATACTTTCTTTTCATTCACAGCATTCCTAAGTATCTACACACTATGATCTCCAATGTTTAGATCATCTGTAAACTTTATGCTTTCCTTTTCTGTATGTACAGGCTCTTTATAAAGGAATACACAATTAGCTTCTCATATGTCACCAGAAACATGTTCTAATTATTCTCCTACATATTCTTGTTATACATACTTTGAAGGATATACTGTACATAGATATTTGTCATGAAAAACAAAAAGACACATGCCATTTCCCTCAAAGAACTCATTGTGAGAGATATGGATAGACAGGCTGTCCTAGTTTGGGATTATTGCTGTGATGAAAACACCATGACCAAAGAAACCTGGAGCAGAAAAAGATTTATTTGGCTTGTGCTTCAATGTCACAGTTTATTATTGAAGGATTTCAAGACAAGAATGTAAACAGGGCAGGAGCTGATGCAGAGAACATGGAGGACTGCTGCTTACTGGCTTGTTCCTCATGACTTGCTTTCTTAGAGAACTCAGGTCTACCAGCCCAGGTATGGGCAGCACTCACAATGGACTGGGCCCTCTCCCATCAGTCACTAATTAAGAATAGGCCTTACAATTGAATACTATGGATTCATATTCTCAATTTAGGTTATCTCTTCACAGATGACTTTTGCTGTGTCTTGTTGACATAAAACTGTGCAGCACACATGCCAGTACTATATAGTAGAATATGATTAGCTTTGTATCCCAAGTGTGGCTAGGATGCCATGAGAGCTATAGAGGAACATATAGACTACACTAGGAAGGTTGAAGAATGGCTTCACAAGGAGGTAATGGGTAAGCTGTCTGAAATTACAAGTAGTAATTGGAAAAGAAAGAGGGAGAGATGGAGAGATAGAACAAAGTATTGCCATGGCACTGCACATGAACACACTTAAAAGTACACTATGTTAATATAGCATGTGGTATTAGGTGAGCAGAAGAGTGAAATAATCTAGAAATAAGTTCTGTCAGTCAAGTTTGGGCTTTACCATAAAAGGAATATGGAGCACTACTGAACATTTACAAATTAACAGTGGTGGTGCAACTCAGACAATAATGCCCTTGAAGCATGGCATCTTGGCACACTCAATACTGTCAGTTAAAAGCAGTTCAACAAACTCTAGAAACCAAGCCTTACCATTTGAGCTCTTCTTTTTCTCCTCATTACCCTCAAAGTAAGTTATAGAAATCAGATTTCCTATCCTTCAAGAAGGGTCATGAAAAATAAAACTCCTCTTCATCAAAGAAAGCCACCAAAATTTCTTTTTCTCTCAATCTAAAAGATTTTGTTCATGTCATTTACATAAGCTTAATCTTAATTAAACAAAGAATAACAAGAGATATTTCTGAGACATTTGGGTCTTCAAAAACTGAGTATTCTGTGACATAAAATATTTTTTTTTGTTCTAGGGATCAAATGTTGGGATGTGTGCATAGTAAGCAACTACTCTACTACTGAGCTACATCACTGCCCCCCTGGTATCACATACAACCTTGATTTAATAACCTTGCCATGGTATTGAACATTTTTACTTACATAGTGGAAAGACCACATTTGTGCATTTATATAATGCATATTTCAATGATGTGACTGATGGGCTTGAGAATGAGATTGGAGAAAATCATAAAGTAGTGAAAGCCAGGGGTAATGAGAGCCTGAAAATGAAACACTGACACTGGGCATGAAATGATAAACTCGAGATATTTGTGTGACTGAAGTTAAGTGGTGAGAGAGAGGGCAGATATTTTTAGATCTGCTGTGATTTTGACATGGGTAATGAGGCAATTAGATTAATGGTGATATTATTCATGATGATAAAAGATGTAGGCAAAGGCATATGATAATGATCTAACTCATCTACTATCCCAGCAGAACATTTAATACATGGATCTTAAAAGAAATTTTGAAGATGGTATTGCTTTGGGGGTCATTAATCATCATGATGTCTCTTGTCAATTTTTGAGTCAATAAAATATCTTTGGATTATTGTTTGAAGATATATAGCTCAGTTGGTAGAGTGCTTATCATGAATGAAACTCTGGAGTTGATTACAGAGCATAAAACATGTGATGCTGCAGGACATTTAACCTCAGCCCTCAAGAGATATAAGCAGGAGGATCAGAAATTCAAGATCATGTTTGGTTACAAGGCAAGTTTGTGGCCAGGCTGGGATACATGATACCTGTCATATATTTATATCATGGGCATCTAAATTCTTGAGACAATAACTTTCAAATATCCTTGAAACATTCATACAGTGTGCCCTCCAATCCCAGTCTAACTACTCTTGACTGGGCAAAAGTAAATTATATCATTTGCAAATTGTGATAGATAGCACTGTTAAGGTTGTCCTCACAGGGCAATAAAAAAATCTAAGAAAAGCAAGGTTGGTACTTGTCAGTCTTGTTCCCTAGTTAAATATCACATATGCACCAAGGACAATGGCCCCCCTAAACCTCTTAAACAACCAGTTCCCATTGTTCTTGATGGTGTTTCAGTTCCTCAATGATTTGTTCTAACCTTATATAACTGAACTCAACTTTTAAAAATGTCTGCTACAATTAGGCCAGTCTAAGTTCTTGTAGTGCAAACAAACCAGAAAATTTTACTGTAGAGGTTTAATAATGTGAAATTTTTCCTCACTCATCATAAGCTGATAGCTACTTCACAAGTTAATGAGGTAAAGACAACTGAATTTTTGCAGCAAAATTTACTGTGGCAGAATTTGCAGCGATAAAGGCCTAAGGAAACCCCCCCCAAAAAAAACTCATCTTTGTTCATATTCAGTGAAGAAAGGATGGACTTCTATGCAGAAACGAGATTGGACAGAAAGTAATAATATCCTAGAGAAAAACTGAGAGAGAAACCCAGAAAGGACTGTCTATTCAGATTTTTCTTAGTCTTTTTACATAGCCACCTTTCTTTGTGAATATGGAGGAAAGGGGAGTCTTGCTTTGGGAAAGACTTCCTGGGATTCTCTTGGGAAAGAAGAGCTAAGCTTTTCATGATTTGCTTTGAGGAGAAAAAGAAGACAGGAAAACTGGAAGGCAAAAGGATTGAAGGAAAGGGATAGAAGAGAGGGTAAGATAAAGACTGAGACTTTGCTTCTGTAGATCCCCAGCACTCAGCACACATTGTGCTATCAGTTTCCAGGCCTCATCTTAGTCTGTGCACTTTGAGTGTTGTCCTCTGACCACCCTATTCATTCACAGACTCTGCTGGCCGCCTACTCTGTATCCTGACCACAGTCCAAATAGCTATTTCCAACTGCTTCCGTACTTTGGGGAACAGGGTCACAGTGCCCATGTACTCATAAATAACAATGAGTGTGAGAAGTACATATGTGGCAATCAAGAGAAATTATATGAAACGGAAGCAATTTACTTGTCTGAATTGTTTCAATGTACCCCCTGTGTAGTTATTTAAGCATTTTGTCTCACTCATTTCATCCAAGATTCTGGATACTGGGTCCAACTTGAGACTTAGTGGCACCATCACATGTTAAGTATTTAATAGTTCTTCAGTGTTTTTGTTTGGACTAAGGGCTAATATTCTTTAGAGTCCAGCATCATTTGTCTGGTGTGGCCAGGCTTGGTAACTATGAAGGTAGTGCAGGAGGAAAACCACTGAGAGTAAGATTAAATTTGGCCAAAACGCGTTTTAACAGAGATTAGCCCTTCTGCTGAGTAAACTGAGCCCCTGTAAACTGATCCTGCCTTCTTCCAAAGAGCTATGGAAATAAATCACCTTGTTGGTGAAACAAAGTTAGTCTTCCTTTGCAAGGGGATTTTAAGTGTCTCTGTGGTTTAGCTGTCTGCAAAAAATCTCTCTGTATTTAACATCTGCTCTGTCTTCAAATTACCCTCAGCGTTTTTTTGTGAGCAAGAAGACCTTATTTCACAAAATGTCCACCAAAGCCAAAGGGACATTAATTAGAAGCAGGAAAAGAGGGAACAGGGAGCTGGTCCTTGCAAAGGAAGTTAGTTTATTCCCTGGGAAAGAAGTGAAACGTGAGTTCACCGAATAGAACAGAATCCTTTAAAACTCCCAGTGGCTAGACTAGAAATGAGTAGAAGGGATAGATGGCATGGTAAAATGGGAGCAATAAAGTGGTCAGAAATTTCCTGTAACCTTAGGAGAGAAAGTGACAGGGTCATGACCACTTTAAAACACTTTGAAGAGGTTAAGAAAAGCTTTCTCTAGAAAGAGCTAGATAGTAAATATTTTAGACATTGTGAGGTACTTTTCTGAAATATCTGTCATGTTTTAGTGTTTGTTTCATCCAGACCTTTTTTTTAGATTTATTATTTATGCAGTATTCTGCCTGTATATGTGCCTGCATGACAGAAGAGGGCACCAGATCTCATTATAGATGAACCACTACGTAGTTGCTGGGACTTGAACTCGGAACCTTTGGAAAAAACAGCTAGAGTTGTTAACCTCTGAGCCATCTCTACAGCCCTTCATCCAGACTTTTAAAATATGAACTGAATTACACAATCTTGAATCGAGTTGCTCCAAAAAGCAGCCAGCTAGAAACTGTCAAGACAATAGGGATTGTTTAAATTTTGTTTCAATCTCAACTTCAAGAATAACTTATTGATCCTGAGCTGCCATGGGCTACATTTAGGTTATATCCAAGTGGGTTCCCTAGTAAGGGAAACAGAGACCATCTCTGACATAAACTTAGTGGCTGGCTCTTTGATCACCTCCCCCTGAGTGGGGAGCAGCCTTACCAGGCCACAGAGGAGGACATTGCAGCCACTCCTGATGAGACCTGATAAGCTAGGGTCAGATGGAAGGGGAGGAGGACCTCCCCTAACAGTGGACTTGGAGAGGGGCATGGGAGGGAAGGCAGAGTTAGGAGGGAATGAAGGAGGGGGTTACAGCTGGGATACAAAGCGAATAAAATGTAATTAATGTAAAAATTAAAATTTAATTTAAAAAATAATTTATTGATCAGCTATGGTCAAACAAGCAAAAGCGGCATTAGAAGTTGGAGAGGGGCATGGAGGAGATGAGGGAGTGGGAGTGGGATTCGGAGGGAATGAGGGAGGGGGACTACAGCTGGGATACAAAATGAACAAACTGTAATTAGTATAAAAATAATAATTTAATTTTAAAAAAGTCTAGACTTACTCTGGCCCTACCTGACATAGCCCAGCAGGGAGAACTAGCTAGAGACAGAACATGTTGAGTAAATCTACGGGTCTGTGTAAAAGCTACACAAAGTGGAGAGAGAGGGAATAAAAAACACTAGTGAGTGTGATTTAAACAGGACATTGTGCATCTGGTCAAATTCAAGCTGGAAAACTCTCCCAGGAGCATTGAGCACAGACCCAAGCACAGTCTGGAAGCTGAGGTCAAGGGGAGGCAAATGCTGTGGGTTTAATTTTTTTTTTTTAACCACAAAGGCAGAAAGCGTTCTGGGTTTTGTATTTTAATTACCAAGCATTGGAGGCAGAGCTATGGGAATAAGTGAGATCTCTGCAAAATGTAACTTACCTGCCTGGAATCCATCTAAAATACCTCATAAGGTAAACATTGCTGCACGTAAAGAAATTATGCCTGAGAAATTGTAGTCTGGGGACCCTGGGAGTTCTGGTGCAGAGGATGAAGAGGTTGGCAATGTGCCCTTTCCCCTTCCCCAATAAGAACCACTTTTCACTGGGAAGACAAAGCAGGCTAGGAAGGTAGAAGCAACATAGCATGGAAAAAGCACTTGATAATAAACTTTTGAGAAAGCTAAGGAGAGGCTTCCCCAGATGCTGACTGAAAAGACCTGAGGGCATCAAGTATTAAGCCAAGATCAACTTGCCAAGATACTAAGAACAATGCTTTCCCCCACCCAGCAATAGCACACGGCTAGGGGTTTTAAGACAGGATCAATTCTTGGAGCCTAACTGGGAGGGGAGTTAGGGGCAGCGTGGGTGGTAACCACACTAACCACAGGTGTCCTGAAAAATAGCCATTGAGTTCATTTTCTAAGGTGTTTTCTTAACTGTTGTTTGATCTGAAGCTCACACAAGACAGTATGATACCAAGACATGACAGTGATTTTTCTCAGTTTTTTTTTTCAGAAAAAAAAATGAGGCTTAGAAGAGTTAAGCTACTTGCTTAGGTCTGTACAGCTTATATAAGTAGCATTATCACAATCAAATCTCTGCTTCTTGCCCGTTCTCTGTCTCTGTCTCCCACTTCTCTCAGTTCAGTTTGTTTTGTTTTGTTTTGTTGAGGTAAGTTCTTGCTAATGCAGCCCAGAATAGCCCCCAAAGCCTATTCTCCTGCTTCTACCAACCTTGTTCTAGGATTATGGGTGTCCAGGACCACCCAGGCTTTAGTTTTAGTTTTAACTGATATCTTAATTGTACATATTTATGGGATATAATATGATTTTTTTACATGTGTTCACTGCGTGTAATAATCAAATAAGCTAAATACAGCCATCACCTCATACACATAACGTTTCTTTGTGGTAAGCACATTACGAAATCTAGAAATTTTGAAATATATAATGCCTTCCTGTTACTGACAGTTACCCTAATAAGCAATACAAGAACTCAAGGCAGTTTCTATCTACATGTAACTTTGTATGTGATAAACAACCTCTCCTTACTTTGCCAATAAAACACTGCTTTTCCACCAGTGCAGGAAATGACTGGCAAAGAAATACATGCTTGAAATAAGTGACCCAGTTGGGAGAAATACAAATGACCAAGTAAACTAAGGTGGTAAAGTTAGGGAAAATGAACAATTCAGAGAACTATGGGTGATAAGGGCTTTTCAATTGAAATGGTTCTGAATCCAGTGTCTGTGTTTCGAGGAAACAGAGACCTGAAATTTGCAAAAATGTTAGAGAAAACCCAAAAAAATGGAGTTAAGGCAACTTGGAGAAATCATCTAAGGCAGAAAGGATTCTAGAGGAATTGTGTTGCAACTCATGGTAAGAGTAGTTGGCTCAAATCTGATTTAAATTCAAAATAGGATTATAAGTTATCCAGTTGCAACAAAAAATAGTGCTATCATGAAACGATTCTCATACACCCCCAAACATTTACTTACTGTTTACTATATGCTACACATAACATGTTCCAGGTTTATTAGACACAGCAGCTAAGCACATATTGTCTGCACCCCAGGGCAATCTGCAGTAGAGCTGCCTATAAAAAAAATTGTCCCAAAGCAATGTGATAACTCATCTGCTAGAGATAGGAACTCAAAAGACAATGGAAATGGGAAGCAAGGTAGAGCTGTTCACCCAGCTCTGCCTCTCAAGACACCCTTACCTAATACCTGCACTACTCTTCTAGGAGGGAAGAAGCTATCATTGAAATGCTGGAAACATTATATAACAGGAAATATGACGCTTGGTGAAATCAAGCACATAACATGTGAAACATAAGTCATGGTTCTATTGTTCTGTAGGCAGGTAAAAATTGCTATTTTAAGTAATAAAATTAGAAAATAATGAACCTCGAAAAACTATGAACTCCATATGCCTCTCTCAAGCTGATCCAGTCTTTTGTAGAAGAGACTATAGAAGTAGAGGGTTATACCTGGTAAGATGGATGATGGGGTTGCTGGCAACCTGAGTTTCATCACCTGACAACCTGAAAGGTGGAAGAAAAGAACCTACTCCACCATATTGTTCTCTGCCTTCCATACACAGCCACAAACATAATATAAACACACATTAAAAAATAAAACTTGAGAGATGGGACATCATGCTTGTGAGAAATATTTGGTTGATTAATGCCACCTGGCTAAGAAATGACAAGAGTAGCTATTTGGAATGTTAGAGTCCACATTCATGCTCTCTGATCCATCAAATATGGAAAGAAAAGTTCATCCAAATAGAGGTGAAACCAATTGATCAAGACTACCCTAAGCTAACTTTTATCATGCCAGTAGTTGCTATGGAGGAAACTATAACAGGAACAAACACATGTACAGTCAAGATGGAATGAACATATAACAAGAATCTCAAGTACTTTGTTTTAGCCACTTACTGTCCATTATACAGAAATTATCTGGATTTACTCGAATTTTAACCAGGTAACTATTACTCTATTAAAATATAGCGGTACTGGGGCTAGAAAGATGGCTCTGTGCAAACACTGGCTGATCTTCTGGAAGAACAAGGTTCAATTCCCAGCACCCACAAGGCTTACAATTGTCTGTAACTATTGTTCCAAGGAATTCAACACCCTTTTCTGGCTTATATGGGTATTATGCATGCATATGCACAGACTTATATGCAAACACCCATGCACATCAAATAAATAAGTAAAATTAAATACATAAATATACTAGTACTGTTATTACTAATATAGTACTCTAATATTCCTGGAAATCTTTACAAGTCCTCAAATCACTACCTTCCATTCCAACATCCCTTCAAGATGCAAGCTCCATAAAGACATGGATTTTGTTGCTTTGTCCACCAAACATCTCAAATGCTCAGAACAATGTGGATGTTCAATAAATATTTGTCTAAAGAGTAAGTTAGTGAATTGAGACTTAAAATATTACATTGATTTATTTAATTTTACACAACCATTTGGGTATGTGGATCTTAATCTAGTTCTATATGATTGAAAATCCCTTTGCTTTCCATTTTATTGAGTTGTCCTCCTGAACCAACTATTCCCAGTTTCTTCATGGCATGAGTGTTAATATGCCAGAAATGCCTGTTAAACTCCAAACTTCTTCTCTTCAGTCAGGTCCTGGCAAAATACTGTAAAGCTTATGGAGATGAGTCCCAACATTTAGAAATGAAACTTGTACAGCTATTCCCACATTACCTTAAATTTCTTAGCTCAGTCATGAATTTCGTAACTTATAACTGGCATCTCCTTAAGAATTTTTAACACTTCTTTAGGAGTACAGATTTTAGTATTTTATCCTATATTGTATGTCTAATAAACACTTAAGGGTGAATATATACTATGTGTGTATTTCTGGGGTTACCTTACTCAAGATGATCTTTTCTAGTTCCTACCATTTGCCTGCAAATTTCATGATTTCCTTGTTTTTAATAGCTGAGTAGTATTCCAGGAAGAACCTAGGGAAGATTCTCAAATCCTCATTCATACGGGCAAATGTGATAGACATAAGACGCAGGAGAAGCCAGGGAACAGGACAGAAGCCTACCACAGATGGCCTCTGAAAGACTCTACTGATTGAGGTGTTGAAGCAGAAGCTGAGACTCATAGCTAAACTTTGGGCAGAGTGCAGGGAATCTTAAGAAAGGAGTGGAAAATAGAAAGACCTGGAGGGGACAGGATCTCCAAAAGGAAACCAACAGAACAACAACAAAATAAAACTGATCCCTGAGGGCCTTGAAGAGAATGATACCCCAACCAAGGACAATGTGTGGAGAGGACCTAAAACCCCTGCTCAGATGTAGCCCATAGACTCAGTCTCCAACTGGGGCCCCTAGAAAGGTGAGGAGAGGTTTTCTCTAGCATTAACTCAGTGACAGGCTCCCTGATCACCTCCCCCTGGGGGGTGCAACCTTGCCAGGCCACAGAGGAAGATAATGCAACCAGTCCTGATGAGACCTGATAGGATAATGTCAAATAGAAGGGGAGGAGAACCTCCCCTATCAGTGGGCTAGGAGAAGAAGAGGGAAGGAGGGTAGGATTGGGAGGAGATGAGGGAGGGGGCCACAGCCAGGATACAAATTGAATAAACTGTAATAAATGATAAGAAAAAAAGACCAATCTGCCTTTGTGCTACGTATGTGTAGGGGACTTAGGTATTGGTGGTTACTCCTGTACCAGAAACCTTTAAGAACTTTAGCATATGTGAAATGCACTTAACTCTATGTCACAAATATATTTTACTTTCATTTAAAAAAAAAAGAATTTTCAACACTTTGGTAAAACCATTCATTGTGTTAGATTTGAAACTACTCAATAGTTACAGTAAACTTTAAGGCAGTCTTGGTGACTCAGACTTTGAATGACAGAACTTAGAGGGTAAGGCAGACATGAATTTGGATGTAAGTGTGACCTCCATCAGATATTCCAGTCTAGCTTGTAGTATACAGCCAGATCCTGTTTCATGTAGAGAGAGAAAGACACAGAGAATATGAATAGATAAAATAGATAGACAGACAAACAGATAGATAGATAGATAGATAGATAGATAGATAGATAGATAGATAGATAGATAGATAGATAGATAGATAGAGCAAAGCACTTTGGACAGCTTATTGTGAACATTGTTACAAACAGTAGTATGAATACTTGTGTATACATGTCATTTTATCCTTGTCACTATACTCTCAAATAAGTGCTACTGGCATCCGTATTTGTTTTGTTTGCTTGCTTGAGACAAAGTCTGACTATGTAGTCTTGGAGAGGAGTCCAAACTCAGGTCCTAACACTTGTTCAGCAGGAGCTTTATCTACAGAGCCATATTTTAGAATTGAAGAAACGTAGCCAAAGTTACATAGATACTCAAAAGCATAACAAAGACAAAGGAAATGATCTCTCTGGGGTGCTGAACCAGCTACCAGCTCCGCTGACCAGGTCTCTAAGAGAAGAGTGAATGAGGTGAGACTTACAGCTAGCTCTTTGTCTGTGGAAGCTCCAGATCTAGTGCATCATCCCACCTCCTGGAATGCCTATGACAAATGAATGGAGGAGAGTTAAGGGACTTTTTGAAGAGACTTAAGTGTTGTTATGCCAGGCTTCATGACGGGACCTCATTTTACTTAATCCTCACAATAACCAGTTATGGCAGAGAATTTGCTGTGATTTCCTAGGTGAGGAAGTTGAAGTCCATTTACCTCCTCATTAAATTGTGGTTCTGTGTTGGATTCCAAGCTTGAGTGAATAGAGAGAGCCTCAATGTCCTTTCCATAAGAGATCACAATTCTAGCTTAGAAGTTAACTCTTTCTAGGATAGTTATTTACACTTTAACAATGGCCTTCCTGTGTGAATTTCACAGGACAGTGGTAGACCTAAAAGAAAGCTGATCTAAGCCCACAAAGTGGGCCTGTCTTAAATCACACAGGAGCTCCACTGACCTGCCTTTCCTAAAGTTCTAAAAGCAAGCCAGGGAAGAGAAATCTCCACTACAACCATAGCCATCTTGGCCTTCAACTGTGAGATCAAGTCTCACACAGTCTGGTAACTACAGAAACAAAATGTAGAATCAATCAAGAGTTTATTTGCAAAGAGTAATGTCAGAGGATGAACTTCCTGCTACCTCAGTGCATTTAACAGGCTCAGCTCTCTCACTTTCCTCTGACTCATTAATTCCAAAACCATCTCCCTCACAGCCCACCACCTCTTACAGTACAAGCTTTAATGTATGCTCTTCATACTCTATACATTTGTATTTACAAACAGACCGACTTTGAATTATAGTCAGCCTGGACTTTTGCAGAAATCCAAACTGCTGAAGGAGATATGGTATTTAGTTGAACTGAAGTGAAGCCTTGCATAAATCATAAAGAGGTGAAGCCAGGTTTGTCAAAAAGGACTCTAGGAGGTATTTGGGGAATAGTCTTGCAGGCAGTTTTATTTCCCTACATTTGGTTTACTTCCAAAATCCTGAGGCTCACAAGTACTCCAGGAGTAACTTGGCTCTCAAATGCTGAGCAGGTCTTGGCCTTGGAGTAGAGTTCTTGTGTTGTTTCCTGAATTCCCACAGTGCTGTTTTCCACACATGGATCAGGCTTTAAACTTCCTGTGTCTGGAGTGTGTGTGTGTGTGTGTGTTTCCCTGGGAAGGTTAGAAGGAGGAGGGAATGGCCAAAAACTGAGAGTTTGTAATTTCCTACATTTTGTGTGTGTGTCCTCTTTGGTTCCTTTCATTTTCACATAAAGCTTCTCTTTTCTGGTCAGCTAACATTTGCATGCTCAGAGCTGTGGTGCTCAGAAATCAATAGGAATATAAACTGTAGCAGGCTGCCCTAGTGAAGGCAGATTTTTGGCTTGTTTTTTTTTTTTTTTAAGAATTCAAAATATATTTCTTTACAGATGATAAGACAGTAATCAGAAGTGACTCCCCCCAAATTCTGATAAATAAATAAATAGATCTGAAAATTTCTTTCAAGTTCTTGGCAGAATTGTGTTGGAATTTTGCTGTGAATTGCATTGAATCTGTAGATTTCTTTTGATGGGATGGCCATTTTTACTAGATTAATCCTCCTGGTCTATGAGCATAGAGGAACATTCCATCATCTAATGTCTTCAATATATTTCTTCAATGTCTTAACTTTTTTTTAATACATCTGTAAGCTGTTTTCCACAGGTTTTGAGGAGAGAGGGACAGTACTTTGTGTAATGACATAAACGCTTAGGATTTATTGGTCTTC
Organism: Pachyuromys duprasi; assembly: GCA_028658305.1. Lineage (NCBI taxonomy): Eukaryota > Metazoa > Chordata > Mammalia > Rodentia > Muridae > Pachyuromys > Pachyuromys duprasi. The sequence goes on from CM053742.1 coordinate 49,979,714, forward strand.
ATGTACAGCTTGCTTTTGTTCTTGTTTCTAAATTTACTTAGGCAATTAGGGGAAGAGGTGTTCATGTCACATTCCCAGTTACCTTGTGGGTGAAAGAGAACGTTACTCAATGTAAAGCACTGTGGTTTTATGGTGTGTCTCTTAAGAATTGGGCAGGTATTAAAGAAGAGTCAATATACCTAATCCTCCTTTCTGCTTGACCAATAGGTCAGTCAAAATGTTAGATGTAGAACACAGACTTTCTTAGTTGATAAAATTTTTTAAATGAAATGTACTGTGACATGCATATAACTTTTTATTTCTCTTGAAAAGGTAAAGGTCCTGATGACATGGGCTTGTATGACCTCTGGTAGTGTTCCAGCTGCCCCTGTACATGACCCCTTTCTTCTATTCCTGGTAGTGTCTGTCATCCTATTGACTTTGAGGACACTTAAAGTTAAAACATTGTGCAATCATCACCACTATTTATTTTCAAACTCTTTCATTCTTCTAAGTGGAAACTCTTCCTCCAAAGCACTGTCTTCTCAACCACACTTTGTTCCCTACAAATTTATATCCTGTAGGTTCCTTATATAAGTAGAACCACATATGTGTTCTGTTGTGCCTGGTTAGTTTCATTTCATATCATATTTTCAAGGCAGATATTTATTTTCAATAGACTACTTTTATAGTACAGACTCTGTACACCAAAGTAGGAATTTCATTTTATGAAAAGATATCAAGCAAGGCCTATAGCATGGTATGATAAATCTTTAGTTCTCAGATGAAAAGGCCCCTGTGGGTTTTTTTTCCCAGATAGTAAGATGCTTTTTAATGTGTAGTACTTCAGTAATGCAGTGTCTTTACTCAGGTGTTTTACAGCTCATGCCTAATTCTCCTGGTATTCCCCAGAAGGCTTTCCATATTTTACAGGTAAATCTTGAAGACATATGGATACTGTGGTGATTAGTTAAATAAGTGTGGCACAGTTTGCTGTATAAACTCACTTTCTGCTCTTAATTTCCTAAGCTTTTACTGTAAATAACACTCATTGAGCACTTAGCATACCCTTGTTAGCTGTCTTTTTATGCATATATGCTGGAAGACTGGAGCCAAATGTCATACCTTTTTTTTTCAGTCCTATCCATAATAGCAGTTCAGTCAATGTTTGTTGATGTTGCCCTCTCCCTCCTTTTTAAGTAGAGCAGGCAATGCAGAGCTTTATAAATTGAAACTCAGTTTAAACAAACTGAAAGGTTTTCTGGGTAAAAACATAGAGGAAGTCTTACATGGCAGGAGAGGGGGAACACCTAAGACCTTAAGGTATTTGGTGGATGATCAATCCATACTCAGATAGCTAAACAGGACAGACATAGGAAGAGGGAGAAAACCGGCAACAGGACAGGAGCCTAAGACAGAGGGCCTCTGAAAGACTCTACCTAGCAGGGTATCAAAGCAGATGCTGAGATTCATAGCAAAACTTTGGGCAGAGTGCAGGGAATCTTATGAAAGAAGGGGGAGATAGAAAGACATGGAGGGGATAGGAGTTCCACAAGGAGAGCAACAGAACCAAAATATCTGGGCACAGAGATCTTCTCTGAGACTGAAACTCCAACCCAGGACCATGCATTGAGATAACTTAGAACTCCTATACAGATGTAGCCCATGGCAGCTCAGCCTTTAAGTTAGTTCCCTAGTAATGGGAAGAGGGACTGTGTCTGAAATGAACTCAGTGACTGGCTCTTCACCTCCCCCTAAGGGGGGAGCAGCCTTATCAAGCCACAGAGGAAGAAAATGCAGCTAGGGTCACATGGAAGCAGAGAAGGACCTCTCCTATCAGTGGACTTGGAGAGGGGCATGGGTGGAGATGAGGGAGGAAGGATGGGACTCTGAGGGAATGGGGGAGGGGGCTACAGTGGGGTTACAAGGTGAATAAACTGTAATTAATAAAAAATTTAAAAAATAAAGGATACTTGGAAGACCTCACAGAAAAGAGAATTACCTAAAAACCTGTTGTTTACCACAGGCTAAAACATAAAGGACTCTCAAACCACCTGATTCACCATCAAATTTTCATTTGGAGATTCACATCCAAGGTTCATACTTACAAGCTCCAATAGCTTCAGAAAAGGCATTTTAAAGTTGTTTTGGAAGGCAACTTCAAGATTATGAACAAGCATATCACACTGAATCCCCCAGACTTTTGTACTGCAATTTATTTTTCTGTGGTGACACAAGATTGGACAGTTACCTCTAAATAATGAAGTGAGTGAAAGGATTTTTAATGAGCTACAGACAATGTGGAGGTAAAGATAGTTTTCCTGATATGAAAGGACATCTCAGATACATCACTGAATAAACAAATTCATGGTGTGCTCTGAGTGCTGACCCCACTTGTAAGGGACCAAAAGAAGAAGTCACTCCTGGACTCACTATTGCTTTACTTTCCTCTTTCTAATGAATATTTTGCTTTTTTCCCCCCATGTTAACAGCATTTTTGGGTTAACAAGTTTTCTCTTACGGTAATGATCAGTAGGAATCCCTCAGGATTGTCATGTCGATTTTAGTTCTCCTGTCTTTGTTTCTAAATACAGAATAACCCGGCCTCACAAAGTAGATGTTTTTATGTTTTAAGCACTCAAAAAAAATGTTACTTTTCTCATGAAAAGTAACCTGTGTTCTTTCACACATAGAGTGAAACATACTCAGAATCCACAATCCCAGTCTCTGAATTGCAGCTACTAGCAGAACACAGTGCTGCAGCAAGCCACCCACCAGTTACCTTTCATATACCCACAGGGATGTTTGGAGACCCTAATTATCAAGAGACAATGTTTCTTTTGACTGTACCTTCTTCAGGTTGCCTTGACCCAATGTGCCTCTCAAAGCTCCCATTGGGTCTGCTTCAATTGGATGTCCCTCTTTCATGGCCATGAGTTCATTATAACAACTCTGAATTGATGGAGACCTTTATACTTATACTTGTTTCCAACTCCAAATATTTTCTAAGAAATTTAGATCTAGAGTGGATGGTGGTTTCCATGGAGAATCTTTCCTCATATTTGTTTCTCACTTTCACTTTGGTGATCCACAGCATGATTTCCTCCTTCAGCATGAGCACCACAGTAGCTTTGGGTCATGGTGAAACTGCAAAACTCCCTGAAAAAAATCTTGCCCACTCTGGTTATAACAGGAGTAATTTATTCTAACTTCAGGGAGTCAACTTCATACCCACTCTCAAAACTATAGGAAAAGATTTGTCTTTCCAAAATAAAGTTACAGAACCTACACACTCATCGGCATAAATGCTTAAAACAGATGAGCAAGAGGTCCAACTCTCAAACACAAACACATGCTACAGTCTCCACCATGTGTCTCACACAAGTGTGGAGTGATTTATAGAGTTTTTACATACATTTCATTTTATTTTCACATCTGTGCATTAAGAACATTGCAGATGTCTAACCACATTTAGTTACAGATAACAAAAGTAAGTCTGAGAAAGTAAAGTCCTTTAAAAGTCACACAGCCAGATAATATGTACCAGAGTTCGCAGTGAGTTCTTCCTTTGGTTCCATGGTCCTTGTTACTTTGCTCCCCCTTTACTGCTTCTTTGTGTGTTTATTTACCAAGATGTTAAATTGTAGATCCAACCCCCAACCACTGGTCCTAGGATGCTGTCGTACTCAACTCTCCGTGTACTTGAGCAATATCAATTTTTCACAGCCAGGAAATGTAAGCACCACATTGATACTTCATGTACTTCCCCTTTCTTGGTTTAATGAATTAAGAGGGAAAAATTACTTATTCCCGGAGAGTTGGAGAGTGCTTTAAATATAAAGTTATATCCCGGTTGGGGAACTGTCTTGAGACTGAGAAATCAAGCGTATAGTCTATCTATTCCCAGCAGAAGCTGAGGGAAAGAGAGTCCCTCAACAACAATAGTCCCTTGTTTAGTTTTATTAATTTTGAGGGCTGGTGGGATCAAAGGATCGAATTGGCGACCGAAGGGACCAATCATAGGCCAACAGCAGGCGTGACTGGCCAATGAAGAAATGCAAAAGACGGGTGGGTGGGACGTGTTCAGCGCCGGTTCTGGCAAGGCAAGCAAATTCCTTGGTATCCTAGTGGCCGGCCTCTAGACCCTCCTAGAGATTTGGGGCAAGAAACAGTAGAAAAAGGTGTCCGAAAACTGAAATTGGGGACAGGGTGATGGAAGAGGGGTGTCTTAAAGGCTTTGCCTTGGGTGGGCTGCCAGCTGGTGAAAGGAAACAGGAAAAAATGAAGGAGAGCTACTGGTTCCTGAATTGTGTGAAGCAGGCTTTAGGTCCGTGCTGGTTTTTTTTTTTTTTTTTCCTTCTGCATTTAGATTTCCCTTGCTTCCCCGATGAGATGGGGAGCTGAGCGGACTCTCCCTGACTCTGCTCCTCTGTCACCGTAGATTATTGAAGTATTTGAAACAACAACATAACAAACAAATAAACAAAATGCTTTCTTTCTCCCGCTTTAATTCCTGCACACTCTATCGGAACTACCGTCACCAAGTCGAGTCCGGCGCGTGGGAGGACTAGAACCAGAGTGCTTAGCTCTCTCCTGACTGCGGAAAGTAGCCAACTTAGCTGATCAATTGTTTGAAAGTTCCTTGCCCAAAGGCCGCCTCTCCTCCTGGGGTGCCGCTTTCTCCCCTTCGCCAGGGTCCCGAGGGCCTCCCTCCTGCCTCCCGCCTTGCTGGTCCCGCCCTCGACCCTGCCCATTTCATCTTTCACCCCCCCTTTTTCTGGGCGGTCCTAGCAGCTCACCGCCAGAAGAAAAGCCACCGGTACCTCCCCTTCTTCTACCTCCCATCCTTTGCTCAGGATCTGCCTTCCTCGCAGTCACGCCCCTTCCTTCCGAGGAGCTTTCTGGCTGCGTTCGCGGGTGGACCCCTGTATTACCGCTCCAAGTCCGTTTTCTTTCGTCTCTCCTCTTAGTTCTAATCGCCTTCCCCGACTACTACCACCTTCAGTCTATCTTGCCTCCTACCATACGCTGCTCTACCCTCCGGCCCGGTATCCTGCCTGCCCACTGCCAGCAAGGAGAGACCCGAGGGGGGCAGCGAGGTGGAGAGTAGCCGGGACCTGGGGCTTCGTCCCTACCCATCCCTGGCCTTTGGCCCCGGACCAAAGCCACTTGAGCCTGCAGAGAGAATCGACACCTCGTCTTCAGGGGTAGGAGAAGCGTTTTTACTTTTTGCGGGGAAGTGGGCCAGTAATCTGTGGTGCCCTTATTTGTGATTAGGTTATTGTATGTGCCTGTGGGGATTGCCAGTATGTTCTACTTTCTTTCCTGTTGGCCTTGAGCTTTCTGAGATGTGCAAGAAGTTTAAAACAGTTTAAAAGTATGGGAACCTCTTTCACTTCAAGGAGGAGATGCCAGAAGGGCTACCATTGCAAGGCGCTTCTTTATTTCCTTCCAGCGTTCTTGTAGGGCCTTAGTGAATTGATCACCTAAGGAACTAAAGACTTTAACTAAGTTAAGGACGCTGAGTCTACCTTTAGTCCTGCTTGAGGGTTTGTCCTTATCTCAGATAGCTAGAAGGCTTTCTCCTAAGTGCTTAGGCTTGGGCTGGGAGCTCACCCTCCCTGACCCCAGGGCTATGAATTCTTCAAGTTTTAAAATGTGGAAGTAATGTAACACACAACTACTCACTTTATGCACACGTGTGTTTGTGTGTGGTGGTAGTGGCTGTGAGGCTTTGGAGGTGGAGATTGCTGTTACTTGATTCATAAGGTCAGAAGATTTTAATAAATAGTTTTGCAACTTCACTCAGGTGTTTGTTTTAAAGTTTGAGCCGTGGCCATGTTACTTTTGTTCATCAACAGCAAGACTGTCTTCATAGACAGATGAAAATGAAGAGAAGGGAAAGAAGGAGGGAAAATGACAGATTTTCTAGACTGTGAACAGTCCCTGATGATTGCCACCAATAAATCATAATATGCTAATAATTTGCAGCAATGGACTCAATACAAATTAATGAAAGATGAAAGCGAAACATTTGAGAAAGACTTTTCAGTTATTGTCCCCTGCCTCTATGAACAGTAGTTGTGGGGAGACAATTTAAAACTTCTATGAGTATAACTTTTTGCCACTACTTAGAGAGAAATAATCACCATAATCTTTAGTGAAAAGGGCCTAAGGATATATCTAACTTATCTTGGGTTTGACCATGTGAAAAAATCTTTCTCAGGCTGGCATTGTGAAGCCTCCTCAGACCTTTCAGAACCCTCATTCAGTGATAGTCAGAAATGCCATTTTGGACATGGGGTAAATTTTCACCAATCTCCTACCTCTCTTCAATAGGGCAAGTGCTGCAAGCTTTTGAGACTGGTTGGGTTGAAAGACTTGTTACTCAGATGTCTCCAACCCATTGTTTGCTGTTTAGGGAATAAATAATTTACATACATTTTAAACTTATTTCTTTGGTTGAATTGTCAGAGAAGGGACAGGGCGGGTGACAGGAAGGTACAGAAGTTATGCTACAGTGCTACATGGTGTCGATTTTAAAGGCTATCATGTTTCAGATCAGCTGGGAGGAAAAAGCTGGCATGACCAAACTAAATTTTAAAACTGGCTGGGACATTTTAATAGCCAGGTGGTTGTAGAGTAGTTGCATCTATTTACAGAAGATAACTCAGGTCCCAGATATTCTGTATGGGGTTTCCTGGTGTCACTTACAGGCTTCATTTTAAGTTCCTTCTTTCTTTGGAAAAGTTTGTGTCTCTGTAAAATTGAAAGTTTTTTTTTTTCTTTCTAATTCACAGCCTAGGTGCAAAGTAAACCTACAACTCCACCTGTATGTACAGTAAGTTTTACATGGACATCATAAATCCCTGTACTGGACAAAAAATAATTTAGAAAGAGATTTTAGCAATTCATGTTTGACACACTGAGATTTGGAACATAAAATGTAAGTTTTCATTTATGAAGTAAGTTTTACTAGACTAATACATAACTAAGGCAATTTCTGAGGTCAATTATCCTCAGAATGAAGCTGACTTTGGAATGCTTTAGAGTCTTGTCCACTAGGAAGATGGAAGGATGGATACTTTGATTTTGAGGTCCCATTGAGCGCAAATATTCTAAGTGGGTACATCTGCTTCTGGGCCTCTCCTAAGAGCTCTCTCCCAGGGCCTGTGCCTTCTTTAAAAGGGTGTCTTTGTAATTAAGCAGCCCTTCCCCCTGACCCCCTTCTTCTTTTGATCCAGTTTTTTAGGCGTATTTTCCATTTGGAGACAAGGAGTTTCTCATACCCTCCTGCTCCCCTCTTCCTTTATCCCAGAAAATCACATACACCCCCACCAAGTTCTCAGGATGGTTTGTAGTTCTGTTTTGTTTGGGACAGAGGGAATATTACCAGTGAGGAGGAATAGAGAATATATTCCCTCCTGGGAAACGCTTGAGGCCAGGTAGCCTCCTCCATGGAGACTGAGCATTTGGAATGCATGAGAACAGTATAGTCTTCAGGACTGTCTGGTAGAAACTGCCCTTTGCATGCCCATTAAGCCCAGCTTAAACCCACTGAATGGGGTGGAAAGAGGTGTGTGGTCGGGGCCTAGCCTTTTAGGATGGTAAATGTTTCCAAATCTATTACATCACCTCTTTCTCCCTTGGATTCAGTGGGTTTAGAGAACTGTATGACAAGTTAATTAACTGGGGACTAAACCAATTTGTTTAGAATCATTATCTGTTGATTTCCTGCCCCTAGGAATTTTTGTTGGTGTTTTATTGTGATGGGTTGTCTTTAGCATTACTTACTTTTCATTCCTTGTTGCCTTTTATGAACTTTGATCCAAAATTTAGGTTCCTACCCCCAAGTCAAAGGTTAGAATTTAGTTGCAGGAACTAACAGTCCAGGACACCAAATTACCCTCCTCCAGGGTGGGCTTCTGACCCTTTTTAAGTAAGTTGCCCCTTCTATGTACAACACACACAATCTGAACAAAAAAGAAAAAAAGAAAGAAAAAAAATGAAAGAAAGTAGAAGGTCGTTTGCCTTATAAAGCATCTACACAGATTTTCTTGAATAGAAATAGCTTTCCTGGTTAGTGTCTTTAAACTATTACTTGATAGGTCAAAACTAAAAAAAACAAAACAAAACAAAACCAAAAAAAAACAAAGCCTTCACAATACCTGGGCTTTCTTGGGACATATTTATTGCATAAAGAACTACATTAGCATTTGCTGTGTTGATTATTGTTTGAACTAAATGAAATTATTATTGGGCTTCTGAAGCCTTTTGTTATAAGGGATGGAGTTAATTGTCGATCATATTCTGGCTTGTAATAATGCCGGTTGCCTTAGATTGAGCCTACACCTCAAGTTCCAAGTGTCTGACACATTCACACCAAAGCACATAAAATTAAAAAAAATTAAAAATAAGAAAGAAAGAATTTGCATTACTTTCTGGAAGAAAAAATCTAACTTTGTAGATTTTGAATGTCTACAGATGAGGCTATCCACCTCTTTTTGGTAAAATATTTAATTTCTAGTTAATATATTTCAGCAATCTAGGGACCTGTGGGGTTTTTTTTTTGTTTGATTGTTTTAATTTTAGTAAATAATGGCCACTGGTATCGTTTTACATATAATAATCTATGCTCGGCTTTATGGGTGAGTCCACTGGTGAGAGGAACCTGAGCTTTAGGCTCATTTCTTCCTCTATACATTGTGGAGATTGGACAGAGTGATTTTGATAGTCAATTTTCAAACATTTATGCTCGTCTTTAGAGGTCTCTTTAATCTGGTGTGTTTTTGAATCATTGATAGCAGAGTAAGGTATCACAATTGTTACAAACACAATCCTGGATTCATCCTGTGTGTAAGGGTTGAGGACCCAGATGGGTATGTAGTATCTACAGAAATATGCTTTGTATTTTAGCAATATCAAATAATAAACCCAAGACTGTCTATGAAACTTAAAGAATCTCATTCTTTTTTTTATCTGATCCCCGTACAAATGTGAATTTTCCATACTTTGGTTCATAGAAGTAAGTGATATTGCTCTTAAATAAGAGCTTGTCAGGGACAAAGCTTTGTAAATTGGTATAGAGCAATGGAGTAAGAACCAATGTGAGCACATGTGAAGAATCTCATACATTTTGTTTCTGAAACGCCAGGAGGAACAAATGGGTTTTAGTGAGTTCTAAACACTTTGTAATTTAGAGGTAGTTTATGTACACAGCAAGCCTGTTATTATTATTTTTATGACCTCCTCTTACATTTCCCATGAAGAAAAACCAAACTAGAACACAGTGTTCACTTGTCTAAATAATTGGAAATTATTTTTAAATTGTTGCAAGATGATAGCACACTAAGTAGTATGAATCTGGATAGATTGTGAAGGATCCAGAATCAGAAAGAGAGAGCAGGAAGGCATAGATATACTTCTTTGATAGCTTCAAAAATAATGTTTGCCAGACTAGGGGGAAAACAGTGAGGAAAGTAAAGTTTGTAGGCAATTAAGCACACAGCATGTAGATACAGTAGAGTGGTCCCCACACATTGGGTTCTTTCATTTGAAATTATTAGTCATAGTTAAACTTAAGTTTCATGGACCTTTAATAAATAAAATATAGTCTGTGTGATATCTATTTTTGATAGATTCATTCCTATTTACAAATTCAATGAAACCTCTTCAGTCCAAATATAAATACTCAAATCTAAGTCTGTAGCATGGATAAATTTCCAAGTAAAATACAGGAACATGTTTCATAATTTGTGCTCCTGGTTGGGGAAATGCAGGTGAGTTGGGTCTATGTTTCTCTCTCAGTTTCTCCCCTCTGCAGATTTATTTGACATTTGTGAGGTCACTTTCACTCTTCCTGGCTGCCTGAAATGGCATTAGTCTGTGTGGCTTGAAGACAGGATCTGGGATACTCTGCCCAGCCCCTCTCTGACTTGCCATGTGACCAAGGGTAGCTGAATTAGCTGCTCTAAGCTTCAGTTACCCTTCTGGGAAGCCAGGATATTAATACTTCACAGAGGGGTTTAGGCATGCTTCATATTGGGCAGATGCTTTGAGGTCATTTCATGAAACGTGTTTGCATGATGGCAGAACAGGGTTATTGTAGGGTCCTGAGCAGGTGTTCATCTTTAATCAGCTTTTGCTCTCTTATAACATACAGTACCCTTTGATGCCCTATCACCTTACTGACTATAATTAAGATTGAGCCTACATTTGTGTTATTGACCATCTCAACAGTTTGAAAAATAATAAATATTTTCATACTCTGTCATGGGTTGAGATAAAATGATAGAATTGTAGTGACTGTCAGGGTGAAGATAAATAGTTTGAGAAAGAGACATTAGTTGGAATGCACCCTAGGGACCAGTGAATTCTTGAAAGCACCTTGAAAATGTTATAGGAAGGCAAATTTTGATTTGTCTATGTTTTAAGGAAGAAAAATTTGGGTACTATTTACCTGTGACAAATACTGGTGATAGCTAGTGACTGAAAGATTCTATTGTAGTATTCTGTGCACAGCTGGTTTTTATCAATGATAGAATATTTATGTATGCTGTATAATTTGTGGCTCATTTCTGTGTGTATTTCAGAACTTAAATACACCCAAAGGGTTTTAAGATAATATTAAATATAAATATGGACAAGCTAGAAGGGTGTATTTGGAGTTATCACCCTTATATTTATTGGTGTTACTTTAGATTACAATAACTGGTCACCTTTACACATTGATGCTTATGTTTTCCTTCCTTATAATATCCCATAATAAATTTCAGATTTTGATAGAGATATAAGTGATTGGCACTTGCCTTTATGATGCAGATGAAACTGGTGTATGTATTTTTAAATTGTATTTATTTTTTATTAATTACAGTTTATTGACTTTGTATCCCAGATGTAGCAACCTTCCTCATCCCCTCCCAAACCCACTCTCCCTCCCTCATTTTCTCCCAATCACCTCCCCAAGTCCACTGATAGTTGGAGGTCCTCCTCCCCTTCCATCTGACCCTAGCTTACCCAGTTTCATCAATATTGGCTTTCATTGTCTTCCTTTGTGGCCTGGTAAGGCTGTCCTCCCCACCCTGCCATGGAGAGGTGATCAAAGAGCCAGTCACTGAGTTTATGCCAGAGACAGCCCTGGTTCCCATTACTAGGGAACTCACTTAGAGGCTGAGCTTCCATAGGCTACAACTGTGCAGGGGTTCTAGGATATATCCGTACATGGTCCTTGGTTTGGATATCAGTCTCAGAAAAGACCCCTGTGCCAAGATTTTTTGGTTCTGTTGCTCTCCTTGTGAAACTCTTGTCCCTTCTAGGTCTTTCTATCTCCCCCTTCTTTCATAAGTTTCCCTGTACTCTGCCTAGAGTTTGGCTATGAGTCTGGGCATTGGCTTTAATACCCTGCTGGGTAGTTTTTCAGAGGCTCTTTGTGGTAGGCTCCCGTCTTGTTCTCTGTTTTCTACCTCTTCTGATGTCTGTCCCATTTGCCTTTCTGAATGAGGATTGAACATCTTACCCAGGGTTCCTCCTCTTTGCTTAGCTTCTTTAGGTGTACAGATTTTAGTATGTTTATCCTATATCATATGTCTAATATGCAATTAAAAGTGAGTATATATCACGTGTGTCCTTTTGCTTCTGGGATACCTCACTCAGGATGATGTTTTCTAGATATATGCATTTTTAAGAGGATTTTTTCTCCCTGCACATGTTTCTCATTATCTGAGAGGCCTGGACTCAATCAGTAAGGGAGCAGAGAAACCACATAATTGAAAGGAGAATGATGGTGGTGCATACTTGGAATTTTTGTGGGAAAGGGTTGCTGACATCAGAAAATGTAGTGGCCTGAGTGTTAACAGCATTGAAGAGAAATCAGTTTTCTGTTTCTATGTATTAAGAATTATTTTTTGATGATACAAATATGGGCCAGGTTTGATATCTTTTAGGAAGTTGTCCTGGAAACTTTGATGAGGGTTGTTACAGAAAAGTTCAATTAAAACTTTCCCTATTAGGAAGCTAATTAGTGCATCCTTTACTCATTTTAAATGTTTACAAGGGGCACCAAATTGCATTGAATTAGTGACATTCTCCCTCATGTGATAGCAAACTACGATTTAAAAAATCACAGACAAGGAAAGTCATTTAGACTGCCAATTCTCAGGAAATAGAATTTCCTCTGTTATATTTGGGTTTTCAGTTCAGATTTTGTTTCCCTCCCTTACTTTCTTTGTGGATCATGAACTGTGAACTGCAGCTTACTGAAGAGAATTTTCTGTGTAAATTAGGGAAATACAATGGATCATGAAAACTCACTATTTTACTAAGGCCACCTTTACAGGCCACAGAGAAAGAGGATCCAGACAGTCCTGGTGAGACCTGATAGGCTAGGGTCCCCTTTTATAGGGATCGTAGGGGGAGGTATTTGCTTACTATCAGTGGGCATATGGGGTGAAGAGGGAGGGTGGGACAGGGAGGAGATGAGGGAGGGGGCTACAGCCAGGATACAAAGTGAATAAATTGTAATAAAATATTGTTTTATTAAAATAATCTATTTTCTTTTCTTCTGTGATGTTCTTCTCTCCTTTTTTCTTTGTATCCATCCCTCTTGTGTGTGTGTGTGTGTGTGTGTGTGTGTGTGTGTGTGTGCCTGAGTACATGCATGTGTCTGGCACCAGGAGATAGAGGGAGAGGAAGTGGGGGAGGGGGAGAGAAATAGAGATAGAGAGAGACAGAGAGATTGTTTTCTAAAGCAAACAGTTTTTGGAGCTAAGAAAATATTGATGACCTGCTTTATTCCCCTAGAGTATTCTTACTGCCTGAGGCTGGCAATTAGGATTGGATAGGGCAGTCTGGTAAATTTTTTCATCTGGTTGTTTATGTGACCAGGTTGAGCACCTCTCTTTTAGTAGTATGAAAGAAAAGAGTTATGGTGTGACTAACTCTAATAACACAGGCTGTTTAATAGTTTCTATTTTGCTTCACTTCTTTCAGGCAAATAAATATTGGCTTCTGAGATATCAGGGCAATCTGCAGAAGAGTAGATGTTCTATAGAGGAATATATAAATATAAGAAAAAAAAATATATATATAATATAAATCTACTTTGAGCCTCCCTTTTCTCCACAACTTGTAGAAGATGGTCATTTTTCATATGTAATTGCTGATGCTTTTTTGCCCCTATGGCCCATGCCTGCATTAGTTTCTCTCAGTGAGGTAGTTACTTGGGCTATATGATTGTGGCATAACTGGTCTTACTCAAGTCCTTGTTTGAGAAGTCAGGGTCTAGATTCAACAAGACAGCACAGACAAATTAAGTTTCTGGTGCTTGCAAAACAGCAGCAGGAGGAGGGTCTGTCTCTGTCTCGGAAAGTGACTCAGGTTCTTTGGCAGGAAGATATGAAATACTCATGCTTGTCCGTGCACCTGTTGGATGCCTGAGCCTCACTCAGACCCAAAATCCTGACTGGAGGCAAGTAGGTTTTCTTTTCAAAGTCATACATAAAAAAATGGAGAACTCTGAATTTTGTCAGTACAACACCCACGAGATATAAAGCCAGCTATCCCCATGCTGACATGGGGAAATGGCTTAAATACTTTTCTGTAGGTTAAACACACTTCGTTAGACATACTGTTGGAGTGCTGATTGGTTTTTTGACTGTCCTTTTTTCCTAATTAAATTTAAAATTTAATTTTAAAAATCTGTTGTAAACTGTCTTCTTCAAGACCAGACAAGTAGTGTTTGGAAAGTTTTTTTCCTTACCTACATAGCATAGGAAATCATGAGACTTGGTTTCTGATCCTGACCTACTGGTGAGCAACATTCAAACCTTGATCAAATTAACATTAGCAATCTGTTCAGGACTTGTGTTTCTCCAGTGGTAAAGTGGAGTTAATCACATCTATCTTTATTTCCACCCACAGCTGCTGAGAAGGCTAACAGAAGTGAAAGAACTGTTGTCTTCTTAGAAAAAAAGGCTGAGAAACTAAAGGTAATAATAATGTTAACATTCTATGCCTTTCATCCATTTTCTTCTATTGTAGCTTCTATTGAATTCTTTGGAAAATTATTCACTCTTTATGCATGTATCAAGCACATTGAATGCACAACTCAATGTTTTAAGTACTGGAATAGAAATAGCATATACACATCCCTTGCCCTCCAAAATCTCATATTCTAGCAACTTGCACTTGTCTTCTGTTTCTGCCTCAATTTGCTATGATTTTTGTCTGGACACTTAGAAGCACAAAAGAGGAGAATTACCTTCTTTTATGCCTCTGCTTTATTGCTGGGGAGTTCCATGCCTGAAGCAAGGTCTTCATGATTCTACATAACTTTATGTAGAGGAGGGGACCTAAGAGTAAATAAAGGAATTTTTTTTCGCATTTACAATGTCCTTGCTCCTGTAACGATTATTTTCTTCTTCAGTAAATATGGTTCTATTCTATATGTACCAGCCCTCTCTTATGACTTTAGTAGTTAACCATATACCAATGATTTCCAAAAATACATTTCAATATGTCTTGAAATGCATTTTTCAAATCATATGGATTCATAAATTCAGTCCCTCTGACTCAGCTTAGATATTTTTTCACTTTCTGCATTGTCATAGGTATACTTCATAGCTTTGTGTTGTATAGAAGTATTAGATTAGACCTACCTGACTTTCCCAGGTGCTCCTGATCCTTACGCTTTAATTAGTTGTTGTTGTTTTCTTACTCCAGTGTCTACTTAGTATAAGTGAAAGCTAAACACTTTCAGCTATAGTAAGTAGTCACTAAATGTGATTAGTTGTAAAACCGAGCTATATACAAAGTATAATAAGAGCATAAAGGGAATAGAATGCATTTTCTATATTGAGCAGAATTAAAGGCAAGGAAGAAATGGATAAGGAGTAGTGAAATATTTTTGAAGAAGGAGATAGAAAGATGAACTGCACTTTTCTGAAGGTTCTGGAAAAGAAAAGAAAAGAAATGGCCATAGTGTCTGTCCTTGTAAAGTCAGGGACATCTCTGGCCTGCTGCCTTCCTTGCCCAAAACCTGGATGGTATTTTAAGGTGAAATATGTAAATACAACTCTGTCTATAACTCATTGACCATTTAAACAGGTGACACTTACTCGTATTATATTAAATCAGCTAACCCTTTAAAGTGCTACTTTCACTGAGGCTACAAATAGAGGCATGCACACAGTCTCCTTCCTTATGTACATTCAGTTTTATATAGTGACATGCCCATTAGGGTACATTGAAGATGGGGATCTCAAAACTAACAAATTCCATCCTCAGAATGTAACAGGCTAGGTCACTAGAACTGAATGTCTTCAAGCTGACTGTCAGATCTTTCCAAGAGCAAAAGTGAAAGATGATATAAGCCATTACAGGCCATGAACCTGTTCTCACCCATCTGATGTTTTCACTAATTATCTTCTTGGCCAAGAGGCAATTTGGGGCAGGTTGCATATAAGCTAAATTCCTAGGGGAGCCCACACTCCACTCTGCCATTTCAAAAGCCACTGAGGTCATACACTGCTTCTCTTGGCTTTAGGTTCCCAGTGTCCCCAGAGCCCAGCTCTGATCTGATGGAGAAATTTTATTAAGTGAAAGAAAGATTTCACGAGTGGGGCTTTGGTGTTCTCCATTTGGCTTGTTTGTTTGTTTGTTTGTTTTTAATGGACTGTCTATAAAGATGAGTGTTCTTTGGCCCATTTATTTTACCTGTGGGATTGTATTATTAAGAAACAGGATTTTTATTAAAATTAAGATTTTTATTATTATCATTAAAACATTTTCCAAAATGTGGCAAAAGGTTAAATCACCATGATGTTTTTATAACATTATTTAGACTAGCACAAGACTGAAAGGCATTTGACTGTCTTAATAATTGAATAAATTGGTAAGCGTGTCTTGATACACTCATTTAAAGAACTATTACATGGCTATTACAACATTTATTTGCCAAAACATGAGTAAAAGTCTTACAATAAAGTGAAACATAAAGCCAGGCATGGTTGCACACACCTGTAATTTCAGTACTGAGGGAGGCAGAGGAAGTTGTATCTCTGAGATGGAGGCCACACTGGTCTACAAAGTGAGCCCAGAACATCCAAGGCTATACAGAAAAACAAAACAAAAAAGGTGAAACATAAGCTTCCATATTATGGTTATTCATTGTGCTGGTTGTGGCTCACACCTACAATCCCAGTACTAGGTGAACTGAGCAGTATTGCCACGAGTTCAAAGCCATGTGGTCTACACAGTGAGTTTCAGGTTAGTTTGAGCTACACAGTGAGACCCTGTCTCTAAAAACAAAAGAAGGGTTTTTCATTGCTTTGCCAAGATTTAAACAGACATTCAGTAATATTAACAATGTTGCAGTACTGGATTTATGAGTGATTTATCTTTTTATTATAAATATTTACATGCTGTGTTTATGTTGTTTATAAAAATAAAGTGTAAATAACAGTGCTGTAGTAGGAGAAGATTGTTAAGGCAGCAGGTAGCCAGATACAGTCTTAAACTTTTTTGTATTAATGTTCATTCTGATTTTATGGATCTCTGAGGCAGTAAACGGTAAGATGTGGTAATATGGCCTAATAATCCTCTTTTGAAATGGATGTATATCAGAAGACAAAGAGTGGTGGCAACAGGATTCACCCAACTGCTCCGTGTTTTACTGTCACCTCCACATCTATGTAACGACATTTTTGCCTATCAGTATGTTCTGGTTAGTTGCTTCCGAGCAAGATAACTAAAGTGTAAGTGTAATCAAAACATGACCAACCCTGGTCTGGGCACTATGGCTCAGAGGATTAAGGCAACTGCCTCCTGCCTCTGGAAAAACCAGAGTTCCATCTCAAGCATCTGCACAATGGAAAGAGAGAACTGACTTCTGCAAGTTGACCTTTGATCTGCATGTGCACAACATGGTGTACGTATACACTTGTGTATAAATGTTGTAATGGCCATGTAATAGTCCTTTAAAAGAGTGTGTATACACACAATAAATAAATTAAATGTAATAAAAATTTTAACTGAATGAGTGTTTTAGAAACAGCTCTCTCACATGATCCTCAGTAAGGGTTGAAAACTTCCAGGCCTTACAAGATTTTTCCAACTTGATCTAGGCAATGAATGACATAGAGGGGAAGAATTGATGCCCTTTCTTCTTTAATACATTTATGCTTTTTGGTTTTTTAGCTGTTGTTGTATTGGTTTTTTAATTTGATGGGGTTTTTTGGAGGTGGGGGGGAGATTATTTGTTTGCTTGTTTTTTCCAAACAGGGTTTTTCTATGTAGCCTTGGATATACTGGACTCAATTTGTAGATCAGGCTGGCCTCAAATTCACAGAGGTCTTCCTGCCTCTACTTTTCCAAGTGTTGGAATTAAAAGTGTGCACCACCGTGCCAGGCTCCTAACACATTTTCTAAGCAAGTGAAGAGTTAAGCAAGAGCAAATGCCAATCTGGTGTGACGGTCAAAGGAGTGTGGGGCATTAAGTGGTTTCCTAAGTGTCTTTCCAAATCTGGCTCTCATAACTTAAGAGACACTACATCAATAACTGAAATGTAGAAGGATTTGAAAAGAAGCAATCTTCATAAAGCTTTTTAAAGCTTACAGAAGGAAGCTAAATCAATATAATTATAGTAACATGTTTGAGACTTTACTGTGTGTTAGGCTCCATGCTTAACACTCTACATTTGTTAATTTTCACAATAATGCTATGTGGTATATTCACTGTGGTTCCCAATTTTTAGATGATGGCACTGAGATCCATGGACACAAAGAAACATGGATGAGGTCAATTAATAAAGACCTTGATTCAGGATTTGAAATTGAGCAGTGGGACTACAGAACCCTTGCCTCTAGTGCTTTTACTGCTTCCTCATCATCTCTTAAATTCAGTGATATTCTATGCAAGGAGTTGACTGTGTTTTTTGTGTCATAAGTTTCCTAGGAAGCATCTTGTCTGTGAAAGATCAGGCCAGTAAGAGGCCCAACTTGAGAGCACGGGATAATCTACTGGGGCTTTTTGGCTTTTTGTTGTTGTTATATTTGTTTATCTGAATGGTATTTGGCCTGTATGTATTGGTGTATTATATGTATGCAGTGCCAAGAGAAGGCATATTGTATTGTGGGTTGGAGTTTCAGAGAGTTGTGACCCTTGTGGGTGCTAGGAATTGATTGAACCCTGGTCCTCTGGAAGACCAGTCAGTCAGTGCTCTTAACCACTGAGCACTCTCATCAGCCCAGGTTTCTTGCTTTTAATGAGTGTCTGTGTGTGTGTCTATGATCTTTTATTAAAAAATGACATGATCACAAAATTTGACCTGGATCCTTTTCTTTTCTTTTCTTTTTAAGTAGGTTGATCCCAATTTAAGAGAGAAATAGCATTTTAGACTACACTTTCCAACCTTGTTTGTGTAGTAAAGGTTGGAGGCAGAGTGGAAGGAGGAAGTAGAAGGGTTAGAAAGAAGACTCTAATAGGCTTATTGTGAAATTTATTTGAAGGGCAAAATATGGTTTGTCCTGGTCATCTTGTAATGTTGATTTTGCTGGTCATTGGCTTGGAAAACATCTGAGCTCTCACTAATGTGTTTGCTTCTACTTCCAGTTTTCTGGGGAGAGGCTAATGGGTGCATAGGTAGTAAGAATTTAGCTTCACCTTGCTGCCTTGCCGTTACAGAAGAGCCGAATATATGGATTTATACTGCACTTTAAAGAAAGAGCTAGGTATTTCCTTTCTTCTCCTGTCCAATATCCTGAAAGGCACTCTGTGTGTCCAAGAGCAACAAGGTTATTTTATTGATTGAAGATGATGTCAGATCCTTGGCAGTGGCATGATTAAAAGTGTGGGCAAATTAAAGGTTGCAGAGTTCATACTATTTCAGTTCTTGTGCATAAGGCAAGGGATTGTCTCCTTAATTAATAGCATCATGTTTTTTCTTAGCATAAAGATGGTTATAATGTCTTTAAGAAAAAAACTAGAGCTGGAAAGAACTCTGTGTGGTGTTTGTTTGTTTGTTTGTTCCTGAACTGATTTGCTTCCCTGTTAAACAAAAAGCAGAAGGGTCTGGTATGAGAGTGGAAGAACACAGTGTCTAATTTGTACTATAAAGTGCTTTGGGTTTTGAAAAAGATGTGGAACAGAGAGGACAAAATTAAGGGGAAAGGAGATTTTGGACAAGTAAGGATTTTTGCAGTGAAGATCAGGTAGTCAGAAGAAAGCCAGTCTCAACCACCATGTGAAGAATCCTAGTAGTTCTGAAAACTAAGCTGTGGCACTTTCTCTCCAGGGGCTCTCACTTGAAAGGCTTGGGCTATTTTCTAGTGTTTCAGTTGAAAAATAGACAATTGTTTTGTTCAGAATAAGACAATAGAAGCATGGTTACCATAGTTCTCTTCACGCTGAAATTAAAAGTTGTTTCTCTGCTTTGAAATGAGGGGGAGACACCCTAAAATAATGACCTTGCAGATTGGAGACAGTTTGGCTTTTGATCATGATTATACTTTGGACAAAAGAAAATGGAAAGACAAATTTCTGAGTTTGTTCACTCTATATCTGCTAAGTTTATTTTTGGCAACATTGCAAGGAAATAATGTTAAATTAATCATTGTGTGGTTTTGTGGACGTTTAAACCTGGAAATTTTGGGCAAGCTCCCAAAATACAATGATGCTCATGTGTTTCTTCTGTGCTGCTGTGCTGCTTACAAGGCCTCTGGTGAGAATTAAAGTTTTCTTTTTTCTTCCTTTAAAGTGATAGGAATGAGTCATGGTTAAGCCAGGATATGTTCATGTGCAACCTTAGCTAAACACAAACCCTAACATTTTAGAACAGCACTGGGTGGACCTGTAGGGAAGTTTAGAAAGATTCAAAACAGAAATTGTAAATGAAGGTGGTCTCAAATCCATATCTGTGAAATGTTTGTATCTCATCTCTATGTGTAATGTAGTGGAAGCCTTTTGCTGAGACACTGGGTCAGAGGAAATGCTCAAAAAGCAAACTCAGGCATATTCTGTTCCAAGGAGAAGGGCAGTTGCTTTGAACTGGGTAGGATGTTCAGCTTGCCTATTCTTTGGAGAGTGACTGGCTGCTGATCAGATTGTGAGCTCCACAAGAGCAGGGACTATATTTTGTGTATCATTGTATGACTCACTTTATCTAGCTCAAGGCTGGCAATTGTCTGGAATGGTCAATATTCAATAAATATTGAATGACTTGCCTGAAGTTTTGTTTTTCTTCTGCCCACCTGAGGCTGAGGCAACAGAATTCAGAGTTTGATAGTCAGTAGTCTTTTTTTTTTTTTTGACCCCCAGCTCTATCTGATGATGTCTGTTTCCCCTTCTAGCTTGCAAGGCAGTTAAACTCATGATCCTGTCCTGCTAGTAACACCAACTGAACATTGTTCCCAAAGGTAACAGTAGCTGTGTTTCATTAGCATCACCTAGGGTTTCAATTGGCATGGCTTTCTAAGGCTATGAGACTTGAACACAGCATCATTTTCCAGGGTCACTACTTAGACTTTCTGTCTCTTGAAGACTGGAATGACCTACAGCATTCACCTGCTACACAGTGAGCTTTGCCTTCTGTCCTAGTGGAGATAGACTCTGCCACTCATGTAAAAGCCAAGCAACATGGAACAACACTTTCCCTTGGAAGGAGTAGTTTGGTTAACTGTTGGCTCTTGGTGGCAACTTAGAAACGACATTTTTATTTCTCCTTCCCTTCCTGAACATTTCAGAGTGACCAGTGGTTGGACTCTTGCCGGCGCTTACCCTGAACCTGAGTGTTAGGGGAGAGGGAATCTGCTGCTGCGGTTTCTGGAGCTGCTCGTAAGCAAGAGTTCCCTATCCTCATCAAGGCTTTAAGCCTAAAAGAAAGCAGAAATAGGTACGAACAATTGGTGTGTGTATATATATTTGCCTGTATGGGTGCATGCCTGTATGACTGTGTATGTGCTCACGTGTGCCCTGCATTTCTGTGTGCTGACCCACAGGTGAGCATGCTTGTGTGCTTATGTATGAGTGCTGGATTGACGGGTGTGGCATGGGAGGGGGTGGCATACCTTTGAAGGTATGGAGTCTGGGATAGCTCAAAGATTACATTCTCCTGCCTTGCAGGAGAGGAGTGGAAGTGGTATTTGCTCTAACTACAAACATTCTTGTTTCCACCTTTTTTTTTCTAGAAGAAAAGAATTTGGTAGTCATCTGTCCAATTTCAGGCAACAGAAGACATTTTCATATTTGACTCCTGAGTCCAAATCTAGGAACCCCAGAGTGTCACTGAAGTGGAGAGAAGTGTATTTACAAGCTAAGTTAGTTGGTCATTTGGTGGTTAGTTTATACTTCCTAAAAGAATATGGATAAGATATAAAAAGAACTTCTTGGCTAGGAATGTAGCTCAGAAGTAGAGTTCTTGCCTAGCATGCCTATGACCCCAATTTCCATTTTTAACAGCACAAAACAAATCCATCAGTTAAATAATCACCTATCTGAATAAAAAATAATAAAACATGCTCTTGGAAGGGGAACTGTGTACTTAGATTATTCCACAGAATAGTTGGAAGGCAAGTAGTGATAACAATCAAGAAATACAAAAAGCCAGAGGCCTTTCCATCTGTTGTGCACATTCTGGATGCCCTGCAGCAGTAAGGAAAGAGATTGCAGAGAGCTTGGGGGTGGCTTAATACAGAGATAAAGATAGGTAGATTCTACAGTTTTCATTTGGAAACCTAAGGCTCAGTAGGTTGACCCTTACCAGGACTTTGTGAGTGATGTGTGTGTTTACACCAAGTTACTTCAAATCTTTACAGTGAAAAGTTCATTGTTTAACACTAATGTTTGCTTGTAGTCATACGTAACATGACAGATTCTTTCAAAATAGTCTTTGAGTGCCTGATAAATTGATATGAGCAATATAGTGTTGAGAGCCAAGGGGTGGTGCATGTGCCTTGTCATTCAGTTTTTCAGATGAGGAAATAGAAGTCAAGAAAAGAAGAGTATTGGGTTACGCTACCTTGTGTACCAGTGTAACTATGACTTGAATCTTGATTTGTGCTGCTATTATCTATTTTACAAGATCCATGTTATTTCTTTACAAGAATTGATGATGGTAGTCAGGGACTTGCTCATCATCCTAGTTTCAGAAGGATGAATTATGGTTGTTCAGTTTCTAAATGTTGACAGGGAACTATTTTAAATCAGCTTGTACTATCCAACAACAGCAGCAAACTTTCTTAATGTGTATTCTTAGATGGCCTAACGTGTGTCAGTGATACTTGTTCAAAGCCATTTTCTTATTAAATCATGAAGCATCCAAAATGAATACTAAAAAGTTCTTTTTTTTTTTTGAGATTCCATTTCAGGGTTATAGGCAATCTGAGCAAGAATAGCACTGAGGCAGGGTTCATTTATACCTGGTATCAACTAAGCTCTCTTACTCATTTATGTAAGTTATTATTTTGTATTTTATTTCTCTGATCACATGCTGAAATCCTTTATAAATCCCACTTAGGGGGCAACTTTGCCCACTTATCTCTGCCTCCATAGCCATAGGACTTGTATTTTTAGTTTAAATAGAGTTCAGAGAGCCAAACCATGTGAATGGTCTTAGAAATTTGTCCACTCTGATCATTTTCTTTGACTTCCCCTTGTTTACCCACTCCTTTTAGAAATTAAGTAAGGATTAGTTAAATCAAAGAAATAGAGAAATGAGCTTTTTGGCCTAAATGTTCCTCAACAAATCAGTGCTAAAGACAATAATCATGGAATTAATCTATGACTTATGAATACAATCTTCTGTTTTGTTTCTGTAATGGATTCCTCATCTTCAAAAACACATTTTCTTCCTCCTTAGAGGACTCATTTATACATCAGCTGGATGTTAAGCTTCCTGTTTCCCCTTCCCAGGTCAAGGGCAGCCCAAGTGCCCAATTTCTCTCTCTCTTCACAAAGCGCGGCCAGCTATAGAGATGAGAAATTCTGAAGAGCAGCCAAGTGGAGGAACTACAGTATTGCAACGTCTGCTTCAAGAGCAGCTTCGCTATGGCAATCCCAGTGAGAATCGCAATCTTCTTGCCATACACCAGCAAGCCACAGGGAGTGCCCCTCCATTCTCTACTGGCAGTGGGAACCCAGGGCCTCAAAATGATGGACTGAGTTCTCAGGACCATCACCAGCAGCTCGTGGCACACCCTGCTCGGCAAGAACCCCAGGGCCAGGAAATCCAGTCAGAAAACAGCATCATGGAGAAGCAACTGTCCCCTCGAATGCAGAATAATGAAGAACTTCCAACCTATGAAGAAGCCAAGGTCCAGTCCCAGTACTTCAGGGGCCAACAGCATGCTAGTGTTGGGGCTGCTTTCTATGTCACAGGAGTCACTAACCAGAAAATGAGAACCGAGGGACGCCCATCAGTTCAGCGACTCAATCCTGGGAAAATGCACCAAGATGAAGGACTTAGAGACCTTAAACAAGGGCATGTCCGATCCTTGAGTGAAAGACTAATGCAGATGTCACTGGCTACTAGTGGAGTTAAAGCCCACACACCTGTTACCAGTACTCCCCTCTCCCCACCACAACCCAATGACCTCTACAAGAATCCTGCCAGTTCCAGTGAATTCTACAAGGCCCAAGGCCCACCTCCCAGCCAGCATAGTCTGAAGGGCATGGAACACCGAGGTCCCCCACCAGAATATCCTTTCAAGGGCATGTCATCCCAGTCTGTAGTATGCAAGTCCCAAGAGCCAGGGCACTTCTATAGTGAGCATCGCCTGAACCAGCCAGGGAGGACAGAGGGGCAACTGATGAGGTATCAGCACCCCCCTGAGTATGGAGCAGCAAGGTAAGAGTTCCCTTTCTGTCATTTCCTGGCCTTACCCCAAACCAGCCTCTTCTGCTGCCTGGTGGGAATCTTAGGGGAAAGAATGGGCAGGTGTCTGACATAACAAACTGCCTCGTGATTTTATTTTCATATTCACTTGTTCTCTTGACTCCTAGGATTGTGGAAGAAAGGTCAATTTTCTCATCCTCCAAGTTCTGAAGGCCTTCCATAAGAAGCAAAAGCAAATTATGTTGGCCCTTAATAAGTCTGCAACACATTGTGTCACTTTCATCATTCACAAATAACTTAATTTTTGTGTGTTGTGTACCAGTCTGTCAGTTACCTGTTAGTTGTATGTTTTCAAAGAATTATTGTGATGCTTATCGATACTAAACAACAAGGGAGATATGATTGTTGGTGGAAAAAGAATGATATACCCATACCAGCTCATAATGTCCCTTTCCTTGACCTTCAGGTCCAGCTTCAGGAAATGTCTGAGCTGCTTCTTGGTTCTTCTGAAGAGAGTTTGCTAGGCCTTTCATGTTTTTACACATCTAAGTTAAAATCTCTTTATCTCTGTAGTTCTTTCAGATGCTCAAATGCACGTGGAAAACTACTCCCATCACTTCTGTTTAGTATCTTTCGTTCTTCCTAAGTATGCTTACTTCTTCGCCACTCAGCACTCCTTTGTATTATGCACCAGATCCTTTAATTCTTTTTATTATTTGTATTCTTACTGTTTGGTAGAATTTCAGGACATGGCGCAGGGGAAGGGTTAAAGTATGACAGCAATGACAACAGTTATTCATGGTATGTTGGCCTCTTCTCAGAGGTAGGGTAATGATGGGTGTCCAGAAGGGTTGAAGCCCTAGGGGGCTCACAGTCCAAGACTGTGATTTCACTGGTATCTTCCTCTTTGTCCCTTGTGTCCATTAATTTGGGAGAGAACCTCCTAGCTTGAAGCTGGTGACTCAGGAGATAAGGCATTGGGGTGGGGTGGGGCAGAGGTAAGAGAAGTTACCTAGTATTTCCTGGTATTTCTCCTCCCCCACCCCCAGGTCCTGAATTTTTTTTTTATCCAGAATCAATTTATTTTAAGCTCCTCCTCTTGCTTTACTGGTTTAGAATTTTTTCTTCCTTAACCTGGGGTGATTTCTAACCTTTTCCAAGTTCCAGTGAAACTTCCAGAAGACAGGAGCCTGGTTTTTGATAATTATCTCAGAACAGGAAATGGGATGTGAACAAGGCCATTCAACTTTCAGCTAATGAAACAACCCTGTTCCCATCTGCCCAGTGAAATGGGAGAACTGGGGAGAGTCTGCACCCCTGGACTGCACAGCTTAGTGAAAATCTGTTCAAGTTAGGACCATGTCAAGGAATCCTAGGGCTTTTGTTTTCATTTTCCCATTAGTATGGAAGCATCTGAGACACTCCCTCTCTTCTGTTCTGGCCTGTGGATGGGCTGATGTCTGATCTGTTGCCTTGTGGAAGAGTAAGTTGGCTACAGTGTGGAGCTGAAGCAAAAGCCCCCGCTCAGCACATGGCCCGCCTTCCCAGGAAAACTATTTTCAGAACTCATTTACCAGTATTGTTTGTGATCTAAAATGACTCCCACAGTGTTTGAAGCTAGATGGAAAAAGCTCTTTGATCTGCCTAAATATCTAAATAAATAATGAGACAAAGAGGGTTTTTTTCCCTTTCCATACTGATTAAACAACCATAGAAATTAAACTGCATATATTTTATAAGAAGGTAGGTATACATTCTCCTACCTTCTAAATTGGTTGTAGATCTCACTCTATTTCTATCCCTTGAAACAACAAAGCTCGTGTTTGTTTTTGTTTTGTTTGTTTTTGTTTATGTCCTTGCTGGGCCTGATCCAGGGCCTCCAGCATGCTAAGCATGTACCCTACCAGTGAGATCCCCAGCCCTCTAGCAGTATTTTCACACACAGGTATACTAGTAACAGTTGCTTCTCTAAAAGACAGGAACAGTGTGATTGATATGCTAAATGAATAATAAAATTGCATAAACTAGAGGTGTTCCACGTGAAGTTTGAGTATACATCAGACAGATTCTGTACACATTTTGCATGTCCTTTGTGGGGAGTAGCACCTATTGACAGATCCTTGGCAAAAGGAGGCACTCCAACAGCTTTCCAGAAGTCTTATTTAGGCTTTTAGATGGTGACAGATTTTCCTCCTTAATTTCCTATATGGCTTGTGAATACCTTCCCAAGTAGCTGCAGCTTGCAGGAAAAAAAGAGAAAGAAAGAAAGAAAGAAAGAAGCTTACATTTCAAATTTTGAACTCATAAGTGTGTGGCAGTCCAGGATGAAAGTGGTCTTTCCTTTTTTTCTTTTTTTAACAGACTGTTGTTAAAAAGAAAATTATACCTTCACTTGTCTTCAGTGAAATGCTGGAGATTTGGTGTTAAAATAAACAAAATGGTATAAAAAATCCTTTGATTGCTTCATCATCACCATGCCCTCCTCCCACCTTAAAAAAAGTAGCTTACATGCTCAGAACCTCAGATGGGAAACAAGGTCAAACTTTGTGAAAAAAAAATATTTCTAAATCTTCGTCTTTCTGAGTGCTGAACTTTTTATTTATTTTTTTTGCATCCTGCTTTATACATTGATCAAGTGCTTTTAAAAAATTAAATCATTTCTGTTTATAAAGCAGCCACCCCTTTTCAATTGTTGAAATCTTGCCCAGATCTGAGGTTTCTTGAAATGCTCATTGAATAGAATCTAAGGGTGACCTAAATCTGTAGTTCAGAATAGAGCTACTTGTGCAATTGGAACGATCCGGAATTATTCACAAGCTGCTCCACGGTTTACATGCACCGACACAGCCTGGGAGAGGCACCATTTCAGTGGTGAGAAGATGGGTATGGGCTGCTGGTGGTACCTTCTCTGATAAGAGTATATGTGTGTATTGGGGGAGGGAGCTTGCATGTGTGTGGGCTTGCACTTGTGTGGGATGGTGTGTCTGTGAGAGTGACTAAAGAGGATGGGAACGTCTTCAGTCATGGAGGTGGCAAGGTGGTAAGGTCTGTGTTTGTGGTGTGTATGTTTGTGTGTCTTTGTGTGTCTGTGCTTTTACTTTCCCTTTTTGTCTTTACAAGCTCCCTGTGGCAATATATCCTCCCTCTTTCTCAATGGAGATCTGGAAAGGAGTGGGCTTCCGCATGCACAGCAGGTCCCCTCTTTTGCAGAGTGCTAGTAACCCAGGAGTCTTAGAAAGGAGCAGGGTATTGGGGAGAAGAGGCAGGGAGGCAGATCAGATTGTCCATGGCATCATGTGATTCTATTGTCTCCTGGTGGCTTTTTGTTCCCTGTTAGTTATGTCAGTGGGGAACATTTCCAGCCCCTGTGGGGTGGAAGAACCTGAAGAGTGATCTGCTTTCTTGTCTGTCACTTTATTGCTATCATTGTTCTTTCTTTTATAATTTAATCTTTAGTGTTTTTATTTTTCCTGACATATGCCATAGTTCTCCCCAACCTGTGTCTTCTTCCCTGAGCCCCTGTCTCTCAGAAGGAACCGCACTCCAGCCTTAACTTTGCCCTGCATTTTGATGGTGGCCAGATGCTGGCGCCCAGATGGAGTTCTTTTGCCTGGAGGGTTTCCCTCCCCACCCCCAAGCCTTGGCTTGTTTGCAGATCTTCCAGTGAAAGACTGCCTTGGTTTTCCAACACCACAGTGCACTGGGCTCTGCTTTTTTTGTAGCCTGGAGTCAAGGGGCAGCTGCTTTGTTTTTGCTTATCTTCATTCTGGGCTTATCTGACCCTAGAGCCCTTCCGGAAACCTTGCAGAATCCTCCCCTAGATCCCAGAGAAGCAGTTTACTGTCCAGAGCCTTGACAGGCCATCCACTCTTCAGGGAGGAGGGAAGCAATGCTTAAGTTTGTTTGAGAGAAAGGCCCCCGTTTGCTTGATAAGCTCCCCAGGGAGCTGTGGGGAGGAAAGACAGTTTGAAACTGTGTGTTCAGTCTTTCAGAGAGATCGCCTCCCAGGCAGTGGGCTTCCAAATCCTGAGAACAAAAAGAAAAGATAGCATAGTGATTTTTTTTCCCTTAGAAATTGAAAGCAGGATTGCAGACTATGAAATTTTAGACCATCTTTCTGACCGAGAGATTCAAAACCCGGGTCTGTCAAAATCACTGGACATTCTAGGTCTACATATTGCACATTAATGAAAACAGCTCTTGGAAATTGAAGGTTCACAGAATGGAAACTGGGAACTATTCACCAAGTAAGTTCACAATCCACTCCTGGACTTTAGAACAACTGAGTGTTTTGGCTCTTAGAAGGAAAAGTTAGGTGTGGCATCAACTTTCTAGTTGTAGTCGTGAATAGTACGTCACTTCTTCTATACCCAAGTAGTTTGCATGGTTTCTTCACTATTTTACAATTATTTCCAGTGGCATACATATACAGTTGGAAGAGTGTATTGTGTGTATGATAGAAGCATGTATTGGGTTGTGGGACAGACCCCAGGGTAGAAACAAGTTTGAGTACTTTTATGAGTATCAAGGTCCTGGGATGTTTCCATGAGGCAATATTTGCAATTACTTGGTTAATGTAAACAGCCTGGATAGGGAGGAGTTTTGGAGGATGCTGGCACCTGGAATGTTTGAAAGAGAAATATGCTAGAGTCTGGATTGGTGATCATTTTCCAATTTCTATCAAGAATATTATGCAAATTAACACAAAGATTAACAGGGTTTTGCATCAGGAAGATACTAACCAGGCCAACATATCCCTTTGGCAGATAAGAAGCTATAATTCTTACTGAGTCAACATGTGCAAAGGTCCCAGTAGCTCTGCTTGTCTGGAACTCACTATGTACACCAGGTTGCTCTTAAACTCACAGAGATCTGTGTGCTTCTTTTTCCTCCTGAGTGCTGAGACTAAAAGGTGTGTGCCACCATGCCCCAAAGATAAAGAAATTTTTAAAAAAGATTTACTTTATGTGTATGAGTGATTTGCTTTCATGTATGTCTATGTTCCACATGTATGCTTGATGCCCACCAGAACACAGCAAAAGATCTCATGGAACATGGCTGTTCTGTGTTTTCTGGAAATCAAACTTGTATCCCTTGAAAGAACAGCCAGCGCTCCCAACCATGGGACCATTTCTCCAACTTCTAAATTAAGTGATTTGAAGAAGGTTGCACAGGTAGTGAGAAGTACCAAAAGTAAGTGCCTTTGTGGAGATCTAAATAATGCTCTTAGCTATCTCTTTTCCCTGAACTGAGAAATTCAGGAACATATAAAATTAGTTCAGCCTGGGCCAGTTTGCCTTCAGTGCACACAAACATATGTGATTGCTGTCAGTGGTGATGGTGGGAAGTAATATATACATATTCTTTCATTGTGTTAGTTCATAGTTAAGCACAAATCATTTGTACCTAGGTGTTAATATGTTCCATCCAGTAATTAGGTACGAAAACATCAGGAAGACATATTAAACAATGTACCAAAGGATTTTTTTCTGAAATAGTCTATAAGCAAAATTTTGGTGATTTGTGTAGTACTGCTAAGCAATTAATGAAGCCAGAAGATGGGAGTAGGATCCTACCATGAACTCAATTTAATCATTTTCCTCAATCTCTCTCTGTCCTCACCACATCTGTTTTCTTCTCTTGGTCTTTGTTTTACCTGTCTAATAAAATAATTTCTTTAACATGTTCCTAATTCCTAAATTTTTGTGATTCAGTGTATCATAAATATTGATGGTATTGCCTATAATCTTCTCTGAGCCTTTATATGGCTGCTTAATATGTATTATTGTATTGAGAACTGGAAAGAGCAATAATTATTTGGTTTCTTTAATTTCAACAAATGACTTCATATCTTTGAGTAATTCTTAAGTGTGTGAATTCTCAAAGGTAGTCACAAAGAGGAAGATGAAAGGCAATTAAATGACTGTTTTAAATAAGCAAGTAAACAGTTTCTAACTTTAAGTCTTTGCGTGTGTTGGGTTGCATACATCAAATTTTTTTCAGACAGGTTCAGTTTTCAGTCAGGACGTGAGTATTACTTTCTACAAAAGGAATTTTAAACGAGAGAGAGATGAATGTGAAGATAGCCAACTTAAGGTTTTCATACTTACCTCAGAGGTTATCTGGTTTCATCTGCAAAGGGTTCATAGCTAGTGAGCAGTAGCTGCTGGACAGTTGAACAGAATCACAAATGTCTCGGTAAGAATGAACTGTAGAGGTCTTTCATGGGGATCTAAATCTGCCTGCTTCTCATTTTTACCTGTATTTTGGGGTTAGCTCTTTGTGTCATTGTACTTTGATAGTGAATTTAACCAAAACTTGCATTTTGTGTTTTCCAGGACAACACAGGACCTTGCGCTGTCTTTGACAGCCAGGAATTCTCAGCCTCACAGCCCTAGTTCGTCCCTGGCAACTGGGGCTTCTAGATTGCCTTCTGGTCAACACGCCTTGGTCTCAAACCAAAGTGACCACGCTGCTCACCTGCCAAGGCAGCAGCAGCATTTTCTTCCAAATCAGAGTCATCACGGAGACCATTACCGTCACTCCCAGCCAGGCTTGACTCCACCACATCAGCAGCCAGGAGAAGCCTATTCAGCTATGCCTCGGGCTCAGCAGTCTGCTTCTTATCAGCTTATGCCGGCTGACCCTTTTGCCATCGTCTCCAGAGCCCAGCAGATGGTTGAGATCCTCTCTGACGAGAATAGGAACTTGCAGCAGGAGTTGGATGGCTGCTATGAGAAGGTGACAAGACTGCAAAAGGTATGGCTCCCCTTGAGGGTCAATTCAACGCCTTTGAATCTTAGTAGTGGGACTTGATAAATATCTGTATAAAAGTTTTATCTGTATGCGTAGATTCGTCTTCTGATGTTGGTCAAATTCTAGAAAAAAAGCTTTGTCTTGGGTAACTATTTCTCTTTATTATCATATTTAATTATATGAAACAATGGACTTCATGGTGAAATTTTTACACATGCTATATCATGTATTATCATGTATGCTCATTATGGTCTTTTGTCCCCCCTTTTCTTTTACGAGTAGTGACATTTTACATTTATACTAGTGATTTCCCAGACTCTATAACCCTAATGAAACTTAGTTGATTGTTCTATTCAAGAAGTCAGTGGAGATAGTTCTTCAACCAAGAATATTAGTAAGGCCCGTGTTCATGGAAAACCTGCCAGCATTTAAAGGCTTTTTATCTTGATTATATTTTCCGCATATGATTTTGGCACCAAAAATATAAAGTCTTAGTTCATAGTTACTAGAAAAATCCCACTGAGCTGAGATTTTGTATGGTTTAGGAAAAGGCTGACAGTGCTTTTCCTTATGGGAGTGGGAGTTATTTTCTTAATTCTTCTTTGATACTAGCCCTCTTCCCCAGTTTTGCTTTGGTCTTTGACCAAAAAGCGAGTCCAACATTTGCTTTCTTTCTCTGGTGTGTGTGTGTGTGTGTGTGTGTGTGTGTGTGTGTGTGTGTGTGTGTTTTGAGGGCGATATACAAAAGGGGCTTAGCACCACAGTTGGGTGACAGGTGACAACTGTGTATGCAAAGGAAATTTTTAAAAAAGTGTGTGCCTCTAGTTCAAATTCTTTCATGTTCCTTCCCACCCCCACTGTCTACTATGCCTGGGACTTTAGCTTTTGTTGGCCAAAGGCACAAACTTCAGTTTCTTGCTTTGGTGGGTATTAGTGAATAGTAATTCCTTTGGCAGTTTCTTTGTAGCTCTTGTCCATGAGGAGTTCATGTAGCATGATATCCTTACAAACTGGTGAGGATGGTGAGGCTGACAGTAAGGAGGGAGGGTCAGTTGCCTTTTACTGTTTAGCAACTTTATCCCTAGGAGAAAACAGGAAACTTCAGGGGCCTGCATGAAGCTGAGAATTTGGTAACACCAGATATATTTTTTTAATTTTTTTATTAACGTTTATTACAGTTTATTCAGTTTGTATCCCAGCTGTGGATCCCTCCCTCATCTTTTCCAAATCCCAGCTTCCCTCCCTCTTTTCCCCCTATGACTCATCCCTAATCCACTGATAGGGGAGGTCCTCCTCCCCTTCTGTTTGACCCTAGCCTATAGGTCTCATCAAGACTGGTTGCAATGTCTTCCTCTGTGGCCAGGCAAGGCTGCACCACCCCCAGGGGGAGTTGATCAGAGAACCTGCCACTGAGTTCACGCCAGAGAAAGCCCCTGCTCCCCTTACTAGGCACCCCACTTGGAGACTGAGTCTATGGGCTACATTTGAGCAGGGGTTCTAGGTCCTCTCTATGTATTGTCCCTGGTTGGGGTATCATTCTCTTCATGGCTCCCAGGGCTCAGTTCATTTGGCTCTGTTGGTCTCCTTTTGGACTCCTGTCCCCTCCAGGTCTTTCTGTCTCCCTGATCTTTCATAAAATCTCATGTATTTTGCCCAAAGTTTGGCTATGAGTCTCAGCCTCTGCCTCAATACCTCTATCAGTAGAGTCTTTCAGAGGCCGTCTGTGACAGGCTCACTGTCTTCTCCTGCTTTCAATGTCTATCACATTTGCCCTTCTGAATGAGGATTGAGCATCATTCCTAGGGTCCTCAGTGTTGTTTAGAATCCTTAGGAGTACAGATTTTAATATATTTATCCTATATTTCTAATTACCACTTATGAGTGAGTATACCATGATACCAGATCTTTTCTGTAAAGGAGAAGAGGGCTTATTTTTTTCATAGTTAAGTGGTTTTAATACAGTAAAAAAAAGTTTCCCCCTTGCTCAATTTTCTCAGATCTGGTTGGGAGATCTCAGGGTGCATTTAGAACTATTACTTTGTCTTGAATTTCTATTTTCTCTGTTCTCATTTTGACAATACCCCTCCTTCTGCACATGAAACTGGTTCATTGACTAGAAACCCTGTTGGCTGATTAGCCTTCATCTAATTTTAATTTGGATTGCCCTGGCCTCATCTTTGACATAGTCACTGGTGACTTCTTTGCCAATGAATCCTTGTTGACACTAGGAGCTGGGTTGGGTAAGTAGTGCAGGTAACAGAAGAGGAATTTTGTTTCTTTGTTTATTCCTTGTGCAAAAATGCATCATAAAAGTATAACCATCATATCTTGAGTGTATGGAGAAGCACAAATTAAGTCAAATGCTGAGGTAGAGAAAAAGTGGCAAGGGAGAAGAAGGAAGTAAAAGTAAGGAAAACAAAGTACACACGATCTCATAGAACTAGAAAAAAAATGAAAAGTTGAAAGCACTGTAGATGCCTGAGGACAGAAAATAGAATGGGCACTTCTTGGCCTTCCTAGGAAGACTTCATCACACTGTTCTTTGCAAGGAGACTGTATCTTCACAAGGGGTAGGGGAAGGATTATCACCAGATCCTTCAAAAGCAGGCTTCAATCCTGTAAGTAGGAAGCCTCACTCACTTTCTCTTGGCTGCTTCTTGCAGACTAACACCAAGCCTGCTCTTTCAAATGGAAATATTTATTTTTTTCCTATCTAGCACTTGAATTTCATGCAAAAGCTTCACCAAGCACAGGCCCTGCAGATCTTGTCTCTAAATGCCATTCACCAGTTTACACCTTCTGTGCTGTTATCTTGATGCCATCTGCAAGGAGAAAAACACTTTCAAGTCTGCACTTTTCAGTGCTGTAAGCCTCATTTGTTTGCAGGCAGACTTGTCTCCAGCAGGATTTTGAAGATGGGGGCAGCTGGAACTGCAGTTGATTGCAATCCTACCTTCCCTCCCCCATCCTCAATTGGGGCGCCTGTTTTTTTCACCCTCTAAAACACCCTGGACTTTGTTCAAGAAGAGTAGAAAACTGAGAAGAGACTCAGAGTGGTTGCAGGATCAGACTTAATTTGAAAATTGCTTAATAGGCCATGCGGTTTATTTGTCTTATACAAATCATATGCAAATAATCTCTGGTTATTACACGTGCACTGGCGCTGTACTGGTTTGAAGAAAACCCTGGAGTCTAATTTCTTATTTTCTTCTTTATTCTGGCTAATTCTGGACCATAATCTTTGATTGGATTTTCCTTCTCATTTTATAAGATTCACAGAGAGGTGTCATAAAACAAAACAAATCATGAATTTCAGTTAAAAATTTGTACTAGCTTCCCACTGGCTAAGTGACTATGGGATAAAGTCCAACTGCCTGACATTTAAAACTGTTTTATGACCTTACTTCAGTCCATCTTCACAGCCATATCCATCTAGCTTCACTGTGGCCCGTGGCCAGCCAGATTAGACTCTGGTCATTTTGGGAATGCATTTGCTTATTCAGAATAGAATACCCTTCCACTCACCTCTGCCCAATGAAATTTAATCCAGTTTCAGGATCTGACTCTAAATGCCATCTCTTCCTGCAATTATTTTCCTCCCCTCCCCCATCCAAGGATAACTTCTTTCTTTCTTTTTGCTTTTTAGCATTTCTCCTTGTTTTATTAAAGCTCTAGCTTGCCCTATAGTCGCTGACTTGGCTATATTGAAATCTACTTTAAGGCAAGGATACTGCTGATGTTCTCACTCCAGTTTACAGACTTCACAGTTTAATCACCTCTTCTTAACTATTTGACCCTCAATTAAGTTGTGAAAGTGAATGAGTCTCTGCTTTTTTTTTTAAAAAAAAAAGCTCCATTCATTCATTCATTTATTTATTTATTTATTTATTTATTTATTTATTTATTTATTTATTTATTTATCACAAATGATTCATTTTGTGTCCCAGCTGTAGCCCCCTCCTTCAGCTCCTCCAAATACCACCCTCCTTCCCTCTTCTCCTCACATACCCCTTATCCAGTCCACTAATAGGGAAGCTCCTCCTCACCTTCCATCTGACCCTAGCCTATCAGATCTCATCAGGAATGTCTGCATTATCTTCCTCTGTGGCCTGGTAAGGCTCCCCCCCACTCCCCACCCCCCACCACCCACACCCACCCCTTCAGGTGGAGATTATCAAAGAGCTTGCCACTGAGCTCATGTGAGAGATAGCCCCTGTTCACTCTACTAGGAACCCTGTTTCCAAACAAACCTGCCATGGGCTACATCTGTGCAGGGTTCTAATGCTATTTCCATGCATTGTCCTTGGTTGGAGTATCAGTCTCACAAAAGACCCCTGGGCTTAGATTGTTTTTTTTTGGTTCTGTTGCTCTTCTTCTGGAGCTGCTGTCCCCTCAGGGTCTTTCTATCTCCTCCTTCTTCCATAAGATTCCCTGCACTCTGCCCAAAGTTTGGCTATGAGTCTCAGCATCTGCTTTAATACCCTACTGGGTAGAGTTTTTCCGAGGCCCTCTGTGGTAGGCTCTTTTCCTGTTACCTGTTTTCTCCCTCTTCCAATGTCTGTCCTGTTTGCTTTTCTGAATGGGGATTGAACATCTTACCCAGGGTCCTCCTTCTTGCTTAGCTTCGTTAGGTGTACAGATTTTATGTTTATCTTGTATTAAATGTGTAATATCCACTTAAAAGTGAGAATATACCAAGTATGTCCTTCTGCTCCTGGAATATCTCACTCAGGATGATCTTTTCTAGTTCTCATCATTTGCCTGCAAATTTCATGATTTCTTTGCTTTTAATTGCTGAGTATTATTCCATTGTGTAAATGTACCATTATTTCTGTATGCATTCTTCAATTGAGGGATATCTGGGTTGTCTCCAGATTCTGAAAATTACGAATAAAGCTGCTAGGCACATGGTTGAGCAAATGTACACTTCAGCATATTTTGGATATATGCCTAGGAGTGGTATGAATCTTTAGGTAGCACTAATTGTCTGAGAAAGTGCCAGAATGATTTCCAAAGTGGTTGTACACGTTTACATTTCCACCAGGAATGGAAGAGAGCTCCCCTTTCTCCAAATCCTCTCCATCATGTGTTGTCATTTGAGTTTTTTGATCTTAGCCATTTTGATGGGTGTAAGGTGAAATCTCAGGGTCGTTTTCATTTGCGTTTCCCTGATGAGTAAGGATGTTGAGCATTTCTTTAAGTGTTTGTCTACCATTTGATATTCCTCTATTAAGAATTCTCTGTTTAGCTCTGTACTCCATTTTTTAATTGGATTACTTGATTTGTTGCTGTTTAACTTCGTAAGTTCTTTATATATTCTGGATGTTAGCCCTCTGTCAGATATAGGGCTGGTGAAGATCCTTTCTAAAACTGTAGGGTGTCCTTTTATTCTGATGACAGTGTCCTTTGCTTTACAGAAGCTTTTCAGTTTCATCAGGTCCCAAATTTATTGACTGTTGCTCTTAGAGCCTGTGCTGTTGGTGTTCTGTTCAGGATATTGTCTCCTGTGCCAATACGTTCAAAGTTCTTCCCCACTTTTTCTTCTAACAGGTTTAGTGTGTCTGGTTTTATCTTGAGGTCTTTCATTGGATTTTAGTTTTGTGCAGGGTGATAAGTATGGATCTATTTGCATTTTTCTACATGTCGATATCCAGTTAGGCCAACAGTATTTGTTGAAGATGCTATTTTTTTAACATTGTTTGATTTTGGCATCTTTGTCAAAAGTCAGTTGTCCATAAGATTTATTTCTTGGTCTTCTACTCAGTTCCATTGATCTACCATTCTTTTCTATGCCAGTGCCATGTAGTTTTTGTTACTGTTGCTCTATAGTACAGTTTGAGATTAGGGATGGAGATACCTCCAAAAGATCTTTTATTGTAGATTATAGTTTTATGGATTCTGTTTTTCTTGTTTTTGCATATGGAGTTCAGAATTTTTATTTCAATGTTGTAAGGAATTCTGTTGGTTATTTGATGGTAATTGCATTGAATTTGTAGATTGCTTTTGGTAAGATGTCCATTTTTGCTATGTTAATCCTGCCAAGCCGTGAACATGGGAGATCTTTCCATCTTCTGATATCTTCTTCTATTTCTTTCTTCAGAGAGTGAAGGTTTTCTTCATACAAGTCTTTGACTTGCTTGGTTAGAGTCACACCAATTTACTTTATGTCTTTTGTGGCTATTGTAAAGGGTGTTGTTTCCCTAATTTCTTTCTCAGAACATTTGTCTTTTGTATACAGGTGGGCTACTGATTTTTTTTTTTTAGTTGATTTTGTATCCAGCCACTTTCCTGAAGGTGTTTATCAGCTGTAGGAGCTCCCTGGTAGAATTTTTAGGGTCACTCATGTATACTGTTATGTCATCTGTAAATAGTGATAGTTTGTCTTCTTCCTTTACTAACTGAATCCCCTTAGTCTCCTTTTCTAATTACTCTAGCAAGGATTTCAAAGACTATGTTGAAGAGTTATGGAAAGAGTGGGCAGCCTTGCCTTTTCCCTGATTTCAGTAGGATTGATTTAGGTTTCTCTCCATTTAGTTTGATGTTGGCTATAGGCTTACTGTATATTACTTTTACTATGTTAAGGTAAGTGTCTTGTAACCCTGATCTCTCCAGGACTTTAAACATAAATGAATGTTTGATTTTGTCAAATGTTTTTTTCAGCATCTAAGGAGATTATCATGTGGTCTTTTTCTTTCAGTTTGTTTATATTGTGGATTACATTAATGGATTTCTTTCTATTGAACCACCCTGCATACCTGTGATGAAACTTACTTGGTCATAGTGGATGATATCTTTGATGTGTTCTTGGATTCAGTTTGCTAGTATTTTCTTGAGTATTTTTGCATCAATGTTGATAACAGAGCTTGGCCTGAAATTCTCTTTCTTTGTAGGGTCTTTGTGTGAAATCAAGTTATTGATTTCAGCCCTGTTTTTTATTATTTCCAGCCATCTACTCCTCTTGTTTGTTTCTGCTTCTTCTTCTTCCTTTTTTTTTTTTTTTTGCTAGAGCTTTAATGTGAGCCATTAAGTTGTTTGAATGATATGTTTCAAATTTCTTCTTGAAGGCACTTTAGTGCTATGAACTTTCCTCTTAGCACTGATTTCATTGTGTTACATAAGTTTATGTATGCTGTACCTTCATTTTTATTGAATTCTAGGAAGACTTTAATTTATTTCTTCATTTCTTCCCTGACACAGCTGTCATTATGTAGCAGTTTTGTGTAGATTTTTCACTACTTCTGTTGTTGAGGTCCAGCTGTAGTCCACGGTGGTCAGAAAGTATATAAGGGATTATTTCAGTCTTCTTGTATCTGTTGAGGCTTGCTTTGTGACCAACTATATGATCTATTTTGGAGAATGTTTCATGAGGTGCTGAGAAGAAGGTAAATTCTTTTGTGTTTGGGTGAAAGGAGGTGTCTGTTAGGTCCATTTGATTCATGACCTCTGTTAGAGTTATAGTTTCTTCGTTTAATTTCTGTTTTGTTGACTTGTCCTTTGTTGAGAGTGGATTGTTGAAGTCTCCCACTGATAATGTCTGGGGATTGATGTGTTGTTTAAATTTCATAAATATTTCTTTTACAAATATGGGTGCCCTTGTATTTGGAGCATAGATGTTCAGAATTGTGATGTCTTCTTGTTACAAAGTTCCTTTGATGAGTATGAAGTGACCTTCCCCACTTATTTTAATGACTTTTGGTTGAAAGTCTTTTTTATTAGATATTAGAATTGCTACTCCTGCTTGCTTCTTGGGTCTCTTTCCTTGGATAACCATCTTCCAGCCTTTTACTCTTAGGTAATGTCTATCTTTGTGACTTAGATATGTTTCTTGTATGCAACAGATTGTTGGGTCTTGTTTACACATTCATTCTGTTAGTCTGGAGTCACATCTTACTATTTGATTTGTCATTAAATGGTTTTGAAACTGAATTGAATTATACTGCATGGGGCTTATTTTTTAGGGCTTATTTTTCCTGCTGACTTGTATTTGGGAAAGGTAATTTAACTACTCTGTCCTAAAATGGGGCAAGTTACATTGCCTAGGTGGATGTCAGGACAAAATAAGACAACCGTAGAGAAGTTCTTTGAGTGCTTTAAAATAAAGTTATCATTATACAATATACATATTATTAACATTTTCAAAATCAGAAAATAATTCAGAAGTTAAAAATCATGTGTGAAGTCTATTTTATCTTAATGCCTTCCATTTAGGCAGAAATTATACTGCCCAATCCTTATTTAACCCCAAAAGAGATTCATGTGGTCATACACACACACACACACACACACACACACCACACATACACACACACACACACACACACACACACACATGCCCTTAGGCCCTCCCATGAAGCAGTTTATTGAGCGTTTATTGAGTTTACAGTTGATCTTGGAGAGCACTTCTAGAAAACTAAGTTTTTATAAGTACTACACTTGCCTGCTGGCTACCTGTAAGCTCTGAAAGAAGATGCCACTGAAGTGTTGCATGTATACTTCTAAACTGTCTTTCCATCCATCTCCCATCATAAGCACCATCTTTTTTTCTTTATGTTAAGGTTGAGACAGAAATTCAACGGGTCTCAGAAGCCTATGAGAACTTGGTGAAATCCTCTACCAAAAGAGAGGCTCTGGAAAAAGCCATGAGGAACAAGCTGGAGGGTGAGATTCGAAGGATGCATGACTTCAACAGAGACCTGAGAGGTGAGCTACTAATGGACTGAATTTTGTAGTTCTTTTGTTTGATTGTTTGCTTGTTTGTTTTTTTGACAAGGTCTCTTTATGTAGTTTGGGCTGGCCTAAGACTTACAACATAGTCCATGCCAGCCTTGTGCCCCAGAATTCCCCTGCTTTACCTTCCAAAGCAGTGGGGATAAAAGCATGTGCACCTACATTTGGCTCTTGATTTGGTAGGTCTTGTATTGTTTTGAGATTCCCATTTGAAAATTAGGGTCTGTGTTACCCATCTTTGTCAAAAAGAGATGTTGACTTTTGCCAAAGACCAGTATTTAGAAGGCAAACAGCATGTGCTTGGAAACTTGGATGTAAGGCACTGTTGTCTTCACATTCCACAGACCGTCTAGAGACTGCCAATAAGCAGCTGGCAGAAAAGGAGTACGAGGGGTCAGAGGACACCAGGAAAACCATCTCTCAACTCTTTGCCAAAAGTAAGTCTGGAAACTACACAGGAAGGTACGAATGTGTGAATGGTAGAAATGGGTCTGAGAACATTGTAAGTATGAATGAAAGTAAAGTTTATGAAAATGTTGCCTGGCTCTTCTCTTTAGCCTTCTAGAACAACTAGGAAAGGATGAATATATTTTCCCTGTTACTGCGTGAAAGACCAAGAAGACTTCTGTCACAACTTCTGTAGTCACATCAAAGGACTGACTGGTCTCTTTGCTAAGTTAGGAAAACCCGTTAGAATCCATGCCATTGCCATGGCTAGCTGAAGAAAAGACCTTTGCAAATATTGTCCTTATAATGGTGAAGGGGTTATATTGTAGGTGATTCCATATGCTGGCTCTGATAGATGGGATGAACATACAGGTCAATAGTTAATGTTTGGAATCTCCAGCCTGAACCCTGGGTTCTCCTATTAAACACGTATTGCTATATCATATGGTTACATACTGTCAGATTATGAAGATAGCCAGAGAAGAAGGAAAAACTTTGGCAAACACCTGAAGTCATGGTTCTGAGTGCAGAGTTGGAGGGTATGGGCCTGGGCAGAACTGTGCTTTCCTCATTATAATGTTTTCTTAGTCTGGAAATATTCCTATAACAGTAACAATGACTTAATCCTCTTCTTTATCGGCCCCTAATGGATTCCACCCTGCTAGACAAAACCTAATTCTTTCCATTTGCTATAATAAAAGCATAAAAACAAACAAACAAACAAACAAACAAACAAAACCCTTCATAGAAGTTGGAGTTCACTGGGAGAATGAATTAAGTTGAGAACAGATGAACTGTCCTTGTTTCTGTAAACTTGGCTTCCCCCCTATCCCAGCCTCCCTTAGTGCAGCTCCCACTGAAGTCCTGCTTACTGAGGGACTTGTCAGTCTCTTCTATTTCTTCTGGGCCTCTCAATGACACTTTTATGTCATTCTATGTCATTTCCAGTTAGCTTTTACAAGTCTGTTTGATCTTCCTTTACAGTATTCTGTTCCCTGCATGGGTTGCTCTGTTGTGCTCTGGCTTCAGAACAGTTTTTCTTTGCC
This sequence comes from Pachyuromys duprasi, assembly GCA_028658305.1. Taxonomy (NCBI): domain Eukaryota; kingdom Metazoa; phylum Chordata; class Mammalia; order Rodentia; family Muridae; genus Pachyuromys; species Pachyuromys duprasi. Next base: position 50,020,494 of record CM053742.1, read on the forward strand.
CTTGCCCTGAGCCTCCCTTCCTTTGTCAGTAGTCTAAGGGCAAGGAATGTTGCTTTTCTGGTGTCATCAGAACCTAGGGTAAATTGTGGAGTTGCTATTGTGTCACGGTTACCCTGAAGCTAGTTCAGTGGCAGGAAGACGGTGACAGCCTTCCAGAATAAAACAAAACATACAGGTTCTTGTCCTGGATCTGCTACTTTGTACTCCCCTGTGTGAAGAAATGGTATTTCAGGTTCTCTTAGAGCTCTGCTGTGGGTTTAGAAAATGTAGTTATTTACTAAACCAAATTATATGAACAGCAGGACGAACTACTGTCAGTGTTGCTAAAACTAGGTGGGGAAGAGAGCATGCCTTTTGACCCCTTTATGGCTTTTGCCTTTGGGCATCTTAGGGGCCCTGCAAGGTGGGAACTGTAGCAGGAAGAAAGCAAGCTCATTTGAAAAGGCTTACCTGGGAATGTAATCCAGCAACTTCAGAGAGACAGAAGCAACTCAACCCAGAAGGTAGTTGGGTATTGTAGAAAGGGCTTAGCTTGGGGCTGGGATCCACCCCTCATTTTCCAGTTGTGGAAGCTCTTGTAATTTAGTCATGCTCGCTCCCCAAGTCCTATTTCCTTTTATGCAAATTAGAGAAGTGAAGAATAATACCTCATATCCTTGTTCTGAGGATTAAGCTAGCACAAGGCCAGGCATGTAGTAAGTGCTCAGCAAAGGTTCTGTTTTTTGTTTTGTTTGTTTGTTTTGTTTTTTTCAAGATACATCTATTCAGATAGGTGTATGTATTGTCATAGTGTGAAATGGAACCAAACTGGCATTATGAAGATAAAGTTTAAGGTCCTCAAAGGAAAACTCCCTCTACTTCCAAATTTAAATGATTTATTTAAGTTTCTGATATAAAGCTTGTCCTACATAACAGGAGAGGTACCTGGAAAAACATAAGACATAACTGTCTGTCTCATGATCCCTTGTAGTGGTATTTTAGTATTAAATTAAAAAAAAATTTGCTACTCTTATAAGTCAGGTGAGACTTAGCCTTTGCATTTAAAAAACTAATATAAAGAAGTCAGTTACATCTTAATTGAAAAACACATTTTAAAGCTCGATGATTCTTTCTCATCATTAGTTATGGTGATGACTATTATATACTTTGCTTTTTCATGTTTCTTTCATTTCAATACATTACATTGTTGCATAGGATCCTTAACAAATATGGATTAAATAGGACGGTATAATGTTACCCATGTTTTTATGTATGGAGTGTTTTTATCCCTTTTAAGAATGTCCTTCATGCTACTTACGGAAGTCTTCTGTCCTTGCATGCTGTTGACCTTTTTCTTATTAAAGACTTACACATATTAATCATGGGTGTTTCAAATTTATGATCTGATCATTCCAACCTCCTTGATTTACCTGGGTCTGATTCTGATGTAAGCTGTATCTTTCACAAAACTCTGTATTTTGTCTTTTATTTAAAAATACTCCTACTATTTTGATTATTGTTGTTGTTGAATAGCAGGAATTGTGTAGTGGCTAAGAACTGCAGTAGACAGATATTTGAATAATACTTGTCCTGTGTTGTTGTTCTGAGGGTAATACCCCTTCCTGCTATGGCATAAACTGTGGGACAAGTGAAATTTTATCTAGCCCTAAGATTATGTTTTTAGCTTTAGTGAATCTCTGCTTTTGGACTGTGAATCCTACAAAGATGGCTCAGTTGCCATTCTTGTTTATTGCACTGTGGTCAGAGGGGCCTGGAGTCAGGTAGATCTTTTTCTCAAGCCTGAAATATGTTAAAATGAACATTATCCTTCCTCCAGACTGGTTAGCATCCAAAATATTTCAACAAGTTAGGTTCTGGTTAAACAGTTTCTTCTCAGGGCATGACTTGTTGACAAGAACAGAATGCTCTGGTATATTTCACAATGGTTCCTTTTCCCTCCTGTAGCTGATAACACCAGGAGGTTCTTTTTTCTTATCTCCTGGGAGAGCCTGGATGAACACCTGGTGGCTAAATATCCAAAAATGTGGATGTTCCAGTATGAGTGCCTCTCCCAGGAATTAGCTCTCACGTTTGTGCATACTGAGCCACTAGCAATTAATCAATTATATAGTTCAGGGTTTCCTAACTAGCATCAGGTTCCCATGGTCTCTGCTCATGAATCTCTAATTTGGTAAATTGTGACCCCCTGTCCACTTATCTCCTACTTTCAGGAGAGAAGCTCACCCTGTGAACTTTACTCCTCTAAGAGCTCTGTATAAATCTCTCTTCAATTCTTTTGTAATTCAGCTTTTAAAATCACTGGTAGGATGGAGTCACAATTTTTAAGCTCCTTATATAATGGATCAGAAACTCAAGGTTGTACTATTCTATTATAGAAGAAGAAAAAAAAGACATAGCCATCGACATAACTGCTTTTCAAGGCAGGGGAAAAGCTAGAATCAAAGTTCTGTTTAAAGGGAGCATCTTAAGTTTGAGGCTCAGAGCTGTGATATTTATTGAACTACCATTTCAAGGCTGAGATAAACACCAATTAATTTTGCTGCATCATCTTTCAGTACACATTTTGCTAAATATTTTTATTGTTTACTTATATCTGAACAAAAATAAAGGATTGTACATATTATGCCCAAGTCTCATGGGCTCCAAAGACCACCAAGGAATCAATTTCATTGCAAAGGCAGTAGGGTCTTTTTATTACAAGCTTGAGCCCACACTGTCACCAAAGCAGTGAAGAGTGTAGAACCCCCAGACCAGGGAGAAAGGGTTTTTTGTTTAGGGTTACATCAAAGATCAGGGAATTCCAGCTTGGCAGTTCTATGATTAATTGACATTTAACAAATATCGGGTGTCCTGAGGAAACTATATGCCGAGGAGGCCGAGCCAAACCATATATTTTTACTCATCCCATTGTAAAGAACGCTTGGATAAATTCTAGGTATTCACTGATTAGCCATTGCTAGGGGTGATAGTTAAATATTACTGGCTTTCTCCAGGCTATTCCTTGGGTAGTGGATGCCATTGTCTTTTTGGAATTGGTGACCTACGGCCTAGTTCCTGGGACTGGTGGCTTTTGGGGTAGGGTGAGGGTCAGGCCTGGTTTTCTCATTCCCCCCTTCTCATTGTCATGTGAAGGCCCAATCATGGGTCTTCCAGATATGATGCCTCAGTGTCCTCCAGATTTACTCTTTCATAATGGGATCTGGGATCTGAGTACTATTAACTGTATTGCTCCCAAGTGTTTCTTATAAAAGCTACCAAGCAATTTAAAATGCAATGCCCAAAGGCTGGAGACTTGATAGTGAGGCAAGGGAGACTGCCAGGTGAAGCAAAGTGCATACAGTCAGTAAGCTCAGGATTGTTTGAACTTTAACTTGAGTAGATTGTCAGGGTCCCTCTTGGCCTCTATCCTGGAGTCAGGGCCACATATTCTTCTTTCACAGTGAACAGGTCAGTAGGCCAGCCATGAGTCTAATCTACCCAAGATGCCACTCTGTCTACCTTCTAGGCTGTAGGGGTGGTTAATAACACAACGTAGGGACCCTTCCACCAAGGCTCCAGGGACCCCTGCCAGTGCTATTGACAAAGACCCAGTCACCAGCCCAGTACCAGTGAGGTTCTGGAGGAGTACTCCCCGAAGATAGTTCAGTGGGTCTCTTTCCCCAAATTCAATGATTACCTTGGCCTGAAGGTTTGGAATAATGGGTGGAGGGTTGCCAAACATGATCTCAAAAGGAGTGAGTCCTTAACTAATTTGACCTTAGAGACTGGCAGTGACTGACTGGGTGACTCCCCTTCCCTTTGCAGATCATCAGGTGCATAATTACCCTTATCAGATGGGACTCCTATTTGTTCTTCTTACCTGTGGGGTAAGACTCTGGGGTTTATAAGCACAATGCAATTTTTAATCAATCCCCAGAACTGTGGCCAAATTCTGACTCATCTTGGACATAATGCTGGTCCACTGTCTGACCCTATCATCTGTGGAAAACCATAGCTGGGAAGGATGTCTTCCAGCAGTCTCTTTGCCACAATTTAGGCGGTCTTATGTTTTGTAGGAAGGGCTTCAGTCAATCTTGAAAAAGTATCTACAAATACCAACAAATAGTGATACCCATATTTTGCCAGCCTTTACCTCAGTGATGTCTGTTTCCCAATACACTCCAAGTCTCCTTTCTCCAAGACTAGTTCCTGGGTTTTTAGCATTTGGTATCGTATTGGTGAGCTGACAAGCCTTATCGTTATTGACAATGTTTTTAATTTTTGAGTTGGCCTCCTCAATCTTTATATGGGCATGTCGGATCAAGTCCTGCATCCTCCTGATGCCCATGTGAGAAGATCAATGTATCTTCGCCAGTATCTGTTCTCACAGGTTTTCTGGGAGGATTAGGTTTCCTTAGGTTGACCTCTATCATTCCCCCAGGCATTAGGTCATTGGCAGTCCCTTTATCCAATTTATATATTCCTTAGTATACTTGGGTTTTTCTGGGAGGTTTGTGTCACCTGGGTCGACCAACATGGTGGACAATGCTGGGTTAATTTGGAAGGCAATTTGTTTGGCTACTTGGTTGGCCACTCATTTCCTTGAGAAATTGGACTGTTGCCTTTTTGGTGACCAGGGCAGTGAATAATTGCCAGTTTCTTTGGTAACCAGAGGGCTTTTTAACAAAGCAAGTATCTCTTTTCCAAGTACTAATGCTTTGGTCAGAGTGATGAGTTCAGTTCTCTGGGTCCAGATGCCGGTGGGCAAAGGTTCCAAATGATCTCAGTCAATGACACCATAGCTGCTCCCACATACCTTTGTCCATCCTGGACATGGTTCACTACTCCTGTCAGTGAACCATGTCCTCTCTGCATCCATCCAGTGGGGTGTCCTTCAGGTCTGATCTGGTCCATGAACATGGGCCAGGCTTCCGGTACAGTCATGGAGGAGAGTATCCGAATCAGGGTCTGGCAGGAGAATGGCTGGATTCAGGGCAGCAGGTACCTTTATACTCATCCACGAACAGGTGGAATGGCTTAGTTACATCAGATAGTCCAAGGCCAGGGGCAGAAAACAGGGCCTGTTTCAATGCCTCAAAAGACTGCTAACGGGTGCCAGTCCAGAGGAATCTTTCTGATCTCTCCTTGGTGGCCTCATAGAGGGGCTTGGCAATCTCTGTAAAAGTTGGTATCCATAAAATACAGAACCCAGCAGACCCCAAGAATTCTCATACACGGCAGGGACTCTTTGGGCTTGGGATTTTTTTTTTTATCAGAGAAATTCAAAGTTTAATTAGAAACCATATGTGGCATAAAATCCATTACTATAGAAAATCTAAACTCTTAATAATTAATCAAGACAAACGTAGCTATGGGCTTTTAGTGGTTATTAGAGGCAAGAATTTTAATTTTATTGATATTTTGCTTAGGGTAACTTTATGCCATTCATGTGTTGGCAGACTTTCATTTTTATCTCTTCATTAGAATAACTATTAGGTTGAAAAGTAGCTATTCATAAGAATGAAATTATTTCAAAAACATTTACTTACAAACAAAATTTGTATAAATTTCATTAAGAAATAATGACATTTTGTATTCTTTCTTTCTTTCATTTTTTTTTTTTGTGACAGGTTTCTCTGTGTAACCTTAGCTGTCTTGGACTCGCTTTGTAAAGCAGGCTAACCTCAAACTCAGAGATCGGCCTGCCTCTGTCTCCCTGAGTGCTGGGATTATAGGCATGTGCCACCAAGCTCATGGGATCTTAAGGACAGGCTCCTTGTGAGCATCAGAGACAAACACTTACCTCCTTTAAGTATATAGCCCAGGTACTGAATCTGTTGTTTGGACAACTGAGCCTTCTTGGCAGAGACTTAGTATCCCAGGTCTCCTAGTGTCTGCAACAGATGTTCTGTACTGACCATGCAAGCTTCTTGACTGTCTTCTGCCACAAGCAGGTCATCTATACACTGCAAGAGAGTAAGGTGAGGGTGCTGGGCACAGTACTAACCCAGAGCCTCACGTATCACCTCATCAAAGATGGTTGGCAAATTCTTGAATCCTTGAGGAAGTCTGTTCCATGTCAGTTACCCATTGAGCCCTTTGTCTGGGTGATGCCATTTAAAGGAGATATAATCTTAACTTTTCAGGGCTAGGGACAGGCTGCTTGTTTACTCCCTTTCCTGATGCTATCTGATTCAGGTGCCTCTGTTGGTTCTCTGGGTCCATGGTGGCTGCCAAACAGGATCTTTGCCAAGTCTTTGTTCTGCCTCTTCTCTGCCTTCATCTGCTTTTCCTCTGCATTCTCCATGCTATTATACACTTTCTCTGGCAAAGTTACTAAATCTCTCAAACTCTTTTATCCTACCTCTTTCACCTTATGGAGTTTTTTTAATGTCTGGGGCAGACTGGTTGATGAAAGCCATAGCCATCGCTGGCTCTCGTCCAGTCCCTGATTGATATCATATACCTTGGTCAGATTGGTTGGTCTGTGAGCAGCAACCTTGAGACCTGCTAACAGAGCCTGGTGGTAGATCAGAAGCCTCTCCTTACCTTCAGCCGTGTTATAATCCCAGGTGGGTCTAGTCAAGGGCAAAACCAGCATCGATTTTTGCCTGGTCAGTGGTAGGGACTCCAGTAGTTTCAGGAACCAATTTCCTGGCTTCTGTCTGGATGTGTTCCTCTTCTTCTGTGGTGAACAACACCTGCAATAACTGTTGACAGTCATCCCAAGTGGGCTGGTAGGTAAACAAGACCGTTTGTAATCACATTGGCAAGAATGATTTACTTAAGCTTTTAGCAAGACCAGATCTCACCTTGCAATCCATACTTGTCCCTGAGTGGAGTCTGTCAGCCAGGTGAAAATTTAGTGAGACAAATTTAGACTAGAGACAGAAGTTAAAATTTGTCTAGTAATTAGGGAAAGTGAGGAATCCCATGACCAAAGGAATAATTTCATTTCAAAATCAGGCAGGTATACTTATTTAGAAAAAGCAGGTAACAGCTGTAGTAAAGCAGGAAAAGCAAGGCAGCAGGAGTAGACTCATGCCATTAAGACCTAGTAAAAGCTATAGCTTTTGGACAGAGATTGTTTAGCATAATTAGAAGCCCAAGTTGATATCCAGAAGACAACCAAAAAGAAATTAAAATATGGAGATTGTGACAGAAGCAGTCAGTGCTCCATCAGCTTATCAGAACTTTATTGACCAATGTTATAACCCTGAACTTCTGAAATCTTATAACAACATAAGCACAACAATAGCATAGAGGGGGGTGAGAAATCTGGAATATTTTTCCTTTTTAATATCCCTTAAAATATGTTTTATATTGTTACAACTTACATTCATATACCTTAAAACATCTTCTTAGACCCATAAACACTTCATAACTTGCCAACCTTAAAATACCTTCATAGACCCTCAATTTTTTAGCTCCTCATAACTTAAACTTTATATCCTCAGACCTTACATAAAATTTACATATTTTTATCCAGTTATTTACTGTAAAACATAGGCAGTTAACATGAACAAAGCAAACCTGTTTGCCTTTCTAAATAAGAGATCTAGTACCTAGTAGTTTTAACTAGCCAATGAATCAACTAATAAACTAACAGTGGATCTAACTGTCTGCTTTTTAGCTGCAAAGGTACCATTAGCTTAGCTTAGACATTAATATGATCAGAGACCTGAGAAAAATAAATTATAAGCTAAATGAATGTATGTACACATGTTAAACTGACATATTCCCCAGATCTCTGACAAGCTTGAGGGCTAGCATATCTGAGTTAATCTTTGTCTGTCTTTAGTTATCTGCTCTTAACTGCATCCTGTAAAACGGCATGTTATAATTCTGGCACATTCCTTAGGTAAGCGTTTTAGGCCCTTACCTAATTCAAGTAGGTCTATATAAGCAAACATTGTGGTTACCCACCTTAGGCTTAACTTTGAAAACATAAACAAAAGACTAGGCAAAGCTCAGTCTTGTAACTAATGGCAATCATTAGGATAACTTTAAATATCTTTCTTAACTAAAATCAAAGCAAAACTTTCAATAATGCAGTTCATAGAGGAGCTGGCAAATCTTGCTGATCCTATCACATTGTATTATTAAACTCAAACAAACAAACGAAAAAAAAAGCTTAAAGGACAGAAGTTACATTTAGCACTAAACAGCCCACAACAAAGATGGCAGTAAAATCATGGTTCCCTGAACCAACATGGCAGCCAACCATGTTATTACAGGCTGTGGCCAGCAATTTAAAACATAGCTATTAGATGTTAATGGTGGTGTTGCCAGCTCCCATGGTATAGCACTATGGAGTATTTACAGTTTCCCATAGCCAAATTCTAACATTATAATCAAATAAGTTTTAGAACCATCTGTATAACAGAACAGTATAGAACAATTTTTTAAACTGTACTTGAACTATTCTGGCCATACCAAACCTATCAGCCAGAAATAAACAGCATTAATCCATTCATTCAGGAACTGGCAGCCAGGCACACACTTCACATCTGAATAGATCTTCACAAACCAGGATTGAATAATACAACATGCCTCAAAAATGCAACCCTGAATTTTATACATATAAAATTCATAAAGACATCATTATAATATACCTGATAAACTTTAAAATGTTTACAGCTTTGAACACATTTTAAAAAGGAAATCTGTTTTTGCAATATCAAAATAAAGTAACCTTTTTAGGAGTGAAGTCACAAAGCATAACCATAATTTTAAAAGTCAAAACCAAAATTTACCAGTATAAACAATTCATTCTGTAAAATCAACACTAATTAAAATGAGATTTGTCTTCTTAGTCTAAAAGGAGATAGGATGATGAATAGAATTCATTATGATTAAGAGGTTCTATAATTTTTTTGCCCTATGCCACACCATGTGGCAATTTTAAGATGGCGGAGTCACATCATATGGCAGATCTCATAGTTGCTATTTTAAAAACATCTATGTTTTTGTAGACATTACAAACACATAGGCACACATGTGTTCTAAACAAGAGTTTGAATTTAAACTTTAAATATTCACAATAATTGTTAATCTATAACCAAGATATACAGAGCATATTAACCATTTAAGATCAGTCGGAAAGAAACATGTAATAGCCATACATATATTTAAAACAAACAAACAAAACTTTTCTTCATCCAGCTGTAATTTCAAGCACTTTGTTATCTGTTGAATCTATGAAGGGGTTTGCGACTTGCTAACACTGTTGCCCAGGGTGCCATAACATGCAGCCATCCCTTGGTGTGCCTCCTTACCTCTGCCCTCTCATGCTGACACCCAGAAATGAAGTGGGCACCACCATGGTAGAAGTTCACTACTGCCATTTATCCTCCCAGAAGACAGGCTGGTATAAATGGAGCTCTTTTAAGCAGTGAGAGCTCCCTCTGTCCTGGGATTTCAACAAGCAATGCTGTCCAATGGCAGCAACCCTTGGGATGGGGATGGCTCGATGCCATAGGTTACGCTTACATCATTCCTCCCCCAGCCATCTTCTCCAACTGGGCCTTCCCAGCCATCCAGGTGGAAATGAGCCCATCAGCCTGAGTGAGCTCTGCCTGCCCCACTCTTGGCTGTTTTTTTTTACCTGTCCTGCCCCAAGGCATGTTCCCACCAGTGACCAGAGGTGCCCCAGCTTGTAACACTGGGAGTAAGGGGCCGGCAAAGTCACCATGGTGCACAGCTGTTTGGTCACTGGCCTACTAAGACCATCACAAGCAAACAAAAACAACAACAACAACAACAACAAAAAAACAACACAAGAAAAGAATGTACTGGTACACCATGTGCAGAGAGAAAGGAAGAAGAAGGAAAAACAAAACAAAATTCAGAACAGTGGCTCTGTGAGACCAGAGCCCAGAGTAACAGCCAAGCACTGCCAGACCAGAGACCAGAGAAGTGGCAGAGGTACCAAACCTGGGCGTCCACACATTGTAGCCATCCTCTGGCACCTCCTTGCCACTAACATCACTGGAGCCTGTGAAGTATGGTTCGAGCCTCCCTGAAATGGGCCAGAATTAAGTCTAGGGAATTAGAAAGAGTCTGTCCCATATTATCAGTCATTCCCAGTTACAAAAAACAGTCAGCAACAGCCAAGACGGTCAAACCAGAAAGACAAATTACAGAGCTAGATCCTGCTGCTTGTGTGGCAGAAAAACAGATGAGCCAGACAACAGAATCCACCATTCCTGCAGCAGAAAAACCCCAAATAGATAAGCAGCACAGACACACTGTGGGATTTACCTACCTTGTCCTTGTCCAGGGATCACAGAAAACTGGGTGCTCTATTACCCTTCACAGAAATCTAATGGTGCTTCTGTCCCCCGAAGGGGTCTGGAACATCTTCCAACCCTGCCCCCAGTCCAGTGCATCGCGTGCACCCGCTCTACCATTCCTGACCACACAAATTACAGATGCCTTGAGGCCCAAACAATAGAGGAACACTGAGACAGACACAGAGAAACTGACACAGACCAGACACTTACCAGCCGATCCTCAAACCTTTAGTTCAGGGGTTCTGGGGGATGGTGTTTGGTATCCCGGATGAACCCCCAAGATGTTATGCCCAAACATCGTGGACCCCAAAGACCACCAAGGAGCCAATTCTAATGCAAACACGGAAGGGTCTTTTTATTACAAGCTTGAGCTTGGGCCCACACTGTCACCAACCCAGGGGTGAAGAGTGCAGAACCCCCAGCCCAGGGAGAGAGGGCTTTTTGTTTAGGATTATATCAAAGTCCAGGGAATTCCAACTTGGCAGTTCAATGATTGACTGATATTTGGCAAATATCAGGTGTCCGTGCCTGGAAGGCCAAGCCAAACCATAATTATTTTACTAATCCTATTAGAACACCTGGGTAAAATCCAGGTATTCACTGATTAGCCATTGCTAGTGCTGATGGTTAAATATTACTGGGTTTCTCCAGGCTATTCCTTGGTTAGCAGACTCCATTGTCTTTTCGGAATTGATAGTCTACCGCCTAGTACCTGGGACTGGTGGCTTTTGGGGTGGGGTGGGAGTCAGGCCTGGTTTTCTCAAATATTCTTTAGATTCCTTTTTTGTCTGTTTCAGTGAGTATTTTTCTGGTTTGTTTTTATTATTTTTATTTATCCTGCTTGATGGAGACTCTTTAGTGGTTTCATCTTTATGTATGTTACTCTGCTTCTGAATGTGACCAATAATTAGACCAACTTCTTTAGTGGCTTTCTTTCTAAAGATATAGATTGTATCTATACAAATTTATAGACACCCTTGCACAACACATATGTGTACATACATGTGTATGTATATGTGTATGCTCACACATATATGAAAAATTCATTGTTAGCACAAAAGTTATTTTATTGTTGTAAAAAGTTCTGAACATTTACTTAAAGTAGATACCTACATTTTTCTGATTTGGAATTTTTTCTCAAACTCTGCCCTGTTCTTTCCCACACTCCCTCCATAGCCAAGCTGTCCTGTAGGAGAAAGGGTAGGAAAGAACACAAGATTACTTCACACTTTACATAATTCCCTTTATAAAAACTCTGGGCTTCTAAGAGAAGTAGATATTGAGATAAAGTGAGTTAGTGCTTAATTCTTTTCATGACATCTTATATCTACGTATCCACTGATTCTTATTTATGCAACACATTAGTGGTTGATCTAGTGGTAAAATCTAGATGCTGTAAATTTTTTTTGTTCTTTTAGCCATGTGTTAGATTTGTTTAAAACGACAAGTAATATATATGATCAATCAGTGTCACTAACTTCAGGCTTCAACATAGCTTCAGGATGACAATATTGATATTCCATGTCCACACAGATAAAGAAAACCAGCGGGAGAAGGAGAAGCTAGAAGCACAGCTGGCTACTGCCCATTCTACCAATGAAGACCAAAGGCGACACATTGAAATCCGAGACCAGGCATTGAGCAATGCCCAGGCAAAGGTGGTGAAGCTGGAAGAAGAGGTAAGTGCTCTCTGGTAGCATAGGAACCTGAGAGTAGGAGAGCTGTAGAACTCATGGCACTGAGCTTCTCAACTTTTTGAATATGCAGCATACACAATCTTCCAACAGAGTCAGTGGCTATCTTTTGCTTCTTGTTACAGTTGTGCTCACATGAATGTGTTGAGTTTGATTTCATTTTCTTTTGATCCGAGTTACTTTATTTTGATCCAGAATATGAAATCATTACAGTCAAAGGAGACAATTTCTACTCTCCCATTCATTTAATAAACTATTTTCATATCCTGTTTTCCCCAGTACCTTAGCCCTGCCTTAAGCCTCTTCTTCCCAAACTTTAAACATTTATTTTCAAAGAACTATAAAATTATTCCAGGTATTTTAAAGTACTCTAATGATCTTGAAATTGGAGTGGTTCTATTCTCCCATACTCGGTGGGAACTCAAGCCTGTCCTTTGTTTTTGGTCAGAAATGCATCTTGACAACCACATTTTTTGCTATTGAACTTGACAATTTGGTTTGGAGATGACAGCAGTCTTTAGAGTTCTGGGGCAAAATAAGACCAAGGGAGACTTTACAGTTTATGTCAGGAGAATGTATTGATAAAGATCTTTGTTGTGGCTTTGAGAATAGTTTTAAAGAATGTTACTATGTGATGTGGCTGAATTTGTCAGCTCCTTGTGTGAGTGGATGGAGCCATCTCTTGACAAATACAAGGGCCTCTGAACTATTGGGAATATGATTTAAATATGTATCTGATTAGTCTCCATGTAGAAGTTGCCCTATTGCAACACTAAGTCATGTCTCTGTGAAAAAGAAGGAACTTTGCTGCTGTACTGTCATTAATTAATCCTGGATGTTGGTTGTGATTGTCCTAGAATAACATTAATTCCTAAATGTTTTGAACTTTTGGGAATGAGCATATTCTAACAAGGGTGTGATGATGAAGTGTAAATTGACTAAAAATTCAAATATTGTTAAATATTATTTGGAAATTTGAATTGTTTTAAGAGAAATAATAACTTTAATGGATCTCTATTAGGAAGCCATTTTTTGCTACAGAGCAAATTCAAAGCCATCTTAAATTATATAGTGAAACTCTTTTTGAAAATGATAGTAATACCCTCCATTATCTTTCAAGTTGAAAGCCTTATAAATGCAAAACAAAATAAAACTGTAGTTTTAGTGACTAAATGGCATTGTGGCTATTCCCTGCTTTGATTAATTGCCTGCTTCCTAGCCCTCACTAACAATGTCCCTGGTTTCTGGAGATTTCCAGACTTACTGATTTCCTCTGCTGTTCTTTTGAGCATTAAAGAGTGGTTGTAGTTAGGCTGTGGGTTGACATTTTCCTAGGAGATAATACCATGTAATCCATGCTATCCTTTTAGCCTGGCTTGCCCATATTTTAACAACAAGTTGTAGAAAATCAACCTAATGTGTTTCTTCTTCAGTCCTCTATCTTAGAAACATATTGTTACTTCATGGAAAATGCCAAAGCCTGGAAGCATTGTGACATCATCCTTATGTGACTGATTCCCAATGAGGCCTTGATTATTTAGGATTAAATTTGCTCAACATGGAATATTAGGATTTATCAACTCTGTAATAGTTAGATATGGGGTCTTTAGTGTGGTTTCTTCATGAAATCATTGACTCTTTCTAATTTAAGAGCGGTTTCTGTGCTGAATGTGGAGGCACATGCCTTTGATCCCAGCACTTAGGAGTCAGATGCATGTAGATCTCTGTGAGTCTGAGGCCAGCTTGATCTAAATAGTGAGTTCCAGGATGGATAGAGTTATACTGTGAGACCCTGCCCCCCCCAAAAAAAAATAGAGTGAGAGGGAGGTAGAGATTAAATCATGATCAAATAAGGTTTTCTAATGCTTGATTGGGCTTGGCTCAAGGAAGGCCATGTTGGAAAGCAGAGGATACACTAAAAGACCTGCCTCTGTCCTGTATAATCACAAATTTCTTGGCTCATGTCTGGCTTTATGAATTTACCTCATTGCTCAGAAATTTGGAGTTTTTTCAGGGAAAAGTTCTCATACGTATTTAGCAAATCAGATTTATGAGCCCTTTCTCAAAACAGGGCTTTTGTGAGGGGAATATTTTCTCAGTTTTTGTAAGTTCAGCGTCACTCAGGTAATTTAGTTTTTATTGTAACAAGATGGCAGGGAAATTTATAACTGTATTGATTCAAGAACCCTTGAGTTCTTTTATATCTTCATCTCTTGAAAGCCCTCATGGGGGGGGGGGGTGTTCCTTTACATTCATTTAATTTTTCTAATCCATTGAGCCTCCTGCCTGTAGGTCTCTGCATAGAGTGTTCCCATCCTTTTGAATTTAATTTTGCTGGCGAGTTTCCATGGATGTTTGGCATATCTTCTCACAAAACTTAGGCAGCCTGGGCTTCTGGCCGGGTGCTACATTTGGAGAATACAGAGTTGAAGCAGTGACCTGGTTAATTGTTTCAAGGATGTTGGGAAAAACTGACTTGGCAAAACCAGAACAAGAAGATGCTGTGGGTGATCTGCACAGTGATCACACTGTACAGGAAAGTAAAAAGCAGCAGGTGAGATGATCACCTGAAAGAGCCAGTTAACCATATTTGGGGCTAGAATGAACACTATACAGATTGAGGAAGAAGGAGGCTAAAGTATTAGCCTATTCAGAGCCACAATGGCTGGTAAAGATTTAGGCATTTTCATTCTTGTCAAGATACTCAAAGTAGTTCTCAAAGTCCTGTTCCCACATCTCCAAATGCACCTACACCTTGTTTTATTCAACTTTCACTAGCATTCTTCTTAAGGGCTAACATTTGCCAATCTTCCTTTGTCCCGTACTATTAAATTTATTTGGCTATTTGTTTTGTTCTATGTACCAAGTGATATACTAGTTTCCTCTTTGCCAGTAGTAGAGGAAGATGTCTTACACATAAATGGTTATATGTTTAAAACTCTCCAATAATTTATCACCAACTGATCTTTGTTGATGAAGTTTAAGCTTATATGACAGAATATGTTATAAGTTTGGATGGAAGTCTAAGAGTGTATTTAGAGGCTTAATAGGGTGAAGTACATATGTGCTCAGGCGTTTCACGGGGCATTCTACTGATGGCTATCAATTTATTTGAAAGACATTTCAGTGTAGTTTCTTTGTAGTTAATGTTGGTGTTTCATCCAAGATGTTTAAAAAAGAAGAAATTTTATCCACACACCAACTAGAGATGGTCCTTTTACTCCTTTCTTTATCACTATGGATTTTTTAATTCCCAAGGTAGAAGCCTTGTAGATTTCTTTATTCTCAAGCAGCAAGTTTTCAGAGGTGGTTTACTCTTTAAGTCTTTTAATATCTACCAGTGGAGCACAGCCTTTTTGGCAAAGGACAGAGGCAGCTTGCTAATACCAGGCTAGTGTTACCAAATTGCTTCAATGTGAACCCTGACTTGGATCAGGGTCACTGGGTAAAACTAAGTCAGATCAAACTAAAATTACTGAAAGCTCATGGAGCGACATAAAACTCATTGTAAGAAGGAAAATGGAGAAATTATAGTGTAGATAGTATATTTACAAAGCACTATGTGTAGACAATGGAAGGCAAGGGACAAATCAGCTATAACAAAAGCACTGAACTTAGTTCTGTGCCAGATTCAGTGTCCTTGAGAAGATAGGTGCCTGTATATGTCAGTGTTCACCAAGCTAATATTAATAATTTGCTCCTTCTACCTACAGTTCTGTATTTTTAATCTTTGAAAATATTTACAAATAGCTTTTGATGTGGCTCAGTGGCAAAGTGCTTACCTGGGATGCACACAGTCTGGATGTGAAACATAGTAAAGAAAAAGAAAATTAATAACAACAACAACAGATATATTTTATATCCTCTGGGAACCTTGAAATTGTTAGCACCTTTCCATAGATGAGAATGTCAAAGTACAGACATACTAGGCAGGACAGTTGGAGAGAAATCTATAAAAACACCAATACCAATAACCCTGTGTCTTTTCTTCCTATAAATAAATGAGAAAATGATGGATTAAGAAACTTCTCTGTAAAGGCCTGAGACAAAAGGGAAGCTTGAGGCTAAGGACTAAACACTTTCAGGGCTTCCCCCCCCCCCCCAGATGCTCCTCTAAGCATTTCTTTTGTTAACTCATTTGATCCTTATAGAAACTCAACACATTATTGTCATGTCCATATTATTAATTAATGAGTAATAAAGGTTCAGGGAAGAAATAAAAAAGTTAGTTCAGAGAGATTTAAGCAACTTTCCTCAGGATGCAGAGTTATTAAGTCAGAATGCCTGGACAGAGACTCAGGTAGGTTGAGAACTTGGGATATTTACCCTTTTACTGACTATATGTTTTTGTTTTTGTTTTTGAGACAAGGTTTCTCTGTACAATGCTGTCCTGGCCTCTCTTTGTAGACCAAGGCTGGTCTCAAACTCACAGAGAAGCACTTGCCTTTAGTGCTGAGATAACAGGCATGTGCCAACAAGCTCTGCTGTATGTTCCTTACATAAGAAATAACTGGCAATATTTCCAGTGGTCTGGAAAGGTACAATTGGGGGTCTACTGTTGCAATTAATAATCTAAGAGTTGAGGATCTAAATGGCATAGACAAGTGGAAAGGAGAGGCAGAAATGATAAGGGAATTCATCATGATGAAGGTAAAAATAAAGCATATAAAACCTAGCATAGTGGAGTTAAAACTCATAGATTGTGGTACTGTGAAATGATCTACAAAATGTGGAGTATATAACTTGGAAGATGGATGAGTTTGTAAGTTACATCCATAAAACCTTGCATGGGCAGCATTCAAGAATTGTTGGAAACCTTATGGAAGAAGAGGGAGATAGAAAGACCTGGAGGGGACAGCAACTCTACAAGGAAAAAAAGCAGAGCCAAAAAATCTGGGTCCAGGGGAACCTGCAGAGACCAATACTCCAAGCAAGGACCATGTATGGAGAGCACCTAGACCCCCTGCTCAGAGGAAGCCCATAGGCTGTTCAGTTTCCAAGTAGGTTCCCTAGTAAAGGGAGCAGGAGCTGTCTCTGACATGAACTCAGTGGCAGGCTCTTTGATCACCTCCCTCTTGGAGTTGCAGCCTTGCCAGGTCATAGAGGAAGATGATGCAGCCAGCCTTGATGAGACCTGATAAGCTAGAGTCAGATAGAAGGGGAGGAGGTCTTCCCCTATCAGGAGACTAGGGGAGGGAAAAGAGGGAGAAGAGGGAAGGGGAGGGTGGGACAAGGAGGAGATGAGGAAGGGGGTTGCAGCAGGAATACAAAGTGAGTAAATTGTAATAAATAAATAAGCAAATTAAATTAAAAAATAAGTTGTCTCTTTCCATTGTGACATATCTAAGGGTTAAGTTCTTCACAGGTGCTTGTGGTATTTGTGAGTGAGCTATAATTTTTCTTTTAAAAAAGTGTAGAACTATGCCAGCAATAATGGCCTTTATTTTTCTTGGCTGGCTCTGCAGAATTTGTCTGAACTATACTCCTGTTTCAGCATACTCAGAGAACTAACTGATCCCATTGTTGGATACTGGAGTATGAGTGTCTTATGCCAGGCTCCCCAATTGCTTCCTCACTCATTACTGCTGAACCAGGATTTGACTTGCAAGTTAAAAGGGTATAAAGGACTTACATTCCTATTCTCAGTTATCTCAACTTTTACTTTGGTATATGGCTTACAGACTTGCAAAGTTGAAGAAGCTTATCTGACTCAATCATTCACTGAGTTATAGTGTCATTGAGTACTTAGAGATTGTTGCCTCCAGAATAAAAGTAAAGATTGTACACTCTACCATCATCAACCTCAACTTTGGATGTAAAAAGTCCAAATAATTTGTTGTCTTAAACAAACAAACAAAGCCACAGTGGTACACTGCTAGACCTGAGGAGACCAAAAGGCATTTGAGCCATTATTTAGCATCACCAGCTTGAGAAGCAAAAGTTTTTCAAGAAAGTATATGTAGATCTGTTGTTGAATATTATTATTCATTATTGATTTATCTTTTAGTTAAACCGTGGTTATTCCTAAACCATCAGTACACCCAAATCACCACACAAAGGCTAGGATGTATTTAGTTAACTTAGAGCACAATTCTGGGCAATGATTAATTCCATCCCAAATCTCCAAGCCTGTATAGTTTCATCCCACTCAGATTTTCCACATTATACTTTCTTTTAGTAATATCTTAGGTCCGGTTCATCTCTCCTGGTGGTTCCAAATCCTCTCCTGCTGATCTCTCCTCTCCCACTCCTCCCACTTGTTTCCTTCTCCTCCCCTCTGGACCAGGATGCCCCACCCTATTCTCTCCATTGCTCAGGACTGGCTGGTTGTTTAGTTGAAAATACAGAGAACAAATGGTGGCATGTTTACACAAACCTGAGACAGGTGATGCTTAGAATAAACATCACAATGCAATGCCTGGATTGAAAACAGATAGTGAGGTAAAGAAATCAGCATTTGAACGAACAAGGGTAAATTGTATCCATTCCATAAAAGCATTATACTAATGTAAGTTATTTTGGATAATAACCAGGGTGATTTTTCAGAAAGATTTCTAGTCTCCTTATATCTTTGGTAGCTGCTTTCTCCATTCCCAGCCCTGGGAAGGAGACAGTATCTTAAAGGAATGTGGGATAATGAGATGACTCCATAGGTCGGGCTTGCTAACAAACGTAAGAACTTCAGTTCGATTCTTGGAAACCAAATGGTGGAAGAAGGGAACCATGTCTCATAAGATAGCTTCCCACATCTGTGTGCCCATTATGTCATTTGACCATATATGTGTGGATAAGCATCTCTCTCTCTCTCTCTCTCTCTCTCTCTCTCTCTCTCTCTCTCTCTCTCTCTCTCTCTCTGTCAATGTAAGAAGCAATTCAAGGGCTTAGGCTTCTTCACCAAATTGAACTTTTCTCCCTCTTCTCCTCCCACCCTTTTATCAACTGTGAGAGCTAAAATGAGACATAACCCCCCCCACACATTCTCATTTATAGTAAAGAACAGATGTTAGAGCAACCAAACGTGGGAAACTGACAATTTTGCATTTTAAAGCATTTTTATGGTGGGGAGTAACCTTGACGAAGACAGAGATTAAGAAGGAGGAAGGGATTCAATAGAGGCTCCATATTATTAATATTATTTGTATGAGAGATATACATGGAAACCAGTTGCTCCTCCCAAAGGTTCACCTCACCGTTCATTCTTCTTGAAGCAAGACGAAATCTCAGTACAAGGCTGTATTTGAGGATGTCATTAATAACCCTGTTACTGTTTTTCTTTCCATTTGCAAATTTACCAACCTGGATTTCCAGCTGAAAAAGAAGCAAGTGTATGTAGATAAGGTGGAGAAGATGCAACAGGCCCTAGTACAGCTTCAGGCGGCTTGTGAGAAACGTGAGCAGCTGGAGCACCGACTCCGAACCCGTTTAGAGAGGGAACTGGAATCCCTTAGAATCCAACAGGTATTGTTGTGTGACAACCTGGGGATGGGCAGAGATGATATAGATCAGTGAAATGATACTACACAAGTCTATGTCTATGAGCCAGTAAGTTTATTAGGGTTACTTACATGAATTTTGGTGAGGGGCTACTTAGAAAAGTATAGTCGACTCAAATACAGCTGTAATGATCCCCACAAGCATAGGTGATGACTCATTATAACTGAATCACTAAAGATCCCTGCCCAACTTCCAACCAGAATTTTCTCTCTCCAGCAATTGTCACTGTTTATTTAATCTTGGGGAGGGGAGTTATAAATCTTATGTTGGGTACTTTAGCCTTGGAAATACTGTATATTTCTTGAGGCTCATAAATTTCATTTATTTCCCGAGTCTTACTCGCAAGTTATGGAATGAAGGAAAGGAAGAAAAGAAATGCTATTATTTCTGGGTGTTTATTATTTTTTTTTAATTTGGTGTTTGGCCAACACTCTAAAGGCATTTAAATACTTTTTCATCTTTACATTTTCACCACCTCCCTACCTTCTGTTACTGCAGAAGGCTTTGCCAGTATAAATACAAAGCCTACCTATTTTCTTAGCATTCTAGCTCAGCAAAATTAATCATAGAATCTCACACCTTTTATTTTTCATATAAACCAGAACAAAAGACCCTATATGGAGTGAATCATACTTTTTTTAATTGAAACTGGTGAGACCTTGGGCAGTTTTTGTTTTGTTTTATTGTGAGATTGGGTCTCATGTAGTCTGGGTTGACCTACAACTCAGTCTGTGCAGGTGTATTTACCACCATGTCCAGCTGGAAGTGGTCTTTAGAAATCTTCTAGTCATTCTACTTATTGGGGTTTAAAGCAGAAAAAAATTGGAAACCTTCCAAATGTTGCACAACTCACTAACGACCTCATAAATTAGGGACAGTTTTGGAACCAAATGATAGCTTTTAAAAATTGTCATTTCCCTTGTAGACTTTACAGTCAGGTAGAGATTGCAGTTTTTATTTCATCAATCTAATTTCTGGACAACATAACTAGTTCTTCTGATCAATAGAGGTTCATTCAAAGCCCAAGTCCTGTGGAGATCTAAAAATCACCTTTCCTCTTTTAAACCATTATTAATAGACTATTTCACCAGTGCTCACAGCACTGGAAAAGGAACCTCAAGTAGTTTGAGGCCTGGAAATATGAATCAGTAGTAGAATGCTTACCTAACATGCATGAAACTCTAAGTTTTATCTCCACCACTACACAAACTGGCAAACAAACAAAATAGCTTGGGCAATCCTTTTCTTATAAAATACAAGCTCTTAAATTTGGGTTTGGTAGTGGAGTCTGTGTCAGGGGATTCATGAGTTCAAGGCTACATAGTGAAATCCTATTTTATAAGATCAGCAATATTAGATAGATAGACAATAGGACTTAGGTATTATGTTTGTTTGTTCACTAATTTGCTATCTCCCCCAACAGCGCCAAGGCAATTCTCAGCCCACAAATGCTTCTGAATACAATGCTGCAGCACTGATGGAGCTCCTGCGGGAAAAGGAAGAGAGAATTCTGGCTCTGGAAGCAGATATGACAAAGTGGGAACAGAAGTATTTGGAGGAGAATGTGATGAGACATTTTGCTCTAGATGCTGCTGCAACTGTGGCTGCACAGCGGTAAGTAGTTGGTAGAAGAGCCACTAGATGAAAGATGTGGATTAGGAAACCAGGTATACAGTAACTTAGTCAGAGATCTCCCAATGTATAGTCTTCTTTAGTAATCTTTTAACCCCCTCCAGTTTCTCTTTAAATATTTATTTCTTTCTCTAATTATACATGAACTGGAAGTCTTTGACTACAGAGGTTTAAGGATTTAAAAAATTTTGCTCTATGGACTTTCTGGAATCATAATTGAGTTTGCCTTAGGAACTAGCTGAAACATTGCAGATGGGCTTGGCTAAGTATTTGGACACCTCTTTCACTATTAGCCACATGAGCATGTTGTTTAGTCTCAGGACCAAAGTGAAATCTCTGCTAGAGAAATTCCACTCAGAAAGTAAATGTCACTCAGAAGTAGCTGCTGCCATTTGA
Source organism: Pachyuromys duprasi (assembly GCA_028658305.1). Classification (NCBI taxonomy): domain Eukaryota; kingdom Metazoa; phylum Chordata; class Mammalia; order Rodentia; family Muridae; genus Pachyuromys; species Pachyuromys duprasi. The sequence goes on from CM053742.1 coordinate 50,041,984, forward strand.
TACTTCTGGCTCTTCCTGGGTATGTGCCCAGAATGAGTCTGTCACTGCCCTTTGAGAAGGTCTATATTTGAAGGCCACATTCTCTGTATTCCTGAGTTCATCACACAAAGTACTCTCATTTTATCTGGTATCAGAGGAGAAAAAAGCAAAAGGTGTGTTATTTCTGGTTTCTTAGGCACCTTTTCTGTATATTATAAACACAAATTATTAGCTTTGAGAGGAAACAATTGCTCTTCTTGGTTGTTTTTTTTTTAATTGCTGCTGTTCATAACTATTACCTGGGGAAGAAACAACTCAATTATAATCAGGTGATTGCTTAGTTTGTGGTGATAATGGACAGAATCTGGGTGTAGTCTTGAGAATTGAAGGTGGGCTAGTCTCCAGTGTATTATGTAAGAGAGTATATTGCATCCAAAAAGGCTTCTATCCAGAAAGCTATGAGAAACGGCAGCGTTTTTTCTACAGTCTCCCAATTATGGTACATCGGTAGAGTCCAGCACTTGTTATACATTGGGCAGTAATAGGTGTGTGTGGGAAGGATCTGTGTTTAAGATATGGGCCAGCACATTCTAAACCTGCTCATGATTCTGCAGAAGGTCTTCTTCTATCCTCCTTGTGATCATCCTGCTTCCAAATTTCATGAGCTGAAGTTTTCCTGGCTGTATTTCCTAAGAAAAGCACGCTCAGTAAAAGCCAATATTGTAATAGTGTCCAGTGAACCTCTAGCTGTGTCAGAAGATGGTCACAAGGCTTGGAGGCAGATTTAAAGCAGAATTTAGTGTCATATTACCTGCTGGCTCCCAGAGAAGTTATTTGTGAACGGCTGATGGTGAAAACCTAGTTGTGGTGAGCCAAGATAATTTTGTCAGCCTTGTGCAGAAGCTATGAATGATACAACCTCATGATCGTGCAAGGCACAAGAAAATATTTGAAGTTGGTAACTTGTTACTGACTACAGAATGTACTCTAGGGCAAAGGACAAGAAAGCTAGAAATGTTCTTGACCTGAAGGGCCTTACATAAAGGCAAAATACCCATTCCTCATCTCCTCTCTTGAATTCACCAAGTATGGAGAGAATTCCCTTACAGATCTATGTCCAAATATATTAGCTTCTACACATTACATTTTATTTCATTTGTATTGCTTTGTATCACCAGGTAGAAAGTATCCACGTAATTACTGTTTTCAGCAAAATATGCATGTTTATTATTTAATATAATAAAACACAGCCTGTTCTCAGTGTTCCTTACAAGTAAAAACACCTACCAGAGGCAAACATTCCAGATCTTGACTGTTTGTAACTGATCCAGACAACAAGAGAAAATGAAAGATAGAGAGATTACATTGAAATTCCTGTAACATAGATAATTTAGACTAAATTATTCCTCCAGATCCTTTTATTGAAGGTTTAGGCTATATTTCCTAAAATAGTATCATTACACCTTGCTATTACAGATTGGATTTCTTTTCTTCGTTCCTTATGAGATGACAAATTGGGAAATAACATTCACAAAATGTTATTCCTTAACTTCCAGGCTTTTCCATCTATTTTGCCAAATTTTCTTCATAGTCCTCCTCCATTTGTTACCCTCATCCATCAGCCAACCCAAGTGTAGACATAAAGATTCTGCCCTTTGACCTCTTTCTGTGGTGGAAAGCTTTATTTTAATTTTTTTCATTCAATACAATTTTTAAGTGCCTGGTATTTTGACTGCAGACAGAAAACACTCAGAATATGATTAAGGAAAGAAAGAAATTGTTGGGTGCAAAGATGGTGGTGGAGAGAAAAAGATTTTTTTGTAAATGTGTAATTTATATCCCCAAATTTAATTAGTACTACATTTTAACACTCTCAGTTTCTGTGCATTCTGTCAGCGTCGCAATTGAAAACATTCCAATCCTTACAGGTCTTTGACAGGTAGCTCACAGGTAAGTGACATGTTTCATAATTAAGACACTCCATTTGAATGATATCAATAGTAGTTATCGATGATAGTATTTTTCCGTTAAAATATTAGTTAACACATTAAAAATTAACCACTTCTGGTGAACCACCTGATAAATGTTGGAAAATGAATACAACAGTGCAGCTGCTACCAAAATCAAATTAGAAGACACATTCTCACACAACCTTATTTCTCTTAAACTTGATGGCTTTCTTCCTAGGCACTGGCTCTTCTGATTCATGTCATAAAATCACAAACTTCTTTCCTAGAGTGTCAGTATAAAAGGAATTATATTGTGTTTACACTTTTTGTTTTACTCCTGTGCTCAGCATAATTATTTTGGTCCATTCCAGTGGATGGATGTATTAATAGCTCATGCCTTTTTAGTTCTGTGTAATGTGCCATGGAATGGATGTACCATGGATTATATATCCTTTCACCTGATGATGTTTGGATTGTTTCCAGTTTGTGAGCTTTGGATATAATAAAATAAAAATTTTAATGTTAGAGGAAAAAAAACCTTTATATTCCTTGGTTAGAGAGCATAATAAATGGTTTGTTTTTGCCCTTTTTAGTGCTTTGATTTTAAATAAACTTTTATCAAGGGAAAGCTGTTGATATAATGGTTTCAGGCAGGAACAGAGGTCTAGTAATGTCCAGGAGTAGACAGTGATACTGATCAGTAATATGCATGGGTAAATTGTATTCAATGAAGAGGAAAGAAAGAGGGGGATAAAGAATAAATTTAAGGTTTTCTGACTTGTCTAGCAAGGCAATTTAGTTTTTTATTTAAAATTAAAACTTGAGCTAGGTGTGGTGACACCAACCTGTTGTAATTGAACACAAGAGGAACCAGGAGGATCGGTGTGATTTCAAAGTTAGCTATACAAAACCATCAATAAGATAGTATTTGGCATTTAATATTTCTTGTCCAAAGGCTACTAGAAAATATATTTTATTTCTCAGAAACAGATAGTGCTCTTGTGAAAACTTTAAACTTATTACTTATCTTTACCATGCTTTAATGTGGGTGCTGTCATCCATTCCACTCTCAGGCAGAGAAATTATATTATGTATAAATCAATACTAAAGGGCACAAGAGCCAGGACTTATATCAACATTTTATCAGTTTAACTGTCTCCTAGATATCGTGTGTCTCAATGATGGTGAACTTGAGATCATTAGCTGTTCAATAAAGTATTAATTGAGGCTTATTACGTAGGCACTTGGAAGCATTATAAATAATTGCAGTATCATTCCCTGCATTCAGACTCTGAGTTATTGTGTCTCTAGAGAATCTAGGTGCTTAATATGATGACTTCAAATCCCTGCCAAGATGTTTTGTTCATCCCCAGAAGACCAGATTTGGCAATACAGATTTTGAGTTTGAGCTCATAAATGGTGAATTTATGCCTGAAGAGCAGAAAAAAAAAGACAACATGATAACAATCCATTAACCATGTAATCTATTATGTTGGATTGGATTGTTAACTGTACTTGGAATGTTTTAGGTTTGTTTTAGGCAACATAAATCCAGAAAAAGAGGAGGTAAAGTAACAGAAGGCTTGAAAAAGACTCATACCACATATGGATATTTGTTCTTCCTTTATGGGCTTTCTCAATTTCCGTATTTTTCTTTCTTCTCAGTCTGTATTGTAGTTACCTTGTATTCTACCATGACTTCTCTGCAATAAGAAAAATGCTGCAATAGTAGTTGACCATCTCTAAGATTGAACCTAAAATCTCGAAAAACTTGTTGGATCTTGTCATATGGCTGTTCTTAAGACAACTTCACTCCAATAGCTCTGAAATCTAAAGTCTTTCTTTCATCTCCCTAATGTTACCATTGACACAGTCTCCAAGTTCAAACCCATCTACCTCCTACAGCATGTTTCCATTTCCCTTGCCACATTACTTGTTTGTGTTTTCATTATAACCTGATGGGATTATTGCAATAACTTTCCTAAGTGGTCTTCTTGATTCAAGTGCCTCTCTTTTCTGATCCATCTATCATATTACAGCAACAGATAGTGCTATTGTCTATTGTCATAGACCTTGGTATCTGTCATCTGCCACACACACACACACACACACACACACACAAGTTCTAGTAATTTTTAGTGTCTACTGGACTAAAGTCCACACTCATTCCTGTAGTGATTAATTATTTACCCGTTGTTTTCCCTTGCAAGTTTTTTTGCACCTGGAAAGTAATCATTTCCACATGTATCTCCTCTCCAGCCTCCCACGATGCTCTCGGCTTATGGTAAACTTCATTTATTAAATAAGCAGCAGGATGCTACCCATAGGGAAAAAATGTTGATTGATTTTTTAAAACTAATATGGAATTGGTCTTAAACTTGTAGTGATCTTCTTGCCTCAGCCTCCTGAGTGCCAGGATTATAAGCATGAATCACCACACTCATCAAGGTGAAGTAGGTATTTTAATTAGAAAGTGACAATCTCAAGAGTACTATAGTTGGGATTATGCTGCCAGAGAAAAGAGATGATTGGGGGAATATTGACAAAAATCTCTTTAGTTAAGAATTTGAGATGATGGGATATCAGATTCAGGGCCATGTGGCTTTGCATGCTGGCTTCAGGCTGCAGCCAGTACCTCTTGATATTCCTGAAGGCAGTTTCCGAGGACGCTGAAATTTGTTCTTTTCAATGCTGAACTAGCTTGCACTTGCAAACCCACTGGCTTCATAATCCTAGTCTTCTACAGGGAAGATTGATGTGGAGGGCTGTACTGGCAGCTCTGTAGGAATTTACTAAGTGCCCCACATTTTCAGACTCCATTCCTGAGAAGTTCACAGTGTCCATATCAATTAGTTGGCAGGGCTCTGTGTACCCAAACTGGTCTTTTATGCAATGAAAATGGCAGTATGCCAGCAGCAGTTCCCCCAATGACAAAGTGTATGTTCAAGTTCCCAGTGTCTTTAGACACCACACCCTTTTCAAGAGGCTTGGCTCAAAAATGTTAGCCTTCAGTTTCCTCTAGCACTCTGGAAGAGCAGGCATGACCTCCAGGATTACACCAAGGGGTAGACTGTCTTCCAGTCATACCCACTTTTTGTTCTCTTTCTACCTATGCACTTCTCAATATTAAAAAAAAAAAAAAAGCATTCTTGAGTGATTTCACTGTGCCTGATGGTATATGTTTTCTACATGAAAATTTTTATTTTACATAAAGTGGAAGAAAATGCCATTTTAGTTGTCATTTTGCATGTGAGGAAGAGTAAGTGTAAAGCAGGTAACTGGCTGCCGGATGTCAGAAAGGGGGTTAGTGGCTGAACAGTTGTGGAATCCATGACTTGATCCTGGAGCTAGCTATAGGAAGAGTCTTGATATCGAGTACTATGCAGTGCTTGCTGTTTCCTCTCAGACAATCCAGCAAAATTCTGAACGAGTGGATTGCTCTAGAGGAGTATAGTATGTTGGGATGTCTAAATTCTTTGAATTTGGCAAATGGTGAGAACAACTGTATTCCTCCACTTCTTGCCAAATTCTAATGAATGGTTTCAACTTTGCGAATGAGCTATACACATTGGGACAACAGTAGCTTTTGCAGAGGCCTACCAAACTCCCTTAATCTTAACCTGTTTATTCACTTGTTATTATATTGTATCCATTCTGTACTCACCACAGTCTCAATGCTAAGAGAACATAACAGTCTAGCTTCTAGCAAATAATGTGCCTGGGATCTGGAAGAAGCACAGTGAAGCAGGACCATTTCTAACCCCATGTATGTCTTTTTTAATCATAATGCCTATCTCTTTCCCTTAGACCTCATCTCAATTTCCCTGTCTTTTTGTCTCTCATTCCATTCTCCTGTCTGTCTGCCAATCTCTCCTATGCAGACATGTTTCTCCTTGTTAATAAATAGTCTTTGAGTTAATGGCCTGAGACAATTTCAGGTGAACATGGTGATTCCTTGCACATCTGGAACTTTGGCAAGAGAACAATTATTTAGTTGGTTTAAACTCGTGCATTCAGTGACAGAATAGTTCTGATGAAGATCAGATAAGTAACCAAATAGTACCAAGTCAAAGGCCCTTTTTCTTCTTTCATGTGTCCTTACTGATTTTAGTTGTTGTGTCTGTGTCTGTTGTGGGTTTCTATTTCTAATGTAAATTATTCTGAACTGTCACAAAACCTACTGAGCAATCCTCTAATTTCCTTCAAATTTTAACCTAAAGTTGGCAGCGTACACATTCCTCTTGCTTTTTGGTGACCTAAAATACTGAGTGGGACTGCCTGTTAGAAGGCTTGGGGAGACATACTTATCCAGTTCTGTGACTCCATTGTATATATGTTTTACTAAATCCCCCACTGACTTTGGCAGCCGTGTCCATGGCAGTGCCTCTTATAACCTGAAATCTTACTTGCTGAAAGTTCTTTCTAGTGAGTCACTTAGATTTCAACCATTCCTATTGAGATAAATTTTAATTTAAATCTTTTCAGCAAAACCTCCATTGATTTAGGATATCTATTGATCCTGATACCTGCTCATCATCTTCACTGCCTTTTTCCTCCTCAGAGACACAACAGTTATTAGCCACTCTCCTAATACCAGCTATGAAACAGCCTTAGAAGCCCGTATTCAGAAGGAAGAGGAAGAAATCTTGATGGCCAACAAGCGTTGCTTGGACATGGAGGGAAGGTAAAATCTGGATAAGGACCCAGAGGTGTTGAAAAGTTGATATTGAGACCAGCTAGATCAGTAGAGAAGGGCTAGAATGTTTATTCCTAAGTGATGAATTTGATTGTGTAGCCTGCCACTGGATTTTATAATTGTTTTCCATTTTTATTTGCTAGTTCTAAGTTTCTGACATCATTACTCTGAGGTATTCATTATAACAATTATGCCAAAATTCTCTAATACAGATATCTTGTCCACAAAACATCTGGGGAATATGGCACTCAATGTCTTTTACAGACTCGTGTCTCATGTCTTATTAATAGAAGACTACATCTCCCCATCAAACTTACTGTTATTCTGGACAGAACTCCGTGTGTGTGTGTGTGTGTGTGTGTGTGTGTTCTTTCATATATAGCCTTTCTGCTTGCTCATATTTAACTTTGATCTTCTAGGGTATCAGCAGAATTTCATACTCTTCTGTATCTACTTGGGAGTTCAGAGGCTGTGTAATTTTTTCTTTAAAGCCCTAACATACTGAACCTTGCCTCCAACTCAAAATTAACTAGATCAACACCTAATTGAAAGGGTAATGGGTATGCAAATCCATTTAAACAGTGAGATCAGAATACAGACGTAGCAACCAAGTTTCTGAATGTCTTTCTCTTTGACTCCTAGGATTAAAACCCTTCATGCCCAGATTATTGAAAAGGATGCCATGATCAAAGTGCTGCAGCAGCGCTCCAGAAAGGAGCCAAGTAAGACCGAGCAGCTGTCATCCATGAGGCCAGCAAAGTCTCTGATGTCCATTTCCAATGCTGGATCAGGCTTGCTTGCCCACTCATCTACCTTGACTGGTACGCCCATCATGGAGGAGAAGCGAGATGACAATAGCTGGAAGGGGAGCCTAGGTAATGAAGATGAAAGCAAAGGAGGGAAGTGCATAGTGACATACTTAGAAAGTGTCCTAGCTGTGTTATATACAGCAAGGAAAATAAACAATGGTCTAGGTTCTAGAGAGGAGATTTTGGGGCTGTTTTTCCACGGATGGAACTAGAAGCATGGGCAGGAACTCTGAAGTCTCATGGTGAGAACATTCACTGAGACCAAAGCCTGAAAAGATGAGAATCCTGAGTTCTTTATGGATGGGAATTAAGCTAACTTGAATTTTATCTAAAAAAAAATTCTGCTATTTGGCTTTTTCCTCATGAGAACTTTGTTCAGAACCCAAATGGACTTCATTTCAGGTAAAATTCAAAATCACAGCATTGCTGTGTTCCTTCCTCCCTTACGGATAGAGGACCAAAGTTGTCTTTAAGCTAATGGTGTCTGGTGTCAGCTTTTGTTACCTGAATGTTCAGCTATGAGAACAAAAAGTACTTTTTGTTCAGTTCTTGTCCGTTTCATCCCCTCTAATTAAAGCCTCAGAGTCACATAAATGCTGAGACACAGTTTTGATTCTGAGGAAGAAAACAAATATATATTTAAAATCTTTTGTTGTTTTCAACTTTTGATCCTCTGACTCTTGCAGGATCCTTTAGTTAGAATAAATGTTCTGGGACCCATAGTCATGTTTGGTACTGTAGGTTCCACAACTAAAAGCCTCTTTTTGGTATCTGTAAGCTTCCCATACCACTGAGTTAGTTTTGTCTCTCTGGTAATGTGGAGTATTAATATTACTGGAAGAGAAAACAACTGTGACAAGTTGGTCTTCCACAATTACCAATGGAGAAAACACCTAAATGATACCAAGGGCACTTACAGGTTTAATATGTTGTGTTGCAAATTGCATAATGAAGAATAGAAGGGATCATCTAATTCCAAAAGCAACTTTTAGCTGTGGTAAAAGATAGCATCCCAGAGGTTTACCAGAGGCAAAACCAAACATTTTCCAAAGAAAAATGTCAAATATTTTCTTTTCCTGAGCTACAATAAGAATCACCTACTATTCTCTTGTTTCTTGCATTTGTAGGTATTCTGCTGGGTGGAGACTACCGTGCTGAGTCTGTCCCATCCACTCCTTCACCTGTGCCTCCATCCACTCCCCTACTCTCAGTTCACTCGAAGACAGGCAGCCGAGACTGCAGCACCCAAACTGAACGTGGATCGGAATCGACCAAAACCGTAGCTGTCACTCCCATCTCTGTTCCAGTGGCTGGTCCAGTTGCTGCTGCTGCTCCTGCTGCTGCCATCAATGCAACTGCTGCCAACAACACCACCACTATGGTAGCTGCTGCTCCAGTTGCTGTTGCTGCTGGTGCTGTTCCAGCTGTTGCTGCTGCCAGTGCTGTTGCCCCATCTCCAGCAACTGCTGCTGCTCTTGCTGCTGCAGTCTCTCCAGCTGCTACTGTCTCTCCAGCTGCCACTGTCTCTCCAGCCATTGTCTCTCCAAGTGCTGCTGTTCAGATTTCAGCTGCTGCATCTCTTACTTCTGCTACTGTTTCTCCCACTCCTGCTGCTGCTACCGCCGCTGCTACTGTAGCTGCTGCTGCTACTGCTGCTGCTGCTGCTGCTGCTGCCGCCACTGCTATTCAGGTTGCTCCAGCTACTTCGGCTCCGGTTCCAGCTCCAGCTCCGATTCCGGCTCCAGCAACGGCTCAGGCTTCTGCTCCGACTCCGACTCAGGCATCAACTCCAGCTCCGACTGCAGCTCATACTCCAGCTCCGACTCCAACTCCAGCTTTGGTTCAGGCTGAGGGTTCTGCAAGTCCAGGCACCAGTTCTGGACAATGCCATTTGTCTACAGCAAATCTGATGTGCAATCCAGACAACCCAGGTAATCCAAATTTTTCTGTAGCAGGTATCTTCTGATTTTGTTCTCAGGTGTAGATCTATTAGTTAGTGCCTGCCATTTTGACAGAGTAAATATGATCTACAGAAGATTAGTCAGAGGAGAAAAGAGATTCTAGAAATGCCTTCTCTCATTTGCTAGAATGGGAACGGTCATAAGTAGAGCTTAGTTTCCCAATAAAGTAAATGATGGGGATGTACCTAATTCTAAGTCACACTTAGAAATTAGTTTTGTGATGGTTCTTAACATTCTTTGTTGAAAGTTAATTTTTTAAAATTTGTGCCTAAGTCTTTTCTAACCCTTCATCTCAATATAGATGGTCCTGTTGTCCACTCCAGTACTTTGGAAAGGAAAATACCCAGTCAGATCCTGGGACAAGATCCTGATGCAGAAATGGTGGAATATCTCATCTAAACAGCACAATCAAGAGCCGGAGTTATCAGCAAGAGTTCTTTTAATAATTTTTCCCTTTCGTTTGTTTAATCAGGGGTGAAGATGGGTTTGGGAGGTGGGGATGATTTTCTAAAGGGACTTTTATTGGACTCTTGTAGTACTTAAGTAATACCATGGGGATTCCAATCAATTTTGGAATACTTAGGGAGTAGTTTGAAAAGATAGGTTAAGCAGAATGTACTCTAAAGCTTGTTATTGGGCTTTATACAAATCATGGACTATTAACAGGTAGTGATGTCCATTGATGTTTTTAATACACTTCAACTTGAGGTCATTTTTCATTGAAGAATAGAGTATGTGTGGAAGGCAGGTTGTAACATGTAGTTCTGAAGTGGAAATTCAGGGATTTTGAGGATTTGCTGCTTTGTCTAGTCACTACCTAGACAACAGCCACAGAAAGCTTTTACTTTGGATTTGAGAACAGAAGTGTTTTAGGAGTTATGGAAGCTGGAGAAAGGGTAGAGAGGATTGGGCTGAAGAAGGGTGCTGTAACCAATTTTCTCTCCTAGTTGCCAATTATCCTCCCCCCTCATATTGATGTTATTTATCTTCATTTCAATGGTGCTTTGGAAATGGATTCTTTTGGTTCCCTCCTGGAGGTTCATACAATCATACATATTCTCTGGAATAAGTTATGCATTTCAATAAGTAATCTATTGCTTTCAGTTGGTAGGAAGGTAAATGAGCAGAGTGATACATGACTTCCTCTCTCATAGAGGGTTAGATGTTAGAGGCCTTGATGAAAGGCTACAGGAGATGCTACATGCAGACTTTTGCAGTCTGCGTATACTCATGAGCATGGCTCAGTCACCTTAAATGTTTCCAGTTGTCTGACTTAGCCTTTATTTCTTCCACCTTGCAGACTCACTGGCTTGTTCATCAGTCTTGGTTTTCCAATAACTTGCAAAATGAGGAAACATCTTTGTTGACAGGTTGAATGTTTTTATTTCCAGCAAATATTTTGAAATAATTCATTTTTTATTTCCCCAATCCTTCTGTTATATCTTCAAAGGCATAGGCAACTGTCACCTCCAGGGAAATAGCATGAGAAATCCAAAGTACCTGGCTGCAGTCAGGGGAGAGGTTGATTGCAGCCATCTCTTCAATTACCTCTTCTCACTGCCAGTAACTCCATCTTGGAATCCCTTTGAGAAGCACCTGGGAATGTATACATGGGCAGGACCAAACAGAGGCCCTTGCCATAGGGCTGCCTCCATAGACACAGAGGGTGTCAGTTATCACAGGTCCTTGTCCGTTGTCTCTGCCCTTCATTAAGGCAATAGAACTGCAGATAGTACATTAAGATAAGGAATGGTAAGGGGAGGGGATATTATGAAAGAGGCATAGAAGTTTAGTGATGTGTTAAGTTAGAAATCAGATCGATACAAGGGTAACATGTATATTATGCCATGGGCTATAACAGTGGGAAGAGTTTTATCTAGCCATGTAGCTCTACCTTCTAATTTTAGTTATGAGGAATCTGAGACTTGGTAAAGTTCAGTGGCTTTTTCAAGGTCACACAGCATATCTATCTGTTCTGCCAATTACATACCCATTTTGGAAAATGAGTATAAAAAAGAAGAGCCTGTTTTGAAGAAAAGGCATCTTTATAGACTAGGGTATACTTACTTTATGAAATTTTTCTTGGTTTGAATAGATTGTTTGGGTTTCTGAATCCTAATCTTTCTCTCCTGGAGTGCCTTGTATGGAATTGTTCTTTTCCTTATCCCATTTAATAATTGAGCTACATGACATGTGCCCCTAAGAAATCAACTCAACTGTTTTTCACTATGAAATTGGGCATCTTGTGTCATTTTATGTATTCCTCTGTGAAAATAAGAGTGCTATATTTACCTGTATACTTGTGTAGTTACTATTTTCCAAAGGATATGTGTGTGTGTTTGTGTGCGTGCATGTATACATGAGGTAAAGCAATAAAACAACTTTTAGCTAGTTCTTTTTCACATTTTAAATAACCAAGTGATCATGCAATACATCAGTCCTCAGTTACAGAATGAATGCTAAATAGAAATGTAGAAGGACAGCCACGTTAAGAAGGCTCATTCATACCATTTTTTGTTGTGAGGGAAAAGAAAAAAAAAAACCTTCAGACAGTAGAAGAATCAGGCAGCAAACACCAGGAGAGCTAATTTCTGTCCAGGCAAATGAATAAAAATAAAAGAAACTTTTCATGTCCTTTGATGATGACAACACATTGGTAGAATTTAAGCTGACTCTGGGAGCTATGATTAGAATCATATTCTGTAAAGTGACAAATGAAATAAATTCCTCACTGTGGAAACCATCTCTTTTGAATCATGTGTTTGGGGAAAGCAGGAAGTCTTTGCTGAAGTACTATTTTGAACTTTTCAGAACTTCTCTGCCCTATCACACAAGAGACATTCCTGTTAAATATTCAGTCCCAGGCAATTTTCTAGAGAATGTTGTACTTTTAAGAGATGAAAGAAGACTATGTTGATATAGTCTGTGCATAGATGATATAGACTCCACCATTTGAGAACATTCCTATGACATATCACATGAAAAATTCAGTTTGTATATAAATCTTAAGTTAACCACCTCTTCACAGTCATGTGGATATAACATTTGGGTCCTCTTCCTGGGCTTCCTCCTATCTAGAGTACAATGGATACATTTCACTAGCATCACAGAAAAGGAGGGAGCATTTTGTTGTCCTAACTTTTACTGTCTAGTGGTCCTTGAGGATCTTCAAATTCTTTTGTTACTTCCAATGCCTCATGTCCAGCAAAATCTCATTTGATTAAACTATACTTGATACAAAATTATTAACATTTTTTAAGGAAGTAATTGCACTTCCTTTTAAAGACACATATGTGACTATTGTCTTAGTGAAGATTTTAATTTCAGTATTGCTTTTAAGCTTCAGGGTGATAGGGCAGTAGAAACTTGAAACATCTGCCATCCTCAAAGACAGCAAACATTGCAAGTTATCTGTCATGTTCTCTTCTTACTTTTGCACTGGTGAGTGAGTCTAACAAACTGATTTCCAAGCTACATTTTTAAAATGAAGAATCTAAATAATGTGGCAGCTTAAAGTTTAGATGTATGTGCTAACTTTAATAAATGCTTGTGTCTGTTAGCCATACAATTTTTTATCTTAAATGCTCATCCAACATGGAATATGTTGTTTAAAATGTGTTCCTTCTTACAGAAAATATTTTCAAAGGGAGATATGTCACTATTTTTTGCCTACCACAGTCTTCAGAAACTCTTCTTCCAAGTGCCACCCATTGACAGTAGGAAAAGGTTGGAAGCATGTACATTTTCTTAGGTGGGAAGGGTGGGTTACAGGAAGCTTTCAAGTTCTTCTGACCACCTTGTGAACAATGGTATGTATTTAATACAATATCTAGATAGGGTTGCCAGATAGTTTGAGAAGAATTACTTTTAGTTTAACATATGTGGTCTCATAGTGGTTGTGATCCTATTCTGTAATCAAGAGAGCTAGAACAAATGAAGGTAAGCAGGTTACATCCACTTTGTGCCTATCTTTTCATCGACAATAAAGATAGCTGTTTTAAAATGCAGCCCTGTGTAGAAAATGCTTTGGTGTTTACTGGCTTTGTGCGATGTTAGTAAATTACTTTCAGTTCAATACACAGTGAAATTGTCTTGCATCAGCAGTATAATTTGCATTTGCTCAAAGTATGGGATGTGATTAAAAGATCTAATCAGTCTTTTTATACACAAAGGCAAGCTATAGTAAAAAACATTGTACCTTTTTGTTTCCTGTTTCTGAGGGATAGAAATGATGGCCATACAATGAAGAATTAATTTGGGGGGTAGAATTTTTGAAGCACCCCTATTTGTGATCTCTTTTTGGCAACAGTAGTAGTTATGTCAATTCATCAGTTTTAGTTGAAGCAGTGTTGTTATAAAAGCCATGCACATACTGGCAACACTGAGAGAAGCCAGTGGATTTAAAGAAGAGTGCATGAATTTGGGAGGGAAAGGTGGTGGGGAGGCATGGGAAGAGTTGGAAGCGAGGAAAAGGAGGTGGATTTGATCAAAACACATTATAGTCACATATGAATTAAGTAATGCATAAAAATTTATAAGGGCAAACCCCACATAGGTTAGGTATTCACTAAAAATGATAAGGCTGCATTTACATTGCCTTTTCTGTGCCTGATGTATACCAATGGGTTAGAAAACTAACCGGGGAAAAAAGGATCCACAAGCACTTTGAAGCAACACATTTTCATGGTGTAAATGACTTTCATTGATGTTACAAATGAGATTGATCAGCAATACTGAATTTATACAACTATAAATCAGAGTTGGGTCATTATTCCCTCCATATTTATGATGTGTTATTTGAAAACTATATGGATGAAAATCAGCCTTTCTTTCTTAGCACCAAGAACATAATATTAAAGGAATCACATCTTATAAAGCTTTTCCAACCAGATCCTTCAGAAGTATCTTGTTCATGGTTTTTAAAATGTGGCTCAAGGGAACCATTCAAAACGTTCAACATTACATATGTAGGAGCATTTCTAGGTAGTATGATAACTCAATTTGATATCTGCCCTATACTCACACACCACTTCTGTTACCATCTTCCCCTACAGGAAGGTTGGTTGGTTTGTTCATTAGCTTGCTCATTTACACTGAAAAATGCAAATGCTTTGCTCTTAGAATTGACTGGTAGTCACTTCATATTTTCAGGAGAATGTCCTCAATAAAAGGACCTAACTCTTTATTACCTCCAAAAAAATGTTCTCTTCAGCACCAACATTGCATATCAAATCACCAGTACTCAACCTATTTTCCTCCCCATATGTTGTCCTTTTCCAGTTACCAGAATTCAGTATATGTGAATTGCTGAGTACATACTTATTTGATGTTGGCATTTGGAAAAAAAATTGAAATATATCAAATATATCAAAATATATCAAAATATATCAAATATATCAAAATATATCAAAATATATCAAAGCTAGGAAATTAGGAAAAATTACACACATATATGGGCACACATACTTAAAGTTCATTGGGATAAATGAAATAACAAAAATTTGAGCAAGTCAGAACTAGTGCAAAGGTTGGAATGGCTGTTGGGATGACTTGGAGGAAACTATTTAAATGTGGACCTGACAGACCAGGGTCTAGTTAACATTCCAGGTAAAAGGATTAATATATACAAAGGTGATATCAGGTGATGATTTCCAAACACAAAGGTCCTAGAAAATTGCCATGACAGTTGAAAATCCCCTGAATAAAAGCATAAAATCCAAATTGAGTGGTAGATAATACCAGGGTGGAAGTCAACAGAGTGTTTGTTTGAGTGCTGTCATTACCAAAAGACAGATATTTATCTGTGGATGTGTGTGTGTGATAAGAGAGACTTATCAGTAAAATGGGAATAAATATATTAGCCTCGGTGTACCTCATGAAACAATTGCTAGGAGAGCCACTAAAAATAAGACTATTAAAGATATCAGTCAAATCAATAGTCTAAAATGTGGGGAGCAGAGGAAGATGAATGTGTGAGGTCCTGTGTCAATGTATGTTGTTGATATGGGTTCAATCATGTCAAAGACCCTATCCTCTGACCCAGATGGAAAGAGTAAAACCACCCCTCTGGTCCTTGTGTGGATGTTGATAGTGTATGCAGAAAATGTCCACCATAGCCACCCATAGATATTTGTAGCCCAAAGACTGCTCCCCTACATAGATTGCTCCTATTGAGAATAGGTAAGTTTGTCTCCTTGACCAAGCTGTATACCATAAATCCTGCTTCCTTGCTTTTATGTAATAACCCCTCTACCATGTTTGGCTAGATGCAACAATCCCTCTTCTCTGTTTGACTCTGTCTAATAAAAGGCTTAGCTTTGGGGGAGCTGTGGTTTCTCCAGCAAAGACCCCAGGCAATCTACTACAGATTTCTGTCTGGTATGTCTCTGTGTTTGTCTTTTCTTCATTTCATTTCCACCTCAATTGAGTCTGTCCCTGGAAGTAGATGCAGAACTGCATATAAAAAGGCGTTTATCTGACTTTTTAATTGAGAAAAATTCAATGCAAAATAGAAACGCCAGGTAATCTCTGTGAATGCATTGCTGGGCATCATCAACATAATGTCAGTCTTACTTCACTAATAGCTCTTACCTGCTTTGTATCGCTTTTGAAGCATATTCCACACACTATAGTACTTTTCCATAAATAATATTCATAAAGAAGAAATTTTTACTAATGACAAAATTAATATCTTATACAAAAAACAAAAATCTATAAGCCACTGAATAGAAATGACAGTATTCATGCTTTAGCATGTACAAAGCATCTTCATTTACTGTTAACATCTGCCTTAACCTAAAGCCTGCATTCTCAAAAACATGCTAGAGACAGCTAAAGAGACAGCTTTTTGTTTGAGGGTACTTGTTATTCATATGAAAGGCCTGGCTTCATTCCTCAGCAGATAGTGGCACAAAACCATTTGAACTCCAGTTCAAGAACCAAAGCTTCCAAGGGCAGTGAGCATGCACAGAGTGCACATGTATATGTGTAGCCCAAAACACTCATACACATAAAGTTAGTAAGCGGTTTTTTTAAAGGTAGGTGTTTATTCTCTGACAACCCATATTTCAAAATACAGGATATTTTATTCTAAGGTTTCCCAATAAAAATGCCAAGGTATGTTCCATTCACACTGTTCTAGTTGAGTGTTCCCTGTTTATTATCTACTGATTTGTTGAGCATTGCAAGCAGGCTGACGATCTTGGTTCCTGGTTGACAATTAGCTCTCTACTCCTAAATGACTTAATCAGTATTCTGTCACATCCTAAGCTGCTTTATCTCCACTAAACTCCATATCAACTGAAGTGTAGCATACTGTGCTTATGGTCAACCTAGAGCCGGCTATCACCACTGCTCTACTCTGGACGTCATGTCTTCTAGTACCCACAATCACACATCTTTTTTAGTTCAGAATACTTTCTCTACATGTCCATTGAATTTAGGGAGACCCTCAAGTACCCTGTTTCCTCCATTTCTTTCCAGATTCTCAGCCATTACCTACCCAATCCGGACTTAATGTTCAAAAGCCTGAACTGTCAATATACTTATACCCATTAAAATATCAACTATTCACCATATACCAGAAACTAAAGCCATCTTTGACAATTTTCTATCTCATAACCTGAATCCATTCAATTCCTGATCCTATTAAAGTAAATCTCAAAACAAATCCATTTAGTTCCATCCTGTTCTTCTAAGAACCTGCAATAATCTATTTACTGATTTGCCATACCCACACATGTGTTACTTTTCTAGTTACTGTTCAACAACTAAGTTTATACAATCCCACTTTCCTGTTTAAAACTCTTACAGCAGCTTATGATCATAATATAGATAAATAAAAATATAAATAGGGCCTCCCAAAGTAAAACAATTTACTGCAAGTTTGAAAGTGGACGTATTTAGAACAAGGATACACTTGTATATCCTTTCTATTCTGTTAAAAAATGTATTCTGTCATCAAAACCAAATGACAGCCTACAGACTGGGAAAGGATCATCACCAACCCTATATCTGACAGAGGGCTAATATTCAGTATATATAAAGAACTCAAGAAGTTAAAAAGCCACAAATCAAGTAATCCAATTAAAAAATGGGGTAGGGAGCTAAACAGAGAACTCTTTGTAGAGAACTGTGGAATGGCAGAAAAACACTTAAAGAAATGTTCAACGTCCTTAGCCATCAGGGAGATGCAAATCAAAACGACCCTGAGATTTCACCTTACACCTGTCAGAATGGCAAAGATCAAAAACTCCAGTGACAACACATGCTGGAGAGGATGTGGAGAAAGAGGAACCCTCCTCC
>CM053742.1:50060181-50079626 GCA_028658305.1 Pachyuromys duprasi
TTTATTATTATTATTTATTACAATTTATTCACTTTGCATCCTGGCTATAGCTCCCTCCCTCATCTCTTCCCAGTCCCACCCTCCTCTCTTCCACACATACCCTTACCCAAGGTCCACTGATAGGGGAGGTCCCCCTGTCCTATTATCTGACCCTGGCCTATCAGGTCTCATCAGGACTGTCTGGATCCTTTTTCTCTGTGGCCTAGTTAGACCACCTAACCAGCCATTGAGGCCATGTTAGAGACAGTCCCTGCTCCTCTTACTAGGGAACACACTTGGAGAATGAGTCTATGGGCTACATCTGAATAGGATTGTATGTCCTCTCCATGCATTGTTCTTGGTTGAGGTATAATTCTCTTTAGGGCCCCCAGGGCTCAGTTTTTATGGCTTTGTTGGTCTCCTTTTGGATCTCCTTTCCCCTTCAGGTCTTTCTATTTTCCCCTTCTTTCATAAGATTCCCTGCACTCTGCCCAAATGAGTCTGGGGGTATCTCCTTCCATACCCTGCTGGGTAGAGTCTTTCAGAGGCCCTTTGTGGAAGGTTCCTGTCCTTTTCCTTGTTTTCTACTTCTGATGTCTATCTTATTTGCCCTTCTAAATGAGGATTAAGACTTTTCCCTAGGGTCCTCCTTGTTGTTTAACTTCTTTAGGACTGTAGATTTTAGTATATTTATCCTATATTATATGGCTAATATCCAGTGATGAGTGAGTATATACCCTGTGTGTCTTTCTGCTTCTGGGCTACCTTACTCATGATGATCTTTTCTAGTCATCCATTTGCCTGCAAATTTCATGATTTCCTTGTTTTAAATTACTAATAATTCCTAAACTGAGCCTAGAATCCTTCTTCCCCTCATATTTTCTAACTGAAAATATGTGACGGTTTTATTGAGCCTGCCCCTATCTGATAAATAGTTTGAGTAACTGAGCCAACTATAGGTCTCCTGGGTATGTACCCAAAAGGTGCTCCACTATGCAACAAAGAAACTTGCCCAACTATGTTCATATCAGCTTTGTTCATAATAGCCAGAATCTGGAAAAAAAAAAAACCTAAATATCCCTTAACTGAAGAATGGATACAGAAATTGTGATACATTTATATAACGGAATCCTGCTCTACAATTAAAAACAAAGAAATCATGAAATTTGCAGGCAAATGGACAGAACTAAAAAAGATCATCCTTTTTTATCACTTTTTTATCACTAATATCACTTGTAAGTGGATATTAGCCATATAATATAGGATAAACATATTAAAATCTATAGTCCTCAAGAAGCTAAACAACAAGGAGGACCCTAAGGAATAAGCTTAATCACTTGCATTTTAAAGTTGAGAAAACACACTTAGAGTAGTAGAATTGACAACATGCTCTATGTTAGCCAAAAAAATCACTGCACAGTCAGACAGCACTCTAGAGCCTGCACTCTTATCTCCTATGCTATGGTACTTGCAAGTTAGAAGACAAAACTCCCATTTGGAGCAAGGAGGCCATTGAAAATACTGGAAGAGATTTAAGTGACATGAACCTGGAATAGGAATAGCAATGAAGGGGCTGAGAAAACGGTTCAGTTGTCATGCAAGCATGAAGACCTGAGTTTGAATTCCCTAGCAACCAGGTTAAAAAAATCCCATATGCAGTGGCACTTTGGAAGAAGAAGCAGAGACAGGCAGCTTCTAGAGGTTGCTGGTCGGTCAGTTCAACTAATCAGTGAGCTCCAGGTCTAGTGTCCAATCTAGTGAAAGACAGTCTCAAAAAAGCAAAGTCAAGAGCAATTGAGGGAGATACATGACAGTGTCTATGACTTTCATGTACATGCATGCACTTGTTGACCTGATATAGGCATATAAACTAAACAAGAAAAACACTGGGTTTTGGAGTGTCTTATGTTTGTGCTGGATCTTCCTTGTTCATGACTGAGCCAAACTTCTGTTTCCTTGTGCTTGTACCTAAAGCACTTTTCAGTTGCACTCAGGAAGCTCAGTCTGGGAGTTGGTAGCTGTCACAGTGACTAATTTTGAGGAAAGAGGACTAGAGTTAAGGAGAAGGAGTACTCCAAGGCAAATGTGCCAGAAGAGTTCCAGCAGGTCATAAGAGAGAAATCACCCATCTGTTCCCTGGCCACAGAGGGTATGGGAATTTTCTGAAACAGAACTTCATATATCAAGCTTTAGGGACTTATTTTTAACTTCTTTTTTTTTTTTTTTTTTTTGCTCCTATTTGTCCACCATAATGTTGTTTGTCTGGAAGGAATTTTAAGTGATACACAAAACTGAGAGGGAACATAAATAGTTGGTTTCGATGAAATGGTGCTCAGCCAGGGAATGGTAAGTACCCCAGAGCCAGACCTTTGTGGAGGCTTTTGGTGAGGAGAAAATGTCAAATGATTACGGCCCTGGAGGTGCAGGAGCTGAGGGCTATGAAGATGACCCTATCCCAAAGTTCATGGTTTTGTGGAAAGTTTTCATTCATTGGTCTTTTGTTTCACACTGTTGTCTAATCTCTGGTGAGTGCACACATACTTGAGAGATGAGACACCACTGAAGAACTGAAGCAGCCAGAGCAGCATTAATAAGGAAGAAATGAACATGCTTTTCAGTCTTCGAGGAAACTAGACAGAGCTGTATACCTAAAATGCTTGAATTGTCCACACCTGTCATCTTAGCATTGGCCCTTAATATCTTTTAATCTTGATAATTTTTCCATCTTTAACAAAGAACTAAAAGAAACCTAGAAGGACATCTGAAGCTCATTGGATCTGCCCAGCTAATCTCAGAAACACTCTTTAATGCAAGTACTATATTTCAAGTTGATCTGGGGATTGCTGGCAGGTTCTATGAATTCCTTGAAAGTGTATCCCTCCATTATTATGTAATTCTAACAGAAGTATCTTAATACATTGACATTTTCTTTTATTAATTTTAATTTACATCCTGACTGTAATTTCCCTCCCTCCTCTCCTCTCACCCCATCTACTCCTCCTCTATTTCTTTTCAGAAAAAGACTATCCTGGATGGAGATCAATTATCCATGGTTTATCAAGTTGCAGCAAGACTGAGCACTTCCTCTTCTATTAAGGCTAGACAATTCAGTAGTGGGGAAGGGCCACAAAAGCAGGCCATAAAGTCAGAGACAGACCCTGCTCCCACTGTTAAAAGTCCCACATGACATGTAGTATAGGAAAGACATACTACAATGCACAGAACCCAAGAAGATAAGTTTGATGGACATCTTCGGCTTCATGTCAGTCCACTAGTTAGGGGAGTGGGGGATATCTCTGACACAGACTATGTGGCCTACTTTTTGATTACTTCCCCGTGATGGGATTTCCCTATAAGGCCACAGGTGAGGAAGATGAACTTAGTCCTCATGTGAAAAGAAGAACTGGGGTGTCTGGCTGGGGGTACTCCCCTATTTTGAGGAATAGGGTAGAAGTTATATGAAAGAGAAGGTGGGACTGGGAGAGGAGAGACAGGTCTATGACCAAGATGTAAATTGAATTAATTAATTAAAAAAACTCCCAAGTGAAGACCAAAATGTACAACTGTATCATATGTGCAGAGGGTGTAAGTCAGTCCCATTCAGGCTCCCTGGTTGGCAGTTCAGTCTCTGTGAGCCCATGTGGGCTCAGTTTAGTTAAGTCTGTGGGTTTTCTTGTGACACATTGACTTTTTCTTTTCCAGAGACATTGTAGAGGAGTGTGTTACTACTACAACACAGTAGAAAGCATAGGCTGTTAACTTGGAAAGAGGCAGGGAGGAGATGAGGGAGGGAAGAGGGGGATAGGGAGGGAATGTGGGAGGGGGCTACCGCTGGGATACAAAGTACATAACCTGTGATTAATATAAAATAAAAATGTTTAAAAAGAAAAAAATTAAAACTAAAAAAATATTTTAGACAATTAAAAGAGTGATTTCACTTTGAAAAAAAATATTTAACCTGAAAAAAAAAAATGACTTCCAATTCTTCCACTTAGCAGCTTGAACAATGGGATTGGCAACTGCAGATATAATCTGTAAAATGGAGAAAATAATAGTGTCAAACCTTGAGTTGCTATATGACATCAAGTAAAACTAGGTAGAGAAAATTATTCATGGTACAAAATATGTGCTCAATGAAAAACAATTTAATCAACAATTATTTACTGAGGGCCTAGTCTGTACTCTTTATTCTTCTACATCCCAGAGACAGAGTCGTAACATAAAAATTATGCTCTCATGGGGCTTCTATGCCAGTCATCATTTTATGTGAATCTTATGCAGTCAGTATTGATTCAAAGTACTTATATAAAGTACATGAGCTGTAGTTCTGGCAAGATAGAAATTCTCCTATGATTTTTGCACTTGGGTGACATTAATAGATCAATGGTTAAAAGACAGAGAGAAAGAAAGGAAAAAAGAAAGAAAGAAAGAAGGAAGGAAGGAAGGAAGGACCATTAAGGAAACAAACATTAGTGACTGAGAGCAATATGGATGAGGAAAAGGATAGTGTATTTGAGTGAATGCTAACAGTAAGCCCTTCAGACATAAAGACATTAAATTTGAAATGTGGAGGAAAAGAGGGAGGTGATCTTAAAAAGGGAAGACTGGTGTTCTCATTTTCTATTCCTGCTGTAAAAAACAACAACAACAACAACAAAACACCTCACACTTATTGAGGCCAAACAATACTGATGATCTCTTGCTTTCCATGGAACAACTACATAGGTACAGTATACTCGAGATTTATTCTTTAGTTAAAGCCTCCAGGGCCAACATCAAGGTATACTCTGGCTACAGTCTCTACTTAAGTTTCTGCAGAAAAGCCCACTTCCAAGTCCATGACTTTTATTCATGTTATAAATGTCTCCTTCCATCATTAAGACAGCAAGATTGTCTTGAGACCACCTCATGGTTCAAGTTTCTATGTCTTGTTTTTCTTCTGCACCTCTCTTCATCTAAAGCAGTGGTTCTCAACTTTCCTAATATTGTCACCCTTTAATACATACAGTTCCTCACATTGTCGTAACCCCAACCATAAAATTATTTTTGTTCTTCATAATTGTAATTTTTCTACTGTTATGAATCATAATGTAAATATCTGATATGCAGGATGCTGATATTTGACCCTCAAGGAGTCACAACCTACAGGTTGAGAACCATTCATCTAGTGGATTTGAGCCTATATGGAGAATCCAGGACAGTTCTCCATTTTTAAAGTAAATTTATTCATAACCTTAAGTATATCTATTCAAATCTTTACTACATATGAAGTGATCTCTAAGGAATTCCTACTCAAACTGTGTACATTCTTTAAATAAAATTTAGGCACCATGAAGTACACAATTTGACAGCTGCTTAAATTACCTTACCTTCTAGAATTTGAGTTTTAAAACTTCTGCACTTGACTTCCTCTGTGGCCTCTCCTGATGAGACATGATAGACTAAGATCGGATGGAAGGGGAAGACGACCTCCACTATCCATGGACTTGGGGAGGGGCATGGGTGGAGAAGAGGGAGGAAGGGTAAGATTGGGAGGGGTCAAGGGAGGGGGTTACAGTTGGAATACAAAGTGAATAAACTGTAATTAATGAAAAATACATTAATTAAAAAATAAATAAAAGAAGCAATAAAAAAGAAAAAAAGTTCTTTACTTGATCATAACTGATTTTAGTCTACCAGCTACTAGAAGGCTTTACCTTTGCAATCCAGTTTTACTATCTATCAAAGGAAGCAATAATGATACCTCATAGCATTAGGTTTTAGAGAAATTAATGATGGACTGAAATCCTCCAGGACTTGTTAGTTGTTGTACCTCTAGTATACACACTAATATTAATTTCGTTTTAAATAGAACTACCCAATTTGAGAAGCAGAGGCTGGCACACAGATGGAAAAAGCTTCCTCGAGACCACTGAGTGTATTCTTTTGTGCTAAAATTCCTTACCAGGGTGCTGTGGGTTCCTTCAGTGGCAAGAGCCTCGACTCAGTGTTTGAGCTCCTAGCTGCCTGAACACATTATAGGACAGCATTCAATATGCTCTCAATCTATCTCTCTCACATATACCCCTTCCTTCTTTTCCTTCCATTCTCCCTAGAGTGGGAATGATGTTCTACACAAGATGACTTGAAAATCTTAAACAAGGTTTTTTTTTTTTCCTATTAATTTTGTATATTTTTTCGGGTTTTCTGTTTTCACTTCTTTTTTCTCCTTCCATTCCCATTGCACTGGGAGTGGTCAAAATAAGAGGCCAGCTGAAAGTTAGAGGGGGCAGGGAGGTCTCCCCTGGATTTCTAGGTAACTAGTGAGGTAGATTTTGTGACCTTGGAGAGTGACTTTATTTTCTACTAGGCTTGAAAATATCTCCCATCTTGAGCTCCACACAGTTTCTGGTTCTTGTCTTCAGAATTTCTGAGCCTCTAGTGGAAACAAGAAACAGGCTAATACACCCTCACTCTCCTGGGTCCCTATTCCACTTCTCTAGACACCCACTTCCTTTATAACAGCTGCAGCTGCTGGGTCAGCCTGTCAGCTTCAACCCACTTCCTCATAACAATTTTCCCGAGGTAAAAATAAATAAAATGTCAGTGAGCTGATTGCTTTTTGGATTGCACCTCACCTCTATCTTCCTGCTTTGAGCTTTCAGGTTTCTCTGTGGAAACTACAAAACCTTGCCTTGACCAGGGTGGGTGTGGCTTCCTTCTTCCTGGCCCCTGTCCCATTTCCACCCCACCCCCACTCCCTCCTTCCCCAGCTTGACTCTCTTATCTCTCTAATTGTGATTTCTCACCAACCCAAGGGTTTCATCTTCTTCCAAATTACTAAATGTCTGGAAAGGATGTTGGAACTTAACTTGCTATAACCCATCCAGCAATTCAAGCCAAGGAATGAAAATTTGTATTTTATGTTTTACCCAAGAATCTCTGCACAACCTTAAAGCCACTGTCATTGGTAGTCCATTTAGCTTAGGAAACCAAATTCATCATGCTGCCTCAAGTAAGCATATAAAAAGTTTGCTTGCCTCACAGACATACCTCAAGAAAAATTTCTTGAATTTTATTAGCCCTACTACTGTGTTTCACAGAAATAGAGGATGTAAACACAAACAGTAATGAACACATCGAGGGAAGATTAATGTGCTTTTCCATATTATATAAATTCCTAATCTACACCTTCTGTCAATTTTGGATTCAATTTTTTTAATTACAGAAAACTCCAAAAAGCAAAATGTGAGCTTACTCTTTGTGAGCATTGCACTGAAACCATTTGAAGGAAGCCATGTGGAGGCATATCTTCTTTTAGCCCCAATACCATTTGACAGACCTACAGGACTTCTTTAGTATTCGTGCTTTGTACCTTTACTAACTTGCTTCCCTTTGTATTATATGCAGGTAACTCTAAATCAGTGGCTCTCAACCTGTGGGCTGCAACTCCCTTTGGGGGTCAAACAACCCTTTCTCTGGACGCCAAAGACCACCAGAAAACACAGATATTTACATTAAAATTTATGACAGCAGCAAAACTACAGTTTTAAAGTACCAGTGAAAATAAATTTATGGTTGGAGGTCACCACAATATGAGGAACTGCATTAAAGCATCCCAGCATGGGGAAGGTTGAGAATCCCTCACCGGTCTAAATGGATCTATACTCATCATGTGCACCCACTTTTTACATTAGCAATTTAGATTATGTGTAAATACGATCATTTTCTATTAGATATTTGAGAATCTATACCTCTTGGCACCCATGAAGGGTCAACACCCTGTGAATACAAAGAGATTATCACAATACTGGAATTCTTTGCTGCTTTCTTTATATGCTTCTATTGGGTTTTTAAGACTGCAAGACAATAGTGAAACTTAACAACTTTAGAATGGGCATTGATGTGTATACAATTTATCTTATTTTGGAAGGTCTCACATATTGGCCTGGAAATACAAATCAAAATAGTGGTCTCTGTGACACATTTGATATTCTAATTGTAATCATCATAAAACTAAATTAGGAAGTGGAAGATCAGAAGTAGGGGGATGTGGTAAGAAATGCTTGCAACAGATCATTAATGATGGTGAGAGAATGTGTAGGTAAAGGCAGCACATGAGGCAGATGAAATGACTGGAGAACAGAAGTAGTGGGATTTACTACTTGACAACTAATTTGATGTAATGGCTGAAGGAAAAGGAGTTGGTGCAGACCCGTAAGTTTGGGACTTTAATAATGAATGATTTTTGTTTCATCAATTAAGATTCAGGATGGAAAATATCCTAGGGGAAAAGCAGCTAGTTTAGTTTGGGGCATATTAAGTTTCAGGAGCTTGTAGGATATCCAAACAACAGCCACATATTTTAGAATATGAGTCTAGAGGTTCAGGGTGATGTGAAGTTGAAGATTTAAATTCCCCAAACTGTCAGTGTATATATGACTGTAAAAATATCACAGGACATAAAATCTCTTAGAAGGAAAATGTTTAGTGAGATCAGGAGAGACAACACAAAATGGCAAAGGACTGCTAGCATTCAAATGGCAAATAGACAATAAGGTCTACAAAGGACTGCTAGCATTCAAATGGCAAATAGACAATAAGGTCTACAAAGGACTGCTAGCATTCAAATGGCAAATAGACAATAAGGTCTACAAAAGACTATATCTTTGGGATTTTTGTTTGTTTTGTTTTTCAAGAGAGGGTTTCTCTGTGTATTCTTGCCTGTATGGAAACTCACTCTCTAGACCACGCTGTCCTCAGACTAAGTGATCTGCCTATCTCTGCCCCTTGAGTGGTGGGATTAAAGGCATGCACCATTATGCCAGGTAAGAACTGTGAGATTTAATGAGAAACCTCAAAATAGCAGCTTCTGTTTTACAGCCTGAGTGTTTCTGAAACACTGAAGATAAATGTTGAGTATATCTTTCCCGAAATAAGTTCTAAACTGCTGCAAATCTGAGTTCTTTCAGAGTTTGGATGTTCTCATGTTGTGGAATACTTACCAAACCACCTTACTGTTGCAGATTAAGGCCTGATCATATAAACTGTGTTGGCAGTGGTGCATGTTCAGTCCATTATATCTAATAAGAGCTAGCTTCCCTCCTTCCTTCTTTCCTTTCTCTTGCTTCCTTTTTCCTTCTCTCTCTCTCTCTCTCTCTCTCTTTCTTTCTTTCTTTCTTTCTTTCTTTGTTTCTTTTGGTTTAACATATATATTGAACAAGCAAAGTGTCCAGGTAAGGCTATTGTGGGTGGCCAACACAATTCAAGAGGCATCATCTGAGTTCATTGTTTATATCTAAATATTCACATCCAAACCTGCAGTCATACACATATGCACAAGTAAGTTAGAGCTTTGTCAAACAGCAATTGCTAAATTTGTTTTGCCTTTCAGGGTTTTGCTTTAAAGATTTGGAACAAAAAGGAAAATTACCAAAAAATAAAATGCTAGCATGTGGATTCCAAGGTGCTGTTTCTTTTTAGATTATTACAGCATGTTCAATACCGATCACAGTTGATATACAGCAGCTTGCCTGGGTCTGCAACATACCTCAAATATAGAAATCCCTGATGATGGACGACTGTGGGTAAAAATACACATGCATCAAATTTCTTCTTTGATAGCTTCCAGACCCCATTTCAGTGGGTTTGGCTCTGGAGGCAAACTCCATTTGACAGCACAGGAGTAGCCCTCAGTCATTTTCTCCACATTTGGCCTTCATTCAGCAGGCGAGCTTGTCTAGCTCCTTCCATCCCCTCCCTCCTAAGGGAGAAGAAAAGTTAGAGAAGTCACTGGTGAGAACTAAATTGCAATCCATGCATAGGATTTTGTAAGGAAGAATAAGCACTCTGCTTTTTCCTCAATTTCATTGCAATAAATTTCTGAAGAAACTCTGCAGTGAGTGAGAGAAGGTAAGCAACAAAGGAGAAGGAAAAGGTGAAACTAAGGGGCTACATAAGACAGGGAGAACAAAAAGTGCATTATCACTAATGTGCATTTATTTTGTGGTATTTGTAATGGTTAGTACTCAGCTATTTCTCATCCCTGTAAAGCTATTTCCTTGCCACTGACTAGTGGGAATACTCTGATATAATTACAGCCTTTATACTTTGATAAGTAGAAGACAGAGTCTCTTGCTTCCTACATTCTTCTATTCTTCAGTACACCATTGTTAAGAATTAAAAAAAAAAAAACAACACATTCTAATAACCTTCCCTGCGTTGCTCCCCTTACAAGACTGCTGTTTTTCTTCAGTAATTTTGTTAGCCATTGCTAGGCTTTAGGCTATCACACCTAACACATCAAGGTCAAATAATTCCTTGATGTTCCTGTCACTCTATTGATCTCTGTTTCAAGGAGATGAAGGTACAGAGGGCATTGTTCTTTCTTGTATCCTTTGGAAAAATCAGAAGAGAGGAAAATGAAGAAAAAAAAAAACAAAGAAAGAGTAATCAAAGAAGAAAGAAGGGAGGAAAACACATGGGAAAGGACAGGAGAGAGGGAAGAGAGAAAAAAGAAAATAAAGAAAACTCCTGAGCAAATATCCCCAAGTTCTATTCCTCAGTAATGTTGCTGTCCTTGTTTTTCTTCCTAGGAAAGAATAAGCTGATCTTTGCATGAGCTAACACTTTGTATTTATCTGTTGTAGTGTCAAGAAAAATATGTGTGAGGCTAGAGAGATGGCTCAGAGATTAAGAGCACCGGCTGCTCTTCCAGAGGTCCTGAGCTCAATTCCCAGGAAGCACGTGGGGCCTCACACCATCTATAATTAAATCTGGTGCCCTCTTCTGGAGTGTTGGTGTACATGCAGACAGAACACTATATAAATAATAAATTAATTAATTAAAAAAAAAAGAAAAAAGTATGTGATGAAGGTAAGACCAGCGTTGGGATTACATCACCCTGATTCTTATTCCAGGATCAGAAAAATCTCATTTGAGTTTGTTGTAGTGATAAAAGTTCTTCTGAGATGTATATACTATTCTATCTTTAGTCACATTAGTAATATCTCACTAGAAGCCACTCTCCTTAGATATTTACAGCCATGAAGAAAATGGATGCCAATGGTTGAAAAGAATATATTATCATTTAACACACTATATTCTTGCAATGTGTATTTGGTAATAATACACATATAGTGAAAAAATATACAATAAAATATTTCTAACTCCCTCACAACAACTCTCATTTTTTTATTTTAAATGTATTTACTGAAACACAACTAACCGTTCTTTGTTTAACAGCTAGACTTTGTCATGGAGTGGAGGCTGGCCCCAGTTTCTTCTGCTTTGCCTGGGTTACTTGCTGAGACTTGGTTGCTGTTGAAGTCTTCTGCAAGGATTCATGTGATTGAAAGCTTGATCCATAGAGTAGTGGTTATTGAGTGATTGAATACTTGTTTAATAGCTGGAGCCATAGCTAGGGGGAGGTGTGTGTGTGTTTGTGTGTGTGTATGTGTGTGTGTGTGTGTGTATGTGTAGGGATTATATCATTGACAACATTTGGTAGGTCTATGGTTTCTTGACAGCTTTCTTAAAAGGGTGGCTACAAAAGAGTCAGTCCTGAGCTCATAGATTCTTTCTGCTTCCTGGTATAGGATATAATGACTTGTTCCTTGGCATACAGTTACAGCAATGTAGCAATCTACTTCCATCACCAGAGGATGAAACCATGGGATCACCCATCTTCAATGTTGACCCTCCCAAACTGTGAGGTCACAAAAGTTCTTTACTTATAATCTTATAACAAGTTATGTTGTTATAGTGAGAAAAAAAAACTGTGTTGAAGTACATTTCAGAATGGGAGGCATCAGGGTCTTGGGCTGTTATGGCATTGGGATAGTAGCCTTAACAAAAGGTAAGATGAAAGATTGGGGTGGTGATGGTTTCACCTGCTTCATAGTCTCACTTATCTCATCTTGTGACTTTCAGACCGTGAAACATACCTACCTCATTAAAAGGAATCTGAGGGTCAAAAAAAAAAAATTCTGTTCATGGTAAAAACACAATCGTTTAAAGCCAGAAGTGATATGCAAGCTCCTGGGGCTCTATCTTCCTAGGATATGGTTCCTTTGTAAATTGTGCACAGCCTCTACTAATGGAACAAGCCATATATGATTTCCTCTTATGCTCCATTCCACTGTTAATTCTCTCTATATCTAGAATGTAAGTTCACAGAATCTTCAAAAGGAGAGGTTTTTTTTTTCTTTCAGTGAAGACATGATTGATTGTGACTATACAGAGATAATTTCCAAACTTGAGAATAAGTATGAATTACCTTTGTTGATTATTAAACACATAAGTCATTCCAAGCCATTATTGAATGTCAAGGAATTCTCTCTATGCTTCTATAATATTCAGTGGAACATCCAGTCTCACTTGGTAATTTTCTTTCTACAGAAGCCATATATGTGTCTAAGAGGAAAAATGTGTTTTATTTTGTATTAGGATTTCTTGTTTTATTGCAGAATTATTGGCATATATATGTGTGTGTGTATATTAGGGGACAATATCATGAAACATAGATCAGCAAATGTTCTTTAAGTCTTTGTGCAAATTATCAAGAAAAACATCCCACACCAGGGAACTTTCACCCCAAATTAAAAAGTTTAATATATGCTCTACTGTTTTCATTTTTTTCATATAAAAATGTTAACTTTGGTGTATCAGCCTCTGCACGGCCACCTGGGCTCAGATTTTTATCTTTGTTGGTCTTCTTGTGAGGCTACTGTTCCCTCTGTGTCCTTCTATTCCCCCTTTTTCCATAAAACTCCCTGCGCTCTGCTGAAAGTTTGGCCCTGAGTTTCAGCATCTGCTTTGATCCTCTGTGGGTGGATCTTTTCAGAGGACCCTCCATAGTAGGCTCCCATTCTGTTCCCTCTCACGCCACTTCTGGAGTCTATCTTGTCTGCCCTTCTGAATGAGGTTTAAGCATCCTCCCTAGGGTCCTCCTTTGTGTTTAGCTTCTTTAGATCTGTAGATTTTAGTATGGCTATCCTATGGATGGAGAAGACCACTGCTCAGATGTAACTGATTGCCATCACAGCCTCCATGTGGGTCCACGAGCAAGAGGAGCAGGGGCTGTTTGTGTCCTGAACTCATGAACTTGGTTGTCTGCTTTTTGATCACTTGTCCCTTGTGATATGGGCTTGCCAGGCTTCGCAGGAAGAGGATCCAGTGAGTGTTGATGAGACTTGATAAGCAGTAGGCAGAGAGCAGAGGAGGAAAACACCCTCTTTCAGTGGACTAGGTGAAAGGGAGAAGGGATAAGAGGGTGGGACTGGGAATAGTTGAGCAAGGGGCTTCAATATATATATAATGAATAAATTGTAAAAATAAACAAATGTGTTAACTTTGTTGTCTCCTAAACCGTATTAGTTAGATTATCATGGACTTGCATAATGGTAAATGGTAGAAGTGACCAGCTCTTTCTAGTAAACATTACATTTTTATTGTGACCAAAATAGTATGATGGCCCCTTCTCACCCTCTCTCTCTCAGGGTTTGCTTGAATCCACCTTCTTTGGATGGGCTCATATTTTTTTGTCCACTTGAATTTCTTTTTTATTTTTAAATTTAATAATATATATTACAATTTATTCACTTTGTATCCCCACTGCAGCCCTTCCTTTGTCTCCTCCTAGTGCCACCTACCCTCTCCCTTCTACCCCTATGCCCTTTCCCTAGTCCCCTGATAGGGAAGGACCACCTCCCCTTCTATCTGACCCTAGCTTATCAGGTCTCATTAAGGCTGGTTACATCATCTTCCTCTGTGTCCTGGCAAGGCTACACCTCCCAAGGGGAAGTGATCGAAGAGCAAGCCGCTGAGTTCATGTCAGAGACAGCCCCTGTACCTCTTACTAGGGAACCTATTGGAAACTGAGCAGCCAATGGGCTTCATTTGAACAAGGAGTCTATGTCCTTTCCATGAATGGTGCTTGGTTGGAGTATTGGTCTCTGCAGGCCCCCTTGGCCCAGGTATTTTGTTTTGGCTCTGTTGTTTCCCTTGTGGAGTTCTTGTCCCCTCCAGGTCTTTCAATCTACCTCTTTTTTCCATAAGGATTCCAGAACTCTGAAGTGTGGTATATTTACACAATGGAACACTGCTCAACTATTAAAAACAAGGAAATCATGAAATTTGCAGACAAATGGTGGGAACTAGAAAAGATCATCCTGAGTGAGGTAACCCAGAAGCAGAAAGACACATATGGTATATACTCACATTTAAGTGGATATTAGCCATATAACATAGGATAAAAATACTAAAATCTATAGACCTAAAGAAGCTAAACAACAAGGAGGAGCCTAGGGAAGAAGCTGAAACCTCACTCAGAAGGACAAACACAGTAGACATGGGAAGAAGGACAAGGAACAGGACAGTAGCCTACCACAGAGGACCTCTAAAAGACTCTACCCACCAGGTTATCGAAGGAAATACTGAGACTCATGGGCTATTAATTTTTGATCATTTATTTTCCCTTGCTAACTCCTGAACTATAGGCATTTCACTGAGTCCCCCAGGTCTCCTGTCTTTACATTCTTATATCTAAACAGTTTCCTTGATTAATCTAATTCAGTCCCTGAGTTTTAATTTCATAAGTCAGCATGCACATGTATCTTAAGCTGTAAATATGCAGATTCTCTTGTTCATTAGATAAGACTAAGAAGATAGAATTCATTCAGAGGAAGGTCATAGACCTGAAATAAGACTACAAAATAGAGCAGTTTAAGATTCTTGGAGGTTTCTGGGTCCACAGAGGTTACCACTAATGGGCATATGAACACAAACATTGCTGGAAAAAAAGAGAAAACAAACAAACAAACAAACAAAACAAAACAAAACAAAGGAAACAGTAGTAAGGACCTTCTTGTCCCTAGACTAAATAGAAAAAATAAATAAAGTTTTACCTAGCAGGTGCTGGTGGCAGGGAAAGTGCACGCCTGAAATCCCAGCATGGGGAGTCAGAGGTAGGTGGATTTTTATGAGTTTGAGGCCAGCCTGGTATACAGAGTGAGTTCCAGAACAGCCAGGGCTACACTGAGAACTCCTGTCTTTGAAGAAAAAAAAAAAGTATCACTCCTGATAAGTTGTCCAAAGCAGCAGAACCAGACATACAACTTTTTGCCAGGCATGTGTGTTTGTGTGCATATGTGTGTGTGTCTGTGTGTCTATGTGTGTGTAAGCTCATACCACAGCAGGCATGTGGCAGTGAAAGGACAACTTGCAGAAATCAATTCTCTTATTTTACCATGGGGGTTCCAGGCATATAACACAGATCATTAAATTTGGTAGCAAGAGAATTTACCCCAAGCCATATTGCCAGCTCCAAAAGTGTCTTTCAAGCATCAGAAATGTAGGTGATTTGAACTGAGAGTTAGAATATATATCCTATTTAAAAGAAGGAAGGGAAAGATTTCATTAATGTTTTATGCCAACAACTGTACAGTTCCTTGCTCATATGACATGCTCAATAAATGTTAATCGCTAACATCACTAGACATTCAATTCTGCTCTGTTTAAATTTCTTGATGTTGCTCAAACCTTTTAGGCACTTTGATGCTTTTCAGTCCCTGTAAATGCTACTTCTCCTTCCTGGAATGGAGTATTTCCAATTCAAGGTCTATTAAACTCCTATGTTATCTTCAAGATTTAGCTTAAACATAAGCTGCTTTTTGAAGCATCTACATTAGCAGCAGATATTTTCTCTTCTGTGCTTCTCCACTATGTGCATATTATTGTTAGGACTCAGATATTATGTAAAGTTACTATGGACCATGTTTCTGTTTTTTTCTTTGGACTCAGGCTTGTACTCTTCCTTATCACATCTCCAGGGTCTACGACAGTATTTGTTACATTATAAGCCTTCAATAAATGTTTTCTAAACTGAAAACAAAATCATGTAATCTATCTACTTTTAAACAGTGAAAAAATGAAGTCCAGGAAAATGATCAATCTTTTATAAAAGATTGAGTTTTAGACACTACAGGATCAAGGATTCTCTCTCTCTCTCTCTCTCTCTCTCTCTCTCTCTCTCTCTCTCTCTCTCTCTCTCTCTCTCTCAAAAACAGATAAAAGGAGACTCCAGAGTAAGATTCCCAGGGAAAGGCTCTGGCTTTAGGCACACACTGAACTAAATTAGGTACATTTGATCCTAGAAGAGAGGGCTGTGAAGTCTAGCTAGCATAATTAAATGCTTATCTTAAAGAAGACAGGAATACAAAGTCATTGCCAAAATTACATCCAGCAAAGTTGTTTTCTCTGATAGCTGTCTGTTCCACAACTCCAAATGCTTATTTCAGAGAGAAGAGGGGAAAACACCCAAATTAATTGCAGTGATGTTAATTTTGAGACAAACTAGCTGAGGATCTAATCGATATAACTAACCTCTTCTTTGAAGAAGGAGAAGGATAGGACCACTTCTAAAATTACGTGTTTTTATCATCTCATCCTAGGAAGTAAATGTTTATGCAAAGAAAATATGGAACAAATGTTGACATCAAACTTAGTTCTAGTGATATAGGACCCTAGGCAAATCTATCATGCTTTCGATCAATATAAGTGACTGCTAGACTGAAGAAAGAGGAAACAAAATCATCTCATACCAAAATAAGCACAGTAATGTTTATTTCAAGACTGGTTACAGCTGGGTACATATGTTTACACTTATAGATGTAAACAATCAGATAACTACATTATATATCACAGGCTAATTGAAAAGACTATATGGATGTGACTGGCATTTTTTGTTATAAAATGCAATTTGAAAAAAACATGTAGAAGTATAAAAGCGTTTCCTAGTATGATGCTTTGTTTTAATTCTTAACTTGACACAACCTAGAATCATCATAGAGAAAGTCTTACTGAGAGATTGTTTATATCAGATTGGCCTGTTAGCATGTCTGTGGGAGATGGTCTTTATTGTCATTATTGGTGTGAAAAGACACAGCCCAAATGTAAAAGAACATGGAAGAAGGAAAATTCAGCACGTTTCTGTTGTTTTTGTTGCTTATCCTTTACTCTTGTTGTGGAGTTCATCTCTTCTGTTGATGTCTATGTTGCTGTTGCTGCTGCTCGCAATGATGATGATGATAATAATGATAGTGATCATTATAATACCTTTAATGTTTTTTAAGGCTTCTAACGCAGACTGAAGACCCTGATCATTCCTTCACTAATGTTAGAACTAGCTTCTTTTGACTTCTGACATGGACTGATGACCAATGGCTCCCTAGGAATCCTTCAGGCCTTCACAACCAGATTAAGGCTTGTGGACTTGGTTCATGGCTCTTGCCTTATCTGGTGTGATAAAAATTTTGTTCTGTTACTCTGACTGTATGTAAACCATCTAATAAATTCTCCTTTAAAATGTATTTATTCTATTGGTTCCTTTTCTTTAGAGAACCCTTATCAATACACCTAATATGGGGGAAATATTGGAGCAGGTTGGGAACATGAAATTATGGATAAGAAACTCCCAAATAGTAGCAACAAACAATTTCTTGTATTACAGAGGGGAAAATTGAACATCAAATGTATATAGGAAATTGCAACAGTAATGGAGAGCTGATACTAAATCTGCCAATGGCTAGGAAATATGCTTTCTAACTGAAAATGAAAGTGGGCAAATAATAAAAAAATCTAAACCAATTGTTTTTGACCAGTGAGTAGCAACCGCTGTGGGTCACATATCAGATACCTTGCATATCAGATATTTATATTATTATTCATAACAGTAGCAAAATTGCAGTTATGAAGTAGAAACAAATTTTATAGTTGGGGTGTCACAACATGCTGAACTTCATTAAAAGGTTTTAGCCTGAGAAAGGTTGAGAACCACTGATCTAGA
Organism: Pachyuromys duprasi; assembly: GCA_028658305.1. Classification (NCBI taxonomy): domain Eukaryota; kingdom Metazoa; phylum Chordata; class Mammalia; order Rodentia; family Muridae; genus Pachyuromys; species Pachyuromys duprasi. The sequence goes on from CM053742.1 coordinate 50,077,985, forward strand.
CTATGATGGGCAGCTTACGAGAAAAGCAGGACAGTCTTGGAGAGGGCAGAAAATCTGCAAAGTCAGGAATCACTGATTCAGTCTTGGAGTAGATGCATATATGTACAGATAGTAGTCACCAAACTACTATCAGAATGTGTAGCAATCCAGAGGTAGAAATATTCAAGGCTGAACCTCTGGAGTTGAAAAGGAAGTGTTAATGAAAATTAAATTCCTCAACCCTTTGTTGAAAGCAGTAATAGGCTTGGCAATTGAACTGTCAACTGAAGGTTTTTCTCTGAAGGAGCAAGTCATCAAAAAGTAATATAATTTATTCCTTTTTTTTTCTAAAATTGCTTATTTATTTTATGTGTATGGGTGTTCTGCCTGTATGTCTGTCATTGTGAGCTGGCATATGAGTACTGGGAATTAAAGGTAGGTCTTCTGTGGACTTAGAATCACCTGGTAAGACAGAACCTGACCTAAATAATTGCTCAGGTCTGATGAGCCAATGGGAATGTCTTTGGGACCTTTCCTTAAATGGTAGGTAATATAGGAAGGCCCAGCCCTCTGTGGGCAGTGCCATCCCTGGGCAGGTGGTTGAGCTGTATAAGAAAGGCAGCTAAAGAATGAGGATCAAGAGAGTAAGCAGTATCTCTTCATTGGTTTCTGCATCAAGCCCCTTCCTTGGGCTGCTTTTTTGATATCCTTCAGGAATAACTATAACCAGACAGGTGGTGGTGGCGCATGCCTTTAATCCTAGCACTTGGGCAGCAGACACTGGCAGGTCTTTGTCAACTGAGGCCAGCCAGGTCTACAGAGTGAGTTCCAGGATACCCAAGGCTACACAAAGAAACCTTGTCTTGAAAACAAAAAATAACTATAACCTGCAAATTAAAATAATTTTTTCTTCAAGTTTTTCTTTTTTTTCTTTTCTTTTTGTCAGTGTTTTATCACAGCAACAGAGAACAAACTAAGATATATTTCTTGATAAATTCAGGACTGAAATTCTTTAAAAAGGGAATTCAGGTTGTGGTGGTTTGAATGAAAATGGCTCTCATAGACTCTTCTATTTGAATCCTAAGGTTTGCAAATGTTTGAGATGGATTACAAGAGTTAGGAGATCTGACTTCATTGGAATATGCGTGGCCTTGTTGAAGCAAATGTGTCATTGTAGCAGGGGGGTGAGGCTTTGAGATTTCAAAAGCCCATACCAGGCTCAGTCTCTCTTTCTCTCTCTCTGTGTTTGTCTGTCTGTCTTTCTGTCTCTGTCTCTGTCTCTGTCTCTATCTCTGTCTCTGTCTCTGTCTCTCTCTCTCTCTCTTCATGCTGCAGGTCAGAATGTAAACCTCTCAGTAGTTCTACAGCATCATGCCTGCTTGACTGCTGTTATGCTCCCATCCATAATGGTCAGACTCACCTCTGAAACTATAAGCAAGCCTCCATTCATGTGTTTTCTTCTCTAAGAGTTGTCTTGGAAATAGAATCTCTTCAAAGCAGTAGAACAGTGTCTAAAGCACATGTGTAGCACTTTTATTTTTTTTACTGTAATTCTAAGGAGAAAAGTTAACTTCATAGATCAACAGCTTTCCAGTGATTAGAGAAATATATCTCATTGTACCACTATAAACTATGCTATGAAACCAATAATATAAGAGAGAAT
>CM053742.1:50079726-50089844 GCA_028658305.1 Pachyuromys duprasi
GATTTTATTTGTTTCTTTCTCTCTCTCTCTCTCTCTCTCTCTCTATATATATATATATATATATATATATATATATATATATGTGGATATGTGGATATGCCTGTGGATATGCCAGTATCATAGTTCAGGTGTGGAAGTAAGAGAATAACCCTTGAAAGTTAAAGGGGGTTCTTATCTGGTCTAGCAACATATAACTTTACCTACTGAGCCAGCTTACTGGACATTAATATATTTCTGAAAATTCTTATGTTTATTAATATTGTTCTTTCAGCATTTTTCAAATACAGTTAGCTCACTGAGAAGAATATTTATGCTTTATCTTTTAATTCCATAGAAAGATAGTTGGCTCAGAATCCATTTATTAAAGACCCAGGAATGCAGAGATTGAAGAAAATGTTTATATCACTGTAATCTTTTATGGTCAAGCTTAAAGTTTTAAGTGATTTCATTAAATGTGTTGATATATTAGCACAAAGTTCACCTCAATGTCTATATTTTGTTATTCTTATGGATTAAGCTTTAAATTCAAGCTATATTAAAAACTTAAAGCTTGCTAAGATGAGAAAAAAACACAGAGGTATTTAATTTTTTGATTGTGAACTTCCATAAACTCTGAAGACAACTGGTCATATAAAGACAGTTATTAAGTTTGGAAACAAATTTTATCCAAATTTAAGAAGTTACTATATCTAGCTTTTAATGACTTTGGTCTTCTATAGGCAATGGTTTTAAGTGTATTATTAGGTTACATTTTGTACATGGTTCTTTTAAAATTAATTAATTGATTCATTTGTATATGTGTGGGAGCACCTATGGAGGTCAGAAGACAAACAGCAGGAGCTGGCTCTCTCCTTCCACTATGAAGAGGATTGAACTTAAGTCATCCGCCTTGACAGCAAGTACCTTTATCCACTGATCTATGTTGCTAGAGGCAAAGTTTTGAATAACGCTTCCTTTTGTTGGCTAAAGCCATGGTCACGTGTTTCTCAGGCTGGTATTGAACTTGACCTATAGCTGAGGTAGGCCTTGCTCTTCCTGCCTCTACTTTCAGACTACTGGAATCACAGATTTGTAGTAGCACACCCAGCACATAGAATTTTTCATCATCATCATCATCATCATCATTAATAATGTATTCACTGTGCAACACACTGTGGCCCCCTTCTTTACCTACTCTTGGTCCAATTAACCCTTCCTCTTCTCCCCTGCACTAGGTCCCTCTGCCAGTCCTAACCAGTGGGGTATTGAAGCAGAGGCTGAGACTCATAGCCAAACTTTGGGTAAAGTGAAGGAAATCTTATGGAAGAAGGGGGAGATAGAAAGACCTGGAAGGTACAGAAGCTCCACAAGGAGACCAACAGAGCCAAAAATCTGAGCCCAGGGGAACCTTCAGAGACTAATGAATCAACCAAGAACCATGCATTGAAAGGACGTAGACCACCTGCTCATATGTAGCCCATGGACAGCTCAGTCTCCATGAGGGTTCCTTAGTGAGGAAAGGAAGTGCTGTCACTGGCATGAACTTGATTGCCTACTCTTTGTTCATCTCCCCCTGGAGAGGTGGACTTACTAGGCCACTGAGAAAGAGTATCCGGACAGTGTTGATGAGATCTGATAGGCTAGGGTAAGATAGTAGGGGAGGAACGTCTCAGCTATCAGTTGATACAGCATTTTCTTAAACAAACATTTGGTTGTTGTTTAGCCTCGCTGAAAGAATACAGAGCAATAGTAAGAAAAACTGCATGGCATTGGCATAGAAACAGAATGGTGAGACAACGGAGCTGAATAGAAGACCCAGAAATGAATCCACACACCTACGGATACTTGATTTTTGACAAAGAAGCTAAAACCATAACATTGAGAAAAGATAGCATCTTCAACAAATGGTTCTCGTCTAACTGGATGTCTACATGCAGAAAAATGAAAATAAATCCGTATTTATGAACCTGCACAAAACCAAAGGGCAAGTGGATCAAAGACCTCAACATAACACCAGACACACTAACTAGGTTAGAAGAAACAGTGGGGAAGAGCCTAGAACTCATTGGCACAGGAGACAACTTCCTGAACAGAACACCAACAGCACAGGCTCTAAGATCAACAATCAATAAATGGGACCTCATGAAGCTGAAAAGCTTCTGTAAAGCAAAGGACACTGTCATCAGAATAAAACGACAGCCTACAGATTTGGAAAGGATCTTCACCAACCCTACATCTGACAGAGGCCAAATATCCAGAATATATAAAGAACTCAAAAAGTTAAAAACCAACACATCAACTAATCCAATTAAAAAATGGGATACAGTGCTGAACAGAAAATTCTCTGTAGAGGAATAAAGAATGGCAGAGAAACAATGAAATGCTCAATATCCTTAATCATCAGGGAGATAAAAATCAAAACAACCCTGAGATTTCATCTTACACCCATCAAAATGGCTAAGATAAAAAACTCAAGTGACAACACATGCTAGAGAGGATGTGGAGAAAGGTGAACCCTCCTCCATTGCTGGTGGGAATGTAAACTTGTACAACCACTTTGGAAATCAATCTGGCACTTTCTCAGAAAATTGGGAATAGCACTACCTCAAGATCCACCTATACTTCTCCTGGTCATATACTGAAATTATGCTCAAGTACAGAACAAGGACATTTGTTCAACCATGTTGGTAGCATCTTTATTTGTAATAACCGGAAGCTGGAAACAACCCAGATGTCCCTCAGTGGAGGAATGGATACAGAAATTATGCTACATTCACATAATGGAATACTATTCAGCAATAAAAAAACAAGGAAATAATGAAATTTGTAGGCAAATATTGGCATCTAGAAAAGATCGTCTTGAGTGAGGTATCCTGGAAGTAGAAAGACACACATGGTATATACTCACTTATAAGTGGATACTAGACCATAGTATTGGATAAACATATGAAATTCTGTATACCTAAAGGAGCTAAGCAAGAAGGAGGTCCCTGGGTAAGATAATCAACCCTCACTCAGAAAGACAAACAGGAAGAAGGACCGGAGGGAAGAGGGAGAAAACAGGAAACAGGACCAGAGACTACCACAGAGGGCCTCTGAAAGACTCTACCCAGCAGCATATCAAAGCAGATGCTGAGACTCTTAACCAAACCTTGGACAGAGTGCAGGGAATCCTATGAAAGAAGGGGGAGATAATGGGACCTGGAGCGGTCAGGAGTCCCACAAAGAGAGAAACTGAACCAAAATCTCTGGGCACAGGTGTCTCTTATGAGACTGATACTCCAACCAAAGATCATTCATTGATATAACTAACCAAGAACCCCTGCACAGATGTAGCCCATGGCAGCTCAGTATCCATGTGGGTTTTCTATTAAGGGGAACAGGGGCTGTCTCTGACATGTACTCAGTGGCGGGCTCTTTGACAAATCCCTGAGGGGGGAGCAGCCTTACCAAGCCACAGAGGAGGACAATGCAGCCTGATGAGACATGATATACTAGGTTCAGATGGAAGGGGAAGAGGATCTCCTCTATCAATGGACTTGGAGAGGAGAATGGCAGGAGATGAGGGAGGAGGGATTGAGAGGGAGGGAGCAAGCGGGCTACAGCTGGGATACAAAATGAATAAACTATAATTAATATAAAAAATAAAAATTCAATTAAAAAAGAATATGGGACTAGTCCACTTAACATAGAAACAATGACAGTATGTTACTTTACTGAACAAAAAAGTGGAATGTGTTATTGCTTGATTCTCTCTGCTGTCCTTATTGCTACTATCTTTCTTCCTTTTCTTGCAGATTTCTTAATATATCTTAGGTACTCTTCCCTAAGTAACTAGTCATTAGGTACACAAACATCTATGCCCATTCTATGAAAAAAATATATATTTGAGTTGTATACAAGTGTATAATTGCTGAAAAATAAAAAAACCAAATATGACATAGCATAGTAGTATTATTTTAATCATTTTCTTTCTTTTAGAGACAAAATCTCTAGCTTGGACTAGCTTCAAACACCTATGGACCTAATGGTGACCTTGGGCTCATTTTTGGAAGACATGTTTTTGTGTTGTGTGAGTTTAGTATGCCTAGGAATGTACGAATGTAAGTGTAAGAGGGGTTATATGTGCTACAGGAAGTGTGTGGATGTTTGAGAACAACCTCAAGTCTCAGTGGTCATCTTCCATCTTGTTTGAAGCTATTTGGCATATGACCTTCTGTGAATACTCCTTTCCTCCTACCATACCACTGTAGGTATAAAGTGGTGACATACTTTCTACTGCATCCAGTATTGCATTGTTTTTTTAGGATCAATACTCCTGTTCTCACAGTTTCATAAAAAAATGGACATTGACATGCATCTTCCATTCTTTCATGTCTTTTCAAAAATAAGCAATTATACTTCCAGCTATTTCAGTAAATGATTTTTTTTAAATTTCTTATCACCTCATCACCAAAATGCTTATGATTAAGCAGAAGTTTCATTGTACTTTATTCACTTTTAAGGCTCTTTTTATATGGAGAAATTTTATTTATTTTGCACTTATGATGTATGTGTTCAAGAAATGCTATTGTTTGTCCTCTAAGACCTTTCACAGATTTGATTTTGCTTGATGGCGTCTTTTATTGTCATTTGATGTGGTACTTTGTCTTTACTTCATGTAAATTGGTACTTAGTTCTGCAGAATCAGATTTGTGTTGTTTTTTCAATTTCTTTTAGCTCCATAGACTGTGAAGTATTCTATTTGAAGATATATAAATTACAGGTTTCATGAATGATTAGTACCATCAATTTGCATGCTAATGATGCCTTTCTAGATATTTTAGTTGTCAAATGTTCTTCTTCTAAAATAAGGGAGAATTTGCTAAAATAATAAGTCTCCTTTATGTGGGTTCTGTGGGTGGAACTCGGGGAGCCAGTTTTGTATGGCAAGTGCCTTCTCTCATGTCTCTGGCCCATTAGTTCCGAATTTTTACAATTTTGTTTTATGTAAAAGAAATGTGGATGTATAAATAAATAGAACTTAATTTTATCCATTGGTAAGAATGTTTATATACATTAATAAGTTAGAAAAGAATTCTCCTTCTTTCTCTCTTCCTCCCTTCCTACTCTCTGTGTATATTTTAGGATTGGGTCTCTCTATGTACCTCAAACTGGCCTTGAACTCACAATCTTCCTGGCTCAGAAAAAATAGTTTTAGTAGAGTAACCAATAGATCTGAAAAAAATATCCTGTAGCTGTATGTAATCACCCTTCTGTTTACACTGTTCTCATGTTTTACAATTCTTTCAAGACACTGTTTTGTTCCCCCTGTTCTAGGAACAAAGAAAATGAAGTGGCCATCTAGTATTTTCTACATTAACATTTAACATAAGTTAATACAAAATAAAAGTGCTGTGTTAAGAAAAGCATATCATTTAATTAGTGTCCTTTGCTTACTAAGATGTATGGATATAACCTAGAACCCCTGTTTGAATGTAGCAAATGATTTCTCAATATCCAAGTGAGTACCCCAGTAAGGGGAACAGGAACTATTTTGGACATGAACACAATGCTGGCTCTTCAACTGCTTCATCCACGAGGGAGGAGTTGCCTTGCTAGGCCACAGAAGATGGACATTGCAGCCAGTCCTGAAGAGACCTGATAAGCTAGAGTTAGAAGGAAGGGGAGGAAGACCTTCCTTATCAGCAGACTTGGAAAGGAGAAGGGAAGACATGAGGGAGGGATGGGAGGGGGCTACGGCTGGGATACAAAGTACATAACCTGTGATTAATATGAAACAAAAATGTAAAAAAATAAAAATAAAAATAAATAAATACGTGCTAAACTGTGTGCCTTAGTTAGACCTATTTTTATTCCTTTGTATATGCTCTGTAGTCTTCTCTAACACTATAAAAATTAACTCATCAGTTCTTCTTCATAGATTTTTAAATCCATTTTCCATATGTTCCTGCTAACCAGGAAACAGTATAAGAAGTCCAGACACTTCTTTTTTTTAATGGTCTTATGCTGAATATCAGGGGTGACAGTGGGGTGAAGGTTGAGTGAGGTACAGAAAAAAATTCTATTCAAATTCTGAAAGAATTCTACAGTTAGCTTGAAATTCTCCTAGAAAAATGTTCCTACTTGTATTCACTATTCTTTCCATTCTCTTCCTCTTAAGAGAGTTCATTTTTAAAAACTTGATCTTTCTCCTTGTAGTTCTCCAGGTAGTAGCCATTTCTTTTTTCTTATTTTGGAAGTTTCAATTACAATATTTCTTCCTTCTCTTTTCTCCTTCTAAGCCAAAAGGTCTCAACTTGTGGGCAGTGACCCCTTCGTGGGTTGAATGACCCTTTCACAGGGGTCGTATATCAGACATCCTGCATGTAAGATATTCACATTATAACTCATAATAGTAGAAAAGTTTTAGTTATGAACAAGCAACAAAAAATAAATTTATGGTTAGGGGTCACTACAACATGAGGGATGTTGTAGAAAGGGGCATTATATTCTAGAGGGCTTCTCTACTCCCAGATAGTTCCCCAAAAAATTGAGAAAGAGATGTCTTGGAATTATAAAAGCTTTAAAGCAGCATGACTGAACAGGTTTCAACTCTCTAAGCTATTTAGCTATTTCTCAGCTTCTGTTTCATCAGGGCAGCACTCATGGCCACGTGCTCATGGTCCTTACTGACCCAAAGAAACTTCCTTCTCTCCAGCTCCCTCCTCTTTCCTTGCAATTTCATATCCTTCCTCATGGTTTCCATTGGCCATAACACTGGGAACCTAAGCTCCATCTACTTTCCTTCTGCCCAGTTATAGGCTGGAAGCTACTTTTATTAACCATTCAACTTTAAATTTAGGAGCAAGGTTTACACAACATCACTTAGTGTATATGAGAATGTCCTCATCTGAGGAGCAACCAGATCTTGTGAGTCAGTATTTAGCATTAAAATACATAACACTAGACCAACTTCCAACAGAGGAACTATATGAAAGGGATAGATTATTAAATTTCATGTATTAAACTGTATTGAATCACAGCATTAGGAACCTTGAGAACCACTGCTCTAAACACTTCCCCACACCCTTCCTCAGTCTCCTTCAAATTCGTGACCTTTTTTTCATTAGATGTTATCACATGCATATACCTATTTATATATAAAATATTTATTCCTAAATATAGACTATTGAGTCCATATAATTTTACTTTTATGTATGTTTTCAGTGATGACTGTTAAGCACTGATTAACCAATTCCTGTGTTCTTCCATGGAAAGAGTGACTTCTCCCAGTCCCAGTTTTACTCAGTTAGTTGCCTCTAGTTCTTTGTGTATGGTTGAGATCTCATGAGCTTTTCCCCATGCAGTTTGGAATGGTCATTGGTGTCTTTCTTGGTCAATTATGTTTGTACAATCTTGTTGGTGAGACTTTAAAAGTATAGCCTTTGATGTTACTAGGAGATATGATCTCACAGCAAAGTCCATGATCCTCTGGCTCCTCAATCCACTTCTTGATTGCATTGCCTGTAGTAGTGAAATGTAGCAGGAATATACTGCGATTAGCCCAGTAGACCATTAATGTGAGTTTCCTGGCTAGCTTACCCAGTTTATATCTCACACAACAATCTCATTTGAAACAATTTCTGTCTCTATCATTTAAAGTATTTATTGCTGCTGTTCTCTACAAATAGCTTCAGGATACAGATTCCTTAAGAAAAATCTCAAATCCTTGATGGGCCAAGACAACACTGTGGGTGCTTATTCTTTCTTGTTTTAGTGTTGCAGACACCTGCATTTAAAGTATTATTACTTCATTGAAGGTAGTGTGTCATAGTGTCAGCAAAGCAACGGGCACTGATACAGCTAATTCCTTGGCTTTCAATGTCTTTAGGAAGGTCACCTTTTCACTGCAGTCTGTTTGCCACAGTATTCAAATTTAGGTCTTCAAAGTCTGAAGAGGAATTTTCTGAGAGGAATTTTATGAGATGGCATGTGATATTTTGTGGGAGGCTGGCTAGTGAGAGGTCACCTGATATTTTGCTGTGAGCTGTCCTGTGCGAGGGGCATGCGTTTGTCAGCTGAGAACATCTGTGGGCAAGGAGATATATAGAAGCTTGCAAACAGTGAGACATCGCTTTTGATTGCTGTGCTGATCTTTGTGCTTCAACTCTTGACTTCACAGAGAGAAACTTTCCAGAGAACTTCTTGGGGCAATCCAACTGAGGCTTGTGGCTTTCACTGACTTGTCCAGATCTTCTGAATTGTGCTGATTCCTGTTGCTTATTGGTGTTGGCCATTTGACTGGAAAACTGGTATCTGCACAAAGAAGAGTAGACTCATTCCAAGGAACTACTTCTAAAAATATCTACAACCCCCTTACCTAATAGTCTTCTTTCTCCCATTTCCTCAGTTCAATGTGTAGAAGGAAAGTATAAGCATTTAAGAACCTTAAAATAGATTAGGTGAAAAGTTTAAGCCTACAAAATCTGGTCCTGTCATATAAACTGTATTGGTAAATTGTCATATGCTATTTAAACTTACTGAGAAGCTGGATCTGAAGTGGAACATTATTCCACCTTTCAGACCCATTCAAGCATGTTTGTCTCAAAGTGTTCTTTAAGACTAAGTGATAGTTTGAATGTGCCCTATAATAGGCTCAGGTGTTTGGACACTTGGTCCCCAGATGGTAGCACTGTTTGGAGACGTTATGGGGAAGTGCAATAACTATAGAGGAAGTCCATTGCTGGGGGTGGTCTTTGAGATTTCAAAGTCTCACCCCACTTCCAGTTCACCCTTTGCTTCATTATTGGAGTTTGGGATGCAATTTTTCATCTACTTGCTCATGCCACCATATCTGACACTTGATTTCATTCCTTCTCATTATCATGGATTCCTCTCTCTCTGAAGCTGTAGATAAAAATGAGCTCTGTATTTCATAAGGTGCTTTTAATCATGGTATTTTACTGTAGCAATAGAAAAGTAACTAACACAAAAGCTGGTACCAGAGAAAGGGCTGTTGCTATGAAGAACCTGACCATGTTGTTTATGGAGAAATGTGGAAGACTTTGGAATTTGGAAGCAGTAAATCAGTTGATTCGTAGAAGAAGAGTTTAACAAGCCATTATATCAGGATCCTTGAATAAAGTAATTCTAAGATCAATGAAGGCTGGTAGAGTCAATTATTAAGAGTTTCTGGAGTGGGGGTACAATATTAGCAACTATTCAGAAGGCTATTCAGGTGATAATTTGACACTGAATCTGGCTGCCATATTTCCATAACCTAAGAATTTATCGGAGCCTACATTTAAAATAATGGACTAATTTCTTTCACAGAGAATATTTCAAGACTGTAAAAAGTTCAACTGGTTATTAATAATAACCATCATAATAATATTTATGCATATTTACAATGAAAAAGAATAAGCAGGGGCAGAAAGACCTGCAAAATGTATAGTTTGGCGAGAAAAAGTAGGAAGTGTACAGTTAAAAGAGGTCTACTGATCTATACTAGAACAAAAAGGATACTCTCAGGGCAAGACCACACCAAGTTAAGCTTCCAGCTTGTGAAAGAGCCCATGAAGTTTACAGGTTCTAGAAAGCAAACGAAAGCTGCTATAAACATGGCTCACGCTAGACAGCTGCCATTACAAGCTGACAGTTGAACTTGGCAGTGTCAGCCACATGGGTGTGGCTTTATAAGCCTGAAAGATGCAAGAGTGAGAGGAATCACATATTCTGCTGTGGCTTCAGAGGGCCACTTAGTCTAGACAATGTGTGGCAGGCTATCCATGAATGAAGCTCATAATAGGAGAGAAGGCCTTGGCAGGCCATCTGTGAAGCTTTGAAAATGAAACCCAGGTTTCTCTGGAGATCTCAAGATACTGGAGATGCCAGAGCTCTAAGACACTTGAAAGAGAAGCTGCATACTGTGAGCTGAACTAGTCTAAGAGAGCAGTATATGTTATAGGCAGCAAAAATTGAGAGGCTATGTCATCTAAGCCTTTAAGAACTAAATTCCCAGACACTGGGCATGGAGCTAAAAGATTTGGTATTTGCTCATCTGTATTTTGGTATTGCTTTGGTCCTGAATTTGTTCACTGTATGCCCATCCTGTCCTTTTGGAATGTGTATATATATATATATATATATATATATAT
>CM053742.1:50090344-50115678 GCA_028658305.1 Pachyuromys duprasi
ACTACTCTTAGGCATATACCCAAAAGATGCTCAAGTACACAATAAGTTCATTTGCTCAACTATGTTTGTAGCTGCTTTCTTTGTAATAGCCAGAACCTGGAAACAACCCAGATGTCCCTCAGTTGAGGAATGGATACAGAAATTATGGTACTTTTACACAATGGAATACTACTCAGCAATTAAAAAGGAGGAAATCATGAAATTTGCGGGCAAATGGTGGGAGCTGGAAACGATCATCGTAAGTGAGGTATCTCAAAAGCAGAAAGACACACAGGGTATATACTCACTTATATAGACCTATAGGATAGGAAGTTCATGCTGAAATCTATACATCTAGGGAAGATAAACAAGAAGGAGGACCCACGTTGGTATGATCAGTGCTCATTTAGATGGACAAATGGGATGGACATTGAATGGAGGAGAAAACAAGCAACAGGACAGGAGTATACCAAACAAGGCCTCTGAAAGAATCAATATAGCAGTGTATCAAAGCAGATATGAAGACTCACAACCAAGCCTTCTGCAGAGGGCGGGGAATAATAATATAAATAGGGGAAGTTAGTAAGACTTGGGGAGAACAAGAGCTCTACAAAGACCAAATTGAGCAGGCAGAGGGGTCTTTTATAAGACAGTTTCTCCATCCAAGGACCATGTATGGATATGGCCTAGAACCCCAGCTCAGATGTGGCCCATGGTAGCTTGATGTCCAACTGAAGACCCTAGTAAGGGGAACAAGGACTGTTTCAGTCATGAACTTGATTGCTGGCTCTTTGACCCTCCCTCATACATGCCAGGGAGTAACAGCCTGGCTAGATCCCAGGGGAAGACATTGCAGCCAGCCCTGAAGAGACAAGATGAGCTGGGGTCTGATGGAAGTGGAGGAGGTCCTCCCCCATAGGTGGACATGGAGGGGGCGGGGAGGAGATGAGGGAGGGATGGGGAGAGTTGGAGGGAATGAGGGAGGGGGCTACGCCTGGGATGCAAAGAACCTAACCTGTGATTGATATAAAAATAATTAAATTACATTTTAAAAATTCATAACAAGGAGAATCAAAAATTATAGAGCAATAAATGAAAGAAAACATATTTAAAAACTCACTATTTGATCACCTTTCTTCTAGTGATTCAACTCTGATTACAGTCAAACTAAAATCTTCTTGAATATGAGAATTATGTCTGATCTCCGCTGGAGAAATATTTTGATACTACAACTCTCATGCTTTTCTTAGATTAGCATCCAAGAAAAAATGTTAATTTTAATAGGAAGAGCCATACCGATAGCCTATAATCCTTTGTGGCCCCTTTGTCTCCCCTGATCAACAACTGGAAAGGAGGTTTCCACATGTAGTGATTTATATGAAATTATGTTTTTATAATATAAAGTGTGATGTTCTGCCATAATGAATTGATACTAAAGTCAAACTAATTTCATATTGATTTCTTCACATAGTTATAGTATATGCTTTTATAATTTATATATATAATCATTTACTACAATTTATTCAATTTATATATCGGTTGTGGCCCCCTCCTTCATCCCTTCCCATCCCACCCTTCCTCTGTCTTCTCTCCCTATGCCCCTCTCCTAGTCCACTGATATGGGGAGTTCTTCTCCCCTTTTATCTGACCCTAGCCTATCAGGTCTCATCAGGACTGGCTGCCTTGTTTTCATCTGTGGCCGTGCAAGGCTGTACCCGAAGGCGGAGGTGATCAAAGAGTCTCTCACTGAACTAATACCAGAGCAAAACCTTGCTCCCCTTACTAGGTACCCCACTTGGATACTGAGTCTATGGGATACATCTGAGCTGGGTTTTAGGTCCTCTCCATGCATTGTCCTTGGTTTAAGGCACCCAGGGCTCAGTTCTTTGGCTCTGTTGACTTCTTCTGGAGCTCCTGTATCCACCAGGTCTTTGTATCTCCCCCTTCTTTTATAAGATTCCCTGTACTCTGCCCAAAGATTGGTTTTGAGTCTCAGCCTCTGCTTTGGTATATGGATCAGTAGAGTCTTTTAGAGGCCCTCTGTGGTAGACTCTTGACCTGTTCCCTGTCTTCTCCTGCTTCAGATGTCTATCACATTTGTCCTTCTGAATGAGGATTGAGCATCTTCTTACAGTCTTCCTAGTTGTTTAGCTTCCTCAGGAGTATAGATTGTAGTATGTTTATCCTATACTATATGGCTAATCTTCACTTATGGGTGGGTAAATACCGTATGTGTCTCTTTGTTTCTAGGTTACCTCACTCAAGATGATAATTTTTAGTTCCCAACATTTGCCTGAAAATTTCATGATTTCTTTGTTTTTAATAACTGAGTATTAATCCATTCAGTAAATGTACCACAATTCTGTATCCATTTCTTCATTGAGTGACATCTAGGATGATTCCAGCTGCTGGCTATTATGAATAAAACTGCTACGAACATGGTTGAGCAAATGTCCTTGTTGTAAAGTTGAGCAAATTTTGAATGTATGTCTAGGAGTGATATAGCTGGGCATTTTTAATATATTTTTTGTTTATTACAATTTATTCACTTTGTATCCAGCTGTATCCTGACCCTTGTCCCCTCACAATCCCACCCTCTCTCCTTCCTTTATCTTCTCCCATGCACCTTCCCCAGCCCACTGATAGTGGAGGACCTCCTCCCCTTCCATCTGACACTAGCTTATGGAGGTCTCTCAGGACTGTTTTTCATAGGTGGCACTATTACTCATTTTCTGAGAAAACGCAAGGTTGATTTCCATAGTTGTACGAGTTTACATTCCCACCATCAATGGAGGAGGATTCCCCTTTCTCCACATCCTTTCCAGTATGTGTTGTCACTTAAGATTTTTATCTTAGCCATTCTGAAGAGTGTAAGGTGAAATCTCAGAGTTGTTTTGATTTGCATCCCCCTGATGACTAAGGACATGGAGAATTTCTTTAAGTGTTTCTCTGCCATTCGATATTTCTCTATTGAGAATTCTGTTTATCTGTGTACCCAATTTTTTAATTGGATTGCTTGGTTTTTTAGTGTTTAACCTCTTTAGTTCTTTATATATTCTGTATGTTAGCCCTCTGTCAGATATAGGGTTGGGAAAGATCCTTTCCCAGGCTGTCATTTTGTTCTGATGACAGTGTCCTTTGCTCTATAGAAGGTTTTCAGTTTCATGAGGTCCCATTTATTGATTGTTGATCTTAGAGCCTGTGTTGTAGGTGTTCTGTTCAGGAAGTTGTCTCCTGTGCCAATGAATTAATGGCTGTTCCCCACTTTTTTTTCTAGCAGGTTTAGTGTGTCTGATTTTATGTTGAGGTCATTGATCGACTTAGACTTTATTTGTGCAAGATGATAAATATGGATGTATTTGCATTTTTCTACATATAGACATCCAGTTAGACCAGCACCATTTGTTGAAGATGCTGTCTTTTTTCCATTGTATGGTTTTAGCTTCTTTGTCAAAAATCAAGTATCCGTCGTAGGTGTGTTGGTTTAGTTCTTTGTCTTCTATTCAATTCCATTGATAAACCATTATGTTTCTATGTCAGTACCATGCAGGTTTCATTACTATTGCTCTGTAGTACAGCTTGAGATCAGGGATAGAGATACCTCTAGACATTCTTTTGTACAGGATCATTTTGGCAATTTTGGGGTTTTTGTTTTTCCATATGAAGTTGAGAATTGTACTTTCAAGATATGCAAAAATCGTGTTTTGATGGGAACTGCATTGAATCTGTAGATTGCTTTTGCTAGGATGGCCATTTTCACTATGTTAATCCTATTGATCCATGAGCATGGAAGATCTTTCCATCTTCTGATATCTTCTGCAATTTTGTTCTTCAGAGATCTGAAGTTTTTTTCAAACAGGTCTTTCACTTGCTTGGTTAGAGTCACTCCAAGGTACATTATGTTATTTGTGGCTATTGTGAAGGGTGTAGCTTCCCTAATTTCTTTCTCAGCCCTTTTGCCTTTGCTATACAAGAGGGCTACTGATTTTATTTTATTTTTTGAGAGTAATTTGAATCCAGCCTCTTTGCTGAAGACATTTATCAGCTGAAGTATTGCTTTGGTTGACTTTTTGGGATCACTTATGTATACTATCATATTATCTGCAAATAGTAATACTTTGACTTCTTCTTTTCCAATTTGTAGCCCCGTGATCTTCTTCATTTGTCTTATTGCTCTAGCTAGAACTTCAAGTACCATGTTGAAGAGATAAGGAGAGAGTGGGCAGCCTTGCCTTGTCCTTGATTTTAGTGGGACTCATTTATGTTTCTCTCCATTTAGTTTGATGTTGGCTATTGTCTTGCTGTATGTTGTCTTTACTATGTTTAAGTATGTACCTTTTATCCCTGATCTCTCCAAAACTTTAAATATGAATGGGTGTTGGATTTTGTCAAATGTTATTTTGGCATATAAGGAGATGACCATGTGGTTTTTCCTCCTTCAGTTTTTTTTTTTATATGGTGGATTACATTGATGGATTTCTGTATATTGAACCACCCCTGCATGCCTGGGATGAAGCCTACTTGGTCATGTTGGATGATATCTTTTATGTGTTCTTGGATTTGGTTTGCAAGTATTTTATTGAGTATTTTTGCCTTCATTTTCTTTGAATTCTTTACTGTCTTTCTATACTTCTTCATTGTTCCAGCTCTCATTGAGTAGAGAGTGGTTTAGTTTCAAATCATTTGTAGGCTTTTTATTATTTCTGTTGTCGTTGAGGTCTAGTTTTAGGCCATGTTGGTCTGAAAGGATACAATGGATTGTTTCAATATTCCTGTATCTTTTGAGGCTTGCTTTATGTCCTACTATATGCTCATTTTTGGAGAAGGTTCTATGCGGTGCTGAGAAGATGGTATGCTCTTTTGAGTTTTGGTGAAAAGTTCTGTAGACATCTCTTAGGTCCATTTGATTTAGGACCTCTTCATGTGTCATTATTTTCCTATTTAGTTTCTGTCTATATGATATGTCCCTTCACGTTTGGAGATTGTTAAAGTGTCCCACTATTAAGGTGTTGAGATCAATGTGTGATTTAAGCTTTATTAATCTTTCATTTTCTAAGTCAGGCTCTCTTGTATTTGGGGCATAAATGCTCAACATTGTGATGTCCTATTAGATTTTTTCTTTGATGAGAATGAAGTATCCCTCCTCATATTTTTTTATTTGAAAATCTATTTTATTAGATATTAAAATGGCAACTTCACCTTGTTATCTGGGCCCGTTGTCTTGAAAAGCCTTTTTCCAAGCCTTTACTCTGAGATAGTGTTGATCTTTGTGGCAGAGGTGTGTTTCTTGGATGTAGCAGAATGTTGGATCCTATTTATGCAACTATTCTGTTAGTCTGTATTTTTTTTATTGGAGAGTTTAGTCTGTTGATATTGCTAGATAATAGTGACTAATGAATGTTAGTTTCTTTTCTTGTACAGTTGGTGGTGATATTGTGTTTCTTTGCTTGTTTTCTTTTAATTTTCTGTTGTGAAATTATCTATATCCTGTGTTTTCTTGGGTGTAGTCTATTTCGTTAGATTGTAGTTTTCCTTCTAGTATCTTCTGTAGGGCTGAATTGCTGTGTAGATATTGTTTAAGTTTAATTTTGTCAGAAACTATTTTGTTTTCTTCACCTATGTTGATTGAAAGCTTTGCTGGGTATAATAGTATGAGTTGGCATTTGTGGTCTCTTAGCATCTGTGTGACATCTTCCCAGGCCCTTCTGGCTTTTATAGTTTCTGTTGAGAATTCTGGTGTGATTCTGATAGGTCTACTTTTGTATGTTACTTGGCCTTTTTCCTTTGTTGCTTTTAATATTTTGTCTGTCTTCTGTAGTTTTGGTCTTTTGACTATGATGTGAAGAGAGTTTCTTTTCTGGTCTAGTCTATTTGGTGTTTTGAAAGCCTCTTGTATTTTTAAGCCTCTTTAAGTTGGGAAAATATTCTTCTATGATTTTCCTGAAAATATTTTCTGGACCTTGGATCTTGAAATCTTCTTTTTCGTCTATTCCTTTATTTCTTGGAATTCATAATTTCATTGTGTCCTTGATTTCGTCGGTGTTTTGTGTTTGGGATTTTTCTGATTTTATTTTTTCTTGCAGAGATGTATCAATTTCTTCAATTGTATCTTCAGTGCCTGAGATTCTGCCTTCCAAATCATGTATTCTGTTGGTGATGCCTTCCTTTGTGGGTCATGATCTTTTTTCTAAGTTCTTCAGTTTTCTAGGGTTTTCTCAGTGTTTTCTTTATTGATTCTAATTCTGTTTTCATGTCTTACACAATTTCCTTCATCTGTTTGAATATGGATTCTGTCTTTTCATGATGGCATCTAATTTTTTTATGCATTTCCTTTTTATGTTCCTGTATTTGTGTGGATATATTTGTCTGTATTTCTTTGATAGCTTTGTTCCTTTCTTCTTTATGTGCCTTGAATAACTTCACAAGCACAGGTTTAAAATCTTTTCCTGTGTTTCTGATGAATTAAAATATCCATTGATATTGGGGGTTGTTTGTGAAGCCACAATGTCCTGATTTTTGTTGCATGTGTTTTTAATCCTGCCTGAAGCTATCTAATGATCAGTAGACTTTGCTGTTTGTTCCTGGAGCCTGTACTGCAGACTGGGTCCATTTGTCTCTGGAATCTGGAGTACTCTTCAGCAAGATGAGAGAGGTCCACAGGTTTGAGAGTGGATGTTGGTGTTTCTGAACCTCCTAAGGGAGAAAGGCAGCAGGTGAAAATGTGCAAGTGCAAGAGTGTGCATGGAGGTGTGTCTGTTGGACTGGTGAAGTGTAGGGGAGGAGCACAAGAGCAGGTTGTGGTACAGGTGTCATTTGCTGTTTTCAGGTGCAGTGCACAAGTGCCTTGAATGGCTCAGTTACCTACAGGCCTGTCTTGGTATTGTGCTCCAAGAGCTGAGATCTGCCTGAGCTACACCCTCTTGGCTCCAGGAATTGTTTGGCTGGACTCCCTGGGAGACCCACAGAACAGGTTTTACAATGTTGAGAAGGCTGTCCCAGAGATCCCTTTGTTGCCCACAGCAGTGCTGTCAGTGGGAGGGATCCGATGTCTGGAAGCTAGTATTGAGGGATTCTGATCTGGGGCCCTGTAAGCACTCTCTAGCAGAAGCACCTCAGGCTTGTGTGGAAAGCACTGAAGGCACTTAAACTGGCTGTCAGGTGTGTGGGAAGCAGAAAAGGCTCTCAAAATCACTAGCAAGGATTTCTGGTAATCTCAGAGAGCCCACAGTTTTCTATTCGCAGATTTGGGTCACATGTTTAGCCATTAGAGTAAGGAGGCCCCCGTGCCTGCTGTTATGTACATTCTGCTGCTGGTGGGCCATCAGGGCAAGCTGAGCAAGTGAAAGTGCAGCCAGCAGTGCAAGAAGTCCAAAATTTGCCACTCTCAGAAACCTGGAGACATCCATGGGGGTGTTGGATCCAATCTGTCCTAGCTCACAGGTTTTCCCCTCTAGCCTGGTAAGCCTCAAAGTCGATCCTATGGCTTCAGCAGCCCATCCACTCACCAGTTTTGGAATTTTGGATCTTTTGCCCTTCAGAAATGGTACATACTGGTCGCTGACATCTTGGAGCTCCTAGTATATGCTTTTGTAGCAAATTTTAAGCATAAACTAGTACTGTTAACCATACTTAGTGTAGATCACTAGAAAATGCTCACTTTATGGAACTAAAATTTGTACCATTTGCTCAATATCTCTTTTTACTGTAACCCAGCTCTTAGTAAGCACCATTCTAGTCTGTTTCTATAAATCTGAATTTTCTAGATTCCACATTTAAGTGAGATCATGCAATAACCAATGTCATAACAAATGGCCAAATTTCTTTCTTTCTGTATCTATGTAATATTACAGTGTATGTGAAGAAGCCACTCATTTGGGTGTTGATCATTGTTTCTTTACATTGACTAATATGAATACTGGATAATAAACATGGCCGTAGATGTTTCTTCAGCCTACTGATATTCTGTTAGGCTATATACTCAGTAATGTGATTGCTGTATCAGGGGGTAGTTCTATAGTTAAGATTTTGACAAGTTTCAATAATGTTTTATCCACCAACAATATGCCTGGATTTTCTTTTTTAACACATCTTCACTAACAGTATGTGCTCATGTGGTCACCAGCATGGCATGTTTTGTAGAGGTCAGAAGACACCTTTTGGGCCTCATTTCTCTTCTTAGATTTGAATTCCAAGGATCTAACCTAGGTGCTTATGCTTGCGCTGTAGGCAGATTTACCCAGTAAGCTATTACACTGGCCCATAGTAGTTGGTGAGTTTGGAGTCAGGTGACATTCTTTCAGATTTTGATTTGCACTTATTTAGTGGTTACTGATATTGGGTACTTCTCATATATTTGTTGGCTATTTTTATGTCTTCTTTTTAAAAAATTTTTAATTTTGTCACAATTTATTCATTATATACCCTGACTGAAGCCCACATCCTCAAATCCTCCTAGTCCTACCTTCCCTCCCTCTTTCAGCTATGCCCTTCCCCTAGTCCACTGAAAGGGGATGTTCTCCTCTTTAGCCATCTGCCCATAGCTCGTTAAGTCTCATAAGGACTGCCTGGATCCTCTTCCTCTGTGGACTGCCAAGGTAGCAACACCAGAGGTGAGTGATCAAAGAGCAGTCAACCAAGCTCATGATACAGTTAGGCCCTGCTCGCCTCACTCAGAGATCCACCGAGCAACTGAGCTGCCCATGGGCCACAACTGAGCAAGAGGACTAGGTCCTCTCCACGCACAGTTGCATGGCTCTCCATTGGTACATCAGTCTCTGCAGGACCTTCTGGGGTCAGATCTTTTCGTTTTGTTGGTTTCCTTGTGAGGTTCCTGTCCTGTCTATGCCACTCTATTCCTACCCCTCTCTTTTTCCATGAGATTCCCTGCACTCTGCCCAAAGTTTTACCCTGAGTCTCAGCTTCTGCTTTGATCCCCTGTTGCGTGAATCCTTTCAGAGGATCCTCTATAATAGGCTCCAATCCTGTTTCTTCTTTTCCTCCCCTTCTGCTGTCTATCCTGTTTGTCATTCTGAATGAGATTAAAGCATACACCCTACGGTCCTCCTTATGTTTAGCTTCTTTAGGTCAGTAGATGGCTGTCCTACATTTTAAAGCTAATATCCACATATAAGTGAGTGTATAGTAAGCCTGTTCTTCTGTTTCTGGGATACCTCACTCAGGATGATCTTTTATAGTTCCATCCATTTGCCTGAAAATTTCATGATTTCTTAGTTTTTAATAGCTAAATAGTATTTCATTGTGTAGATGTACCACATTTCTGTATTCATTTCTCCATTGAGAGACATCTAGGTTGTTTCCAAATACTGTCTATTACAAATAAAGCTGCTATGAACCTAGTTGAACAAATGTCCTTATTGAATGGTGGGGCATCTTTTGGGTATATGCCCAAGAGTGATAAAGCTGGATCTTGGAGTAGTGCTATTCCCAGTTTTCTTTTCTTTTCTTTTCTTTTTCATTTTTATTTTATATTAATCACAGGTTATGTACTTTGTATCCCAGCCATAGCCCCCTCCCGCATTCCCTCCCTATCCCCCCCCTTCCCTCCCTCATCTCTTCCATGCACCTTTCCAAGTCCACTGATAGGGGAGGACCTCCTCCCCTTCCATCTAACTCTAGCTTATCAGGTCTCTTCAGGAATGGCTACAATGTCCTCTTCTGTGGCCTAGCAAGGCTGCTCTTCCCTCGGGGGGCAGGGAGGTCGAAGAGCCAGCCATTGAGTTCATGTCCAAAATAGTTTCTGTTCCCCTTACTAGTATACCCACTTGGGAATTGAGCTACCATTTGCTACATACAAGCAGGGGTTCTAGGTTATAACCATACATGGTCCTTGGTTGGAGAGACAGTCTCATAAAAGACCCCTGTGCACTGATACATTTGGTTCTTGTGGAGCTCCTGACCTCTCCAGGTCATACTAACTCCCCATTCTGTCATATGATTCCCTGCACTCTGCCAAAGGGTTGGTTATGTTTCTTAATATTTGCTTTAATACACTGCTAGGAAGAGTTTTTTTGAGGCCCTCTGTGGGCAGCTCTTGTCCTGCTACTTGTTTACTCCTACATCCAATGTCAGTCCTATTTGACTTTCTAAGTGAGTATTAATCCTCTTACCCCAGGTCCTCTTACTTGTTTATCTTATTTAGGTGTAGAGATTTCTGTATTTTTATCCTATCTTATAGGTCGATATAAGTGAGTATATACCATGTTCGTCTTCCTGCTTTTGGGATACCTCACTCAGGATGATCGTTTCCAGGTTCCACGATTTTTGCTTGCAAATTTCATGATTTCCTCCTTTTTAATTGCTGAGTAGTATTCCATTGTGTAAAAAGTACCACAATTTCTGTATCCATTCCTCAACTGAGGGACATCTGGGTTGTTTCCAGGTTCTGGCTATTACAAATAAAGCAGCCACAAACATAGTTGAGCAAATGAACTTGTTGTGTACTTGAAGATCTTTTGGATATATGCCTAGGAGTGGTGTGGTATAGCTGGGTCTTGAGGAATCACTATTTCTAATTGTCTAAGAAAGCGCCAAATTGATTTCCAGAGTGGTTGTACAAATTTTTCATTCCCACCAGAAATGGAAGAGGGTTACTCTTTCTCCACAACCTCTGCAGCATGCATTGTCACTGGAGTTTTTGATCTTAGCCATTCTGACAGGTATAAGGTGATATCTCAGGGTCATTTTGATTTGCATCTCCCTGATGGCTAAGGACGTTGAACATTTTTTTAAGTGTTTTTCTGCCGTTCTACAGTTCTCTACAGAAAGTTCTCTGGTTAGCTCCCTACCCCATTTTTAATTGGATTACTTGATTTGTTGCTTTTTAACTTCTTGAGTTCTTTATATATACTGGATATTAGCCCTCTGTCAGATAAAGGGTTGGTGATGATCCTTTCCCAGTCTGTAGGATGTCGTTTGGTTTTGATGACAGTATCTATTGCTTTACAGAAGCTTTTCAGTTTCATGAGATCCCATTTATTGATTGTTGATCTTAGAGCCTGTGCTGTTGATGTTCTGTTCAGGAAGTAGTCTCCTGTGCCAATGAGTTCTAGGGTCTTTCCCACTTTTTCTTCTAACCGATTTAATGTGTCTGGTATTATGTTGAGGTCTTTGATCCACTTGGACTTTAGTTTTGTGCAGGGTGATAAATATGGATCTATTTTCATTTTTCTACATATAGATATCCAGTTGGCCTAGTACCATTTGTTGAAGATGCTGTCTTTTTTCCATTGGATGGATTTGGCTTCTTTATCAAAAATCAAGTTTCCATATGTGTGTGGGTTTATTTCTGGGTCTTCAATTCGGTTCCATTTATCCACTATTCTGTTTCTATGCCAATACCATGCAGTTTTTATAACTATTGCTCTGTAATACAGCTTGAGATCCGGGATGGAGATACCTCCAGATGATTTGTTGTTGTACAGGATCATTTTGGAAATTCTGGGTTTTATGCTGAGATCTTTGATCCACTTGGATTTTAATTTTGTGCAGGGTAATAAGTATCAAAGTATTTATGTTTTCCTACATATGGACACCCAGTTATGTGAGCACCATTTGTTGAATATGCCATATTTTTTCTATTGTATGGTTCTGGAATCTGTCAAAAATCAGGTGTCACTGGGTGTATGGGTTTATTTTTGGGTCTTCAATTAAATTCCATTGATACACCCATCTGTTTCTATGTCAGTACTATGCAGTTTTTGTTACTGTTGCTCTATACTACAGCTTGAGATCAGGGATGGAATACCTCCAGAAGATCTTTTACTATAGAGGATTGTTTTAGTGATTCTGGTTATTTTTGTTGTTGTTTTTCCATATGATGTTGAAATTTTTTCTTTCAAGGTGTGTAAAGAATTGTGTTGGTAATTGGATGGGAAGTGCATTGAATCTTTAGATTGCTTTTGGTAAAATGAGCATTTTTACTATGTTAATCCTACCAAGCCATGAGCATGGACTATCTGTTCATCTTTTCTTATCTTCTTGAATTTCTTTCTTCAGAGACTTGAAGCTTTTTTTCTAATTTTTTTATTAATTACACTTTATTTACTTTTTGTCCCCCCTGTAGCCCCCTCCCCTCTCCCCTTCCATGCCCTCCCTTCCTGCTCCTTCTCCGAGCATGCCCCTCCCCAATTCCACAGATAGGGGGGGGGTCCTCTTTTCCTTCCTTCTGATCCTAGTCTATTAGGTCTCATCAGGAGTGACTGTATTATTTTCCTCTGTGGCCTGGTAAGGCTGCTCCCCCTCAGGGAGAGGTGATCAAAGAGCAGGCCAATCAGTTCTTGTCAGAGACAGTCCCTCTTCCCATTACTATGGAACCCACCTGGGCACTGAAATGCCATGGGCTACATCTATGCAGGGGTTCTAGGTTATCTTCATGCTTGGTACTTGGATGGAGTATCAGTCTCAGAAAAGACTGTAGGGCCCAGATTTTTTGGTTCTGTTGCTCTCCTTGTGGAGCTTCTGTCCTCTACAGGTCTTACTATTTCCCACTTCTTTCATAACATTCCCTGCATTCTGCCCAAAGTTTGGCCATAAGTCTCAGCATCTGCTTTGATAGTCTGCACGGCCGAGCCTTTCAGAGGCCCTCTATGGCAGGCTCCTAACTTGTTCCGTGTTTTCTCCTTCTTCTGATGTCCATACTCTTTGCCTTTCTGGAAGGAGATTGAGCATTTTAGCCAGAGTCCTCCCTCTTGATTAGTTTTTTTTTAGGTGTACAGATTTTAGTAGGTTTATCCTATATTATATGTCTATATGAGTGAGTATATACCATGTGTGTTTTTCTGCTTCAGGGATAGCTCACTCAGGATGATCCTTTTCAGTTCCCACCATTTACCTAGAAATTTCATGATATACTTGTTTTTTTATTGCTTAGTAATATTCCATTGTGTAAATGTACCACAATTTCTGTATCCATTCCTCAGTTGAGGGAAATTTGGGTTCTTTCCATCTTCTGGCTATTAAAAATATAGCTGCTACAAACATGGTTGAGCAAATGTACTTATTGTGTACTTTAGCCTCTTTTGGATATATGCCTAGAAGTGGTATAGTTGGATATTGAGGAAGTGCTATTCCTAGTTGTCTGAGAAAATGCCAGATTGATTTCCAGAGTGGTTGTGTAAATTTACATTCCCACCAGCAATAAAGGAGGGTTCCCCTTTCTCCACATCCTCTCTAGCATGTATTGTCACTTGAGTTTTTTATCTTAGCCATGGTATATACTCACTTACTTAGACCTATAAGATGTGATAAACATACTGAAATCTATACACCTAAAGAAGATAAACAAAAAAGAGGACCCAGGGTAAGATGATCAATCCTCACTTAGAAAGACTAATGGGATATAGGAGAAAACAAAACAAAAAAAAAAAAAAAACAGGACAGGAGGCTACCACAGAGGGCCTCTGAAAGACTCTACCTAGCAGTATCAAAGCAGAAACTGAGACTTATAACCAAATCTTGGACAGATGGCAGGGAATCATATGAAAGAAGGGGAAGTTAATATGATCTGGAAAGCATAGGAGCTCCACAAGGACCAAATATATCTGGGCACAGGGATCCTATATGAGACTGTTTCTCCAATGAAGGACCATGTGTGGATATAACCTAGAACCTCTGCTTGCCTATATCCCATGGTATCTCAGTATCCAAGTGGGTATCCTAGTAAGGGAAATACTGACTGTTTCTGACATGAAATCAATGGTGGGTTCTTTGACCTCAGGACCCTGCAAGGGAAGAGCAGCCCTCCTATGCCACAGATGAGGACTTTGCAGCCAGTCCTGAAGATACCTGATAAACCAGGGTCAGATGAAAGGGGACGAGGTCCTGCCATATGAATAGATTTGGGAAGGGGTAGGGAGTAGATGAGGGAAGGATGGTGGGATTGGGAGGGAATGAGGGAGCAGGATTCACCTGGGATATAGAGTTAATAAAATGTAAGTAATAATAAAAATGAAATTAAAAAAATAAAAATTTAACTAAAAAAAGAAGCCAAACAACAACAAACTAAGATGGATAGCATTTACTTCCTTATCACTAATACAGAAAATAACTTTAGAGAAATATTATTGCATGCATGCAGGTCAGTAAATTGAGCTCAAACACTAAAAAAATAGAAGGAACTTGAGAAATTTACTGGGTGTTGTAGAGATCCAAGGAAGCAACAGAATTTATAAGAAAAAAGAATTGTGTGTCTGCATAGGTCAACAGAACCCACAGAGGAAAAAAATTATGTGAAGCACCAAAAACCCAGCAAGTCACTGAGTTTTGCCAACAAAGCAAATGAGCTTAGAATCAGACTTTCTCTCACTACCTCAAGCTAAGACTATAGCCAAGTCTATACCTCAACTTAGGCCCTGCAAAACTCTAGGCAGAGAGCACACTTTAGCACTTGTGGACTACTGCTCAGTAAGAAAATAATTAAGAATTGTTTTGAAATCTTAAGAAAGAAAGAAGGTAGAAGGATAAGGTATCGAGTTTGGAGAGTAGGATACAATGCTTAAAGCCTCCTGGAAGAGATCAGTTCTTGAGGATGGGAAGAAGGAATGAAAGAACATTAAGAGAATAGAAAATACTTTGGAGATATAGCATCAAACAGAAAACTCTGGCCCCTTGTATAATAGAAGAGATATTACGAAGAGAATTACAAAATGGTGAAATAACTTGTTTCCCAATTTTAGTGTGTTAATTTCCTTCAAAGATGGACACCAAATATGTAGTAGTGCAATGGTATTACCTCTCAATAATACCACACTGAGGAAGCCTTTAAAATTTGAACGTTACACACTCAAGTTGCAGCAGGTGATACATCTTATAACTACAGCTACATTATTATATGTGTGATTCTCTCTAGTTCTTTGCAAGGCTCACTCTTATATCTATAGTAGTTCTCTCTAAGACGCTTAGATGGGAAGATAGGAAGGCCTTAGATCAGGCATGGACTTCACTAAAAATGTTGAGAATCTTTTCTTTTCTTAGTTTTATGTTTTAGGGGCAATATCCAGGCTAGATACAAACTCACTCTCTAGTCAAGGATTATTTTGAAATATGTTTCACCTGTCTATGTCTCCCAAATGCTTGAATCAAAAGACTGAACCACCCTATCCAACAGTTTTTTCCTGTAAGTTCTGTTGAAGATAATGATAAATCACTGAGGAATTTTAAGTAGGAAATAGTTTCATGAGAATGAGTAAATTAAAAAAAATTCTCCAACATTTAATAAATATCCAAAGAATACACTGAAATAAATGAACAAAACTGATAGGTATCTTCTCAGTATTCAGGACTTCTAGAAGAGTAAAGATAAAGGGACACCACAAAACTTTAGAATGCATGAAGAATCACAAAGAGAAGAAAGGTAGAGTAGTCTCCTAACTTAGATGTCACAGCTAGCCTTTGCCTTATGCACAATTTCGAAGAAGCAAAGTATTTAATAACAAATGTAGGACTTGGAATCCCTTTGCAAGTCCTCGTTGACTTTAAGTAATTCCAATAAGGCAATTGGAAATAGTAAATTCATACTGAAAAAAGCTAATATTTTCATCATCTCAGTAGTATTCCAGTTGCTATATTTAAGTTATACACTTAAGTATGTTTACATTCTTATTACTATCAATGGAAAACTGTAAATACACTTGTTTTGGGTTTTTGTTTTGTTGTTGTTGTTGTTTTTTCAAGACTGGCTATCTTTGAGCAGCCCTGGTTACCTTGGGCTTGCTTTGTAGACCAGGCTGGGCTTGAAATCACATTGATCCACCTGTCTCTGCCTCCATGAGTGCTGGGATTAAGGGTGTGCACCATGGTGCCCAGCTGCAAATATACTTATCTTTATAGATTTATCTTTTCTGGATATTTTAAGAGTGAAGTCACGCAATATGTAATCATTTGCATATCACTGAGCCTGGTGATTTATAGGTCAATACATATTGTATCAAAAGTGAACATTTTGTTCTTTTTGTGTCTGAAAGTTATTTCATCATGTAGCTAGTCTACAAAGCAAAGATTTTAACTGTGAAGCATAAAATGAAAGACAGAAACCAGGCATAGTGATGTGTACCTGCTATCCCAAGACACAGGAGCCTGAGTCAAGAGGACTAAAAATTGGTGACCATTCTCACACTAAAAACACAATCTGAAAAAGAAAAGAACCAAAAGGGAGAATTGCAAGCACCAAACCATAACATTTTAAGTGAAAAATTTAGCAGATGGTTTTACAAGTACACTGGAGATGATGCCAGAAACAGCCAATAAACTAGAAAATAAAACAGTAAATATTTTGTGATCTGAGGAACACCAACACAAGCAAGACAGAGTATGACACAGAGATAAAGGAACAAAGCTTTATAGATCTGTGATTCAAGTCTCAAAAACATGTAATATTCATGTCATTTGAGTCCATAGAGGAAAAGAAAAGAAACTGTCCATTGTCAAAAATATATTTGAAGGAATGATACTTAGAAACATCTCACATTTGGTAAAACATAAATCAACAGACACAGGAAGATTAATGAACCTAAATCAGAATATCTCAGAGAAAAATATTCCAAGATGGATCATAGTTAAAAATTCCAAAGACAAAAGTTCTGAAAACAGATAAAGAAAAACATAAATTACATGTGGAACTGCAACCCAAACACCCATGCATTACTCATCAGAAACCATGACAAGTAGAAACCAAGGTTAAAAAAAACAATTATATTCATAGCAGCATATACAACTAGAATTATTTATGAATAACATTTTAAAAACCCATGCTTAATGTTACTAGACCTTGCTACATCAAAATAGAGGCACTCCAAAAAAAACAAAACCGAAAAAACAAAACAGAGAACTAAAGTATATTCATGTATCAGAAGATTCAACGTTATTATCTATCATTTTCATCCAAATTGATCTATATATTCAACTAAGATCCACTTAGAGATCATAGATATAGAAAGGCTTTTCAGAGACACATGAAAATGCAATGGAACTAGAGTAGCCCAGTTTTCAAAAAGAAGAAAAAGTCTAAGTCACACTAGTTGCATTAAAGACTTACTATAAAGTACAATGATTAAGAAAAGCATACCCATGAAAGTCATTGATGCAGAACCACAGGTTGTAAAGCACATCTAAAACTAGAAATCTTTATTTTTGTGTGTGTGCATGACATTGATTATTCAATCTAGAGCCATTCTAGTTATGTGTTAGTCAGTCAATTGTTTTTATCACTGAGCTCCCTTATCACTCTTTTTGTCAATGTTTGATTTTGAACCTAAATGTGTAGCCCATGCTTCCCTTGAACATCTGATCCTCCTGCTTTAACTTCCAGGGTACCTGAAATTACAGACATAAAGTCACTGAATCCAGGAAAAATGAAGCTTTTTCTTAGTGTTATATCTAGCCCATTCTTGTGTTTATCTTGTACATTTAAAAACACAGTAATTATTATTTCATGGCCATTGCATTAGGGGTTCTCGAATGGGATAGAACTTCTAGGATAGATCTATAAACATTAAAAGCAAACTTATTAGAGAAGCTTACAGGCTATGATCTGGCTCATCCAACAATAACTGTCTGTCAGGAAAGGCCAAGAATCCTGTAGCTGTTCAGGCTACAGCGGTAGAGACCTCAGTTAGTCTTCAGTCTACTTTGGCATCCCAGAGAAGTAGGTTCTAATACCAGCAAAATAATTCCTTTGTGGTAGGACAGATTAGCTTGCCAGAACAACTGAGTTCAGGCAAGCAGAGAGTAAAAGCTTCTTTCTACCGTGTCTTTTTACATGGACCAGAAGGTGTGGCCCAGATTTAGGGCAGGTATTTTGATATCAAATGATCCAGATTTAAGGTGGATCTTTCCAGTTCAACTGATCCAATTGAGACTAATCCCTCATAGGTATGTCTAGATTCTTGAATTTTTATGTGATCATCTATCTGTATTAAAATGATGAGCCCTTTCAGTCATTCTAAGTGTATAGCACCATTGTTCAAATGATATTCATGTTGCTGTACATTAACATCCACAACTTTTTTGCCTTGAGAAACAGACTGGTCACCAAGGCATGGTAGCTAGTGCTTGTAAATCCAACCCTTTGGAAGATGGAGGCAAGAGGATTAGAAATTCAACACTAGCTTTCATTACATTTTGAGGTCAAGATTAGTCTAATATATTATTTTATTTTCATTTGATTTAAATTTTTAAAAATTTATTCACTTTATATCTTGAATGTAGCCCCTGCCTCATCTCATCCCAGTCCCGCCTTCCCTCCCTCTGCCCCCCAATCCCCTCCCTTATTCCTCAAATAGGGTGAGTTCTCTTCCCATACCAACTGACCTCAGACTATCAAGTCTCTTCAGGACTGGCTACATCCTCTTCTTCTGTGGCCTGGCAAGGCTGCCAAGACAAAGGGAAGTGCTGTAGGAGCAAGCCAAAGAGTCTTTGTCAGAGACAGCCTCTGCTCCCCTTGCTAGGTGACCAACATGGATATTGGGCTGTCTATTGGGTGCATCTGAGCAGGGCGTCTAAGTCATCTTCATGCATGGCCTTGGTTGTTGCATCAGTCTCTTCAGGATCCCCAGGCCAAGGTTTGTTGGCTCTGTTGGTCTACATGGAGTTCCTGTTCCCTCCAGGTCTTCAGATCTCAGGGATCCTAAGTTATACACAAACAAAAATTTGGGAAACAAAACAAAATGATAGCGTGTATCTATAACCAATATTTGGTAGGAAGAACCGGGAGCATTGGAAATTCCAGACCAGCTTGGGCAACTTAGTAAAATCTTATCAAAGAGAATTAAGAAGGGAAAAGCAGACTATCTATTGTCTCTTGTCTCAGAAAAGAGCATCTTCCCTTGCTGTACTACCAATTCAGATCCTTCCTACATGCAACATGTGTTCAGTCCATCCCAGTAGGCTCAAATTTTTTAGTCTAATTGAAATAGCATCAGGTTTGATCTAGACTCAAAATATGATTCAATTAGAGGGAAATGACTCTACTACTGAGTGCTCATATGATCGTTTGTATTCTCTAAAATGGGAACCAGGGATTCATGGCTACTTAAATCTTAAGAAAGAAACAGTCAAGATATGCCTAGAGCTTTTAGTGATGTCAGGAACCAGGGACACATTCAAATAAAAAAACAAGCAAACAAAAGAAGTGGGCATATATGGACATATTTAAACAAAATAAATAAAACAATGCCAAGGTATAATCCAATTGCTTCTGCTGATATAAATGAGGCTGAAAGAAACATGAAAATGGTTCAGTAACTAAAGATGTTTGCTACCAAGCTCAGCAAACCAAGCTTGAGTATCCGGATTAATAAAATGGAAGTGAAAAAATACCTGAAATTATTCTCTGACCTCCACACATGAACCATCAAACACATGCACTCACATGGACATACAAACACACAACAGTAAAATAAATATAATTAAAAATAGAAAAAGAAACTAGCACAGATCCAAAGAGTTGTAGTACATTAAAGTAGCCAAATTTTAAAGAAAACATACTTTGTGAATTAATTAATATAAAAATTGTAACCAAATACATAGTGAGAAAAAGTAGGTCAGTAGTTCCTAGGAATGGATGTTGCAGAAACGGTGGATTATAAAGGTATCTACATAATCCCTTTGGGTTGATAGAAATATTTGCCATCTTAATCATGATATGGTTTTATACAAAAAATTTAATTTAGGACTTCAAATATATGAGTTCTGTTTTAACTCAAATAGACCTTAAAATGTTTTACAATGTAATTTGCCTGACTCTATCTAGAGTTTCTGTCACTACATCACAGTTGTCTCTCTGAAATAAGGATGGATCCTCTAAGGATGGTGAATATAGAGAAAGAAATTACTATTAATAGGGTGACTCATTAATTAGGATCTTTCAGGTTGTGAATCATAGTTTCAGGTCAGATTTCAAACAATAGACAAAACATATAAAATGGCCCTTTTTATTGGCCTCAAATAATTGAATATTGAAATTTCATATACTTCAATCCCTAGTAATTTGAATTATCCCACAGGAACTATGATGGAGAATCGAGTGTAATACAAACATTTTATTTAGAGATAGATATAAATCCTTAGAGTGATGAAAAATGACATCTGCAGGCTGACAGAAGACAGGCCTCCTATGTTAAGTAAAATTTACAAAGACTCAATAAACCATGAGTTCTTTCTTAAAATAGAAATAGCTTCAAAATAAAGAAAACTTCAGAAATCATCTAAGAGAAATCACTATTATTTTTTTATAGATTCATAAAAATAAATTTTCTAGTGGCCAGTGATATGGTTCTGAAGTTTTAGGTATTTGCCAGCAAGCCAGACAACCTAATTTTGACTTCTGGGATCCACATGATGGAAAGAGAGAATTAACTCATACAAGCTATTCTCATGCTTCCAGCCATGACCTCATTGACATATAGAAAAGATAAGTAAATGCAATAAAAGGATTTTTTTCTATACATCCCTAAATCTTTATAGGTTATATATTTATGTTATATGTATTTCGATGCAGAGTTTCTCTGTTAACCCTGTTAACCCTGGCTTCCCTGGAACTCAGTCTGTAGACCACACTGGCCTTGAACTCACAGAGATCCACCTGCCCCCTGCCTCCCAAATGCTGGGTTTAAAGGTGTACACTACCATTGTCTGGCTGACTATAGTTTTCTTAAAACCATAAAAAGAAGATTGTTTCATAGATATTAATCCAAAATGCCTAATACCTTTATTTTTATTTCCCTTTTCCTTTGGGGAACCTTCAGAGGCAAGGAACAAAAATCATTCTTTCTTTTTTATTCTTTATACATTATTTTGCTGTATATTTTTTAGAAGAATCCAAACTTCTGTTATTTTTTATTGCTGTAAGAATACTTGAAGTTATTCTTAAGTCTAGGCAGGCTTTACCTGTACAAATTTTACATTATTGTATCTATTGACACAGTGTTATACAGTAGGTCTGTAGAACTTACCTTGAATTTGAATGCCCATTATCAGTCCTCCACTTTCCCCTTCCCCACAGCCTCTGACATGCTCATTGTATGACCATTTTAAGCATTAATTCTTCTATGACTGATTTTTTTCATGTAGTTCAATCTCAGGTTCATTGTGATGTTCTGTGTCATAAGATTTGCACCTTTGTAAAGCCTGTGTAATATTACACGTTTTATCAATTATCTGTTGATGGACATATACACAGACATAGTCTTATATGTATGAGGTTTGGATTCTCATTCTGCAGTTCCTGGTACCAATTTATATCTTAGTTACTATTCCATTGCTGTGAAAAGAAACCGTGACAAAAGCAACTCTTATAAGAGAAAAGAAAGCATTTAATGAGGGGCTTGTTTATAGTAAGAGGAGCAGGAGCTGTCTCTGGTATGAACTCAGTGGCAGGCTTTCTGATCACCCTCCTCCCCCTCTGAGGGGTGCAGCCTTGCCAGGCCACAGAAGAAGACCATGCTGCCAGTCCTGATGAGACCTGATAAGCTAGGGTCAGATAGAAGGGGAGGAGGTCCTATCTTATTAGCTGACTTGGGAAGGGGCAGAGGGGGAAAAGAAGGAGAGAGGGTGGGATTGGGAGGAGATGAGGGAGGGGGCCGCAGTCGGGAAACAAAGTGAATAATTTATAACAAATCATAATAATGCAAAAACAAAAGAAAAAAGAAAGAGCTAAGCACAACTAAGAACTACTGATTGCACAAGTAGTCTTCCCAAGAAAAGAGCATATAAATTCATCACCTAACACCAAATGGTTATCCCTGAAAACACATACATTTTACAATGCTATAACACATTTATAAATATCATCACACTTAAGCTTCCAGGTAGGTAGCACTACATGCATTCCAAAAGACAGAAATACAGCCTGTTGAATTAATTAGGAATGTGTGGTTAGCTAATAGAAGATTTCTAGTTCCAGTACAACAGTCGTAGTAAGAGATCAACTCTGTCATGAACAAGCCAATCATCTCCAAGTCTTCTGTCCCCCTAAGACCAATTTTATTTCACAGTTTTTCACTCCAACATATTTTTCTAAAGTTCATATATGTCTCTTATATTGCCTTTTTTTCTGCACCTTAAACTGGGCTGCTCAGAATTTTATCCAATCTCCTGAGAAACAGAATAACACAGTCATATTGTGGTGGATAATTTTTTTTCCAAAGAAGTTATGACATGCTTGTACCAGATTGCAAAATTATGATTTAAATGGTGTTCTATTATATAATCATAAGGTAACTAAATAGGAAACTAAGTGTAGCATACTAAATCTGGCAGCTTAATAGTAATCAGTGTTCCCAGACACAATTACTTTGTGCCAGACACATTACCTAAATGACATCATTTGATTCCTCACAATAGACCCATTTGATGAGATCACGAATTAATTCTCCTTATCTTTCCATTCCACAGACATTAAAACTTAAAGAAAATTTTCATAAATAGCATTTAATTTTAGAGACATTTACATTCTTTGATATAACATCCTACCTCTTGCTGTCATTTAATAATATTTAAAATTAGAAACAGACACCCAAGATCTGGAATTCTTCATCTAATTAGTATGTGAAGTAGTTTAACAAGCTGCAAATTTAACTGTAGAAAGGAGGTTTTGACTCAATGCAGAAAATTTGATACATCCCAAAAAGCAAGTTCTTAGAGATGAAAATGATCCTAAGCTTTCAGATGGTATTGAAGATGCATGAATGAGTTTGGAATGCTGGATGTTGTGGGATGCTTCTCTCTGATCCTAACAAGGTTGTAACCTGCTTCAACTCTATAGCTTCTTTGTTGAGGACTGCTTTAGTTCTTATCATAATTATGGCTCCTCTGTTACCATCTGCTGTAGCCTTTGGCATAACAGAAGCCATTTTGTCTCCAAAGGTCTCTTATTGTTTCATTTCTCAAACTTTGTATACTTTGTTACCTGGATACTCTAAAAAGTTCCCCAACTGCAGAACCAATAAAATTAAAGGTCAGTTGGAAACACTTTGTCTAGCTACTCAAAATGATGTAATGTTGCTTGCTACACCTGGATACCTGTTGCATTTTTGTTACCTTGTTGCAGTTTGTTTCCTATACCTGGTTACAGTTTTGCTACCCAGCTTTTACATGGTTTCAGTTTTTTATACAGAAAACCTGTTTTAGCAGCAGAGGAAGACTATAGTTTGGCTCCTGTGGCCAGATTTTGGCCCTGGCCAATCAGTTTCTGTTTAGCATTCAATAAACCTGTTGAGCTGAGTCTGGTGTCTGAGTGGTCAGTGAGCAGCTATTCCTGAACCTGTAACAACACTCAAAGAATGGGGCAAGAGGATTGTTAAGTATACATCAGCCTGAGCCATGGAGCAAGGTCCTGGGTAAAAGGCAAAACAAAAGCTACCAACCAACCAAACAGATAAAAGCTAAACCAAAAACCAAAACCAAACCAAACCAAAACAAAGAAACAAACAAGTAAAAACACTCAATGGATTTGATAGCTTTGGAGCACACAAGGGCATTGAAGCTTTCTTGGGACTTTAAAGAAGCCTACCTCCAGGCAATATGAAGTTATCTGTTTCCCGTACAGGTAGGATTTGCCTGATGTACTCTACCTGCGCATTTGTCATTCACTCTGTTTTACCTTCCCTCAAATTCTTAGTCACTTCTACTTTTATGCAAAAGTAATTGGAAAAAATAATGACATCTCTTTAGTGCTTTCTTTGTGCCAAACACATAACCTACACTATTGCTTACCAGTGTGTAACACATATAACACTATTGTCAACAATTCGTGTCTGGTTGAGTAGGCAAAACAGTTCCTAATATTCTCTCTCTCTCTCTTTTTCTTTTTCTTTTTTTTTTTTTTACAAATCCACAAAAAGGACTTGTAATAAAATCAGCAGACAAAAGAATTATCAATAACATGGTAAAACAGACATATCAATTCATTCTATTCTGCAGTACAAGTCTGACATAGAACCAAGGAAAAATGTCTTTATTGTTACATTCTTGGACTTTGTGAAAAAAAGAAAACAGACAGGAAAAGGACGTATGGATAAGAAATAGTTTGTTCTTCAAAAGCATCTCATCTGTTCTCAGTTAACTTAATGATTTCTTAACTAAATTCCAAATCTAGTAAGTCAGAGAGCACAGGGGCACTGGGAACCGCTAAGGCTCTGAAGGGATTGCAGTGTCCTGCAACTGAGGAGCGGCACTGGGAAAGAAGAAAGCTGAGAACAGTTACTGCAATAATAATAAGGTAAGGCCACAGTGAGCTCTGACCTTGACCACTGAAGCAGACTGGAGGTGTGGGGCAGGGAAGGAGACTGACTGCAGCTGACCTCAATACAGCCTGGGGGGATTAAGAAGCCTGACATACTGTGCATTTTACAGATGGCCTTCCCCTTGACAAACCAATGAGGAGGCAGTTTAAAGACAGCACAGGCTCTAAGATCAGCAATAAATAAATGGGACCTCATAAAACTCAAAAGCTTCTGTAAAGCAAAAGACAATGTCATCAAAACAAAACGACAGCCTACAGACTGGGAAAGGATCATTACCAATCCTACTTCTGACAGAGGGCTAAAATCCAGTATATATAAAGAACTCAAGAAGTTAAAAAGCAACAAATCAAGTAATCCAATTAAAAAATGGGGTATGGAGCTAAACAGAGAGCTGACTGTAGAGGATTATAGAATGGCAGAAAAACACTTAAAGAAATGCTCAACGTCCTTAGCCATCAGGGAGATGCAAATCAAAACGACCCTGAGATTTCACCTTACACCCACCAGAATGGCTAAGATCAAAAACTCTAGTGATAACGCATGCTGGAGAGGTTGTGGAGAAAGAGGAACCCTCCTCCATTGCTGGTGGGAATGCAAACTTGTACAACCACTCTGGAAATCAATTTGTCGCCTTCTTAGACAATTAGGAATAGTGATTCCTCAAGACCCAGCTATAGCACTCTTAGGCATATATCCAAAAGATGCTCAAGTAAACAACAAGGGCATTTACTCAACTGTGTTTGTAGCTGCTTTTTTTGTAATAGCCAGAACCTGGAAACAACCCAGATGTCCCTCAGTTGAGGAATGGATACAGAAATTGTGGTACTTTTTACACAATGGAATACTACTCAGCAATTAAAAAGGAGGAAATCATGAAATTCGCAGGCAAATGGTGGGAGCTGGAAACGATTATCCTAAGTGAGGTATCCCAAAAGCAGAAAGAAACATATGGTATATATAGACCTATAGGATAGGAAGGTCATGCTGAAATCTATACATCTAGGGAAGATAAAAAAGAAGGAGGACTCAGGTTGGTATGATCAATGCTCATTTAGATGGACAAATGGGATGGACATTGAGTGGAGGAGAAAACAAGCA
>CM053742.1:50115778-50133651 GCA_028658305.1 Pachyuromys duprasi
AATAATGAAAATAGGGGATGTTAGTAAGACTTGGGGAGAACAAGAGCTCTACAAAGACCAAATTGAGCAGGGCACAGGGGTCTTTTAAGAGACAGTTTCTCCAACTGAGGACCATGTATGGATATGGCCTAGAACCCCCGCTCAGATGTGGCCCATGGTAGCTCAGTGTCCAACTGAAGACCCTAGTAAGGGGAACAGGGACTGTTTCTGTCATGAACTCGATGGCTGGCTCTTTAACCCTCCCCCATACATGCCAGGGAGTAACAGCCTGGCTAGATCCCAGGGGAGGACATTGCATCCAGCCCTGAGGAGACAAGATGAGCTGGGGTCTGATGGAAGGGGAGGAGGTCCTCCCCACGTCAGTGGACTTGGAGGGGGCGGGGAGGAGATGAGGGAGGGATGGGGAGATTGGGAGGGAATGAAGGAGGGGGCTACACCTGGGATGCAAAGTACCTAAACTGTAATTAATATAAAATAAATAAATTACATTAAAAAAGATATTCAGAGTGACATTTACAGTGGCACACTATAAAAATGGTAAGTGAAAGCAGGAAAGCTGGAAAGCAATGGTCCTGACAAAGGATAAAGATGGTACATGAAAACTTTCAGAAGCCTTGGGAGCCAGAAAAACACCAAATATGCCGTAAAAATTACAGTTTCCATCCATATGGTACTAGTGGCTCCTGTTTTAAAGGATGGTAAAAAGCTTGCCACCGTCTAGAGGTAGTTTTTATTGTATGAAGGATGATGGCATCACTAGACATGTGTTTTTGTATTAAATGTAGCCCAGTGAATCTGCTGCTATTCCCAAGAAACTGAACAAGGCACTACCAAAGTGCAAGAATGGAAGCAAAAAAGAAAACTGGCAATATTAGCACCCCAGGCTGATACACAGGACTGAGTGCAACCAAAGCTAAACTGGAAAGAAAAGAAAACTGGACAGAACATATCTGAGGGAAAAATCAAAGGGCAAAGAGGAAAATAGAAATATAACTTACATTTGTACTTTTATAAACTTACAACTATCCGTTTCTAAGATACTGTCTTCTGGCTATTTTATCTAGTTCAGTTTATTTAGTTATCAGCTAATAAAAGCCATTTTATGGTCTTATGTTTAAATTTTTAGCCTAGGGGAAAGAAAAAGTACAATAAATCATTCTGCAGAGACTTTCCTCATTTTATCCTAAGGGCACCATCTTGGTAGCAAGCAATTCTCATGATATTTTTTAGTTATTTGGCAAGAAGGTGGGAAACAACCCTGTTAAATGTAATCACTGGGAACATTCCAAGTTAAAGATAAAATGTTTAACTTACACGTAATACAAGTTATTTACAAGATTTGGGGGAGGAGGGAAACCTGAACAAATCCTGGAACACAGATGAACTGATAAACAGGCAGAGGTACACATCCTTTTAATGATGATGTTCGGTGTCATTAATTCAAACACAACTAAATGTCCACACTGAACTCCATATAAATGTTAATCAGTTAGATTACTGCTATAAATACATTTTTTAAAAGAAAAACACAGAAATAACTACCAGCAGTATCTGAGAATAGACTAAGTTAACATACAT
The DNA here is from genome assembly GCA_028658305.1 of Pachyuromys duprasi. Taxonomy (NCBI): domain Eukaryota; kingdom Metazoa; phylum Chordata; class Mammalia; order Rodentia; family Muridae; genus Pachyuromys; species Pachyuromys duprasi. The sequence continues at coordinate 50,117,357 of CM053742.1, forward strand.
TGCATGCATTGCAGGCAAGGCAGAAGCGTTTTTAAAGTTTTTGCAACCTTTATATGATTATATATCTTTAAAAATGTGCAGGGCTTTACAAAATTTGACTTGCTGAAATCAAAATAATTCCAATGTATGAAAAAGTCATAAGACGTCAGCTTTAAAAAAGTTCCAGCCTCAGACCAAAAGAACCTGGAAATGTTCAGTACTGAGATTGAGCAAACATGGTCAGGTTCGAACCTGAAAGTACTGCATTCAAAACGGGGGGCATGGTGGGAGTATAAACTATTTGGTAACATGATGTACTACATACTGTGATTAAATGTACCTTTTACTAAAGTTTATGCAAGTCCCTTGGTCCATAAAAACTATGTTAGATGTGTGTCATTTAACCTAACCTGTATTCCAGGCACATACGTATTTCTTGATTATTTAATCAAAGCCAAACAAAAAAACAGGGGGGGGGGTGGGATATGTGTGAGAGACAGCTGAAAACCTTCATTTCCAACAGTTTGTGCATTTTGATGTTTTTTATTTTAAGTGGCTTCTGCATTTCACATCAGTATTTGCACGTAACACTTAACAGGCTTTTGAATAGATCACCTGGTATGAAAAGTTTTCCCAAGAAACCACAGAAGTTTGTTCATCTTATCCTTACCTTTTCTTTTTTGTCTTTTGTCTTTTTTTTTCTGTCAACTTTTTGCCACATTCAAGTCAGTTTAAGTCCCAGAAAAAAAAAAAAAAAGTAGTCAGGACACCACGGTTGCTATGGATGACGTGACACTTGGTGGAATCTGTGCTGGCGTTTTTGTAACTTCCCTCGCTGTTTGTGTTTGATTCGTTGGTGGGCACTTGGCTTGAGTTGGATCTGAAAAATCCTGAGGCACTGCAGTGTGGCCCCGGCTGGTGGAATAAATGATTCCATCATTATGGACCAAAGTTACTGAAACCAGGACTGGCTGCTGGACCCATTTCCAAACTTCTCAGGATGCAGAAATGTCTGGGATCACACAGAGCACGCTCTTTCCACATCTATACAATGTTTCAGCTTCTATATCCTCAAACCACACTCGTAAATTTAGAGTAAAGTTCCATCCTGTAAGTTCAAGCATTGCTACATACTCGCCGCCATTCGACAGAAGACTTTCTGGGACAGGCACGGGAATGACTGGGGCAAGGACAGGGCCCATTCCCTCATAGAACATATAATCTGCCTTATCCGTGCTAATGATTATCCAGGAAGATCCATCATTTATCATTTCTTTATTTGGTTCTTTCAGACATAGAGTGGCCTGAAATTCTTTCTTAAGAAAGGCACAAGTATGTTCTTTCTGTATCGTTAAGGTAAAATGCACATTTGTGAAGTTGTGATACAGGGTCGTCTGCATCCAGTAATGCTGTCTGTTTATCAACTTTCCTAATTAACAGTCTTGGGAGTGCCATGCCAATAACTGAGCCACAAGTTTGGCAGTTTGTCCATAATGGATGCAACCATGTCTAACTGTGAATTCCTCTCCTTCTGATTCACCATTATCCAAGAGATAAATGTAAAATGTTCCTGACTGTTGTAAACTGGCATGGAAAATTTCCTCCTTCTACATGCAGGTACTAATTGTCTGGGATCAAAGTCCATTAAACAAAGCTACATTTGTTCCTGAGGCAATGCACAAGTCAGCATTTTTATTTTATTTTTTAATTTTTAAAATTTTAATTTTTTTAATTTTAATTTTTGTGTTAATTACAGTTTATTCACTTTGTATCCCAGGTGTAGCCCCTTCCCTCATTCCTTCCCAACTCCTCCCTTCCTCCCTAATCTCCTCCCATACCCCTCTCCAAGTCCACTGATAAGGGAGGTCCTCCTCCCCTTGCATCTGACCCTAGCCTATCAGGTCTCATCAGGACTGGCTGCATTGTCTTCATCTGTAGCCTGGCAAGGCTGTTCCCCCCTCAGGGGGATGTGATCAAAGAGCAAGGCACTGAGTTGATGTCAGAGACAGTCCCTGTTCCCCTTCCTAGAGAACCCACTTGGATACTGAGCTGCCATGGGCTACATCTGTGCAAGGGTTCTAGGTTATCTCCATGCCTGGTTCTTGGTTGGAGTGTCAGTCTCAGAAAACACCCATGGGCCCAGATTTTTTGGTTCTTTTGATCTCCTTCTGGAGGTCCTGCCCCTCCAGGTCTTTCATCCCTACTTCTTTCATTAGATTCCCTGCACTCTGCCCAAAGTTTGTTCATTAGTCTCAGCATCTGCTTTGATACAATGCTGGGTAGAGTCTTCCAGACGCCCTCTGTGATAGTCTGCTGTCCTTTTCCCTGTTTTCTCCCTCTTCCAATATCTGTTCCGTTTACCTTTCTGAGTGAGGACTGATCATCTTACCCAGGGTCCTCCTTCTTGCTTAGGTTCTTTAGGCGTACAGATTTTAGTATGTTTATCCTGTATTATAGGTCTAGTGTCCACTTATAAGTGAGTATAATCTGTGTGTGTCTTTCTGCTTCTGGGATTCCTCACTCAGGATGATCTTTTCTAGTTCCCACCATTTGCCTGCAAATTTCATGATTTCCTTCTTTTTCATTGCTGAGTAGTATTCCACTGTGTAAATGTATCACAATTTCTATATCCATTCAACAACTGAGGGACATCTGGGTTGTTTCCAGCTTCTAGCTATTATTGATAAAGTTGCTACAAATATGGTTGAGCAAATGTCCTTATTGTGTACTTGAGCCTCTTTTGGATGTATGCCTAGAAGTGGTATAGCTGGATCTTGAGGAAGCTCTATTCCTAGTTGTCTGAGAAAGTGCCAAAATGATTTCCAGAGTGGTTGGACAAGTTTACATTCCCACCAGCAATGGAGGAGGATTCCCCTTTCTCTACATCCTCTCCAGCATGTATTGTCACTTGAGTTTTTGATCTTAGCCATTTTGATGAGTGTAAGGTGAAATCTCAGGGTCGTTTTGATTTGCATTTCCCTGATGACTAAGGACTTTGAACATTTCTTTAAGTGTTTCTCTGCCATTCAATATTCCTCTATCGAGAATTCTCTGTTTAGTTCTGTAACACCTTTTTTAGTTGGATTACTTGATTTGTTGCTTTTAAACTTCTTGAGTTCTTTACGTATTCTGGATATTAGCTGTCTGTCAGATATTCATCTTTTTGGAAGGTTTGGAGATGACTTTTACCTGCTTGCTGGGGAACCCACCAATGTAATCACTATTGCCACAGAACACCTTTACAATTTTCTCTTATCTGAATCAGATATGTACAATGTTTTGGCTGTACAGTAGTTCTTCCCTTCCAAGTTCAACTGTTGCATTTCTTGGTCACTATTTCCTATCCCAATAAATGCACGGGCTGATACTCTTGTTCAGAACAACCATCTCATTCCACTTGTTCTTTTTTTTTTCTTCCAACCACTGCCATATGCTATACAAAAGGAGGAGGGCAAAAATTGTTTCTCATTTTCATATGACTTCTCTCAACTTTTGCAAGAAAAATGAGTACTGTTTGATCCCTTCCTTCTTTTCAATGATTTTGCAAATCTTCTCTAGTGAGTCATGTAGGTGGAGGCCACTCACCAAACATCCTATAAGCCAACATTTAGGAAGCTGAATTAAGCAGATGTCTCAAGTTCCAGGCTATTGTGGGCTATGAAGTAAATTCCAGGTCAGCCTGGAATACAGGGTCAGACCCTGTCTCAAGAAACAATTTGCTGAATATCTTGACAAAAGTCACCAGATTCTATTTCCTCTTTCTAAATGCCACTGATTCCCTAAGTAGGGAAATAATGGCTGAGCAGGATAGCTCCAGAATTGATATTCTCATTTTACAACTGACAAAAATCAATGCTCCAAGGAGTTAAATGTACTGCTTAAGGTTACTTCTTTCAATCTTCTTATTTTCCTTTTTTAAACTTAAAAAAAATGAAGGTCAATCTTAAATGTCACAAGCCCAAATTTTATGAAAAGTCTCCTTCTGGCTATTTTTCTTCCTCCTCCTCTTCCTCTTCCCATCTAACCTCCGGAGAAATCTGTAGAATTTGTGTAGTCCTGTCTTTTTCAGTGTCTCTATTGAACCCATTCCCTGTTACTTCAGGATTGAATCTTATTTCTCTCTGTGGATTCAATTAGTACAAATCCATTTGTTATGTTTGGTTGTAAGCTATTCCCCCTACTTAATGTTATGGTATCATTTTCCTTTTGTTCCTGCTACCATCAGCAGGAGTGTGTTGCTGTTGTTTATAGTAAGGATATTATTCTAGCTGAGTTTTACAGAATTAAAGTTTTTCGCTTGTAATCCAAGTGTACACTTGGAGTAAGTGACAGACAGTACTCTGTGGCAACTTTTCTGAGTGTGGTAGCAATTTAAAGGGTGAATATGGCAGCAGTATACACTAAAATTAATAAATGGAATGTAAAGGTAAGCCATAGGCAATCAAAGAACTGTCTACTGCTTTCTCCACTCTGATTTGATATGGAACGGATGACAGAACCTCACTCTTTCTGGAGGTAACCTATCTTAATAGATCTTGAGTTTATCATCACATTTCTTCTTGCACAGTGTCTTACAGTAGTTTAGCTTTTACAAAGGAAGATCTGTGGTGATTTTATTTCCAGTGAATTGCTCAGTAACATGTTCTTTATTCAGATGGTTTAACTGTTTCCTCATTATACTATTTTTAAGGACCAGCTTATGCGATCATATTCCCTTATGCTCCTTTATTACTACTGAATGTTTTCATTGCAATTTCTCCACCCAAATAATTTCCAACTTATTAGCTCTACTGATGAAACTTTCATCTTACTTTCTTTACTTGCTTCCCTATGTGTATTGGGACCCATGCTATCTCCTCATTAATTCAAATATTCTACTCCTTCTTTACTGCTTTGTTAAGACTAGAAAGAACCTTTTCAACTCAGAAGAGAAACTTCCTGTCTTTTCATTTCTTTACTTTCACTTCTGGGCTCTAAACTGTTTCGAGTCATAAAACCACAATGAGTATGTTCACCAAAAAAATTGGACTATTGAACTTTTACTAGCTTTTACACTTTGCTTCCTAGTTTTGTCTTCCTCATTGAACTTTTCTGAATATTTCCAAAGGCACACTGCCAAACTTTAAACTGTTCATTCTATTCAGTTGCTTAATTCTTCGACAAAGTTTGAAGCCATAGGCTATGGTCTCTCTGACTTTTCTTGCTATTTCTTTAAGTCAATATTTATTGCCCTGTCATCCTTTCTACAAGTATCTAATCATTGCCATCTTGTATTCGTCCTAGAAAAGAATCTTTTCAAAACAGGTAGATCTTGTTTCCCACCTTTTCCTATTACTCTGACATACATTGATACCTCAATAACCCCCTAATTGCAACGTCACTCTCCCATCTCTACCTACAAGTAACATCATTTCCTGTAGAATTAATTGTTCATACTGTTCCCTGAAATTGGCTAATTAATAAAGTTTACATGTCATTTCTCTTCCACATTCCTTATTTTCAGATGGCTATGGGCAGGAGAGATGGCTCAGAGGTTGAGAGCACTTGCAGCTCTTTCAGAGGATCCTGGCTTGATTAGAAGCACTTATATGGTAACTTATAACCATGTGTACCTCTAGCTACAGGGAATCCAGGGCCTTGTTCTAACTCCTCCAATAACAGGTGTACATGTACCTGACACATGCAGAGAGACACATGCAGGAAAAATATTCATGTACATAAAATTAATAATTATAAAATATTTTAATAGAGTATTTTTCATTCCTTACTACGTGTGTCTACTGCTTAAAATCTACCATCCAAGTTTCACAATTGCAATATAATTCTCTAAAGTTCCAATGTTCTGATACTATTCTGTATGACAACTTCTCCAACTATCATCCAAGGTCCTTCCCTAGGTACAAGACTGATGATTACCATAAGGTTACAGTTTTGTCTGTATACTGATAACTTCTCTCTTCTGGATTTCCATCTGTGTGAATTTCTGCTGTATAGTATAAACTTTTACATAGTGACTTGAAAGCATAGTTCCCACAGTTCTGTACTGCTTTGTGTGGTAGCTCAGACATGGATTCCCCGCCCTTGGGAGGCTAAAGAAAAAGGGATTGTCATGAGTTTGAGGTCATACTGTGCAAAACTGTGAGTTCCAGTCCTCTCTTAGTTATGCAGTGAGAACCTGCCATACATAATCAAAACAACCAAAAAAAAAAAAAAAAAACCAAGAACAGATTTGTATTCAAATGTTTATGGAAGTTTATTCAAAACAGTCAAAACCTGGAATCAATACAAGTGTACTACAATGAGAGCCCAGATTAACGAATTATAATAAATCATCTAGAAAACAAACAAAAATCAAACCACTCATTAACAGACTTATAACATGGATTTTTCTATGAAAACTTATGTAGCATGAGAAGACACAAACACAGAAGATGGCATAACTAAGTGTTCAACTCATAACTTTGACATATCTACAGTGACAGTAAATGCCAGTAGATGAGACTGGAAAAGAATATTGACTATCAAAGGGACAAAAAGAAGTGCTCAGTTACTGTGAGAACATTCCCTAAAATGATGGTAGTGAGGAGAGTTACACAACTCAAAGCAGTTTTCACTGGCATTTTAGAATTTGATTGTATACAAATCATACTTCAGTAAAATTCACAGCTATTTTAAAAAGTCAGAAATGATGGAATGCTTCATTTTTTAATTTTAAAAATCTAGGTTTATTTATTGTTGTGGTACTTGGAATTAAATCCATTTCTCCAAAATATTTACACCTCCTGTCCCTTTTAAAACCTTAAAATTGCAGAATATATAATGCAATAATTTCATATGGTTACATGTGCTCACAATACACAAATTTTATATTGTTTTTTCTAATCTCTTCTCTCTTATTACCATTAAGATTATAAACTTGATTGTAAATCTACCATCAAATCCAATTACACTGATTAGATAGAATATTCTCTACAAGTACTTGATTTATTGATTCTACTGTTGTTGCAGAGACTCTGTCTATCATCTAAAATCTTCTCAAAAGCAAGATGAAGTGGTATATTATTTAAACATCTGGTGCTAGAGAAATATAAGTGAAAATTGTTGTTGCTCTTTAGTTGTGTGAATTAAACAAGTTTCTTGTCCTATATATGCCTCTGTTCTTTATCTGTAAAACGAGGAAAGTACCAATACATTATTAAGTTCCATAAGTTAACAACTGTAGTGCTTCAAAGTAGTTAGCAAGCAGAACACAAATGCCAAAGGCATTGAAATTTATAAAGTTGACTTTATCCTGTTGTTGTTGTTGTTGTTGTTGTTGATTTTGCAGTGTTGGGATATAACCCAGGGACAACTGCACTCTACCTCTGAGCTACAGTTCCAAGGAAATTTGCTGAACTATGTTCATAGCAACTTTATTCATAATAGCCAGAAACTGGAAACAACCCACATGTCCTTCAACCAAAGAATGGATAAAGAAAATGTGGTACATTTACACAATACTATTCAGATGTTAAAAACAAGGACATCAAGAAATTTGCAGGCAAATAGATGGAACTAGAAAAGGTCATCCTGAGTGAGGTAACCCAGAACCAGTAAGACACACATGGTATATACTCACTCATAAGCAGATATTAAACCTACCATACAGGATAACCATACTACAATCCATAGACCCAAAGAAGCTAAGTAATGAGGACCTAAGGGTAGATGGTTGAATCTCACTGGGGATGGGAAGGAAAGTAGACATCTAGACATCAGAGGTGGATGGATAGAGGAAACTATGTGGGAGAGGGGTTGGGGAATAAAACAAGAGGGATCAAATGTGAGGAAGCACAAGGGAGAAAGTAAGGGGAGAGAGATCTGGAATCAGTGGTCAGGTATCTCTGAGATTTGGTAGAAACCTGGGGCACTGGATACTTTAATGAATATATGAGGGTGACCATAGCTAGGACTCATAGAAATGGGTGATATGGAGCCTGAAACAGCAATCACCTCTAACAGAAAAAAACTTTGATTGAAGGGACTATGACACCAACCCAGCCACAAATCCTTAATCCCACAATTTGTCCAGCCAACAAGCTATGCAGGCATAATGGCAGATCATAAATTGAGGGAATGACCAAACATTTACCAGTCCAGCTTGAGACCCATGCCATGAGAGAGTGCCACCTCTGACACTATTAATGATATTGTGCTTTCCTTCCAGAAGGCACCTAGCATAGCTGTCATCTGAGTAGCTTCACTTAGCAACTGATGAAAATAGATGAAAAACCACAGCCAAACATTAGGCAGAGCTTGTGAAATTCCATGGAAGAAGGGGATGAAGAATTGAAGAAGACAGAGAACTCAAGGACACCACAAGAAAAAAATACACAAACATCTAATCTAAGCACATTGCATGAACGGGCCATATTTTTTGTATCTTTCAAGGTCTATAAAGAATTGTGTTGGTAATTTGATGGTAGTTTGCTTTTGGTAAGATGGCCATTTACACTATGATAATCCTAACAAGCCTCGAACATTGGCAATCTTTTCATCTTCTGATATCTTCTTTCTTCAGAGACTACACGTTTTTTTTTTGTTGTTGTTGTTGTTGTTTTTATACAAGTCTTTCACTTGCTTGGCTCTAATTAGACAAAGATATTTTATCTTATTTTTGGCTATTGTGAAGGGTGTTGTTTCCCTAAATTCTTTCTGAGCCCATTTGTCTTTTGTATACAGGAGGGCTACTGTTTTGTTTTGTTTTGTTTGAGTTAATTTTGTATCTAGCCCCTTTTCTGAAGGTGTTTATGAGCTTTATGAGTTGCATGGTAGAATTTTGGGGGTCATTCATGTATACTATCATATCATCTGCAAACAGTGATATTTGGACTTCTTCTTTTCCTATTTGAAGCCCCATGTTCTCCTTTAATTGTCTTCTTATTCTAGCAAAGACTTCGAGTTCTATGTTGAAGAGATACACTGAGATTTTCCTTGATTTCAGTGGAACTGATTTAAGTTTCTGTCTATGTAATTTGCTGATGGCATATGGGCTTGCTTTATACTGCCTTTACTATGTTTTGATATGTGCCTTGTATCACTTATTTTTACAAGACTTTAAATATGTGCGGGTGTTGGATTTTATCAAATGCTCTTTCATCGTCTAAGGAGATTATCATGTGGTTTTTTCCTTCTAGTTTGTTTATATGGTGGATTAGATTGATGGATTTCCATATAGTAAACAACACCTGCATACCTGGGATTAAGCCTACTTGGTCATTATGGATGATATTTTTGACTCCACATCCTATTCTACAGACACTTGTGCATACATGTTCTTTGCTGCCCTATTCACAATAGGTATGAAATGGAAGCAATCTAAATCTCTTTAAATGGATGAATAGATAATGAAAAGGTGATAGATAAATATACACTATGTAACAATACCCAGTTTTATAAAAGGATGAAATCTTCAAAATTGCAGGTAAGTTGATGTAACTAAAAAGGTATTGTTGAGTTAGGAACCACAGAATGAGAAAGACAAACGATACGTATTATCTCTCACTGGAAGCTCCTAGTCCAGTACTGCAGATGTTAGTTACTTTGGAAACCAAGAAAATGAAACGAGATAGGATGGTTGGGTCACAATAGAGAGCAGACTAGCAGGGTAGAGGTGACCATATTGGAGAAATGAGGAAAAGGGTCTCTAATTAGAGAGGGAGGTTATAAATATCGAAGAAAGGAAAATCTGAAAAAGTCATAAGGAATCATGGTATCACTTATTTATATAAAAGCTCTATAATACATGTAAGCCCGTATATAATATACAAATATAGTTTAAAAGAAATGTCCTCATCTGGACTGACAGTAAACATATAGGCTATAGATATTGCCCTTGTTTGTACCCCCAGATGTAGATGATAAGTCCCTATTGTTGAAGACACCATGCTTTTTAGGTATAGGAACAAGAAGCCACTGATCTGGAATTGATCTGTATGCCTGCCTCTTCCATGAGTACTATCTTTTCATGGCACCAGAAGGTGTCATGCAGTCTTCCAAATGCAGGACACAGCCAACAATCCTACCAGCTGTGATGTTTATGGATCACAATGGCCAGCATGACAGGATGACCATAAGGGTGCAGTGTGGGATTTCTTTAAGGGCCAATGAAAATGCCCTGGATTCAGGTAATGCTAGTGGCTGTACAGTGTTATGAATTTGCTAAAATCACAGAAAGTATACATTAAATTGTTATGTAAGTTATATCTTTAAATATCTAGAAAGCTAACAAATAAATATCACTTTAATTTGGGCTGTCCAGTATGGTAGCAATTGGTCGTTGGTAGATGTTGAGCATCTGAAATATGACTGATTTTAACTTAAATGTGCTATACGTAAATAACGAATGTCAAATCAAAATCAAAATAAACCATATCCATAATATATCTCTATATTAATATATATCTCTATATTAATCATAGGACAAAATGGAAACATTTTAATGTGTATGTTGAAATAAAAATAGTATTAAGTCTAAAGTTCACTTTGAAAATATTTTCTTGCTAGCCATCATCAGAGGAGCTTTCCCCTGAGGTAGATGGGAATAAATAAAGAGACCTACAGGTGGACAGTATGCAGAAAGTAAGAGACATTAGAACACCTAATCCTAAATGGGATGTCACTATCAAGTCTCTCCCCTCAGGGCTAAGGTAACACAGCAGAAGAGGAGGCAGAAAGATTGAAAGAGCTATAAGATAGAGGATACCAAGGGAGAATACAAGAAAACAAGGTCTTTAGAACACAGCAGAACCTACAAACATATGAACTGCCAGAGACCGTGGCAACAAGCACAGGTGTGGGTTGTACAGATCTCAGCCAGGTGGGGTGGATGCAAGCCCCCATCCCTAACCCAGAAACTATCTCCAATTTGTAATCTCTGGCAAAGGAAAAAATTCATTTTCTCCAACAGAGTCTTACTAAGGCCAACCCCCATTCCCCACAGTAAATGACCAAACACAAAACAAATTTAGTGTCACTTTTGGAGGTTCTTTTTTTCATGATGATTTGCCAGGGTTGTTTGTTTGTTTGTTTTTTATTTGTTCTTTTAAATTTATAGGTTCTTTGAATTTATACTGAGGTTTCCATTATTGCTTTTTTTTGTTTGTTATGTTTAATGGGGTTTTTATGTGTGCAAACATGTGTTTTCACATCTATATGTGGTTCTTTGGCTGTTTTTCTTCTGTTTGTTTATTTTACCCTACTCTTGTTTGTTTGTTTTTATATTATTTGATCTTCTTATCTTTTTAAATGCTTGTTTGTATTCTAAGGAGAGAGAGAGAAAGAGTGTGACTTTGGGTGTGTGGGGAACTGTGATGAGAACATGATCTCTTTTCTTTTTTAAATTCATTAATTTGTTTATTACAATTTATTGAATTTTTATCCTAGCTGTAGCCTCCTCCCTCATTTCCTCCCAGTTCCACCCACCCTCTTCCTACTCCCAGTATGCTCCTTCCCTAGTCCACTGACAGGGAGGACCTCCTCCTCTTCTATCTGACCTTAGCCTATAAGGTCTCATCAGGGCAGGCTGGATCATCTTCCTCTGTGGACTGGCAAGGCTGCACCCTCCAGGGGTTAGTGGTCAAAGAGCTGGCTACTTAAGTTCATATTAGAGACAGCCCTTGCTCCCTTTAATAGGAACCCAAGTAAAAACTAAGCAGTGTATGGACTTCCTCTAAGCAGGGGTTGTAGGTACTCTCCATGCATGGTCTTTGGTTGGAGTATTGGTTTCTACAGGCCCCATTGGGCCCAGGATGAAAAGATCTATTTTCAATACAATATAATATGGTTCTCAGAAAATTTTACCTAAGTTGCTTACATTTTGAATTCACATAATTTTTTTCATAGGAAAGGACTTTCATAGAAGAACAGTACATGAAGGTGACTATAATCTACTTTGGTATCCAGATAGTTAACAGCAAACCATATATCTCAAGTCGCTCATAAAATGAGGTCTATAGAGTTGATTATGACTACAAAACTATGTGGTTTTAGATATGTTTCTAAGATGGAGGAGAATGAAAATTATGATGGTTTCTAATGATAAAAATGCAAAAGCATGGGAATACAGGATTGTTCTTTATTAGCAACAATCTATTCGGAGTTTGTGAGGGATGCAACAATTATTACAGAACAATATGTTTTGATTAACAAGAAAAAATCTCTAAAACTCACATAGACATGCCATGCTTATACTAACAAATAACAATATACTGTGCTTTATCAGAAAACACTAATTATTTTGTTGAACTAAAATAGGATCAGAATACGTGAAATGGTATGTTACCACTTTGAGCCCTTATAACCATTTACAGCTCTCTGTGCTGCTAACTTCATAGACCTTATTGAGACAGTATTTTTATCTTCTCTGTAGCAGGTGACTCCTAATTCAGAAGTGTTGTAAGTGACAAGGATGTCCAAAGTAGTTTCCTTGCTCTGACCCAGGAAAAGATGGATGTACTGTTATTTAAAGAAGATAGAACTGGCTACAGTTGGTGAATGTACCTTTGAGCTTTCAGAACCCACAGTGTATCACCTTGGCAGACCACATGATTTAATGGGCTATTGACGAAATAGAAGAAAGCAAAAATACATTCAAAAATCTATAAAAAGCCATTATTTATATACTATAGAGCAAGGAGTTGTTGATGAAGGTATTTTTTCCTTTTTGCTCTCCAAATCCACATAAGTTCAACCATTTAATTATATGATGTAGAGAATATTATCTACATAAAAGAAGAGAAACAGATAAAAATTATTTCAATAAAAATTTTAAAGGCCAACAAAACATTGTAATTGCTAGACAATCATTTCTGAAGGGGCACGAAAGAAGAGGCTTATAGCCCAAGTAGCTCTGGAACGCAGCAACAGGCTTGTCAGAGCATGGCACGTTAGAACTAGGGACAAAAAAGGGATAGGGAAAAGGACTCCTGGTTTTATAACTTGCAATCTGAAATGCAAGCAGCCTGCTGCAAATGCAAGCTTCTAATCAATAACATTACTGCTTAGATTATGGCTCAGGGAAACAGTGCTTTCAAACTGAAATATCTAAGGGTAAGCTATGGAGTCAGTGGCAAGAGCATGCCGTCTGAAAATAGAATCTCCATGTCTTTTGTATTATGCCACAGACTGATAATCTTCGTATTTTTTTCTTTATTCATGTGTATTCATTGTAAAGAATGCTGCCTGTTACATAAACAATTTCTTTCAAGTTTATTCTTTTACTGTGCTTATCTTCTTGCCTCTTTTCCTTTTCTCATCCTCCATTTTCCTCTTTTGCTAGTATCTTTTCTCCCTTTCTGTCATTTATATACATATTTATGTCATGTATAATAGTTTTATCTGTTTACAAAGTGTTAGTATCTACAAATAAGAGGAAAATTATATTTATCTTTCTGAGTTTAGCTTATTTCACTTAATATCATGATCACTAATTGTATCAACCTCCAGGAAATGGAATCATTCTTCTTCATGGCTGAACAGGGTTCAATTGTGTAACTGCAGCACATTATACTTATCAGCTCATTTGCTCCAAAGCCTAGATTCATTCTGTACTGTGACTAGTGTTACAAAAAATATGGATATAAAAGTATCTTCTGTGACATACCACCTTAGAATCCTCTGCGAATAGGATTTTTTTGGTAAAATTTGTTTGTTTTAATTAGCATTTAAGGTATTAGGTTTCATCATGGCATTTTCAAACAATTATTTTTGTTGATTTTGTCTTCCCCCTATTTCTTGGACTCCTCTTGTTCTCTTCTACCTCTAATAGGCTCCTTTATCTTTTCATGTGACATATGTTCTACTTCCTCCCTCACCTCCTCCATTTTGTATCCCTGTTGACTCTTCCTACACAATTTATAGAGTTAGTACTCCTGAGTGAACATATTTATGTTGCAGTGTACCAGAATGCTGGAAACTTGTCATTTCTATAGCAAATAGATAAAATTTTCTTGCCAGTCAATGTGATTCTAGAAATATTAGATCCTCCCTCTCAGGTTCTCACTCTGTGTTAAGGACAAGGGATCTGGTGTTCTGCCACAGGAGAGAGGTGCTGATTTTGAGAATTGGGGCTAGTGGACAAGTGATGAGGGAAAGTGCTAAATGTTGCTGAATTTCTCTGTATTTGAAAGTGACTTTTGTCTTCAAAATCACACTGCAAACAAAGGCTCACATATGCCTGCTCTCAGGATCTGACTGACAAGCTGTAGCCATGGTTCTTTATATACTATCTAGGACTTGAATGTTACAGCACATGTTGTTCCAGAGGTGAGAATTTCCTAGGAACAGAAAGGTGGTCACAGAGATAGCAATGTGCTACTATTTACAGATAACACAACAGGTAGAAATTGGAGAAAGAGATACTTCCAGGACAATAAATATTTTGTTGCCTTTGGCCAATCACATGACAACATTCCTGCTGCTGAAACATAAGTTTAAAAAGATTGCCTCTGCAAGATGTCACTTGAAGTCCATGATTGCCTTGTGGAGGGCCAAGACATTTGAACGAAGACTTTATGGATTAAGTGGGTAATGGAGTGAGTCCCAGGCAATCTGTTAGGGATATTGTTTTATGAGGCTATAAACAATAGGAGAGCCAAATGTCCAGACGCCAGCCACTTAAAAAGCCAAACCTGGGCTATTGAGGTACCTTACTTGCCCAAAGTATTTGTCATCTGAGTAACTGAATTCAATTTCCAGAACCCATGTAAGTATTAAAGTAGAGAACCGATTCCTCACAATTCTCATCCGGCTACCACATGTGTGCCATGTCCCATGTGTTCCTCACATCATGTACATAACAATAATAAAATCACTGGAAATGTTTAGGAAGTTACAGTATGGCCTGTATACAATTCCAGCATTTTAGAAGCTGAGGAAGGGTTGCCATGAGTTTCAAGGCCTAGATAAAGATCCCTGTCTCAGAAAGAATAGGAGGGAGGGAGGGAGGAAGATCAAAAAAGAAAGAAAGGAAGGAAAGGGGGCAGCTACCCCAGCTTAATCTGGTGGAATGGCTCTGATGGTAAAGGCTTTTACCACAAAGCCTTGTTCTCCAGGATCTATATGTTAGAAAGAGAGAACCAATTCCTGCAAATTGTCCATGAACTTCCACACATATGTCATGGTGTACGTATGTGTACCCATGCATTTCACAGAATGGAGAAAAATGTAATATAAAAAACAATTAAAGCCTAGATATAGACAGTTTCCAGGGCGGGTATACTCCATCTTTAGAAGGTCCCTTGTCTATACTTAAGGCTAGGGTTAAAGTGAATCATTGCTCAAGGTGAAGTATGTAAGGCTCAATAATATGTAGTAGACAAAACAGAAGAATCAGTAACACACAGTGCAAATCCTCTTCTAGGTAGCTTCAGAGTACTACTGTGATTCATGGCAAGACACCCCCTTTTATTTTCTACCAAAAATAGGCAAATAATGAAAAGAAAGGGAGCCTAGTAAATTCAGTCCTCTCCATCATTCATATCTTAAATTACAAGGCTTACCACCTCTACTCTGAAGAGCTGTATCAGGAAGTAGAGTGCACTGTTCCTTGAAGATTAAATAAGACACAGACACCTGTGGAGAAAGCCTTTCAATTTCAAGTCCCTCAATCTCTATGAGGCTTCTCCTTGCATGATTACAGCAAGTACTGCTGATGGAACAAATGAGAGTCTTTTAATCTAAAGAAAAACATTTTCAAACTAAAAACCATGACAACCAAAACTATGGATTTCAAGAGATGTATGTGAAGGTCACCAGTTGTTTTTATACTATGCTAGGATACTTACCAAAAAGCCTTACAGCTTCAGTCTTTCTCCCAGTGAAATCTGGGGTACTGCACAAGAGTACTATCTCCTATTCTTGTAGACGAAGAATCATGGGAAATATCAGGTAAAAAGATGGTAGAGGTAAATAGACACATAGCCTCCTACGATGGACAAATTCCCATTTGAAGTCTATTAGTGGTAATTCATACTTTAAAATTTGTTTCTTCATTCTTTGAGGATTTCATATAATACATTCTTTTTTAACATTTTTATTTTATTTTATATTAATCACAGGTTATGTACTTTGTATCCCAGCTGTAGCGCCCTCCCGCATTCCTTCCCTATTCTCCCCATCCCTCCTTCAATTCCTCCCTGCCCCTCTCCAAGTCCACTGATAAGGGAGGGCCTCCTCCCCTTCTATCTAACTCTAGCTTATCAGGTTTCTTCAGGAATGGCTGCAATGTCCTCTTCTGTGGCCTAGCAAGGCTTCTCCTCCGTCGGGGGGGGGGGGGG
>CM053742.1:50133751-50154169 GCA_028658305.1 Pachyuromys duprasi
TATTTGGTGCTTGTGGAGCTCCTGTCCTCTCCAGGTCATACTATCTCCCACCTCTTTCATATGATTCCCTGCATTCTACCAAAGGGTTGGTTATGGGTCTTAATATTTGCTTTGATACACTGCTAGGTAGAGTCTTTCCGAGACCCTCTGTGATGAGCTCTTGTCCTGCTACTTGTTTTCTCCAACATCCAATGTCCATCCCATTTGTCTTTTTAAGTAAGGATTGATCATCTTACCTCAGGTCCTCTTTGTTGTTTATCTTCTTTAGGTGTATAGATTTCAGTATGTTTATCCTATCTTATAGGTCTATATAAGTGAGTATATACCATGTGTAGCAGTTATCACGTCTGCTTTACATGCAGAAGGCCCTGGTTTGAGCCCTAGTGGAACCATATTTCCATGGCAGACTAGCTTTTGTAAAAGTATATAACCTAGATTGAAAACAAATAATATATTTTTATTATATTTTTCTCCTCCCAGTCATTCACAGATCCTCACTTCTTTTCCTACCCATTCAACATGATGTTTTTTTCTCTCTTTTAAAAGAAAAAATAACACTTTAAACCCAAACCCAAAGCAACAATAAAAAACAAACCAAAAAACCCACATACAGACACATAAACACACACACCAAGATATGTATGCATACACACATTTACAGACATACAAATATACACAAAAAGACACACACATACACACAAGCATGCCAATCTGGAGTCTGGTTTGTGTTGGCTAGCTACTTCTGATCATAGAATCTGCCCTATAGTATAGCTGATATATCCAGAGTCACTCCATTGGAAAAAAAGAAAAAGAAAAACTGATGTTCTCTCTCATAGCACCTATCAGCTGTACACAGTTTCCTGTGTGCAGATGGGACCTGCACTCTTTCCTTTTCCTCTGCATTCCAATTGTGTTTGGCTTAAGCTGTGTAGCTCTTGTGCATGCTGTCACACTCTCTGCTACTTTCTATGTGCATCTTCCCTGTTAATTCCTTCCCAAGAAGCCTCCTGCTCTCCCATTCTAGGTCACATAGTATTTTGCTCATATTATTCTCTCCCCTTCTATCAATGCTTGTGTTTAATGCTGTATTAAAATGGAATCTGTGCAAGCTCAAGCAATGTTATAGAAATGGTTTGGACTAGGAATGAATGCCCTTTGAAGACTAGATATTTGGGAATTCCACAGAGAAAGTAAAATAAGATTATGCACATTAAGAATCCACTGACCTTCCAGAAACATGAGAAAATGCTGATGCAGTGACGGCTGAAGGCACACTCCATCTGTGAGTCAATAATATGATTGTCGTTGCATTCTGAGCTAAGTGGAAGCTTGGAAGAAACAGCTATTGCTTTGGGTAACGGTTTATGTTTTGATGTTTTCAAGCCAAGCTCTGTGCTGGGATTTGGTGTGTCTCCAGCTTGTACATATGTGCACATGCTGTCACAATCATGTGTTAGTGTAAGCAAGACAAAATCCCAGCTTAGGGGTAGGGAGGAGGAGGTGGCCATGAAGTCCTACTACAGGGTTAGGAGCTACTGATAACTGCTGGTTGCTGCAAGAGGGAGAGTCGGTTTTTTTTATGGGTGTAATTCTCATAGTGGATAACACATCAGGGAATGCCTCCACACCCAAGAGTATGTGGGCTGTATAAACTGGACTCCTAGAGCTTAATGAAAAGTAGATAAAAATTAGGATGGGTAGGGAGGCAGAAGTGGGTCTGTGAAGAATTGAGGCTAGGGGGCATAGATTCTATATATATATATATATATATATATATTTATATGATATAAAATATATCATATAAAATTCTCTAGGAATTAATGAAATATTGCTTAAAGAACTTAGTTTTTAATAAACTCCAACTTTTTCATTCAAAACAAAACCTCCAGAATATTCAGTAGTTAGCCCTAGGTCAGGGTCAGTAACAAGCAATAGTGAGGAAATCTCATGACCTTTGTGATTAGCAAAGTTGAAGTGGTTGTTTTCTATTAAAAGATTAAAAGCTTCCTCTCACTACAAAAGGAAAGGAAAGAAAATAACTGAATACAAATAACAACACCCACCCACCATTCCCTATAAGCATAATACTAAGGAGGCTAGCATACTGAAATCCACCCAAGATGTCTTTATTTCCTGTTGTTGTCCTTTATTTGTTTACTTTGTGGCAAGTTTAACAATAGCTTGTTTTTACGACCTTTTTTTTTTTTTTAACTGGGAGCTTCTCTTTCCTTCTAAGCCTTAGACTCTAAGGGAAGCGCTGGGAATCACTCACTTTTTACTAGAAGAAAACAAACAAAAGTAAATGACAAATGGACACCAGGGAACACAAGAAACTTAACTAATGTCGTCCATCAATCCTATACTATGTTTAATATGAACCTTTTAATAAAACACCAAGCTATTGAAACTGTTTAGAATAGGAATGGATACTGTTTGAATACCAATCACTTGAGAATTTCACAAAGAAGGCAAAATCAAATTATACACGTCAAGGATCTGCTGACCTTCCAGAAACATGAAGAAAAACTGATGGAAGTGGCACTTGAAGGCACACTCCATCTGTGAGTCAATAATATGATTTTCTTTGCATTCTAAGCTAAATGGAAGCTCTGAAGGAACAGCTGTTAGCTTTGGGTAACAATTCACATTTTGATGTTTTCTCCCCAAGCTCAAGACAGATGACCTTCAACACAATTAGCTCTTTAATCACCCAGATGCCTCATGATTATTTGATGTCATCCTGCTCTCTACATTCACACAAAACTCTATTATTAGATTTCTTTCAAAGACTGACAGGCACAAATGGGGATACAAGTGGACATATTTGTCAGAGAAAGAGATTGGCTTTCATGGATTTCTGCAATGCCATTCTGCTGCCTTATCATATCTCCTCATATATTGCCTTTCTTTTTGTGTACCAGATGGTAAAAAACGTGCTGTCCACACAGTCGACTTCTTTCGAGAAGTCATTATCTGTTACTGCTCACTGTCCACATTGTAATGTGAGGCTAACATTTTGGTCCCTGTCTGTCTTCTTGTAACGAAGTTTTTTGTGTAGCTTGTGATCATGGAAAAATTGTGTTGTTCTTCTCCTTTTTGTGGTGTAATTGAATGATTCTGAACTTTGGGAGAGGCGTTTTTCATCAAACCACATTGAATAGTTTTATGTTTATTGTATTTTCCTTTGTGGGGAGAACAACTTGGTGATAACAGAAAGGCATTGGTTTGAGGAAGGAAGTAGAAGGGAGATGGAAACAAGGGCATGCTGGGTTGGGCAATAGTTGTGAGTGGCTTGTGCAATGCATGGATAGGGGTTGTAGCAAGAGGAGTTAAGGGAAAGAATAGAAGGTCTGTGCTTGGCTCAGCTCATTTGGACTTTGGGATAAGGTTGATGAAAAGGCCTTTGCTTCTTCCTCCTTTGGGTGCTTGAGGCCAATTATTTATTATCCATGCTATGTACCTGTGATAGTCAGTTTGAGTTTGTACAAACTACAGTCACCTAGAAAGAAGGAACATCAATTGAAAAAAAGTTTCTATCAGATTGGCCTGTGGGGCATTTCTTAATTATTAATTGGTATAGGAATACCAATCCACTGTGGACAGCACATATGTTGGCAGGGAGGTTTGAACTATATAAGACAAAATAATTGAGAAAGTCAGAGGGAGCACATGAGTAAGCAAGGTTCCTCCATATTTCTGCTTCAGTTTTTTCCACATTCCTGTCTTGAGTTCCTGCCTTAGTTTCTCTTGATGATGGACATATATATAAATCATAAGATGAAATAAACCTTTTCCTTTCCATGTTGCTTTTTGGTCCTAGTATTTATCACAGCAACACAAAGCAAACTAAGATAGTATCAGAAGGTTTGTGGTCAACTTTCCTATATAATTCCCAGTGGTTTACCTCAGGCCTCCTGACCTCTCTAAATATACCCATTTTTAGGGCAACAGGGAAGCTGTACTCTTAGTCTATATTTGGTCAGGAAACCACTCCCTTGCCTTTGTAGGCCAGAACTGGGAAAAGCCTAGGCAGAAAAACACCATTCTCAGTCCACTATAGGATGAATGAAGGAAAAGATATTCTTGTTGCAAAGAGAGACTAGAATACCCAGCAATTACTTTGAAAGGTGGCACTTGGTAAAAGACCTAACTACAGGTTTGGACTTATGTATGTAAATGTAAGCAGAATTGACTTACAGACATGTTGCTTATAAATCTAACAAGAATCCTTATTTTATAAGTTTCATTTTTTAAGCTTTAAAATAAATAATTAAAAAAAAATCTCCACTGGTCTTAAGTAAAACTGACTCTGCATATGAAGGTGACTGGTAAGAATTTTCCACATATGAGAAAGACACTGAAGAAATTAGGAGCATCCTAAACATAGCTCAGTTTTTAGTGGTGAGCAATATCAGAGACAAGTGAAGCCAAACAATTACAATGGCGATATAGTAGAATACTATAAAATTGTTTATCTCCGCATTTTAGAAGTTCAAAGAAATGGATGAATTCCTAGGAATGTGCAATTTACCACAACTGAATCGTAAATAAACAAGAAATCTGTGATAGTAAGAATGGGGACTGGTTCAATAATATATTTTTTTTCAAAAATATCCCTAATTAATTGCTATAAAAGAATCCCTTAATGATATATCAGAAAATTGAGTTTAAAGAACACTAAAGTGAAATTTACACTAGAGAAAGCAAGCATAACTTAATATATAACAGATTCAGTCTATATAATATACACGTTAACACAATCAACAGCAGAAACACATGATTAGTTTAATACAGACAAAGTATTTGATAAGATTCAATACTTCCTTGTGATTAAGCCACTCAAACTATTCAAGACAATAAGGGGCACAAATGAAAAACCTATGCTAACATCATGTTTGCTGACATGGTAAAACTGTTACATACAAGAAACACATCTAAGTCATAAAGATAGACACTATCAGAGAGTAAAGGGCTGGAAGACAGTTTTCCAAGCAAATAGACCCAAGACGCAAGCAGGATTAGCTGTTCTAATATGTAATAAAATAGACTTTCAACCAAAATTAATCAAAAGAGATGGGGAAGGTCACTTTAAACTCATCAAAGGAAAATTCCACCAAGAAGATATCACAATTCTGAATATCTATGCCCCAAATAGAAGGGCACCCACATTTGTAAAATAAACATTAATAAAATTTAAACCGCACATAGATCCACAAACATTAATAGAAGGAGACTTCAACACTCCTCACTCAACAAAGGACAGGTCAACAAAATAGAAGTTAAACAAAGCAACAATGACTTTAATAGAGATCATGAATCAAATGGCCTTAATGGACATCTACAGAACCTTTCACCCAAACACAGAAGAATTTAACTTCTTCTCAGCACCTCATATAGACCATATAGTTGGTCACAAAGCAAGCTTCAACAGATACAAGAAGATTGAAATAATTCCTTCATTCCTATCTGACCATCATGGACTAATGCTGGGCCTCAACAACAAGAGAAATAGCAAAAAAAGCCTACACACAGATGGAAACTGAACAACTTGCAACAGCTGGGTCAGAGAAGAAATGAAGGATGAAATTAAAGTCTTCCTAGAATTCAATGAAAATGAAGGCACAACATACCCAAATTTATGGGATAGGAAGTTGTCTCCTGTGCCAGTGAGCTCAAGGCTCTTCCCCACTTGTTCTTCTAACAGGTTTAGTGTGTCTGATTTTATATTGATGTCTCTGATCCACTTGGACTTTAGTTTTGTGCGGGGTAATAAATACCAATCTATTTGCATTTTTCTACATGTAGATACCACTTAGACCAGCACCATTTGCTGAAAGGCTATCTTTTTTCCATTGTATGGTTTTGGCACCTTTGTCAAAGATCAGGTGTCCATAAGTGTGTGAGTTTATTTCTGGCTCTTTGATTCGGTTCCATTGATCCACAATTCTGTTTCTATGCCAGTACCATGCAGTTTTTCTTACTGTTGCTCTATAGTACAGCTTGACATCAGGGATGGAGGTACTTCCAGAAGATCTTTTATGGTAGAGGATTGTTTTAGCGATTCTGAGTTTCTTGTTAATCCATATGAAGTTGAGAATTTTTCTTTCAAGGTCTGTAAAGAATTGTGTTGGTAATTTGGGAATTGCGTTGAATCTGTAGATTGCTTTTGATAAGATGGCCATTTTTACTATGTTAATCCTGCCAAGCCATGAGCAAGGGAGATCTTTTCATCTTCTGATATATTCTTCTATTTTTTTCTTCAGAGACTGGAATTTTTTTTCATACAAATCTTTGACTTGCTTGGTTAAAGTTACACCTAAGTACTTTATGTCCTTTATGGCTATTGTGAAGGGTATTGTTTTCCTAATTTCTTTCTCAGCTCATTTGTGCTCTGTATATATGAGGGCTACTGATTTTTTTGAGTTTTTCTGCTGTTTTCATTTTTGTTTTTTATTTTTATTAATTATAATTTATTCACTTTGTACCTCCCCTGAAGCTCCCTGTGTCTTCCCCTCCCAATCCCCCCTTCCTCTCCTCCTCCACTCATGCTCCTCCCCCAGTCCACTGATAGGGGAGGTCTTCCTCCCTTGCCTTCTGATCCTAGTCTATCAGTTCTCATCAGGAGTAACTGCATTGTCTTCCTCTGTGGCCTGGTAAGACTTCTCCCACTTCAGGGGGAGGTGATCAAAGAGCAGGCCAATCATTTCATGTCAGAGACAGTCCCTCTTCCCATTACTATGGAACCCACTTGGACACTGAACTGCCATGGGCTACATCTCTGCAGGGGTTCTAGGTTATCTCCATGAATGGTCCTTGGTTGAATTTTCAGTCTCAGAAAAGTCCCCTTTGCCCAGATTTTTTGGTTCTGTTGCTCTCCTTGTGGAGCATCTGTCCTCTCCAAGTCTGACTGTTTCCCACTTCTTTCATGAAATTCCCTGCACTCTGGCCAAAGGTTGGCCATAAGTCTCAGCATCTGCTTTGAAACCCTGTAGGAGCCTGCCACAAAGGCTGTGCTGTTTTCTTAAATGCTAGTTTGCATCATCACAGAGTCAAAGCTTTCTCTATAGGAGCGTTATTTTCCAGAAAACAATATATAACAGTTTGAAGGAAACTGCTATTTAAAGGTGAGCATGTTTGCTCCATTTTTTCCCAACCCTCTAATCCCTGTGGTAGATATTATTTGGTAGTTTGTATAAAGTTAGGGAAGAACTCAGTTCCTCAGTGGGCATTCAGCAGGTGAGGCAGTGAGCTATAGAAATGCAGCTTAAGAGTGGGTATATGAACACACACAAATACACATGCATATGGGTGAGGGGGAGACAGAGAGAAAGGAAGAGAGAAGAGCACTTGGCAGCTGGGAGGTGGGAGGTAGAGGGTGAGAGCTCAGTGCCTGCCTAACTGGTTCCTACTTCAAGTACCTATGTATCAGAGGCTGAGTTTGAAGCCTCCAGCATAATTGGAGTTAATTCCATTATGCAGGACTCCGCCCTCTCTCCCAAAGGTAAAGCTACGTTTTCAGGCATCACTGCAAAGAGCAACTGGGATTCCCATCCCTGTCTGGCAAGCTGTGAGTTTCTTTCTTTCTTTCTTTCTTTCTTTCTTTCTTTCTTTCTTTCTTTCTTTCTTTCTTTCTTTCTTTCTTTCTTTCTTTCTTATTTTCTCCCATCTGAACCAGAAGAAAAGGAACGAGTCAATCACCCTTCGTGTTTAGAAGGTAAATATGCAACTTAGCCAAATGCAACTGAAGCAGCTGGATAAAAACAAACAAAACAAACAAAAACCCTGCTTTGCTCTTCCCTTGCTCAATGCTTCTTCCCTCTCCCTTCCTCCGGCTTCCTGTCCTTTCATGTCAAAGCTCAGAGAAGCTGTTTTTCTTCCCAAGGGCAGGCTGGTATATTTATACTTCCTCATAGTTGGTTACTTGCACAGTCTATGAGGGATCGGTTCTGGATTCCTATTTCATATTGATAAGGCTTGAAGACCTAAGGGTTAAGAGCTAGCTGCTTTCCCCCAAAGGAATTTCTAACCTGAGGAGAAGAAAGGCAGACTTTCTCTGGGAGTAGAGGGAGCGATTTTGTTCTGACTTGTTCAGCCAAGTGAAAATGGATCTGATTTCCCGATGTGGTAGGGCAGTATCTCAGACTTGCCTAAATTGAAATTACAGAACTGAAACAATAATCAGGTTAAATTGAAGTGCAGATGTTGAAGCCAGTAGGGCTGGAGTTAAATTTTGGCATTCATTCAGTGACTGTTTATGAGTTCCTACTATGTGCCAAGCATGATGATTTACAAGAAAGCTGAAAGATGTTAACTGTTAATCCATGCTAACAAAGAGCACTCAGCCAAGTAGTTTCATTTTATGTTGGGAAAAGAATAGTAAGAAGCCCAGGAGCACCAACTGCTAGAGGGGTTTTAAGGAGAGGGGGTAGAAGGAGGCCAGAGGCGATTTTCTTTTTCTGAGTAAAATCAAGTTATCTCTATTATGTGACAATTCTGTCTTTTTTTTTTTTTTTTTTTGGTAGCAGGAAAGATAATTGATATCAACCCTGGTATCAGATATATCACGTATATTATGTTTCACTTGCACTTCATGTCATTATTTCCAGTAAAGATGAAATAGAAACTCAAAGGCTTAAAGTGATTTCCCTAATATTCACATCACCTTTGAGGAGAAGACTTCAGGTGTCTGCATCCAACTTGATTTCAAAATCTCATTCATTTCCACTAATAGAGCATTCCTCAATCATGAGTGAACTCAATCAGAATGTACTGATGATTTTAAAAATTGAACTCAAATTCTGTGAATCTAGAAGAGAATTTATAATTTCTACTTTGAAAGAGCATCTAGAGTGATTCTGATACAGGAAAATTAGTGCTCCTAATATTAAAAACATTTTTTGATGCTACATCCCAACTATTCTGAACTGAGTGGAAAACCATTTAGCCTGCCTTCTCTTCAGCTGTGGTGGCATTTTATTCGGAGGACATGGAATAAAAGATTTTTTTTTTCTGCACAGAACTAGCAGGTTGCAGTTATGAACATAAAGATGAAGGAAAATGCATGCTTTGCCAATCATTCATTCCCTTGATGGTAGGATTCATCCTTATCTTGAAAGAACAGCTGAGGGGAAGCTTTAAATTACCTGATGGGGTGTGGTCGATTCCCTACACAACCAATTAGTCATTGAGGATGGTATTCTATCCAGCTAGATTCTTCCTGGGTTTATAAATCATTAAACACATAGGTGTGTTAAGGAAAGAGCATTTCAGGGTCAGGAGAAGATCATATGAAATTTAAGAAAGTCAGCTGAGTTCCCACATTTTCAGCCTCAAACACTGGAGAAAGAGAATGGGCTAACAATGTGGAATTTTTTGTTTATTTTGTTTTGTTTGTGAACTCTCTCCACCTCTGCACCTCTGGCTCTATTATTTAAAGGTGACCGTCTAGGTTTTTTATTAAGTTGATTGAGGAGTACACTGCAAAAGCTCAAAGGGGCAGAACAACCACCTGAAATTTCTAGATATTTGATTTTCCAGGTGATTCTTTATATCTGCATAGTCTCTTGCTTCCTGAATTTAGTCTTGTGTTTGCTTGTAAAGATCTGTATCTCAGGATTGTGAGATACAAGTAAATAAACAAAATAACCCAACATAGCTGGTTCTGCAAGACTTTCTATGCCAGACAAAAAGAGAGGGATGGGTGGGGCTGGAGGCCAAGGAATAGTTTCAGCAGTCTTGAAAACTGAGGTCAAAATTAGTGAGATGTTCTTAGAGTCACACAGGTAAAAGTAGAGAACAAAGTCTAATGAGAGACATCATCTTGACAGGGAGTCAAGCACAGAAGACCTTTGAGCAGCTGTTCTTGTGGAAGAGGAGAAACTTCTAAGGACCTAAGTGGCAGACGTAAGGACACAAGGTAGTTGGGAAAAGATTGGAACATGATAGCTTTCTTTCAATGTTATGTTTAAATGAGAAAGGTCTGGAATGTGTAGACAGACTATAAACCCAGCCTGATATAAGAGAACTATATCTATAAGATACATATGTCTGCACATCTTGCTGATTTCCCAACACTGAGGAAGATGTACATGTAAAAAGTTTGGCAGTTGGGCAATGCACACTGCCTAGGAGCTGAGGAGAGACTTATCCATGTTCCTTGTAAGACTTGTCCATATTCCTTTACTAACACCAAAGCCAAAATTCCTATTTCTCATACAACCATGTTTGCAGAATTTTTGCACTAGCACCTGCAGCTCAGAGTCTCTATTGTCTGAATACTGTTGCCATTGGGAACTGTTTTATTTCTTTTAAAATCAGAATTTATAAAATGATCTCCAGTGGGAATGTAAGAATTTGTGTTTTTCTATCAGGACTAGAGAAGAGATGAAATAGGTGAAGGTTTCCCAATAGGCAAAATGTAAGCACAAAATGTTTCTAATTTAATTGCTATTAAGTGGCCACATCAGAATGGACATATATGATAGCCAGCACTAAGAAAAAATGTATGACAATGGGAGAAGGGGCTCATTTTGAAGAATGGAAAATATACTAATAAAAGAACACATAACAAAGTAAATTCTCTACCCAACAACGCATGACCAAAGAAAACACTATGGTGCTGTGTGGATTTCTAAAGTGCTGTTTATCTACAATGCTAGGTATTTCAGGACTGAGAAACAGTAGCAAGTATACAGGGCATTAGGATACAATGAAGGATTACATTGTTTATGATATTTATTGATGTGAGAATAAAGTGACTTAATCAGCTTCTGGCAATGAAGTTGGATTGCTTTATATGGCTACCATAAAGGGGATTAGTCTGTTGCAGTTGATGCAGCTAAA
This sequence comes from Pachyuromys duprasi, assembly GCA_028658305.1. Taxonomy (NCBI): domain Eukaryota; kingdom Metazoa; phylum Chordata; class Mammalia; order Rodentia; family Muridae; genus Pachyuromys; species Pachyuromys duprasi. Next base: position 50,144,594 of record CM053742.1, read on the forward strand.
ACCAATTGATAGAATGTGTTTCCCTGCTCAGCAACTGTGAATATGTAGCAATGTGACTACACACACTGTACATGCTCTGCTGCTTCTTTGTCCACCTATGGGAAAACTAGGCCCTCTTTTGCTATATGCTCTAGAAATCATGAGCAACCAAACCTCTGCAACCTAGTCACTGACCTGATGAGGTCAAAGGCCCATGATTCAGAGAGGAATAAGGCAAAATATATACACCTCACTTTTTCAGGATTGCATTTCTTGGTAAGTTTTAGGTTAATTTCATTTGAGTCATGGTTACAGAGAGAGTCCACTAGGGAATCTGTAGCAATGATTCTTAACCTGATGCCCATTGATGATGTTGGCTTACAATATCTCTTATTCTAAATGTGGTGACCATCTAAACTCAGATAGTTTTGGACTTTTCTGAGTTTGTTTCAGAAAATGTTCCAGTCTCAGGCAGCCTTTGTTTACACCAGTCTTAATGAAAACAAGGAAATTCAAGTTTTTCAAAGGTTAAAGTACTTAATTTAAATTCTAAAAGACAATGATTTTTTTTTAGCTAGACACACTTGTACTAAAATTTAAGGTTTGACTTTCTACATCTTGTCTTCACAGTTCCACATTTGAAATGAAATCATGGTGATACAAACTGGTAGTATTGTACTTCATTTAACAGCATTGTTTTCACAGATGAGGTCAATGTTATATTAGAATCTTTTTCTCTTATCTAGTTGTGTATATGTGAGAAAGTGTCACTCTGTATAGCCCAGGATGGCCTCTACCTACAAATTTCCCTGCCTTACCCTCTCCAGCCCTGTGAATTTAGGTGTGTATTACTGTGCTGGATTTCTTCCCTTTCCTTCTTTTAAAGTCGGGTTATTACTCATTGATTATACTCTTCCTCTGCCTTATATGCTCTGTCACTCTTCCTAGTTGTTATGCTAGAACTTTTGATCTCAAGATGGTGATATCGATGGGAGACATTACTGCAGACTTCAAGTGCAGGGCTTGAAGCAACCAATGTTCTTGTTACACATCATGACTTGAGAAATGGGCATTCCTCTTAATTTGTCTACCTTGCCTTGTAATTCTTCTCCCATTCTGAAGTTCTTTTGAAAATGTGTATGTGGAACCCTGGAAACGTTTAAGTATAATAATAAAGGGTGATGCTCTAATTCTATTTGGGTAAAACTGCAGGAAGAGAAGGTTGTTGGTAGGAGAGTGAGAAGTGATAACTGGGCTTTTGAATCACTATGCATCCTTGGGAAACTTGTTTGGCTTGCTGACCGCAGTTTGCTTATTTGTAAATAGAGGGCTAGCACTTTTCTTACAAGCCTGAGATTTCTGAGTACAGCACATGAAATAATGGGACCAGAAAGCATTTTGATGATGATACCAGTAGTTATTTACTAGCTTTTGCTTTTTCCCCATCTTGTCTAGGCATCTTCATTAGGAAAGAAGTCCACCGTGGAGCACTGATTGTGCTTTTTATATTCTTACAAACTCCTCCATAACAAGCAGACGTATTACCTCATTGTAGTAAAACATACCTGCTTTCTAATAACAATTATTCAAACCAGTTTTACTCTTTTCCCCATTGGCCTCCAATCTCTCACCACATCTTTCCTTCATTCTCCCAGCTCACCAGCAAAAAGCCTCATTCCTAGGGGATCATGGTACTTTCTTGTCAAACCTTAGCATTCCAAAGTAAGCACCTATAATTTATTATCTCAGCTCCCTTCCTGCACAAAACACATAGCATAAAATATATATGTATCGAGAAGAAAAGTGATGGAGTGAAAAGAGAACATAATACTAGGAAACAAACAATTCAACTCTGGCTAGTCTTATGTACCCACTAGCTTTAATCTCTTTGGTAAAGAACTTCCTCCTTATACTCACATCTGTAAAATGATGGCAAGAGGGCAAGTTAGCACTGAGTGGTCCCCAAACTCTGGCCTCATAATCAGGTTTCTGGTTCCGGTGTGTCTGGTTACTGTGTGTCTGGAAAATATCACTTCCTGCTTTGCTGAGCCAAACTCACCCATATGTAAAGCAAGGAGGCTGAATTAGGTGATTCATTAAAGTCTCTGACAGTCTGGGAATTTGACGATTTTTTAAAAAGAAGTTTATTATGCAAAGATGAATTGTAATGCCTACTCTGTGCCAAGTATTATTTGATGGTGCTTGCAAAGTTCCTTACAGCTAGGTCCTAAGAATCCAAACAGAGGTGATGCTTGCTCCTGTTGTTCTCCCAAATTGGCATTATGGTGGTCTTGTAAAGGTAGTCCCTATACTCCCTATGCTTTGGGTTCCCCTTTTCCAATATCACCACTTATAACTCTAAGCAGTGGTGGTGAATCAGAGAGAAGTTGCCAAACATTCCACTATCTGCCTGCTAGAGATATTGTTAGTGCATTCATCACACACAGTGTGTTCTCTAGTTGCATTAGTAGGGAAACTAGCAAGAAAGCAACAACAGGTTAATAGATTGAAAAGGAAGTGGCTGGTTTTTGACAGAGGAGTCTGGTAAAGTCATTTGGGAAGCCAGTATCCTGAATCTGAGATTACTTGTTCCAAAGGAAATCTAGGAAGACCCATACAAATACACACAGACACACACACACAGACACACAAACACTCAGACACACATGCATGCATGCAAATGTATCAATAAATCGATCAATCTATCAATTATTCAATCAATCTTTCAAACAATCTATTGATCTATCAAAATAGAGATAGATATAGCTATAGCTATAGCTATAGGTATATAATGTTCTTCTCCAGAGAAAGACTGATCTTGAAATATTTCTGGGAGATGAGAAGCATTCTTAACTGTATGCAGCAAAGGATGTGGATGGTTTTCTTGGTAGTTAGTCTAGGAATAAGTGCTGATGGTTGACATTTTGCTCCTCAGTTCTGTGGGAGGTGACCCAATGATAGATGTAGGATACAAAACTAGGCAACTTTTATTTTATCATACCGGTTTCACTTTGGTATTTCTATGATAAGCATACACACTGTTGGACACTCTAAGTCAAAATGTAACATCTTAGACTGTCCTCTCATATTTTAAATAGGGGCAGGGGTGGGTCTGTGACTTATCTTACTCTTTTATTTTCTGAAATAAATTGTGTCACAAAGCCATTCAGCTGGAATCCCTGAGGAACTCTTAAGACAGTCTTACTTTCTGACTCTCTTCTCATGTTGTATGTCAAAAGTTAAAAGCTAGATGATTAGGTTATATTTGGTTTGCCAGAGCAGTCACTAATTCAATTCTGTGGCTCTTCCACTACAGCCTAGCAACTATAGAACTCTGAACTAGGCAGAAGGAAAGAATGATGGAAAGCAATGTCCCACAAAGGCCCACATGACATTTGAGAGAATGATCTCCTCCAGAAGCAAGACCCATATGGCACACCCGTGAGTCCCACGACCGGCCAAATTGATGGAAATAAGACAGTGGAGGCTGCATCATAACTTGCTGCTTTTGCTGCTGTGAACCATCTCATCACCCCATCCTTGTACAAACACCTGAGACCATGAGGAGCAGCCTTACCCTGATAGGTACCTTCTGGGCCTTTCTGTCCCTAGTTACTGCTGTGGCCAGTTCTACCAGTTACTTCCTTCCTTACTGGCTGTTTGGATCACAGCTTGGAAAGCCGGTATCTTTCAGCACATTCAGGAGATGCAACTACCCTGTGTGGGGAGATGGGCACAGTCTGATCATGGTGGAAGAATGTGGGCGCTATGCCAGTTTCACCGCCATACCAAGCCTGGCATGGCAGATGTGCACAGTGTTGACAGGTGCTGGCTGTGCTCTGCTGCTCCTGGTGGCATTGGCTGCTGTCCTAGGATGCTGCATGGAGGAACTCATCTCTAGAATGATGGGGCGTTGCATGGGAGCTGCACAGTTTGTAGGAGGTAAGAACTGTCATAGGGATTGAGTAGGTTGTGGAGATTTGGGGTGATGGATGTGGGAAACATGGTATTATGGGAGAATACACTCACTTCTTCTACTCTGATTAATTCCAAGCCTCTGAATAAGAATTTCCTAGAAATTCATTAAGAATTCACAGAAAAATAAGATAATAGATAGAACTTATATCAATGGCTTTGTCTCCTTTTTGGTCACATCTATTTTGTCTAAAATAGATGTCAATGTAGAAAAGAAAAAAAAATACAATGATCAATAGAGGTGGGGAGTTGAGATAAAGGAGACTGGATAACAGGCACCAAAATACAGTTGTGTGAGAAGAATATATTCTGGTTGTATAGCTCATTATGGAGACTCATCAAAAGCATTTCATTACATTGCTTCTAAATATATAAACTAGAATGAGAAGAACTTGAGTTCTTGTAGTTATGTGTCAATTAACAATAAAATAATACTAAGCAAAAAAACACATATCATTACATAGTTCACAGTTTAGTGCTCAGTTACACTCTATATAACAAAACACTTCTGAATGAAGCAAAAGTTTTAAAAAGACTTGCTTTCCAATAACAGCATAATACTCTCGTATAATGTTACTACTCCCACATAAAAGATTCTCTCTATGAACTTTTTTCTTTAGTAGTTATCTCAGAGGACAGTGATCAGATAAGCATATACACAGTGCTAAAAATACCAATTATCCCTACCAAAGAAATATACCACTAATAGTGAAATGCTGTTTATTTTATATTTTAAGATTTATTTTATGCATGAGTGTTCTATCAGCACATATATCTGATGCCCCAGTATAGATAGTGAACAACCACTTGGAGCAATCAGTGCTCTTATCTGCTAAGCCACCTTTCCACTCCTCCCCCCCCCCCGCCTTTTTTGAGACAGGGTTTCTCTGTCTAGCCCTGGATGTCCTGGAATTTACTCTGTAGACCAGGTTGACCTTGAATTCACAGAGCTCTGCCTGCCTCTCCCTTTTGAGTGCTGGGATTAAAGGTGTGTGCCATCATGCCCTGCCTAGTATTTATTTTATTTATTTATGTCAGACTACATGTGACTACTTTTTGGTCTATATCCAAGGTTAGCCCTATCTGGTAGCCACTAAATAAATTTACCCAGATTTTTTTGTGGCTTTAATCTACCCTATTTTGTCCTTTGGCTTATTCAGGCTCCACTTACTTTTAGTGCAGTCATCTTGGGATGCAGGTAGCTGGAGGGTAGTCTAAAAAACAAAAAGGCAAAATTCAGAGCAAGCATAGTTCAAGTAGTCAATGAAATTAGGTTAATTTGAAATTAGGTTAATTAGATTAATTTTAAAAAACTAAATTTAGATAGGCAAATGTATACAAATATTTGTACTGTTTTGTATACTTCCATGGGGGCCTTGGGTAAACTGCTGGTAGAAACTACTGTTGAAGTCTGTTGATACAAGTTTTGGAATCTTCATCCACCTCATTAACATCATTACTTCTGTTTGGCTCGCAGTGTTGTACGAAAGGCCATGCTGCTTGGATTCCACTTGTTTTATGACATGGTCCTGTGCCTGCCTGTACAGATGATATGGATTTTTCTGTATTTCACTTCCATTGAACATATCCCCTTAAAATATGATTCTTAGCTGCATTCTTGTTCTCCTCCCCAATGACTGACTAAATTTAGGTGGTCTTGGAGTAAGGCAGTAGTGATGAACTTAAGCAATTACTTTCAGTGGAATAGTGCTGGAGGAGAGTTGATCCTATATCCTCTTTCCCACAGAGGGCATTTGTTATGTCTTAAAAAAAATCTGATTATTAAAATTTAGAAAAGAGCCACTGAGAAGCCCCAGACTGTTTAGTTTTTTCTTTATTCAAGCTTACTACAAATCTTTCATATATGTGTTATCATTCTATTTGCGATTCATCTTAATTTTTCTACTTTTTGCAGCTAATGATTTTCTAGAGACATCAAAAGTAGAATTAGATTTCTCTTGAATGCCACAGTTCTAAACATGTTGCTAACATTGTTAGGATTGTGCAAGAGGGATACATGGCAGGTTCACAAATCACACCATGCAACTGGGTCCACGTAGGAGGTTTATTAAGGGAAGGGGAAAGGGTCGCAGAGACTGTCTGTGGACAAGGCAGTAGAGAGAGGAGGTGCTTCAAGTTCTCTTATAAGGCGATCAAGAGCGTTCACAGGTGGTCCGCAAGTGGCCTCACAGATGCCCAATACCCAGTCCATCGGGTCCCTTGGGGCTGGCCGTAGAGATGTCTGCTTATGGATCCTAACAAACATTACTAGAAACAAGTTACTTCTCATGGAGTGTTCAGTGAGAATCACAGATCATCATTTGGCTCACTTTTTACCTGTATTTGTGTGCATACTAAAGTTAACCCACAGTGTCATTGAACATATTTCCTAAGGAAGTGAAACTTGACTGATATGAGACATGGTGATTCCTATCTGCTGGGATAATGTGAACATATGAGACTTGAGTTAGTTTCCATCGGTTCCTTTTTATTTCTAGATTTTTTTGAGACCACATTTTTCTGTGTACTCCCAGCTTCCTGGAATTCATTCTGTAGACAAGGCTGGCCAGGAACTCATGGAGATTCACTTGCCTATGCCTCCTGAATGCTGAGATTAAAGGTATGCACTAGCATACCTATGTATTTCTAGACTTTTATTTATACATATTATGTCTAGAACACTCATCTCTTCTGACAGGAGAGTAACCATTTAGTGCCACTTGCATCTCTAAGAGCATTCAGATGAAAAGAGGCTGCAGGTGGCAGAAACTGTAAGTATAGTGACAGTAATCTCTACAAAACTACATTACCACCTTCTCCTCCAAGCTCCCTTCCTCTTTGGGGCCCAACTGAGACTTTTTTAACTTTCAAGGTTCTCTGTAAAATGCATCTTTGCTGATCTCATCTACAAGATCTAGAAACTTGAATGAAAAATTTGAGGCAAGATGTAGAATATAATGAGGATTTTGACATTTGCAAGCTCTCAGGGAAAGAACTTTGGTTGGGTGACAGATGTCTTTGGAAAGGAGTAAAAAATGAATCACATTTGAACCTCAAATGACATTCCCACCATATATTCCCTAAGCCCCCTATTGATAGGGATATAGTTACAGTGCTTACATCTAAATGAGCATTGTTAAAATCAACAAAAAAGTGGCATTTAGAGTAGTCTTAGAAAGGGCAAATGGGGTTATATGAAATATAAAAAGCTTATGTACAGCCAAGAAAACCATTAGTGGAGTGATCAGAAAGCCTATAGAATGAGAGAAAATTCTTTGTCAGCTATACTTCACACAAGGAGTTGATATCTAGGCTATATAAAGATCTGAAAAAAATGAAACACACATACACACACACACAAATATGCTGTTAATCAATAGGAAGTGACCAGACAGTTCTCAAAAGAAGAAACATAAATTGCCAATGAATATTTTAAAATGGTCAATCTCCTTAGCCATCAGGAAATGCAAATTAAAATTGATTTGGGAGTCCATCTCAACCCAGTGACAAAGGCTACCATAAAAAAAAACATATGACAATAAATGCTGATGAAGATTTGGGAAAAGAACTCATATTCCCTCTTAGTATTATGGCAGATGGCTGAAACTACAATAGAAATAAGCTTAGGGTTTTCCCAAAGAATTAATAATATGAAATAGTATTGAGAATATTCCACAGAGATACATGTGCATTCTTGTTTGTTGCTTGTCTTTATGATATCAAGAAAAGAAAATCAGCTTAGTATCAACAGATGGATTGATAAAGAAAATATGGAAATATGGGTATATGTACACAACCAAATTTTATTTTACTCTACAGAATAATGAAAACTTCAGAAAAATAGATGTATCTAGAATTTATATTAAGTTACATAGCCCAAATTCAGAAAGGAAATAATGAATGTTCTGTCATATGGGGATCCTAGCTTTTCATGTATATATACACGTGTGGATGAACACACACAGAAAAACACTATTGAGTATTAGTGTGGATGTAGATCATGAAATGATAAAGAAGATGAGAAGAAGGGAGGGAGTGGGAAAGAGGTACTGAAAGGAGAGAGGGCAATTGAGCAAATGACATGTAGGTGAAAAGACTATCAGAGATAGAAGTGTATAAGGCTGGTTGTGGGTGGTGGAGAATAGTCTAAAAAGATCTATATGAATTGTATTTGAAGATATTGTAATGAAAAGAAATACTTTGTGAGCTAGTTTAAGGAGAAAAGGAGTAAGGATATGTTATCAGGATTATCCCCAGTCGGAAGAATGATATTGCAAAAGACTCCTAGACTTCTGCATTTTTCCTGTCTGTAATAAGCTAGATAGCAGCCATCTGGGATTCCTTAGTAGGGACTGGTGATAAAGTTGTTTCCCATGAGAAGGAATGATGAAGAGTGCTTTGGATTACAAGATTTTCTAGGATGCACTTGGAACTTGACAATTCCTATGTCTCTTCAGAGCTCTTGGGTCAGATCCTGATAGGAAACGTCTTTGTCAGTGGCTATAAACAAACCATGGACAGTATTTGGAGTTCCATGGATAGTATACATACATACATACAGACAATTGGGCAGATGATAGATAGATAGGTAGGTAGGTAGATAGATAGACAGATATATACATAGAGAGAAAAAGAGATAGAGAGAAGAAGAACAAGAAAAGAAGGAAAAGAGGAGAAAAGAGCTGTGGGAGTTTGATTTGTGCTCCTGTAGAGCTAGGAAAAATTAATTCTGCTTCCCTAAGCCTGACAGCTTCTCGGCAGCTAGAGCATTAACCAAAATACATCAGGGGAGGAGCCAATTTGTTTCAGGTCTGGATTATCTCTGCCAGGCCCCAAACCACTGAAGAGATGGAGGATCCATTAAGAAATACCTCCTCCTCCCCCTGCCTGACTCTTGTTCCCTGGTCTGGCAGCTGCCCACAGAGATGAGTGGTGGGAAGTGGGAGAGACAGGAAGAAATAAAGAGCTGCAGGCCTGACTCATACTCAGCAAGGTGACCTGATGGGACCCTTGGGTCCCATTTGCTCCCCATGCAGCTGATGCAGCTGTCCAAGCTAGGTCCACAGAGTCTTCCACTGGGGCCTCTGTGCCCTGTTCCAACGGTGAAGGAAACATCTGGCCAGGAGATTATTTCAACACTGGGGATGCTGAGGTTTCCAACCAGCTGGCCCCCAGTCCCCAAGAAAACGCTCATTATTTACATTCCCCTGTTTCTACATCTACAAGATGTTTGTAAATTATCTTTTTTCTTCAGTAAGAACTAAACAAAGAAAGAATAGGTGAGAAGTAAATATAAGGAACTACTTGGCAGGAAAAAGTGTGTAAGATGTTGGATCAGGTTACTTGAAGTGAGCCAAGAATCTTTCTAGAACAGAAAATGTATTGGAATCCCCTGGCATGCTTAAAAGAACATGAACTCTCCAGCTCACTAGTTTATTTTTTTTTTCATTTTGATATATGCGACAACAGGTGGAAAGCTGTGAGTTTTAGAAAATATCCCCAGTGGCTCTGATGTGAAGCCTTTCCAAAACCCAAAAGCAGCCCATTGCCTTGAACATATATATATATATATATATATATATATATATATATATATATATATATATATATATATATATATAT